>OW284518.1:1324459-1986688 GCA_935413205.1 Polydrusus cervinus
CCAAATTATGTTTTCTTTTTGTTGCTTCATCGGCGACATTCTCAACTGTATTAATATAATGCCAGCTAGTTACATTCGTAAGAGATTAATACAGTTGAGAATGTCGCCGATGAAGCAACAAAAAGAAAACATAATTTGGATTTTTCAGAGAACAGCAGATGGCTGTTTGGTCCCAAATTTTTATATTTATCTCCAGAAAATTGGCCCGTAGAAAAGAACGATAATCTAAATTTAAATACAGACATTCTAGAGGAAAGAAAAGAATTCGTTTACTTATCAGTAGAAAAACCAAGTATAACGATGCCGTCTCCAGAAAATATATCAAAATGGACGATACTTTTACGATCAACCGCCTGGATGAAGAGGTTTATCACAAACTGACAAAAACCAGTGTCAGACAGAAAAAAAGAAGAACTAGAAGTAGAAGAACTTTTAGAGGCGGAGAAATTATTATACAAAAAAATTCAACAGGACAGTTTTAAAGAAGAAATAAGTTGTTTGCAAAAGAATATTTCAATTAAAAAAGAAAGTAGACTTTATACTTTATCACCGATGTTGGATCAAGATGGTATAATACGTTTGAATGGTCGCCCACAAAATTACTTCTTTTATTATCAAACATTATCACGAACAGGTATATCATCATGGACAAGACACAATCATTAATAATTTAAGACAAAAATTTTGGATTTTAAGAATGAGACAAGCCGTGAAAGCAATTTGGGCAAAATGTCAAATATGTAAAAATAGAATCACAGTACCTATCGTTACAATAATGGGACAGTTACCCACCTGTAGGATTGAACCCACTGTTCGCCCCTTTATTAAAACGGGTGTAGATTATTTTGGTCCCATCCTAGTCACGGTAAAAAGAAGTCACGAAAAACGCTACGGAGTAATATTTACTTGCATGGTAACACGTGCAGTTCACTTAGAAATTGCAAATGACCTCAGTACGGATGGATTTATTCATGTTCTGAGACAGTTTTCATGTAGAAGAGGCAACCCTGAAGAGATTTATAGCGATAATGGTACTTGTTTTAAGAGTGCAGATAAAGAACTTCGTATAGCATTGCTAGAATTAGAACAAACAGATATTAAAAAATGGTGCACGTTAAGAAGTATTGCATGGTATTTTAATCCACCATCGGCCCCTTTTATGGGAGGAGCATGGGAAAGACTTATTCAAACGATTAAAAAAGTTATGAAGGAAATTTTACAAAGCAGATATCCTCAAGAGTACGTCCTCAGAACTATATTTGCCGAAGCAGAAAATATTCTCAATAGTCGACCACTTGCTCACGTATCCTGCGATTCGGATGATATGGAAGCCCTAACGCCCAATCATTTTTTAATTGGACCAAAATATGCTGCACTTCCGTGTATAAACTCAACTGAAAAAGATTTAAATTTGTTAAATAAATGGAAGGCAGCACAAAAAATTACCGACATTTTTTGGAAACGTTGGACACAGGAATATATGCCTTTTCTTATTAAGAGGTCAAAATGGCACCAAGAAGCCCGAACACTAAAAGTAGGCAACATAGTAATCATTGTTGATCCTAACGGACCCAGAAACACATGGCCAAAGGGAAGAATAGTTCAAGTATTTCCAGCAAGAGACGGAATAATTCGGACGGTCGATGTGAAGTTAGCCAATGGAATGGTGTTAAGAAGACCCACTCATTTTGGATGCTTTATTGGACTTAGTGTATGTTGTATCCCTACTTGTTAATAAATAAATAAATAAATGTACCGATGAGATCGCGTATTCAAGAACTGCAAAATAGAAAACAGTCTTGAATTGCAGGAAGGGATTTGACACTGGTTCATCACTGATGCCCTCATAAACAAATAAACGAATCTTTTTTCTGAGCTTCGAGATGGGAAATTCGGGATCAATACCTAAATCTCTAGCAAGTGTTGTTGCTGAATCGAAAAATATTTTAAAATTATCGTCAGATCTTTGGGAAACTAAATATTTTCTAAGGTTCTCTAAGCCTTCAATGCATTCCGCGATATTTAATTCAGGATTTTGAAACATTTTGCAAGAACACAAAACTGAATGAACATTTTGTAATGCGAATGGTTTATCTCATTATTCTCATTTTCCCTTTATATACTGGTAAAGTCGCGGAAAAAATGCTGATGCCGCACCCCTTTAACTTTGCCGAAATGATTCAGTTCTAATCTACAAAGGAGACAGCTAAAATTAAGTTTCTGTTGTCCAGCGAGCTGCGTGCCGTCGGCAGACCGCGGCCGTTCGATTGAAAATCTTTATTAAATAAATCTATTTGAAATAATTCACAAAAATATTGTTTTCTTCTTTACATTAATTAAAAGTTATTTTTCATAGTTTGATAAATGTCACTTTATTTTTATTTTGAGAAATTTATAATGGCGAATGGCGCTAACTGCAGCCGACGCCAGAAAGAAGTGAAGAAGAAGAAGAGAAATTCATAAAAAGTTTTGCTTGATTGATAGAACTATCTGCGGCCTGTGGTAAACGCTACGCGCTCGAATATCACGTGACATTGCATCTGTTCACTCTGCTCGATTTTTTAAAATCCGAATGCAATGCAGTATTTACGTTGGCTGAATCGCGGAATGATTTCATTGATTTCTTACTTCCTATTTTTGGTGGCCTATTGCTCTGACAGAGAAAAAAGTAATCCAAATGAAACCGTGACCGTGTTTAGTTTAAACGAATGAACAAACCTATTTGTTGCTAAGCATGTGCCGAAACCACTAATTGAAAAGAAAAAAATCCAGTTTAAGGGTTAATAAATAGTAAATTTTTTAAATCGGGAATTCGGTTTGGTGTAAGTACTAAAAAGTTTCACAATTTAAGTAGTATTAAGTACAGATAAGTTTAGTTTATCTACTACCTTTCAGGTAGTGAGGATGTAGTGCTCTGGTACCAAAGGACAATTGCATTTTAATGTTTTAACAACGTGTGTTCTAGTTTAGTTTGATCCATTTATTTACAACATGAATTTACCCCAATTTTCTAATTTATTCTAAAATATGGAATCCAATTTTGACAAGGAAATTCCTAACTCCGTGTCGAAAGACATGATGGATTTCATGCTCAAGAACTTACTTGAAGAATCAAAGTCCATTAAAATTAATTTCGCACATTCTGCTATTCAGAAACATACAGAACAATTATCTAATCCAAGCTTTCATCCTGTATTAGAAGAACATAAAAAGTTATCAAGTCTCCCAACATTAGAACATGAAAATGATTTTAATTCATTATTAAAAACGGAGCCAGAAATGGATGATTATGAAATTGAAAATGTGCCAATTGAAGTTCCTAAAATTGTTTGTGGTAATGAATGCAATAATCAGGAAAAGAGGTATTTAGGACAATCTAAAAATGACTTAAATGAGCAAAATGGAAATTTCATGGATAATTTAGTTCACAATCCTCACATCCATAATAATAAGAATCGTCAATTAGTTGTACATTTAGAAAATCTAAAAGTAATTGAGAAAGGTGGAAATGTTATCATCGATAATGTACAACGGCTTTTCAATTCAACGTTTAATAGGTAAGAATTGTTTCCTTGTAACTGAGTAAAGGCAAACATCAGTGATATTCGTTTAAAAAACTGGATTAGATAGGTAGTAGTAGATATAGTGTATGACAATAAGATGTACTTACCCCTGGGCTTACTTCTAGTGCCATAACCTCTAATTTTCTGGTATGGTTCAAACAACACTTTTCGAGATAGAGTTAGGAGCTATGATATTTTATTTTACTTGTAATTCTCTATTAGATGCTGCACCTACCTAATTTGGTATATGTCATTTTAGCTACAGTCTATTTTATTATTATTATTATTATTATTATTATAGTTGACAGCAGTAAGCGGCTGAAGCCGATGAGACTGCTGTGTGCACTTATGTCTTTGGTTTCAATCATTTCTGGTACTTTATACAGTCAACATTTAGAGTATCACGTCACATTTCACAGTCCAGGCACAGTTCACAGTTAAGGTACGCGCGACTGGACATAACATATCCATTACAAACTCGATCACAGATTTTATCACAGTTAGTTAGTTATCAGGTTATTAGGTTACTAGGTTGGGGGTAAGCCAAAGATAATCATATTTAGATAATTAAAGATTAAAATAAAAAGATTAAAGAGATTTCCTTCCCTACATCTCTTTTACTAATTATTAAGCTAAGTAATACTGATATTAAATAAGTAGGACATGTCTTACCAAATATATTTTATTTTACAGGTATAATAAGGAATATATTTCTACACAGAACAAGGCCAGAGTCAAAATGGAAACCAACTCAACAATAAATGACTTGGAGAGATCGCATGAAATTTCCTTTAAAGACTGGAAGATTAAAAATGAAGAGCTGGACATGAAAGAAGATTCGGAAGAAAGTGAATCCAGGTGAGTACCTACCTACCATGGCCATCCAAAGGGGGTCAGGGGAATGTGCTAGCCTCACATTTATTCCTGAAGCTTCATTTTCATTTCTTGAAAAATATACAATTTCTATTGTTTTTTTACTTACTTAATAAATAAAACAAGTGAGCCAAGACATGACTGTACAATGGTTTCTGCTAGAAATGATAGGGACTTAATTTTATAAAATACAGCATATTTTGTTTCTGTATATCTGCAGACTGGTTAGGTTCTGAGAGAATCTTTGTACAATATTTTATTAGAGGGCTTCAAAGCGATACAACATATTTATAAAAAAAAATACTTTAGGCAAGACCTCAGGACTTTCCTGATTTTTGGAAATAATGTGTTCACTGATTATGTGGTACACTCCGTGTTATAACACAGCACGCAACCTCTATATTATGTCATTTTCGAATAAATAAAGCTTGCAAAACATTTTTTACAGCACACCATCAAGTCCTACCAAAAGAATATTGTCTAATAAGACTTTCCTAGAGAATATTCATATTGATCTTGATGAATATTCCTATTTTCTTAGATGTATATTCCTACTCTCCAAAATATTCTTTAGGAGGATATTCTACTCTTACATCTATATCACTCATACCTTAATAAATATTCTTTATTTTACAGTTACAATAAGGAACATAGTTCTACACAGAACAAGGCCAGAGTTAAAATAGAAACTAACTCGGCAGTGAATGACATTGAGGAATTGCATGAAATTGCTTTCAAGGATTGGAAGATTAAAAACGAAGAGCTGGACATTAAAGAAGATTTTGAAGAAAATGATGACAGGTGAGTACTTACCTTCAGCGTCAAAAGAGTGGGAGGGGGTGCTTGCTCCTCCCCTGGCTACCAAAAATGCAGAAAAATAGATTACACCTACTATAATAAACATGTCTTTGTGCTGTCTATATATTTTTTTAAAAGTTATGGTGTTATTTTAAGTTAACTTAATTTTTTAAAAAGAAATAGACTTCTTCGAAAATGCCTGTATTGTTACAGTCCAACTCTAAAGGCATACTGGTTTCCTAGTATTTCTGTTTTTATTGAAGTTACGATTTGAACATTTTAAATGTTAATAAGGACGTACATTGTCATTTTTCGGTAAAAATCAAACTTTCAAAACCACTTCCGGTTTGACCAGCAGTGAAGTTGACTTTTAAATGGTAAATATAAACCCGCTACTTTTTTTCTATGCTTATAAATTCTATAGAGAATTCTCTTAGGCCCCATTTTATGAAGTCCTCTTAAACTTAAGTTAAAATCTAGAAAGAATTATAATGTGGAATTGACAGCAAAGTTCTATTTAAGTGTAATCAGTCTGATCATAACTTGTTATGTTACATTATATTAATTTATGACCAGGTAAATCGCTTTTAACTTAAACTTTGCTGTCAATCCCACATAATAAGGTCACCATTTTTGACATTTCTTCAATTTAAACTGGATCTCGGCCCTAATGATATATTACACATCATTTTGAATTTTGACATATTTTTAAAATGGCCGCCTAGACGAATTTTTCTTTGTTTCCTAAAATGTCGATAAGTTTGGTAAAACAAGGTAAGTGGTTAATAGTAGAGGCCATGGAAATGTTAAAACTTTTCTGAGAAAAATGTATCTGTGATGGGGCTATTTTTTTACAAACAGCTTTTTGATAAAATAAAGCGGGTTTTCTCTTCTAATGAGCCAAAATGTCATGTGGAGTTTATTAATAATTACAAAGATTAAAATAGCATACTAGACTTGTCTTGACAATATTTCTTGTTAATTTCTACTATTACATAATGAATTATTACCTTGTGATCCACCGTTGGAGAGAAAAATAAGAAGAATTTTAGTATAATAATACAAAGATGGGTTGCTATTTCAACAAAGTGAAAAGCCCTAACAGATACATTTTTTTTCAAACGAGTTAATTTTATTATAAAGTACGTTGAAATTAACCATTTTAACGTTTTCATGGCCCAGTACTTACCAGGTTCCTTGATTTACTCTTACTTAAACGAAAGAAAATTGATCTAGCCAGCCATTTTAAAAATAAATGGTAAGTAATGTGTGTAATGTCATTAAAAAATAATTTTCTATAGAATTTAGGTAAGCATTGAAAAAAATGGCAGATTTTTATTCAAAATTAAATAGTCGATCTCACTTCTGGCTTAAACGATAGTGGTTTTAAAGGTTGACCGAAAAAATATTAAATTTTACACACTTATTAACTATTTTAAACCTTAAGGTACTTCAAGAATTATAAAAAAGGGGGGAGGTGGCACCTTTTTCTGTCACCCGGTATATACAACACGCCACTAATCGTAACATCAATAGATTTAATGTAAACTTATAAATTCAATTTTAATTAAATTAAATACAGAAGAAGATAATTAAATAAATTTTTTCTAGTATAATTACCGGACTCGGTAACAAGAATAAACCAGAGCCTAAATTAATTATCCGGTTGGAAAAACTAAAAATAGTGGAAGAAAATTGCCAATTTAGAGTGGATCTTTTAAATAGGAATTGTAGTACTGATTCAATCAGGTGAGTGCTTTTATGTTTAATAGTAAAGAACGGCAGTACATTGTACGTGATGAACGGGTTCTGTTATCTATTACAAAATATACAGTTCCGCGCAAAAGTAGAAAAATATATCTTTTTATGTTTTCTTTTTATAAGAACCAAATATACACGACGTGTATATTATTAAATTTTATAAATAATGTCATAACAATATTTTTAACGTTCACAAAGAATTATCGTAAATAATATAGAGTTTTACAAAAAACACTTTGCTGCATGTCTGGTTTTTTGCACCGTTTTCTGAATTGTTATATTTAATTAAATAGTTACATAAAACACACCGGCACAGTTACGTAATATTTATATTTTTGAAACAAAATCTTCTTGTTCTAACAAGATTTGAAGTGTGACCGACTCACATAATATATAATATTAGGGTTTATTATTTGCGACAACGAAAGTAGTGATAAAGAGTCATGGACTGACATTACTTTCTGTTTACAAAATAAGCCTAATATAAAATATGATGAATGATAGAAGAGTTTTGGCCTTGCATTGTCGTTATTTGTTTTGAATCACAACGTTTTAACTGGTAAGTGTCTCCAATTGTCTTCAGGTGAATACTGTATTCACTATAGTATTAAATGTCAATTTTTTTAACCTTTCTTTGAAAGACAAACCAAAAATTAAGGAGTTCGGTACTTCTGTGCCCAATCTAACGTTGACACAACTTATTGAATTTAATGCAGAAAACTGAACTTTACATGCCGTTTTTCTAAAAATACTTATGCAAAAAAAACTGGGTAGTATGTGAATGTGAAATTAACATGTACTGTTCTGTTTCCCTTGTTTAACCAATCTAAACACCGATAAATCCGCAAAATTAGTTATTTAAATCACTTTTCTAAAATGTTCATAGTTTTTTTTTGAAAATTGGTATAACTTTTTATAATTTATTGTCATTTTCCGCCGTTTCCAATAATTTTCTGAATATTTTCATAGTTAATTTACTTATCAGATGTTATAAGCTCTGTTTTGGAAAATATATTTCTGTGGCGTTGTTTTTTAACTCACGGATGGGCTGCTGAGCTACAACCCGACAAAATATTTAAAAATGTGTGCTAAATTCCCTAATTTTGACTAATTTCGATGTACATTTTTCGGTAAGTCAAAGGAAACTTTAATTCGTAGGTGTTACAATAGGTATATATTTTGGAAAAACAAGTAAATGTTGATAATGGAATTTTAAACCTCATTAGTCTAGGACCGCCCGTAGAAGACACGATGCTTTTTTACCAGAGAATCTTTATAATTTTATTGAACTTAATCTAGGTGTATTGCTTTTTATCATCAAAAAACTACTTGAGGTGCTCCTGAATATGTATAAATTTATCATTTAATAAGATTCAATCTCCCGTAAAAGTCTTGCTAGCAAATTTTGTTTTTTAAAAAAGTATTATAATGTGGCGAAACTCAGAACCACTCGAATCCGCTAATAAATAATGTAAAGTACAAAAAATTGTTACATTGTGTAATTCTTGAGTTATTTCATTTTTTGTTTATTTTTTTTTTAGTATGACATTTGAAGGCATCGATCAAGGACACAAATGTGGTCAGTGTGAATATCAAACACGTTATAGTAATCATTTAAAAAGGCATATTTTGGGACGTCATAAAAATATAGAGGAAGTTGATGCTTCAGATAAGTTTAAGTGTGGTCAAGGTGAATATCAAACCATTCACAAATCTAGTTTAAAAAGACATATTTTGCAACTACATAAAAATATAGAGGCAGCTAAGTTTAAGTGTGGCCAATGTGATTATCAAACATTTTGGAAAGGTAATCTAAAGAAACATATTTTAAGACGACATAAAAATATAGAGGAAGTTGATGCTTCAGATAAGTTTAAGTGTGGCCAATGTGATTATCAAACATTTTGGAAAGGTAATCTAAAGAAACATATTTTAAGACGACATAAAAATATAGAGGAAGTTGATGCTTCAGATAAGTTTAAGTGTGGCCAATGTGATTATCAAACATTTTGGAAAGGTAATCTAAAGAAACATATTTTGGTACAACATAAAAATACAGAGGAAGTTGATGCTTCAGATAAGTTTAAGTGTGGTCAATGTGAGTATCAAACAATTTGGAAAAATGATTTAAAGAAGCATATTTTGCGACGACATAAAAATATACAGGAAGTTGATGCTTCAGATAAGTTTAAGTGTGGTCAATGTGAGTATCAAACAATTTGGAAAAATGATTTAAAGAGGCATATTTTGCAACGACATGAAAATATACAGGAAGTTAATGCTTCAGATAAGTTTAAGTGTAGTCAATGTGAATATCAAACAATTTGGAAACATTATTTAAAGATGCATATTTTGCGACGACATAAAAATATAAAGGAAGTAAGTGTTTCAGATAAGTTAAAGTGTGGTCAATGTGAGTATCAAACAATTTGGAAAAATGATTTAAAGAAGCATATTTTTGGACGACATAAAAATATACAGGAAGTTGATGCTTCAGATAAGTTTAAGTGTGGTCAATGTGAGTATCAAACAATTTGGAAAAATGATTTAAAGAAGCATATTTTGCGACGACATAAAAATATACAGGAAGTTGATGCTTCAGATAAGTTTAAGTGTGGTCAATGTGAATATCAAACACTTATGAAAAGTTCTCTAAAAAGACATATTTTGCGACGACATAAAAATATAGTGGAAGTTGATGCTTCAGATAAGTTTAAGTGTGGTCAATGTCAATGTCAAACACTTATGAAAAGTTCTCTAAAAAGACATATTTTGCGACGACATAAAACTATAGATAAGTTTAAGTGTGGTCAATGTGAATTTCAAACATTTTGGAAAGATTCTCTAAAGAGACATATTTTGCGACAACATAAAAATATAGAGGAAGTTGATGCTTCAGATAAGTTTAAATGTGGTGAATGTGAATATCAAACACTTACGAAACACTCTCTAAAGAGCCATATTTTGCGACGACATACAAATATAGAGGAAGTTGATGCATCAAATAAGTTTAGGTGTAGTCAATGTGAATATCAAACACTTTCCGGTACTTGTTTAAAGATGCATATTTTGGGACTTCATAAAAATATAGATGAAGTTGATGATTCAGATAGGTTTAAGTGTGGTCAATGTGAATATCAAACACTTACGAAACGCTCTCTAAAGCACCATATTTTGGGACGTCATAAAAATATTGGGGAAGTTGATGCTTCATATAAGTTTAAGTGTGGTTAATGTGAATATCAAACACTTATGAAAAGTTATCTAAAAAGACATATTTTGCGACGACATAAAAATATAAAGGAAGTTGATGCTTCAGATAAGTTTAAGTGTGATCGATGTGAATTTCAAACATTTTGGAAAGATTCTCTAAAGAGGCATATTTTGTCACGTCATATAAATATAGAATAAGTTGATGCGTCAGATAAGTTTAGGTGCAGTCAATGTGAATATCAAACACTTATGAAAAGTTATCTAAAAATACATATTTTGCTACGACATAAAAATATAGAGGAAGTTGATGCTTCAGATAAGTTTATGTGTGATCAATGTGATTATCAAACACTTTTCAGTAATAGTTTAAAGATGCATATTTTGAGACGTCTTTTGAGACGTCATAAAAATATAGAGGAAGTTGATGCTTCAGATAAGTTTAAGTGTGGTCAATACTGAATATTAAACACTTACGAAACACTCTCTAAAGGACCATATTTTGCGACGACATACAAATATAGAGGAAGTTGATGCATCAAATAAGTTTAGGTGTAGTCAATGTGAATATCAAACACTTTCCGGTACCTACTTGTTTAAAGATTCATATTTTGGGACTTTATAAAAATATAGAGGAAGTTGATGCTTCAGATAAGTTCAAGTGTGGTCAATGTGAATATCTAACTTTTTAACTCTCTACCACTGAACATTAGGCAAATTGAATTTGATGGCAAATTTAAGAGAGAAGTCCGAGGGTTCCTGGTTGCTAAAGCATACTTTTCTGTAGATGAGTTCTATAATGACAACATTTAATTTTGTCTTTTTTCATGTTAGTGTCTAAGGTTGTTACTATGATTATTGTTTTAATTTTATTTAGTGTAAACAAATAATGCGTGCTTAAAATTTGTTGTTTGTTACTCTTATTTTTTTATATTGTCTGTTTTATTTTTTTTTGTAATATGCTTTGTCAATGAAATTTTTTTTATGACAATAAAGCTAATTTTGAGTTTGAGTTTAACATTTGAGAAAGATTATCATATTTTGCGACGACATAAAAATATAGCGTCAGTGTAGTCAATGTGAATATCAAATACTTTCTAGTAATCATTTGAAAATGCATATTTTGGGACGTTATAAAAATATAAAGATAGTTGATGATTCACATTATTTTAGGTGTGGTCAATGTAAATATGAAACATTTAGGAAAGATTCTCTAAAGCAACATATTTTACGACAACATAAACTTATAAAAGTTGATGCTTGAGAGTCCATTAATAATAATTATAACAATAATAGAGGAAGAAGAATGCTTTTGCATTCGAGACATGTAGAAAATATCAATTTTAAAACATTTTTCATTAATATATGGACTATTCAAGATGAAATCAGCCGGTCAGGCCACTCTAGTCCGAGAATACAAACAAAACCTACTAAGAAGAAAGCTGGTAGGTAATGAAATGAAATGAAAAATCTTTATTTGTCCAGTTTATACATAATAATATAACACATTTTGCCTATGAGGCGTCGGACGTGTCAAATAATAAATAAAAGCAAACTTAACTAATGTTGGACATAAAATAAAATTTACAATAAAACACTGTTTATAATTAAAACGTAAATAACAAGTAAAACATATTAAAATTTTAAAATTTCCGGTATCATTTGACAAATTTAATGATCTACAGTTTGTCCGTAAGAAACTCCTCTAAGGTGTAGTAGGCCCTCGAGACCAGCAGTCTCTTTAGATACCGCTTTAAAGCAATAGTATTTTGCTTTCTAATTTGAATAGGAATTTTATTGAATATTTTTATGAGAGACGAATGGACATTCCTTTGTATGTATGCAAAATTACACCTCATGTCTTTTAGATTGTCTTTGTGTCGTGTAGGGTGGTGGTGTTCTCTGTCACAGGTGTTAAATAGAGTAATGTTTTGTTTAACAAATAGAACTGCTTCATATATATATATAATGATTGTAAAGTGAGAATTTTTGTGTCAATGAATTTCGGTTTGCAAGTTTCAATGGATCTTAGATTGAAAATGTTTCGAATGCATCTCTTTTGAAGCAAAAATATTCTGTCCACCTCCACTCCTCTGGCCCAGAAGATGATGCCATATCTCAATCGCGAGTGTACATAGGCATGGTATGCCATGATTGCTGTCTCTGGGTTTATGTTGGATGAAAGTACTTTTAAAGCATAGCAGTATCCCGCTACTTTTTTTGATAATTTGTCTATATGGTGCCGCCAGTCCAATCTATGATCCAGCTCCAATCCTAGAAATGTCGTTGTCGTTACTGTTTTTAGGGATTTTGTGTCATTCTGATATGTCGTTTCAACATGTTTCACCTGATAATTGAACTTTACTAGCTTAGTTTTTTCGACGTTTAAAAGGAGGTTGTTAGTAGAAAACCAGTTTTCAAGGAGAGTGAGGGTGATTAGAACTATTTCACTCTCATTTTCTTCAGAATCAGTAGTGAATATGACTGTCGTGTCATCTGCAAACGATACAGTATTTTCAGTTATGGAGGATAATTCATTTGTGTATATAATATACAGGAGAGGCCCTAGTATTGATCCTTGTGGCACCCCCCCCCCCCCTCTCTCTTTATTGTTTCCCATCGTGATGTTATGCGAGTGCCGTTTTTGTCTGTTCCTATAACACTTTGTTTTCGATTTGTTAGATAGGATCTTATCAGTTCGTTTGCTTTGCCCCTAACTCCATATTTTTCGAGCTTTCCCAAAAGTACCCTGTGGTCCACACTGTCGAAAGCTTTCGACAGGTCTAAGCACATGGCCACTGTGGACTTCCCTGCATTCAGGGATTCTAGAACCTTATAGAGAGCCTGATAAATGGCTCTGACTGTAGATTTTTTACGACGAAAGCCATTTTGAGTATCAGACAAAAGTCCCTCTTCTTCTAGGAAGATTATCAATCTTTCATTGATGATCTTTTCAAATACTTTGCTGATGTTATTTAGTAAAGCCACTGGTTTATAGTTTTCTATTAATTTCTTTTCTCCTTTTTTATATATAGGCTTTATAAGTGCTGTCTTTAGCATGGTTGGAAAAGTACCTGTAGTAAGCATTAAGTTTATAATGTGTGTTAGAGGTGAAGCTATTTCTGCGGCCACATACTTTAGTAGATGGACTGGTATATTGTCGTGTCCCACAGATTTTTTGGGTTTTAAGTTATTTATGATATTTAGGACTTCCACAGGATCAGTTGGTTGCAAGTACAATGTTTTGTTATGATTTTTTATATTTTGTGAAGCTGCATTGTAGTCAACATCGAGTTCTGGGCACATGTTTAGATAATATTCATTGATATTGTTTAATACCTCCGTGTCTGATTGTTCAGGAGTTTGTTTTAAGGTTTGTACAGAAGTCATCTTCCTTTTTCCGCCCCTTACCTGTATATTTTTTCACCAATCCCCAGACAGCCTTTGCTGGACAATGTGAATTTTTTATATAAAGTGTTTCTTGATTTCTTTTTGCCTGGTTTAATACAGATTTAAAAACTTTCGAGTATGTTTTGTATTTCTCGGCTGAGATTTCTCTTCTCTGCATTTTTTTGTACAAATTTCTTTTTGTTTTTAATGATATTTTTATGCCTTGGGTAATCCAAGCTTTAGATTTGTATGCAACATGCTTCTTTGCGGTTTTTAACGGAAATATTCTATTAAACAAACCATAAAAGTTGTTAAAAAAATTATTATATGCATCATCTACTTCTGTTGAACGAAGTGCTGATCCCCAATCTATATTTTTCATTTCTTCCCTAAAATGCCACATTTTAGAATTTGAGAAAATTCTCTTTTAGAGGGGCCGCATCATTCCCTTCCTCGTTAGTCACCCAGACATCCAGAAGCTGCGCCTCGTGATCTGAGAGTGCATTTGTAATAGTTTGTCCCTTACTTGCATTCAAGGAGTTTATAAAAATATTGTCTACTAAGGTTGCTGTATGTGTTGTAATTCTAGTTGGGTCAAAAATAGTTTGGGTCATGTCAAAACTAAGTAATACATCATTGAATTTTTTAACTATGTTTGAGTCATTTAATAAGTTAATGTTAAAGTCACCACATAAGATGTAAGTGTAATTTTTGTACAGTGAAAGTGTATAATTTAACATATCTGACAGAACTGAGAAAAAAGTGTCCATCACTCCATTGGGGGGACGGTACACGCATAAGACTACTGTTTTCAAGGGCCCACTCACCACAGAAGAGCACTCTATATGACCTTCAACACTTATTTCGGTAACATTCTTTATTTCACCCACTTCAAGGTGGGTTGATATAAAGTTCAACAATGAGTGCATCAGAAGGTGACTAAAGCCAAAGTTTGTAGCACTCCGTTCAAACTCCATCTCTTCTTCCTCAAAGAAAGCCATGCCAGGTGCCACTAAGGTTTGGTTAGGAGGAACTAAAAAGCGTTATTTTGAACTTAATTTTATCAATTAAAAACTTAAATTTCTATATTTTGAACTGAACTACATTTTACATGCCTCTCAGTGGAACTCTCGGTGTTCTTTTTTTTTCACATAAGTTAAAGACATGAAAGATGCAATGTTTCAACGTTTAAATCAGAAATCAATTTTAACCTCAATAATTATAAAAGAAATGCTACTCTTAATTTTAATTTCAACCACAATAATTTTACAAAAACATCTTCAATTTCACAACTTTAATAACACAACAACGCCTCTTCACTTAATATTAGTTTAGAAAATTCAGTTTTTAATTCTGAACTAAACGAGAACTTAAACCTTTCTGAAATTTTTGAGTCGTCAAAATTCTTTATTGATGTATTGTACTTTAAAGTACTTACACAGGTTAGTTACAATCAATAATTTAAACTAGTAAAACGTGTAAAACGATATTCATATAAACAAATACAATTAAAATGACATCACCAAGTACAGATTAAATAAGGTTTCACAATTACAATTTAAAAATTCCTCAATGCTGTAGAACGCCTGACTGACAAGAAAGCCTTTAATTTTGGTTTTAAAAGTTAGAAGGTTTAGGTCTCTAATTGGTATTGGCAACTTATTAAAGAATTTTGTGGCAAGATGTCCAGGGCCGTCTTGGCATCTCCGGAGTCGACGATAGGAGGGCACCAGGTCACTCCGACCACGCATGGAATATGAATGGTAGTTTTCATGCCTTACGCGTTGGTCTAAACTATTTTTAATTAAAAGTAGGCACTCCAAGATAAAGAGAGTTTCAACACACCAAGGGACACAAAGGCATGTCGGCAATCCGCCCGGTAGGCCAACCCAGTGATCGACCTTATCACTCTCCTTTGCATCCCGAAAACTTTCCTAGCTCCCGTACTATGTCCCCAGGCGAGAATTGCGTATGAGATGTGCGAGTGAAAGAGAGCGAAATAAACTTGTCTTAGGACTGGCCGGGATACACAGTTAAAGAGTCGACGCAAAAGGAAATAAGCCTTCAGTCCTAATTTACTGACCAAAGAGTCGGTATGGGCAGTCCAGTGTAATCTGGCATCTAGATGTACCCCTACAAACTTTAAGCTTTTGCCCTCTTCCTCTTGAGGAAGCTGTCTCGTGGAGAAAACCATGTGCTGGGTTTTTTCAATATTTAGAAGGAACAGGTTAGCCTTAAACCAGTCTTCTGCTCTATTTTGTGACTCTTGCGATGTCTCCAAAGCCTCTGCCAGATCTTGTGTATTGCAGGAGATCGTAGTGTCGTCCGCAGAGTGTGTAGAAGCTATTCGGGTCTGTGCTTGGAAGGTCGTTGATGTAAATTAAGAATAAAAGGTGTCCTAAAATGGACCCTTGTGGTACCCCCACCACCACATTCCTCTCCGCGGACGTAACTCCACCTGCAAGGACTCTTGGAGTTTTGTTTGAGAGGTAGCTTGATATCATCGATAAGCTGTTTTCGCTAAAGCAATATTTTTTTAGTTTCTTGATTAAAAGTGCATGCGATACACAATTGAACGCCTTACTTAGGTCGCAGAAAGTGCTTGACAGGTAATAATGATTTTCAAAAGCCTCCTGAATCCGACCTACTAGATCTAAGATTCCCAAAGTTGTGCTTCGACCCCTTCTAAAGCCAAATTGATTGTTGGTAAATAGATTGTTTGATTTAAAAAAGTCTGTTATTCTCAAGGCCATGCACTTTTCAAAGATTTTTGATAGTTTGGCCAGTAGTGATATCGGTCTATAATTTGACGGATCGCCGATATCACCCTTTTTATAGAACGGTGTCACCACTGCGTGTTTTAGTAGTTTAGGAAATGTATTTTCTTTGAGGCAAATGTTAATAAGTTTAGTTGAAGGGCTTACTATGAGATTTTTGATGCTCTTTACAATAGATACCCACTGTTAGACCAAATGGGTCTCTGCTTTTTTTGTTTTTAAGATTACTGATGATGTCTCTTGTTTCAATTAAGGTGACTTCTCTGAAAGGAAATGGCTCCAGTATTGTATCAGGTGCAATAAATTGGTGATGTAAGGGATTGATATTTGAAGCACCGATCTGGTTTACTGGTTTTGAAGATTACGAGCTATGTTTACAAAATATTCATTAAACTGGTCGACCGTTAAGTTCCCCTCGGGTATGTTAGCCCCCTTGGGCAAGCCTCTATATTCATTGACAATATTCCACATGCATTTTGTGGGATTAGAGGAAGCTCTAATAAGATTGTCATTGGCATCCTGCTTAGCCTTTTTTATGGCAGCTTTATATTGTTTTTTTATAGAATTTTACTTCAGTATTAAGAATCCCAGCAGGAGCCCGACCGTGTAATTCCTGAGGAAGGCGCAACACCTCTCTCATAGATCTCAGATTGTCGTCAAACCAATTTATAGTACGATTTTGATCTCTGCGTTTAAAATATGTTTTGAGAGGAAAAGCAGTCTGAAATGCATGAATCAAAATATTATGAAATAAAGTGAATTTAGAGTCCGCCGTTATTATTACATCATTTATAAATTCCCAGTTAGCTTCCTCCACGAGATTATAGAAAGTTGATTTACCTGCTTGTGTCAAGGGCCTACAGGTGTTCTTGAGTTTTGTTTTTAATTAGTATTGGGATTTCAACCAGTTGAGCTAAGTGATCGGAGAAAGTTGTTTCGATGAGTGACACATCGCAATCCCGGGGATCCCGACTGGAGAAGACATTGTCCAGGCATCTACCCTGTCGAGTAGGCTCTGTAATCAGTTGTTTAGGGCCATATGTTTGAAACAGTGTGCATAGGTCAATGCACTCTCCAGTCTGGGTGCCAAAATAAACATTAAAATCACCAGCCAGTATTATACTGTCAGAGTCTCCAACCACTTCCAGTGCCCTTCCCATGACTTCCAGGAACACGGGAAACGAGCCCGAAGGTGACCTATAAACAGAGATAATATATGTTTTTAAAAGCTTAATATAAACACTGCAGATTTCAATAGACCTCTCGTCAGTCAGTCCGTTTATGTCCCGAACCTCCACAATAGCATTACTGCGAATTCTGGTGCAAGAACTAAAATCCAAGAACCAGATTTTGGAAGTGTAATACCGGGTGTCCACGGAAGGTGGCTCGCCCCTATAACTTTTTTGTTTTTATGACAATTGGAGGATTTATATATGACGTAAAAATGCATTTTTTGACAAGTGATTTAACTTTAATATAAAACTTCAGGTTTAACCGGAAGTGACATAATCTTTTTATTTTTAAATGGGACTCCTGGTATGTTTTCCTTTTTTTAACTTTATATGACGTTCTAAATACAACCATGTGTCACTTGTAACTTTTTGTCATCAAAATTATTTTTTTTAAATATATTTTTTTATCTAGAGGGCTATGAATACGTTTAAATCACTTATTTTCTATCTGCTGTGTGAAATTTAAAATTTTAACTTGTTTAACTCATTTTTTTTAAATGGCAACATGGTGGCTCATCAGATTAGAAACAAAGAGCACTTTGTTACGATTAATTTGATACCACACACTATTTTTTTGGTTTTAACCAAATATCCATTAAAAAACTTAAAAAATGTGACGTTAGAACGTCCCTAAAATAAAACATCTTTTTCGAATAAAATATGCATTAAATTCATCAAGTAGTTGTCTTAGTCACAGGCTACTCAATGCTTTATTAGTAATTTTTCTTCTCTGGTAGATCAGATGGTCCTTGGGACTATGGAAATAGTTATTCCCCAAAGTGTCCTTCGCTTTACTTAGGTTCTTTTGTTTAGGTTACAAGTTGCATTCAGCAAGTAAATAGTATAAAATTTCACTATTAATTGAAATTCAGAGGGTTTCCTCGATAGGTTGCCGTCTACCAATTAGGTACCCACCTACTTCCCATCATCATATATCCACCTATTTATTAACTTTAAACTTACCTAAATAAATAAAACACAAAACAACAAGCAGGAGTCCATCGACGTTTTTTCCGATATTTGAAAGTTAAATGCGAAACTAAAAGGACATAAAGTGGTTTCGTGGAGTTTCGTCACCTATTCGATCCTTCACGAACGATACCTTGCCTAGTAAAGTAGTAAATTGTGCTATTTTGTCTAAGTAGAATTTAATAGAAAAATTGCTAATGTTAATACAATATTTGATAACCAAATTTTTTCTATTGAGACAAAATACTTACTTACTTGAATTGAAGACGTTTTTAGAAGTCACTGTTGATGATAGGAAAGAATTTTTTCATAGGTTTATAAGAGACTGTATCGATATCTTAAGTATCGATATTTTTCAAACAATACTTCTGGTGTTTCGGAACATCTTTAGGGCAATGGAAAACTTTTTGATATTTTTCCAATGACGGAAATACCAGGGGCGAGTATAAAAATTATCCTAGTGATCACTCTTGCCGTTCGAAAAACCTTTTGGCACACAGTCTGGTATAATGTAAATTACACAAATTATTTATACGGATATTTATTAGTCTATTTCGAACGAGCCCCATGATTAATGGGCATTTACTGCGTTCGGTTAATGCAAATCTGTCTCATCGGAATACCCACATTGGTGTAGTTTTGCGTTCGTTTAATAGATCTATAACCTCGGGTGCATCTGCTCGGCGTTCGGTATTTGGACTCCAAACTACACATGGAATCGGTAAACGCTACGCGCTCGAATATCACGTGACATCGCATCTGTTCGCTCTGCTCGATTTTTTAAAACCGAATGCAATGCAGTAATTTTTGTTGTCTGAGTGATTCCTAATTTCCTTCACCACAGCTATACTTATATATATATACTATACTACGTCCAACTTCCTATTTTTGGTGGCTTATTGCTCTGATAGAGAAAGTAATTCAAATGAAAACATGTTTAGTTTAAACGAATGAACAAACCTATTTGTTGCTAATTATGTGCCGAAACCACTAATTAAAAAGAAGAAAATACAGTTTAAGGTTAATAAATGGGTATAGCGACAGCGATGACCTATCATTCCTTTGTGTAAATGGTAAATTTTTTAAATCGGGACTTTGGTTTGGTATATTTGTTCGAGTTCTGTGTTGGTATACTAAAAAGTTTCACGATTTAAGTAGTATTAAAGTACAGATAAGATAAGTTTAGTTTATCTACTACCTTTTAGATAGTGAGGGTGTAGTGCTCTGGTACCAGAGGTCAATTGCGTTTCAATGTTTTAACAACGTGTGTTCTAGTTTAGTTTGATCCATCCATATCCATCTATTTACAACATAAGGAATTTCCCGAATTTTCTAATCTTTATTCTAAAATATGGAATCCAATTTTGACCAGAAAATTTCTAACTCCGTGTCGAAAGATATGATCGATTTTATGCACAAGAATTTACCTGAAGAAACAAGACCATAAAAACTAACTCAGCCCATCCTGCTATTCAGAAACATACAAAACAATTATCTAATCCAAGCTTTGTTCATGTATTAGAAAAACATAAAAAGCTATTAAGCCTCGCAACATTAAAACATGAAAATTATTTCAATTCATTAATAAAAAATGAGCCAAAAATGGATGATTATGAAATTGAAAATGTGCCAATTGAAGTTTCTAAAAATGTTTATGGCAAAGAAAGTAATAATCAGGAAAATAAGTATTTAGGGCAATCTAAAAATAAAGTAAATGAGCAAAATGGAAATTGTATGTATAATTTAGTTCACCATAATAACGAGAATCGTCAATTAGTTGTACGTTTAGAAAATCTAAAAATAATTGAGAAAGATGGAAATTTTATCATCAATAATGTACAACGGCTCTTCAATTCAGCTTTAATTAGGTAAGTTTTATGTTTCCTTATAAATATTGATGATATTATCTTTAAAAAATCTGGATTAGATAGGTACATACACAGTAGTAGTAGACATAGTGCATGACAATAAAATACCGCGGCGGTGGCTCAAGTGTGAGTTACTGGCATTCGACCGTGGCGACCCGGGTTCGATTCCCGGAGTGGGCATACATACAATAAAAAAAGTATGTCTGAAATTCAGTGGATTTAAGAATGCAGTAGTGATTCCTAATGTCGGAACCGAGAAGGGTTGTGGACTTCTGAGGGGGGGGGGGGGGTGTAAAAAGGATAACTGGTGCATACACGTGGTTCAGATTCCATGCTAAGCTGTAGGTCCCGCTGGCTGAAATTACCCAGACAATAAGGGATACAATGGGCCTTATAGGCCTAACTATACAGGCTTTTCCGCCAACACCGGGGAAAAAAATGACATTAAAATGTTGCACTTACCCCTGGGCCTACTCGTAGTCCTATATACGTAACCATGAATTTTTGGTATTCTCGAAACAACACTTATCAAGATAGAGTTGGGAGCTTGGTTGGGAGCTATGAAATTTTATTTCACTTTAAGTCTCGGAGACGCCATTTTGAGGCTTAAAATGAAATAAAAAGTTTTTTTGCTGATTGGATATAGGTTGTACAAAAAAATTACTGTTAAAGGGTGGCGAGGAGGGTGGTTTATCACCTTAAAATAGTGTTTTCTTAAAAACCATAGATTTATCATTGGTTAAAGTAACATAACCACAAGTTATATTAATACTTCATAATTCTTGGAGCTTTTTTAAAAAAATTTTCTGCCTATTTGGTCTATTAGATGTTGCACCTACCTAATGTGGTATACTATAATTCTAGCTACAATCTATTCCCTTCTTACATCTCTTTTACTATAATTATTGAGTTAATAATAATAATAATAATAATAATCTATATTTCAAATTATGTTATAATATACATTTCTTGTACAAAGCACACAAAACATACAAAAACACAAAAGGAAACGGCGTCATAAAAGGAAGAAAACAAATGTTCTTATTCTCTATAAATTATCCTAAATAATCCTGTATTGAGTACGGTTCTAGATTAATTAACATTTCTTTGACTTTAACTTTAAATACTTTAAGACTACTTATACATTTAATATCATTTGGCAACTTGTTAAAGAATTTTAGACACATATAACCTGGATTTTTTTCTGTTAATGTTAGTCTATGGATAGGGTAATTTACATTTAGAGTTCTAGTGTTATAATCATGAAAAGTTTGCAGCTCAAAAGTGTTTCTATTTTTAAAAAAGAACAACAAACATTCATAAATGTACACACCATAAACCGTTAAGATTCCACATTGTTTAAAAACATTCCTGCAACTTTCATTAAAAGCCATTAATTTTATTATTCTTAATGCTCGTTTTTGAACTACAAATATTTTTTCAATTAAGCTATTGCTACCCCAAAAAATAATTCCGTATTTCATGATGGATTCAAAGTTTGCATAGTATATTACTTTCAAGCTTTTTTCCTTCATGTATCGGGCAACAACCCTAATTCCATAGCAAACAGAGTTTAATTTTTTTATAAGTGTATTAATGTGATGTGACCAACTTAGAAATTCATCTAGGTTGACGCCTAAAAACTTCGTTTGTTCAACAATTTCTACATCCGATTCCCCTAAATATATACTTTGTGGTTTCTCAACTTTTGACAGTTTAGTTCTGAAAATAAGAGCATTTGTTTTGTTCTTGTTTAAAATTAATTTATTTTTTGAAAACCAAGAGTTGGCTTTATCAAATAGTGTAGTTCCCATTGCCCTTAATTCAAAGATATTTCCCCCTCCCGTAATAAGATTTGTATCGTCAGCAAAACATGTTACTTTTTCGTGTTGAGAAGCTTCTATGGAATTCAGGTCGTTGAGAAAAATTACAAATAAGATTGGCCCTGCAATGCTGCCTTGAGCAATTCCTAAACTATTACTCATTAAGTTCGAAAAGTAAGTTTGTCCGTTCTTTGTTACCTTAACTTTTTGTTGTCTATTAATTAAATAAGATTCAAATAGTTTAAGAGCATTTCCTCTAACACCATATAATTCCAATTTTTTTAATAATAACTTTGGGTCGATACAATCATAGGCTTTTGATAAATCTAAACATATACCGAGTGCCAAATTTCCTTTCTCAACAATTTCTAAAATTTTTTTCGTAAATTGAAAAATGGCAGTTTGTGTTGATTTTCCCGGTATATAGCCATGTTGGTTACTATTAAAAAGGTTACATTCATTCATGAAGTTAATAAGACGACGACACATTAAGAGCTCAAACAATTTTGAAAAGCTGGTAAGAGGTTGATTGGTCTATAATTTTCTATTAATTCGGGATCTCCTTTTTTAAATAGAGGTTTAATTAACGCTATTTTAAGTTGGTCTGGAAAGATTCCTTTCTTAAATGATTTATTAATAAGGTAACAAAGAACATCTTGGATTACAGGGATGGCTAATTTTACAATGCTAGTTGGTATTTCATCTACACCACTACTATGTTTATTTTTAATTTTTTTAGCACACTCACAAATTTCATTGGTAGACACTGGTCTTAAAAACAATGATTTATTATTTCTCCTAATATCACAATTTGATGACTTTGTTTCTAGTTTTTTAAGTAACTCTGGAACTATAGATAACAAGTATGTGTTATACTGATCCGGTATTTCTTCGGCATTTCCCTTAATACCAATATCACCATCGTTTTTGTTATGTCCGGTTATTTCTTTACAAATACTCCACATACACTTAGTTTTATTATCTGCTGATCTTATCCGTTTGTCGTATTCTTCCGACCTCACTGCCCTTAGCAGATCATCATATTTTTTTTTTGTTTTCCTGTATTCTTCTTTAAAGTTATTGTCATATCTCGATAAAGTTAAAAATAGATCTAATCTGTCTTTACACTCTATTATTCTTGGATCATTAGATATTTTATGTTTTTGACGAAAGTTTGTTAATTTTAAAGGAAAGCAATGATTAAAGATATTGGTAAATGTATTCATAAATAAGTTCCATTGTGCGTTTACATTTAACCTATCCGATTCGTACGTTTGAAGCCAATCTTGTTCTTTTAAGTAATTTATGAATAATAGTTTATTTTCATCTGAAAAGATTCTACGGTATTGTAAATTATTTTTTTCAGGAAATTTTAGTTGAAAATTCACTTTTTGGGCTGTGTGGTCGGAAATAAACGTTTTAATGACAGCACTATCTACATAATCTAAATTTAAAAATATATTATCAATGCATGAAGCTGAGTTATACATTATTCTAGTATTTGCGAATATTGATTGCTTTAAATCAAAAGATTGAAATAGCGATACTAAATTTGTTTTATTGCTATTCTCCTTTAACATTTCTATATTGAAATCACCCGCAATTATAATTTTTTTATTTTCGCCAATAATACTAGATAACATTGCCTCAATACTATCTAGAAAATTTGACTATGTTTCCAGACGGTGGTCTATATACAGATACTATAATAATTTGGACCCCATTTATTTCACATTCTATGGCAGCATATTCATATTCACTTTTAACTGAAAGTTTGTTTATTATATTTCTTGGTCGAAACTTTATTGATTTGTGTACAAAAATTGCGCTTCCTCCGTGCTGGCCAGCGTCGCGACAATAACTATCTCCTAGTTTAAAATTTTTTATAGCCAAATATCTCAATTGTTCAGTTGACTTCCAATGCTCTGTAATACATAGAAATTTACAATCATTGTACTTTCCTACAATATAATTTATTCCATCCACAGAGTTACCTAGTGACTGTACATTTTGGTGAATGATGCTAATCTTTGTAAGATTGTTTTTTGTTGTTTTTGAAGGTTCCTCCTGTTTAACTTCTTTGGTGGTTTGCGTGTTTTTATTTATAAAAAATCCTCATTGTAATTGATACTATTTCTAAACCTAGCAAGTCTTCTTCTGTATATAGGACACTCGGTATCTCTTGCAGAGTGTTGATAATCGGAAAGTTTCATTTTTATACAATTTGGGCATCGAAAAGTATCCTCGGTACAATCTTTTGACATATGTTCTCCTCCGCATTTATGGCAGCATTCCTTTTCTTTACAGTATTTCGCCACGTGATCAAATCCGGAGCACTTAAAACATAAAGCCAGGTTCAGATGTTCTTGAACATGTACAGTTACCAGGTCGAAATAAATAGTACCTTTTTTTAAAAACCATTTTGCAATTTTTGCTGGAGCCTGCAGTATCCAATTTTCTTTAATTGGGTTCCTGCATTGTTTTTTTGCTATTACTTTTATTTTATCCTGAACGCTAGTTTGTAGTTCCTCCACAATACTATAATTTAGCCTTTCTAACTCCTCAGTAAATTCTTGATCGGTAAATCCCTTTTCAATACCCGTTATCATAAACATGGGATCAGAAATGTCATTTTCTTTATATTTGATTTTATCAATCCGATTTATTGCCGTTTTTAGTTTATCCTGTTGGTCTTGATCATAACTTTCTACAATAATGGCGCCATTTTTGGTTTGTTTTATGCTTTTAAACCCTTTTCCAATGTCTTTGATGCTAATTTCTTGTTTCAGTGTTTTTATAGTTTCTTTTGAGTCGTTTATGTTATCAATTCTTATTATTGTCTCATGCTTTTTGGTAGTTTTTGGTGTTATCCAGTTGTTCTCTTTTAAGTTTTCGGGTGTTCTTTCGTTGATGTTCCTATTATTGCCTGCTGCTATTGCATATGTCTTATTGGTCTCCTGGTGTTTCAGTAAATTGTTTTGACTATGGTCATTACTGATTTTATTTTGTACTGGTGTTGTTTGTTTTATTTTATTTTTTAACATTTGATTTTCATTTTCTATTTCTCCCACTTTAAATACCAAAAGAGTAAACAGCTTACAAATTTCAGATTGAGCATCTTTTACTGATTTAAATGCCTTTTCTGTGAGATGTATGTTTGCATCTTTGCCCTTTCCTTCGTCTACAGCTTCAGTAATTACATCCAGATTTGAGAAAAATTTTGTGATCATTTCCTCTGATAGAGTTCGAGTCACGTTCATGTCGCTTATTTCGTCATTGTTTATGTTTATTTTGTCATTAAAATCACTTGCCTTTTCGCTGTCACAAAGGCGTTTACACGATTTAATGTTTTGTTCTGGTGTTGTCTCTGATCGCCGTCTTTTGTTGCTGTTTTCCTCAATGATTTTCTCATTTTCCTCATTATTATTTTCTCCTTCAGTTGGTTTTGGGGGCGTTCTGAATAAAGTCGGTGTCGGTTTAAAAACTGAGTCATATGTGTTCTCTTCATTGCGATAAACTTTATCATCCATCTTTTCAAGACTCCCTGGTATTTGTTGTTGATCACTTTGTTTACTTGAACCTCTTATCAGCTGTGTTCGGTTGTCCTTGACACCTATTATTTTGTTTATTTCTGCTCGTGTGATTTTTAAAGATTCCAATGAATTGCATGAAAGGCTTCTGGTTTTTTGGGTTTCAACTGTATCTAAATTAGTTTTTTTTTTCACTTTGGGTTTCTCCTTACTATATTTTCCGTCCATACTCAATTTAAGTAATTATCACTTTAAAATAACTTCTAAATACACTAAAAACTGGAGCGAGTTAAAAGAACGTCTGTACACTGTTAAAAGCTACTAATAATCCCTAATGTGGTATACTATAATTCTACCTACAATCTATTCCCTTCTTACATCTCTTTTACTATAATTATTGAGTTAAGTACTAATATTAAATAAGTAGGACATGCCTCATTAAATATATTTTATTTTACAGGTATAATAAGGAACATATTTCCACACAGAACAAGGCCCCAGTCAAAATGGAAACCAACTCAACAGTGAATGACTTGGGGAGATTGAGTGAAGTTTCCTTTAAAGACTGGAAGACTAAAAATGAAGAACTGGACATAAAAGAAGATTTGGAAGAAAGTGAAACCAGGTAAGTACCTACCACATGGGCGTCCGAAGGGGGTCAGGGGGATGTGCTAGCCTCACATTTATTCCTGAAGCTTCATTTTCATTTCTTGAAAAATATACAATTTCTATTGTTTTTTTACTTAATAAATAAAACAAGCGAGCCCAGACATGACTTTACAATGGTTTCTACTTGAAATGATAGGTACTTAACTTTATAAAATACAGCATATTTTGTTTCCGTATATCTGTAGACTGGTTAGGTTCTAAGAGAATCATTGTAGAATATTTTATTAGCGAGCTTCAAAAAATTTGCAGCATAATTATAAAAGAAAGGAGTTCAGGACTTGCCTGGCTTTTGTAAATAATGCGTTCACTGGTTAGTTGGTACACTCCGTGTTATAACACAACACACAACTTGTATATTACGTCATTTTTGCATAAAAAAACTGGCAAGACATTTGTTACAGCACACCGTCAGGTCGTACCGAAAGAATAGTCTCTAATAACACTTTCCCTAGAGAATATCCATATTATTCTTGATAAATATTCCTATTAGATCGAACGAGAAGGCTTAATCAGCCTTAACTAGAACTCAGGAGCAGCCAAGCTGCCTACCTCTCATGTGTCGAATAAATCACCGACAACAACGAGCTAAGGAGTCTAGAGGATCAATATGATAACTGGACATCGAACGTGTCACATTGCCAAGCCAGATCACTGATAAGCACCCAGAATCAGATGTCATCATCAAATCATCAAATGTGAGGTCATCCTTGTTTCTGAATCTGGGTGCTTATCAGTGTTCTGGCTTGGCAAGGTGACACGTTCGATGTCCAGTTACAATATTCCTAT
Organism: Polydrusus cervinus; assembly: GCA_935413205.1. NCBI lineage: Eukaryota > Metazoa > Arthropoda > Insecta > Coleoptera > Curculionidae > Polydrusus > Polydrusus cervinus. Next base: position 1,351,709 of record OW284518.1, read on the forward strand.
TATTCTTAGATATATATTCCTACTCCCCAGAATATTCTTTAGGAGGATATTCTACTCTTACATCTATATTATGGCACACCTTAATAAATATTCTTTATTTTACAGGTATAATACTGAACATAGTTCTACACAGAACAAGGCCAGAGTCAAAATAGAAACTAACTCGGCAGTGAATGACATTGAGGAATTGCATGAAATTGCTTTCAAAGATTGGAAAATTAAAAACGAAGAGCTGGACATTAAAGAAGATTTTGAAGAAAATGAAGACAGGTGAGTACTTACCTTCGGCGTCGGAAGAGTGGGAGGGGGTGCTTGCTCCTCTCTTCGCTAACAAAAATGCAAAGGAATAGATCACACTTACAATAAACAGGTCTTTGTGCTGTCTATATTTTTTTAGAAAAGTTTTGGTTTTATTTTAAGTTCACGTAATTTTTTAAAAAGAAATAGACTACTTCGAAAATGCCTGTATTGTTACATTCCAACTCTAAAGGCATACTGGTTTCCCAGTATTTCTGTAATATTTGAAGTTAGGATTAGAAAGTTCTAGAAGTTAATAAGGCTGTAAATTGTCATTTTTCGGTCAAATTAAACCTTCAAAACCACTTCCGGTTTTTATTCTATGCTTAAATCCTATCGCGAATTCTCTTAGGCCCAATTTTATAAAGTCCTCTTAAACCTAAGTTAAAATCTAGGAAGAATAATTCTAAAATCGTAGAAATGTCAGAAACGGTTGATTTATATTGTGGTATTGACATTGACGGCAAAGTTCAATTTAAGAGTAATCAACCCAGGGCGGTATGTAGGGGGGGGGGGGGGGGGGGTTAAGGGGGTTCAGCCCCCCCTCCCCCCATGATATATTACTTGACTGAACTACCCAACTCAGAAGCATTTTTTCTCTTGAAGATAAATGCTTCTGCATTCGAAACATGTAGAGAAGTAGATTAAAATATTTCTATAATATATCAGTGGAGGAAGACTTTGTGTTCTTATTTTTACCTTCTAAATTAATCTTTGTTTCCTAAAATGTCTATAACTTTGATAAAACAAGGTAAGTGGTTAATAGTAGAGGCCATGGAAATGTTAAAAATTTTCTGAGAAAAATGTATCTGTGATGGGGCTATTTTTTTACAAACAGCTTTTTGATAAAATAAAGCGGGATTTCTCTTCTAATGAGCCAAAATGTCATGTGGAGTTTATTAATAATTACAAAGATTAAAATAGCATACTAGACTTGTCTTGACAATGTTTCTTTTGGCTTATACACGTGTCTAGAAATTACATTTATGATATTTCTTGTTAATTTCTACTATTACTTAATGAATTATTACCTTGTGATCCACCGTTGGAGAGAAAAATAAGAAGAATTTTAGTATAATAATACAAAGATGGGTTTCTATTTGAACAAAGTGAAAAGTCCTAACAGATACATTTTTTTCGAAAGAGTTGATTTTATTATAAAGTACGTTGAAATTAACCATTTTAACGTTTTCATGGCTCACTACTTACCAGGTTCCTTGATTTACTCTTACTTAAACGAAAGAAAATTGATCTAGCCAGCCATTTTAAAAATAAATGGTAATGTGTGATATGTCATTAAAAAATAATTTTCTATAGAATTTAGGTAAGCATTGAAAAAAATGGCAGATTTTTATTTAAAATTAAAAAGTCGATCTCACTTCTGGTTAAAGCGATAGTGGTTTTAAAGGTTGTGTTGAATTTGAATTTGAATTTGAAAGGTTGACCGAAAAAATATTGAATTTTACACACTTATTAACTATTTTAAACCTTAAGGTACTTCAAGAATTATAAAAAAGGGGGGAGGTGGCACCTTTTTCTGTCACCCGGTATATACAACACGCCACTAATCGTAACATTAATAGATTTAATGTAAACTTATAAATTCAATTTTAATTAAATTAAATACAGAAGAAGATAATTAAATAAATTTTTTCTAGTATAATTACCGGACTCGGTAACAAGAATAAACCAGAGCCTAAATTAATTATCCGGTTGGAAAAACTAAAAATAGTGGAAGAAAATTGCCAATTTAGAGTGGATCTTTTAAATAGTAATTGTAGTACTGATTCAATCAGGTGAGTGATTTTATGTTTAATAGTAAAGAACGGCAGTACATTGTACGTGATGAACGGGTTCTGTTATCTATTACAAAATATATAGTTCCGCGCAAAAGTAGAAAAATATATCTTTTTATGTTTTCTTTTTATAAGAACCAAATATACACAACGTGTATATTTTTAAATTTTATAAATAATGTCATAATAATATTTTTAACATTCACAAAGAATTATCGTAAATAATATAGAGTTTAGTTACCAAAGGGACACAAAAAACACTTTTTACTGCATGTCTGGTTTTTTGCACCGTTTTCTGAATTGTTATATTTAATTAAATAGTTACATAAAACACACCGGCACAGTTACGTAATATTTATATTTTTGGAACAAAATCTTCTTGTTCTAACAAGATTTGAAGTGTGACCGACTCACATAATATATAATATTAGGGTTTATTATTTGCGACAACGAAAGTAGTGATAAAGAGTCATGGACTGACATTACTTTCTGTTTACAAAATAAGCCTAATATAAAATATGATGAATGATAGAAGAGTTTTGGCCTTGCATTGTCGTTATTTGTTTTGAATCACAACGTTTTAACTGGTAAGTGTCTCCAATTGTCTTCAGGTGAATACTGTATTCACTATAGTATTAAATGTTAATTTTTTAACCTTTCTTTGAAAGACAAACCAAAAATTAAGGAGTTCGGTACTTCTGTGCCCAATCTAACGGTGACACAACTTATTGAATTTAATGCAGAAAACAGAACTTTACATGGCGTTTTTCTAAAAACACTTATGCAAAAAAAACTGTGAATGTGAAATTAACATGTACTGTTCTGTTTCCCTTGTTTAACCAATCTAAACACCGATAAATCCGCAAAATTAGTTATTTAAAGCACTTTTCTAAAAGGTTCATAGTTTTTTTTTGAAAATTGGTATAACTTTTTATAATTTATTGTAATTTTCCGCCGTTTCCAATAATTTTCTGAATATTTTCAAAGTTAATTTACAGATGTTATAAGCTCTGTTTTGGAAAATATATTTATGTGGCGCTGTTTTTTAACTCACGGAGGGGCTGCTGAGCTACAACCCGACGAAATATTTAAAAATGTGTGCTAAATTCCCTAATTTTTACTAATTTCGATGTACATTTTTCGGTAAGTCAAAGGAAACTTTAATTCGTAGGTGTTACAATAGGTATATATTTTGGAAAAACAAGTAAATGTTGACAATGCAATTTTAAACCTCATTAGTCTAGGACGGCCCGTAGAAGACGCGATGCTTTTTTACCAGAGAATCTTTATAATTTTATTGAACTGAATCTAGGTTTATTGCTTTTTATCATCAAAAAACTACTTGAGGTGCTCCTGAATATGTATAAATTTATCATTTAATAAGATACAATCTCCCGTAAAAGTCTCGCTAGCAAATTTTGTTTTTTAAAAAAGTATTACAATGTGGCGAAACTCAGAACCACTCGAATCCGCTAATAAATAATGTAAAGTACAAAAAATTGTTACATTGTGTAATTCTGTTATTTCATTTTTTGTTTATTTTTTTTAGTATGACATTTGAAGGCATCGATCAAGGACACAAATGTGGTCAGTGTGAATATCAAACACGTTATAGTAATCATTTAAAAAGGCATATTTTAAGACATCATAAAAATATAGAGAAAGTTGATGCTTCAGATAAGTTTAAGTGTGGTCAATGTGAATATCAAACATTTAGGAAAGATTCTCTAAAGAAACATATTTTGCGACAACATAAAAATATAGAGAAAGTTGATGCTTCAGATAAGTTTAAGTGTGGTCAATGTGAATATCAAACATTTAGGAAAGATTCTCTAAAGAAACATATTTTGCGACAACATAAAAATATAGAGAAAGTTGATGCTTCAGATAAGTTTAAGTGTGGTCAATGTGAATATCAAACATTTAGGAAAGATTCTCTAAAGAAACATATTTTGCGACAACATAAAAATATAGAGGAAGTTGATGCTTCAGATAAGTTTAAGTGTGGTCAATGTGAATATCAAACATTTAGGAAAGATTCTCTAAAGAAACATATTTTGCGACAACATAAAAATATAGAGAAAGTTGATGCTTCAGATAAGTTTAAGTGTGGTCAATGTGAATATCAAACATTTAGGAAATATTCTCTAAAGAAACATATTTTGCGACAACATAAAAATATAGAGAAAGTTGATGCTTCAGATAAGTTTAAGTGTGGTCAATGTGAATATCAAACATTTAGGAAAGATTCTCTAAAGAAACATATTTTGCGACAACATAAAAATATAGAGGAAGTTGATGCTTCAGATAAGTTTAAGTGTGGTCAATGTGAATATCAAACACTTACAAAAGGTTATCTAAAGAGGCATATTTTGGGACGTCATAAAAATATAGAGGAAGTTGATGCTTCAGATAAGTTTAAGTGTAGTCAATGTGAATATCAAACAGTTACGAAATGTAATCTTAAGAAACATATTTTGGTACGACATAAAAATATAGAGGAAGTTGATGCTTCAGATAAGTTTAAGTGTGGTCAATGTGACTATCAAACACTTACAAAAGGTTATCTAAAGAGGCATATTTTGGGACGTCATAAAAATATAGAGGAAGTTGATGCTTCAGATAAGTTTAAGTGTGGTCAATGTGAATATCAAACACTTACAAAAGGTTATCTAAAGAGGCATATTTTGGGACGTCATAAAAATATGGAGGAAGTTGATGCTTCAGATAAGTTTAAGTGTAGTCAATGTGAATATCAAACAGTTACGAAATGTAATCTTAAGAAACATATTTTGGTACGACATAAAAATATAGAGGAAGTTGATGCTTCAGATAAGTTTAAGTGTGGTCAATGTGACTATCAAACACTTACAAAAGGTTATCTAAAGAGGCATATTTTGGGACGTCATAAAAATATAGAGGAAGTTGATGCTTCAGATAAGTTTAAGTGTGGTCAATGTGAATATCAAACACTTACAAAAGGTTATCTAAAGAGGCATATTTTGGGACGTCATAAAAATATAGAGGAAGTTGATGATTCAGATAAGTTTAAGTGTGGCCAATGTGAATATCAAACATTTAGGAAAGATTCTCTAAAGAAACATATTTTGCGACAACATAAAAATATAGAGGAAGTTGATGCTTCAGATAAGTTTAAGTGTGGTCAATGTAAATATCAAACAATTTACAAATCTGATTTAAAGAAACATATTTTGCGACGACATAAAAATATAGAGGAAGTTGATGCTTCAGATAAGTTTAAGTGTGGTCAATGTGAATATCAAACATTTAGGAAAGATTCTCTAAAGAAACATATTTTGCGACAACATAAAAATATAGAGAAAGTTGATGCTTCAGATAAGTTTAAGTGTGGTCAATATTGAATTTCAAACGCTTACGAAACACTCTCTAAAGGACCATATTTTGCAACGACATAAAAATATAGCGTCAGTGTAGTCAATGTGAATATCAAATACTTTCTAGTAATCATTTAAAGAGGCATATTTTGGGACGTTATAAAAATATAGAGAAAGTTGATGATTCACATTATTTTAAGTGTGGTCAATGTAAATATCAAACATTTAGGAAAGATTCTCTAAAGCAGGGGTCGGCAACCTACAGCACGCGTGCCAGACTTTGCACGCCTAGCAGTTTACAATGGAATGCCTTATTACTTTTAACAATTTTATACATTATTTATTTGTATAAAAATTATACAGTTTTGTATAGTGGCCAGTGTTGCCGATCTGTTACAATTGTAACATGTGTTACGCCTTTAAGCAATCTGTTACGTTTTCGGGAGCTGGGTTTGTTGTCCTTTGCGTATCTGCCTTTTTTTTAAGTCACTGTGAATTGGAAAAAATTAGCCAAATAGGTTTGTTCTTTGCTTAGCTGGCGACCTTTTTTTTTAGAAATCACGAAACAATTTTTACTGATAGTGGCACTTTAGCTTTCTTCGAAATTGCACATGGGCGCCTCTATGTTAAAAGGTTGCCGATCCCTGCTCTAAAGCAACATATTTTACGAAAACATAAGAATTATAGAATTAAGAAGTTGATGCTTCAGACTCCAGTAATTATAGCAATAATAAAGAGGAAGAAGAATGCTTCTGCATTCTAGACATGTAAAAATATCAATTTTAAAACATTTTTCATTAATATAACAGTGGACGAAGACTTTGAGTTCTTATTTCTTGCCTTTTAAATATCAACTCCACTTAAGGTATGGACTATTCAAGATGAAATCAGCCGGTCAGGCCACTCTAGTCCGAGAATACAAACAAAACTTACTAAGAAGAAAGCTGGTACTAGATATATATGTATAGTTCAACAATGAGTGCATCAGAAGGTGTCATCAAGTAGTTGTCTTAGTCACAGGCTACTCAATGCATTTAAAGCGTATTTTATTCAAAAAAAAATGTTTTATTTTAGGGACGTTCTAACGTCACATTTTTTACTGGAAATTTGGTTAAAACCTAATGGTGTGTGGTATCAAATGAATCGTAACAAATTGCTCTTTGTTTCTAATCTGACGAACCACCATGTTGTCATTTAAAAAAAATGAGTAAAACAAGTTAAAATTTTCAATTTCACACAGCAGATAGATTTTGACCAAAAACAGTCAAATTGTATTTTTCCCATAATTATAGGACTGAAATAAGTGATTTAAACGTACCTATTCATAGCCCTCTAGATAAAAAAATATATTAAAAAAATATAATTTTGATGACAAAAAGTTACAAGTGACACATGGTTGTATTTAGAACGTCATATTAAAAAAAGAAAAAATATACCAGGTGTCCCATTTAAAAATAAAAAGTTTATGTCACTTCCGGTTAAACCGGAAGTATGTATTGCTTTTTAATATCAGTAATAAATAGGTTGTCACTCAGATTATAGTGCCTTTTTATTTCTCACGGCGCTAGTTAATCAAATTATTAATTACGCCAAATATAAAACATTGGCGACGAGGTATAGTTAATTAAAAAAAAAACTACGGACTACTTTCGGCGGGTATCGGAAAGTGATTTTTATGAAAATCAAAATATTTTCTTAGAGAATAGTTTTGCGACGTTACAAAATGGCGCCGCCAACCGTAAGCACCAGTTACAGAAATGGTCGGACCTCTTGCCTCGTTCAACACTTGATCCAAAAATTTCAGTTTGTAGTGAACGATTGAATCAATTTTTATTGCTAACAATATTTCGAATGATCAACGAAAAAAAGCCATTTTACTCAATACGCTTTCGGAAGACTGCTACGTTTTAATACGAAATCTGTGTGTACCAGAATTGCCAGAGTCTAGAAATCATGATGAACTGATTAAATTACTGAAGGAGCATATTTCTCCAATGAAATTTAATCATTTTATCGAAAGACTTAAATTTTACAACTGTAAAAGGGAGACAAATGAGTCAGTAGCGGATTGGGAGGCCAAGGTAAAATGTCTAGCATCAAATTGTGGCTTTGGAAATGAGCATTCGACAGTAATGAAAGACGGATTGGAATAAATGACGAACAAATTATTGGATAGACTTTTTGGAGGTCACTCTCAAGCAAGTAATAAAAATCGCTCTTGGCAAAGAGTCTGGATTGCGTGAACATGAAGTAAGAAATCTTGGATCTACCAGCATAAAACCTGAGCCAGTTTACTTTCAATTAGGTATTATTATTTCTTGAATTTTATTACAATATTATCTTTATTTGTTATTTTCTATAATCTCACAATTAACCACAACTTTTCGCCGCAGAGTCCTGGTTCTTGATCCTGGTAGCTTCTTGGCTGTTAAACAGAAAAAAAAATAGTAACTAACCTTTATTAATGTTTCCATCTGATGTCATGATTTATAAACTCGCAAAACTAGGACGTTTTGTTCATTCATCATTCAACAAACCAGGCTATATCAGGCAGTCGACCTTAAAAAGAAAGAATCATCATCATTTTAAATTATGTTATGATTTATTAATATTTTATTTAAGTTTTTAAAAAATCCAAATTTTTAAACAAATTAACATACCACCAAGACACACCCCATGTTACAATAATTTAACAGCCATCTGCTGTTCTCTGAAAAATCCAAATTATGTTTTCTTTTTGTTGCTTCATCGGCGACATTCTCAACTGTATTTATATAATGCCAGCTAGTTACATTCGTAAGAGATTAATACAGTTGAGAATGTCGCCGATGAAGCAACAAAAAGAAAACATAATTTGGATTTTTCAGAGAACAGCAGATGGCTGTTTGGTCCCAAATTTTTATATTTATCTCCAGAAAATTGGCCCGTAGAAAAGAACGATAATCTAAATTTAAATACAGACATTCTAGAGGAAAGAAAAGAATTCGTTTACTTATCAGTAGAAAAACCAAGTATAACGATACCGTCTCCAGAAAATATATTAAAATGGACGATACTTTTACGATCAACCGCCTGGATGAAGAGGTTTATCACAAACTGACAAAAACCAGTGTCAGACAGAAAAAAAGAAGAACTAGAAGTAGAAGAACTTTTAGAGGCGGAGAAATTATTATACAAAAAAATTCAACAGGACAGTTTTAAAGAAGAAATAAGTTGTTTGCAAAAGAATATTTCAATTAAAAAAGAAAGTAGACTTTATACTTTATCACCGATGTTGGATCAAGATGGTATAATACGTTTGAATGGTCGCTTACAAAATTTAGAACAAGACTGTGAATATATTAAATTACCAATTATTTTAAATCCAACCCACAAAATTACTTCTTTTATTATCAAACATTATCACGAACAGGTATATCATCATGGACAAGACACAATCATTAATAATTTAAGACAAAAATTTTGGATTTTAAGAATGAGACAAGCCGTGAAAGCAATTTGGGCAAAATGTCAAATATGTAAAAATAGAATCACAGTACCTATCGTTACAATAATGGGACAGTTACCCACCTGTAGGATTGAACCCACTGTTCGCCCCTTTATTAAAACGGGTGTAGATTATTTTGGTCCCATCCTAGTCACGGTAAAAAGAAGTCACGAAAAACGCTACGGAGTAATATTTACTTGCATGGTAACACGTGCAGTTCACTTAGAAATTGCAAATGACCTCAGTACGGATGGATTTATTCATGTTCTGAGACAGTTTTCATGTAGAAGAGGCAACCCTGAAGAGATTTATAGCGATAATGGTACTTGTTTTAAGAGTGCAGATAAAGAACTTCGTATAGCATTGCTAGAATTAGAACAAACAGATATTAAAAAATGGTGCACGTTAAGAAGTATTGCATGGTATTTTAATCCACCATCGGCCCCTTTTATGGGAGGAGCATGGGAAAGACTTATTCAAACGATTAAAAAAGTTATGAAGGAAATTTTACAAAGCAGATATCCTCAAGAGTACGTCCTCAGAACTATATTTGCCGAAGCAGAAAATATTCTCAATAGTCGACCACTTACTCACGTATCCTGCGATTCGGACGATATGGAAGCCCTAACGCCCAATCATTTTTTAATTGGACCAAAATATGCTGCACTTCCGTGTATAAACTCGACTGAAAAAGATTTAAATTTGTTAAATAAATGGAAGGCAGCACAAAAAATTACCGACATTTTTTGGAAACGTTGGACACAGGAATATATTATGCCTTTTCTTATTAAGAGGTCAAAATGGCACCAAGAAGCCCGAACACTAAAAGTAGGCAACATAATAATCATTGTTGATCCTAACGGACCCAGAAACACATGGCCAAAGGGAAGAATAGTTCAAGTATTTCCAGCAAGAGACGGAATAATTCGGACGGTCGATGTGAAGTTAGCCAATGGAATGGTGTTAAGAAGACCCACTCATTTTGGATGCTTTATTGGACTTAGTGTATGTTGTATCCCTACTTGTTAATAAATAAATAAATAAATGTACCGATGAGATCGCGTATTCAAGAACTGCAAAATAGAAAACAGTCTTGAATTGCAGGAAGGGATTTGACACTGGTTCATCACTGATGCCCTCATAAACAAATAAACGAATCTTTTTCTGAGCTTCGAGATGGGAAATTCGGGATCAATACCTAAATCTCTAGCAAGTGTTGTTGCTGAATCGAAAAATATTTTAAAATTATCGTCAGATCTTTGGGAAACTAAATATTTTCTAAGGTTCTCTAAGCCTTCAATGCATTCCGCGATATTTAATTCAGGATTTTGAAACATTTTGCAAGAACACAAAATTGAATGAACATTTTATAATGCGAATGGTTTATCTCATTATTCTCATTTTCCCTTTATATACTGGTAAAGTCGCGGAAAAAATGCTGATGCCGCACCCCTTTAACTTTGCCGAAATGATTCAGTTCTAATCTACAAAGGAGACAGCTAAAATTAAGTTTCTGTTGTCCAGCGAGCTGCGTGCCGTCGGCAGACCGCGGCCGTTCGATTGAAAATCTTTATTAAATAAATCTATTTGAAATAATTCACAAAAATATTGTTTTCTTCTTTACATTAATTAAAAGTTTACTGTTTACTGTTTGCGTTACTGGGTGGCCTGAGCTGCTAGGGCTATTCAGCCAAGTGCCGTTGTCCCTGGTCGAACCAGGCTTTGCAGGTCGCTGTAACTATAAGGGAAAAATTATTCGGTAAAAAGCTTTATTATAAAGCACTCAGAACTCAGAATCGGTAATTTTAGGAATTTCTACTGAATAAGGAGGCAAGTGTTGCTGCGAGAATGGGTTCTAGGAACCAAGCAAGTGTTGAGCTACTATTACTTTGCAAAGCCACCAAACACCCAGGATTGCTACAGGTTTAAATTGCTTACATGCAGGAAGTCTGAAAGATGCTTAATGGGCGAAGCAGTGGTGAATTGAAAAAGCAAATCATGAAGTGTAACTGGGGATGAGGAAAAGCTTTCTGTTATGAGTGAATAGAAATTGTTTGTATTAAAGTTGAGGTGGCATGACCAGAGTGTATGAAGTAGGGTACCTTGTTCTCCACAGTTGCACAGGTCTTGTTGTTGAAGTCCTATTCTTTGCTTGTGTGTGGGAATCAGGCAGTGTCCTGAGCGCAGTCTGCAGAGAGTTACCACTTGCTTTCGTGTCAGGTCTTTGTGCTTCCTAAACCATGGATTTCTGTACGGTTCTTCTACTGACTTTACATACTCCCTTCCCTTAGTCCTACCTATTTCTAAGAATTTCTCTTTCCATTTGCTCATGTAATACTCCCGGATTTTAGGCAAAAACACTTTGTAGTCCGCTTTTGGTCTTTCTGTTGGCTCCTTTAGTCTTCCCTCATCAATTAAAAGTTATTTTTCATAGTTTGATAAATGTCACTTTATTTTTATTTTGAGAAATTTATAATGGCGAATGGCGCTAACTGCAGCCGACGCCACAAAGAAGTGAAGAAGAAGAAGAGAAATTCATAAAAAGTTGCTTGATTGATAGAACTATCTGCGGCCTGTGGTAAACGCTACGCGCTCGAATATCACGTGACATTGCATCTGTTCACTCTGCTCGATTTTTTAAAATCCGAATGCAATGCAGTATTTTCGTTGGCTGAATCGCGGAATGATTTCATTGATTTCTTACTTCCTATTTTTGGTGGCCTATTGCTCTGACAGAGAAAAAAGTAATCCAAATGAAACCGTGACCGTGTTTAGTTTAAACGAATGAACAAACCTATTTGTTGCTAAGCATGTGCCGAAACCACTAATTGAAAAGAAGAAAATCCAGTTTAAGGGTTAATAAATAGTAAATTTTTTAAATCGGAAATTCGGTTTGGTGTAAGTACTAAAAAGTTTCACAATTTAAGTAGTATTAAGTACAGATAAGTTTAGTTTATCTACTACCTTTCAGGTAGTGAGGATGTAGTGCTCTGGTACCAAAGGACAATTGCATTTTAATGTTTTAACAACGTGTGTTCTAGTTTAGTTTGATCCATTTATTTACAACAGGAATTTACCCCAATTTTCTAATTTATTCTAAAATATGGAATCCAATTTTGACAAGGAAATTCCTAACTCCGTGTCGAAAGACATGATGGATTTCATGCTCAAGAAATTACTTGAAGAATCAAAGTCCATTAAAATTAATTTCGCACATTCTGCTATTCAGAAACATACAGAACAATTATCTAATCCAAGCTTTCATCCTGTATTAGAAGAACATAAAAAGTTATCAAGTCTCCCAACATTAGAACATGAAAATGATTTTAATTCATTATTAAAAACGGAGCCAGAAATGGATGATTATGAAATTGAAAATGTGCCAATTGAAGTTCCTAAAATTGTTTGTGGTAATGAATGCAATAATCAGGAAAAGAGGTATTTAGGACAATCTAAAAATGACTTAAATGAGCAAAATGGAAATTTCATGGATAATTTAGTTCACAATCCTCACATCCATAATAATGAGAATCGTCAATTAGTTGTACATTTAGAAAATCTAAAAGTAATTGAGAAAGGTGGAAATGTTATCATCGATAATGTACAACGGCTTTTCAATTCAACGTTTAATAAGTAAGAATTGTTTCCTTGTAACTGAGTAAAGGCAAACATCAGTGATATTTAAAAAACTGGATTAGATAGGTAGTAGTAGACATAGTGTATGACAATAAGATGTACTTACCCCTGGGCTTACTTCTAGTGCCATAACCTCCAATTTTCTGGTATGGTTCAAACAACACTTTTCGAGATAGAGTTAGGAGCTATGATATTTTATTTTACTTGTAATTCTCTATTAGATGCTGCACCTACCTAATTTGGTATATGTCATTTTAGCTACAGTCTATTTTATTATTATTATTATAGTTGACAGCAGTAAGCGGCTGAAGCCGATGAGACTGCTGTGTGCACTTATGTCTTTGGTTTCAATCATTTCTGGTACTTTATACAGTCAACATTTAGAGTATCACGTCACATTTCACAGTCCAGGCACAGTTCACAGTTAAGGTACGCGCGACTGGACATAACATAACATATCCATTACAAACTCGATCACAGATTTTATCACAGTTAGTTAGTTATCAGGTTATTAGGTTACTAGGTTGGGGGTAAGCCAAAGATAATCATATTTAGATAATTAAAGATTAAAATAAAAAGATTAAAGAGATTTCCTTCCCTACATCTCTTTTACTAATTATTAAGCTAAGTAATACTGATATTAAATAAGTAGGACATGTCTTACCAAATATATTTTATTTTACAGGTATAATAAGGAATATATTTCTACACAGAACAAGGCCAGAGGCAAAATGGAAACCAACTCAACAATAAATGACTTGGAGAGATCGCATGAAATTTCCTTTAAAGACTGGAAGATTAAAAATGAAGAGCTGGACATAAAAGAAGATTCGGAAGAAAGTGAAACCAGGTGAGTACCTACCTACCATGGCCATCCAAAGGGGGTCAGGGGGATGTGCTAGCCTCACATTTATTCCTGAAGCTTCATTTTCATTTCTTGAAAAATATACAATTTCTATTGTTTTTTTACTTACTTAATAAATAAAACAAGTGAGCCAAGACATGACTGTACAATGGTTTCTGCTAGAAATGATAGGGACTTAATTTTATAAAATACAGCATATTTTGTTTCTGTATATCTGCAGACTGGTTAGGTTCTGAGAGAATCTTTGTACAATATTTTATTAGAGGGCTTCAAAGCGATACAACATATTTATAAAAAAAAAATACTTTAGGCAAGACCTCAGGACTTTCCTGATTTTTGGAAATAATGTGTTCACTGATTATGTGGTACACTCCGTGTTATAACACAGCACGCAACCTCTATATTATGTCATTTTCGAATAAATAAAGCTTGCAAAACATTTTTTACAGCACACCATCAAGTCCTACCAAAAGAATATTGTCTAATAAGACTTTCCTAGAGAATATTCATATTGATCTTGATGAATATTCTTATTTTCTTAGATGTATATTCCTACTCTCCAAAATATTCTTTAGGAGGATATTCTACTCTTACATCTATATCACTCATACCTTAATAAATATTCTTTATTTTACAGTTACAATAAGGAACATAGTTCTACACAGAACAAGGCCAGAGTTAAAATAGAAACTAACTCGGCAGTGAATGACATTGAGGAATTGCATGAAATTGCTTTCAAGGATTGGAAGATTAAAAACGAAGAGCTGGACATTAAAGAAGATTTTGAAGAAAATGATGACAGGTGAGTACTTACCTTCAGCGTCAAAAGAGTGGGAGGGGGTGCTTGCTCCTCCCCTGGCTACCAAAAATGCAGAAAAATAGATTACACCTACTATAATAAACATGTCTTTGTGCTGTCTATATATTTTTTTAAAAGTTATGGTGTTATTTTAAGTTAACTTAATTTTTTAAAAAGAAATAGACTCCTTCGAAAATGCCTGTATTGTTACAGTCCAACTCTAAAGGCATACTGGTTTCCTAGTATTTCTGTTTTTATTGAAGTTACGATTTGAACATTTTAAATGTTAATAAGGACGTACATTGTCATTTTTCGGTAAAAATCAAACTTTCAAAACCACTTCCGGTTTGACCAGCAGTGAAGTTGACTTTTAAATGGTAAATATAAACCCGCTACTTTTTTTCTATGCTTATAAATTCTATAGAGAATTCTCTTAGGCCCCATTTTATGAAGTCCTCTTAAACTTAAGTTAAAATCTAGAAAGAATTATAATGTGGAATTGACAGCAAAGTTCTATTTAAGTGTAATCAGTCTGATCATAACTTGTTATGTTACATTATATTAATTTATGACCAGGTAAATCGCTTTTAACTTAAACTTTGCTGTCAATCCCACATAATAAGGTCACCATCTTTGACATTTCTTCAATTTAAACTGGATCTCGGCCCTAATGATATATTACACATCATTTTGAATTTTGACATATTTTTAAAATGGCCGCCTAGACGAATTTTTCTTTGTTTCCTAAAATGTCGATAAGTTTGGTAAAACAAGGTAAGTGGTTAATAGTAGAGGCCATGGAAATGTTAAAACTTTTCTGAGAAAAATGTATCTGTGATGGGGCTATTTTTTTACAAACAGCTTTTTGATAAAATAAAGCGGGTTTTCTCTTCTAATGAGCCAAAATGTCATGTGGAGTTTATTAATAATTACAAAGATTAAAATAGCATACTAGACTTGTCTTGACAATATTTCTTGTTAATTTCTACTATTACATAATGAATTATTACCTTGTGATCCACCGTTGGAGAGAAAAATAAGAAGAATTTTAGTATAATAATACAAAGATGGGTTGCTATTTCAACAAAGTGAAAAGCCCTAACAGATACATTTTTTTTCAAACGAGTTAATTTTATTATAAAGTACGTTGAAATTAACCATTTTAACGTTTTCATGGCCCAGTACTTACCAGGTTCCTTGATTTACTCTTACTTAAACGAAAGAAAATTGATCTAGACAGCCATTTTAAAAATAAATGGTAAGTAATGTGTGTAATGTCATTAAAAAATAATTTTCTATAGAATTTAGGTAAGCATTGAAAAAAATGGCAGATTTTTATTCAAAATTAAATAGTCGATCTCACTTCTGGCTTAAACGATAGTGGTTTTAAAGGTTGACCGAAAAAATATTAAATTTTACACACTTATTAACTATTTTAAACCTTAAGGTACTTCAAGAATTATAAAAAAGGGGGGAGGTGGCACCTTTTTCTGTCACCCGGTATATACAACACGCCACTAATCGTAACATCAATAGATTTAATGTAAACTTATAAATTCAATTTTAATTAAATTAAATACAGAAGAAGATAATTAAATAAATTTTTTCTAGTATAATTACCGGACTCGGTAACAAGAATAAACCAGAGCCTAAATTAATTATCCGGTTGGAAAAACTAAAAATAGTGGAAGAAAATTGCCAATTTAGAGTGGATCTTTTAAATAGGAATTGTAGTACTGATTCAATCAGGTGAGTGCTTTTATGTTTAATAGTAAAGAACGGCAGTACATTGTACGTGATGAACGGGTTCTGTTATCTATTACAAAATATACAGTTCCGCGCAAAAGTAGAAAAATATATCTTTTTATGTTTTCTTTTTATAAGAACCAAATATACACGACGTGTATATTATTAAATTTTATAAATAATGTCATAACAATATTTTTAACGTTCACAAAGAATTATCGTAAATAATATAGAGTTTTACAAAAAACACTTTTTACTGCATGTCTGGTTTTTTGCACCGTTTTCTGAATTGTTATATTTAATTAAATAGTTACATAAAACACACCGGCACAGTTACGTAATATTTATATTTTTGGAACAAAATCTTCTTGTTCTAACAAGATTTGAAGTGTGACAGGGTTTATTATTTGCGACAACGAAAGTAGTGATAAAGAGTCATGGACTGACATTACTTTCTGTTTACAAAATAAGCCTAATATAAAATATGATGAATGATAGAAGAGTTTTGGCCTTGCATTGTCGTTGATTGTTTCGAATCACAACGTTTTAACTGGTAAGTGTCTCCAATTGTCTTCAGGTGAATACTGTATTCACTATAGTATTAAGTGTCAATTTTTTTAACCTTTCTTTGAAAGACAAACCAAGAATTAAGGAGTTCGGTACTTCTGTGCCCAATCTAACGTTGACACAACTTATTGAATTTAATGCAGAAAACAGAACGTTACACGCCGTTTTTCTAAAAATACTTATGCAAAAAAAACTGGGTAGTATGTGAATGTGAAATTAACATGTACAGTTCTGTTTCCCTTGTTTAACCAATCTAAACACCGAGAAATCCGCAAAATTAGTTATTTAAAGCACTTTTCTAAAAGGTTCATAGTTTTTTTTTGAAAATTGGTATAACTTTTTATAATTTATTGTCATTTTCCGCCGTTTCCAATAATTTTCTGAATATTTTCATAGTTAATTTACTTATCAGATGTTATAAGCTCTGTTTTAGAAAATATATTTCTGTGGCGCTGTTTTTTAACTCACGGAGGGGCTGCTGAGCTACAACCCGACGAAATATTTAAAAATGTGTGCTAAATTCCCTAATTTTTACTAATTTCGATGTACATTTTTCGGTAAGTCAAAGGAAACTTTAATTCGTAGGTGTTACAATAGGTATATATTTTGGAAAAACAAGTAAATGTTGATAATGGAATTTTAAACCTCATTAGTCTAGGACCGCCCGTAGAAGACACGATGCTTTTTTACCAGAGAATCTTTATAATTTTATTGAACTGAATCTAGGTTTATTGCTTTTTATCATCAAAAAACTACTTGAGGTGCTCCTGAATATGTATTAATTTATCATTTAATAAGATACAATCTCCCGTAAAAGTCTCGCTAGCAAATTTTGTTTTTTAAAAAAGTATTACAATGTGGCGAAACTCAGAACCACTGAAATCCGCTAATAAACAATGTAAAGTACAAAAAATTGTTACATTGTGTAATTCTTGAGTTATTTCATTTTTTGTTTATTTTTTTTTAGTATGACATTTGGAGGCATCGATCAAGGACACAAATGTGGTCAGTGTGAATATCAAACACTTTATAGTAATCATTTAAAAAGGCATATTTTGAGACGTCATAAAAATATAGAGGAAGTTGATGCTTCAGATAAGTTTAAGTGTGGTCAATGTGAATATCAAACACTTACGAAAGGTTATCTAAAGAGGCATATTTTGGGACGCCATAAAAATATAGAGGAAGTTGATGCTTCAGATAAGTTTAAGTGTGGTCAATGTGAATATCAAACAATTAGAAAAGATTCTCTAAAGGCACATATTTTGCGACGACATAAAAATATAGAGGAAGTTGATGCTTCAGATAAGTTTAACTGTGGTCAATGTGAATATCAAACAGTTACGAAATATTATCTAAAGATGCATATTTTGGGACTTCATAAAAATATAGATGAAGTTGATGATTCAGATAAGTTTAAGTGTGGCCAATGTGAATATCAAACAATTAGAAAAGATTCTCTAAAGGCACATATTTTGCGACGACATAAAAATATAGAGGAAGTTGATGCTTCAGATAAGTTTAACTGTGGTCAATGTGAATATCAAACAGTTACGAAATATTATCTAAAGATGCATATTTTGGGACTTCATAAAAATATAGATGAAGTTGATGATTCAGATAAGTTTAAGTGTGGCCAATGTGAATATCAAACATTTACGAAAGGTAATCTAAAGAGGCATATTTTGGGACGTCATAAAAATATAGAGGAAGTTGATGCTTCAGATAAGTTTAAGTGTGGCCAATGTGAATATCAAACATTTACGAAAGGTAATCTAAAGAGGCATATTTTGGGACGTCATAAAAATATAGAGGAAGTTGATGCTTCAGATAAGTTTAAGTGTGGTCAATGTGAATATCAAACACTTTCCGGTACTTGTTTAAAGATGCATATTTTGGGACTTCATAAAAATATGGAGGAAGTTGATGATTCAGATAAGTTTAAGTGTGGCCAATGTGAATATCAAACAATTAGAAAAGATTCTCTAAAGGCACATATTTTGCGACGACATAAAAATATAGAGGAAGTTGATGCTTCAGATAAGTTTAACTGTGGTCAATGTGAATATCAAACAGTTACGAAATATTATCTAAAGATGCATATTTTGGGACTTCATAAAAATATAGATGAAGTTGATGATTCAGATAAGTTTAAGTGTGGCCAATGTGAATATCAAACAATTAGGAAAGATTCTCTAAAGGCACATATTTTGCGACGACATAAAAATATAGAGGAAGTTGATTCTTCAGTTAATTTAAAGTGTGGTCGATGTGAATTTCAAACATTTTGGAAAGATTCTCTAAAGAGACATATTTTGCGACAACATAAAATATAGAGAAAGTTGATGCTTCAGATAAGTTTAAGTGTGGTCAATATTGAATATCAAACGCGAATACTCTCTCTAAAGGACCATATTTTGCGACGACAGACAAATATAGAGGAGGTTGATGCATCAAACAAGTTTAGGTGTAGTCAATGTGAATATCAAACACTTTCCAGTACCTACTTGTTTAAAGATACATATTTTGGGACTTCATAAAAATATAGAGGAAGTTGATGCTTCGGATGAGTTTGTGGCCAATGTGAATATCAAACAATTTGAAAAGATTCTCTAAAGAGACATATTTTGCGACAACATAAAATATAGAGAAAGTTGATGCTTCAGATAAGTTTAAGTGTGGTCAATATTGAATATCAAACGCGAATACGAAACTCTCTCTAAAGGACCATATTTTGCGACGACATACAAATATAGAGGAGGTTGATGCATCAAACAAGTTTAGGTGTAGTCAATGTGAATATCAAACACTTTCCAGTACCTACTTGTTTAAAGATACATATTTTGGGACTTCATAAAAATATAGAGGAAGTTGATGCTTCGGATGAGTTTGTGGCCAATGTGAATATCAAACAATTTGAAAAGATTCTCTAAAGAAACATATTTTGCAACGACATAAAAATATAGCGTCAGTGTAGTCAATGTGAATATCAAATACTTTCTAGTAATCATTTTGGGACGTTATAAAAATATAGAGAAAGTTGATGATTCACATTATTTTAAGTGTGGTCAATGTAAATATCAAACATTTAGGAAAGATTCTCTAAAGCAGGGGTCGGCAACCTACAGCACGCGTGCCAGACTTTGCACGCCTAACAGTTTACAATGGCATGCCTTATTACTTTTAACAATGTTATACATTATTTGTATAAAAAATTATACAGTTTTGTATAGTGGCCCGTGTTGCCGATCTTTTACAATTGTAACATGTGTTACGCCTTTAAGCAATCTGTTGCGTTTCCGGGAGCTGGGTTTGTTGTCCTTTGCGTATCTGCCTTTTTTTTAGAAATCACGAAACAATTTTTACTGATCGTGGCACTTTGGCTTTCTTCGAAATGGCACATGGGCGCCTCTATGTTAAAAGGTTGCCGATCTCTGCTCTAAAGCAACATATTTTACGAAAACATAAGAATTATAGAATTAAGAAGTTGATGCTTCAGAGTCCAGTAATAATAATTATAGCAATAATAAAGAGGAATAAGAATGCTTCTGCATTCTAGACATGTAAAAATATCCATTTAAAAACATTTTTCATTAATATAATAGTGGACGAAGACTTTGAGTTCTTATTTCTTGCCTTTTAAATATCAACTCCACTTAAGGTATGGACTATTTAAGATGAAATCAGCCGGTCAGGCCACTCTAGTCCGAGAATACAAACAAAACTTACTAAGAAGAAAGCTGGTACTAGATATATGTATAGTTCAACAATGAGTGCATCAGAAGGTGTCATCAAGTAGTTGTCTTAGTCACAGGCTACTCAATGCATTTAAAGCGTATTTTATTCAAAAAAAATTGTTTTATTTTAGGGACGTTCTAACGTCACATTTTTTAATGGAAATTTGGTTAAAACCTAATGGTGTGTGGTATCAAATGAATCGTAACAAATTGCTCTTTGTTTCTAATCTGACGAGCCACCATGTTGTCATTTAAAAAAAATGAGTAAAACAAGTTAAAATTTTAAATTTCACACAGCAGATAGATTTTGACCAAAAACAGTCAAATTGTATTTTTCCCAAGATTATAGGACTGAAATAAGTGATTTAAACGTACCTATTCATAGCCCTCTAGATAAAAAAATATATTAAAAAAATATAATTTTGATGACAAAAAGTTACAAGTGACACATGGTTGTATTTAGAACGTCATATTAAAAAAAGAAAAAATATACCAGGTGTCCCATTTAAAAATAAAAAGTTTATGTCACTTCCGGTTAAACCGGAAGTATGTATTGCTTTTTAATATCAGTAATAAATAGGTTGTCACTCAGATTATAGTGCCTTTTTATTTCTCACGGCGCTAGTTAATCAAATTATTAATTACGCCAAATATAAAACATTAACGACGAGGTATAGTTAATTAAAAAAAAAACTACGGACTACTTTCGGCGGGTATCGGAAAGTGATTTTTATGAAAATCAAAATATTTTCTTAGAGAATAGTTTTGCGACGTTACAAAATGGCGCCGCCAACCGTAAACACCAGTTACAGAAATGGTCGGACCTTTTGGCTCGTTCAACACTTGATCCAAGAATTTCAGTTTGTAGTGAACGATTGAAGCAATTTTTATTGCTAACAATATTTCGAATGATCAACGAAAAAAAGCCATTTTACTCAATACGCTTTCGGAAGACTGCTACGTTTTAATACGAAATCTGTGTGTACCAGAATTGCCAGAGTCTAGAAATCATGATGAACTGATTAAATTACTGAAGGAGCATATTTCTCCAATGAAATTTAATCATTTTATCGAAAGACTTAAATTTTACAACTGTAAAAGGGAGACAAATGAGTCAGTAGCGGATTGGGAGGCCAAGGTAAAATGTCTAGCATCAAATTGTGGCTTTGGAAATGAACATTCGACAGTAATGAAAGACGGATTGGAATAAATGACGAAAAAATTATTGGATAGACTTTTTGGAGGAAGACGCTTCAAAAGTCACTCTCAAGCAAGTAATAAAAATCGCTCTTGGTAAAGAGTCTGGATTGCGTGAACATGAAGTAAGAAATCTTGGATCTACCAGCATAAAACCTGAGCCAGTTTACTTTCAATTAGGTATTATTATTTCTTGAATTTTATTACATTATCTTTATTTGTTATTTTCTATAATCTCACAATTAACCACAACTTTTCGCCGCAGAGTCCTGGTTCTTGATCCTGGTAGCTTCTTGGCTGTAAAACAGAAAAAAAAATTAGTAACTAACCTTTATAAATGTTTCCATCTGATGTCATGATTTATAAACTCGCAAAACTAGGACGTTTTGTTCATTCATCATTCAACAAACCAGGCTATATCAGGCAGTCGACCTTAAAAAGAAAGAAACATCATCATTTTAAATTATGTTATAATTTAGTAATATTTTATTTAAGTTTTTTAAAAAATCCAAATTTTTAAACAAATTAACATACTTACTACCAAGAAACACCCCATGTTACAATAATTTTTTGAGTAGAAATAGATGTATTAGTAATTTTTCTTCTCTGGTAGATCAGATGGTCCTTGGGACTATGGAAATAGTTATTGGATCAAGATGGTATAATACGTTTGAATGGTCGCCCATAAAATTACTTCTTTTATTATCAAACATTATCACGAACAGGTATATCATCATGGACAAGACACAATCATTAATAATTTAAGACAAAAATTTTGGATTTTAAGAATGAGACAAGCCGTGAAAGCAATTTGGGCAAAATGTCAAATATGTAAAAATAGAATCACAGTACCTATCGTTACAATAATGGGACAGTTACCCACCTGTAGGATTGAACCCACTGTTCGCCCCTTTATTAAAACGGGTGTAGATCAGGGGTATGAAACTGGGATCCGGCAAATCGCATCAGTCAGTTATGTCAATGTCACTTGTCTGCCACTTCAAAAGATGTCTGCCTTTCTAGGATATGAAAGAGATTGGCTCAAATCAAAATACATATTTGAATAGCAACCAATCACGTTGCTCCACTTCTTAACCACCTTTTTTCTTGTGTTTGGTTTTGGTATTTCATGACATGGCTTGTTAAGAAATTATTTTGGGTTTTTATCAAAAATATCTCAAGATCATTCTTTGAAAATGCAAAAGAAAGTCTTATTGCATGTCTGGGTAAGAAGTTATATTATTATATTTGAGAAAAATAAGGTGAAAACAGTTTCAATTATTTTCTATCGCTAAAGGTCAACGACCCTAAATTTCAAAACAATTTGTTCAAATTTTTACTTTACTTTTACTACTTTCTCTGCAAGAAATAATTCAAGTATTGTGATATGTATCCATTTGTTCACTAGCCGATTTAAAGAACATCTATTTTCATAATATATCATATTTCTTATTGAAAACTTCAGTCAGCTTCTTATCGAGGTTAAAAAAAAGGCTCGATGTTATTAAACATTTTACGGGTAGGTAGTACATTACTCAATTTTTGCCAGCAACATGATATAACTATTGATATTATCAAGTTGACTGTCTATTTAAGGATTCACAAGAATTTAAGTGAACAAAATAACCAAGGTAGTCTATATAAGTTCGTCACTTAAATATACAAAAGTTTTTGTAAAAGCAAAATAAACAATAAAATCTTAAAAGTTACATAAATTGTTCTTTCGTTGCCCCTTTTTTGACTTTGTACCTGATATGTGTGTTAACTAGTGGTAAGAGAAATAATTTGCCAATATTAGACTCTGTCGCTGTTCTCTTGTTTCATGATAAATCCTTCAGAATGTTGATGAACGTGATGTTAACCAACCGCCACTGGATTTAGACCTGAACTTGAAGATGCCCCTCACGGATACTGACCTCCACCTGATTTATTGATCTTCACTGGTACTGGATCTCGACCTATCATCCTCTAAATTCTGAACTTTATTAATTATTATGACCCTAAACTTATTTGTGTACCATAGATGTGTGATCTCAGTTATTTATTTTGTTAATAAATTTATTTATGCTGTGGGTGTTTGTCGAGGGTGGTATGTAGTAGCTTGAGAACACTTGACGGAGGGTTCCTTGGCCTCTGCTTTTGTAGAGATTAAGGAATCCTTCAAAGGCGTTCCTTAAAGACTATTTTATATAAATTTATTGATTTTGTGCAATAAAAACGTTGTATTATTGATTGTTTTACTAAAAATAATATATATAATATTTGTTATCGAGGTTAATTAATATTTTGACATTTAAAATTTGTTTTAAATAATTTTTTATAAAAATACGTTGTTATTACGAATCGTGCAATGCAAATTGTATTTATTAGTAATAAAAACGTAATTAATAAAAAAAATTTATTACAAATTTTAAATTTCAAAATATTAATTTAACCTTCAAAAAATAAAAACATGGTGGCTTCCCCTGCCCCCCTTCCGCCTTAATTAGTTCATCCCACTCCGCTTCTCGGTGTTAGCTTCGCCCTAAAAGTCACAGCAGCATCTATCATTTAACACGTTAATAACTTTTCTCTTTGTTCGAGTTCTGTGGTGTAGATTATTTTGGTCCCATCCTAGTCACGGTAAAAAGAAGTCACGAAAAACGCTACGGAGTAATATTTACTTGCATGGTAACACGTGCAGTTCACTTAGAAATTGCAAATGACCTCAGTACGGATGGATTTATTCATGTTCTGAGACTGACTGAGACAGTTTTCATGTAGAAGAGGCAACCCTGAAGAGATTTATAGCGATAATGGTACTTGTTTTAAGAGTGCAGATAAAGAACTTCGTATAGCATTGCTAGAATTAGAACAAACAGATATTAAAAAATGGTGCACGTTAAGAAGTATTGCATGGTATTTTAATCCACCATCGGCCCCTTTTATGGGAGGAGCATGGGAAAGACTTATTCAAACGATTAAAAAAGTTATGAAGGAAATTTTACAAAGCAGATATCCTCAAGAGTACGTCCTCAGAACTATATTTGCCGAAGCAGAAAATATTCTCAATAGTCGACCACTTACTCACGTATCCTGCGATTCGGACGATATTTAAGCCCTAACGCCCAATCATTTTTTAATTGGACCAAAATATGCTGCACTTCCGTGTATAAACTCGACTGAAAAAGATTTAAATTTGTTAAATAAATGGAAGGCAGCACAAAAAATTACCGACATTTTTTGGAAACGTTGGACACAGGAATATATTATGCCTTTTCTTATTAAGAGGTCAAAATGGCACCAAGAAGCCCGAACACTAAAAGTAGGCAACATAGTAATCATTGTTGATCCTAACGGACCCAGAAACACATGGCCAAAGGGAAGAAGTATTTCCAGCAAGAGACGGAATAATTCGGACGGTCGATGTGAAGTTAGCCAATGGAATGGTGTTAAGAAGGCCCACTCATTTTGGATGCTTTATTGGACTTAGTGTATGTTGTATCCCTACTTGTTAATAAATAAATAACTAAATTTACCGATGAGATCGCGTATTCAAGAACCGCAAAATAGAAAACAATCTTGAATTGCAGGAAGGGATTTGACACTGGTTCATCACTGATGCCCTCATAAACAAATAAACGAATCTTTTTTCTGAGCTTCGAGATGGGAAATTCGGGATCAATACCTAAATCTCTAGCAAGTGTTGTTGCTGAATCGAAAAATATTTTAAAATTATCGTCAGATCTTTGGGAAACTAAATATTTTCTAAGGTTCTCTAAGCCTTCAATGCATTCCGCGATATTTAATTCAGGATTTTGAAACATTTTGCAAGAACACAAATTTGAATGAACATTTTGTAATGCGAATGGTTTATCTCATTTTTCCTTTATATACTGGTAAAGTCTCGGAAAAAATGCTGATGCCGCACCCCTTTAACTTTGCCGAAATGATTCAGTTCTAATCTACAAAGGAGACAGCTAAAATTAAGTTTCTGTTGTCCAGCGAGCTGCGTGCCGTCGGCAGACCGCGGCCGTTCGATTGAAAATCTTTATTAAATTTTTACGTTAATTTAAAGTTATTTTTCATAGTTTGATAAATGTCACTTTATTTTTATTTTGAGAAATTTATAATGGCGAATGGCGCTAACTGCAGCCGACGCCACAAAGAAGTGAAGAAGAAGAAGAGAAATTCATAAAAAGTTGCTTGATTGATAGAACTATCTGCGGCCTGTGGTAAACGCTACGCGCTCGAATATCACGTGACATTGCATCTGTTCACTCTGCTCGATTTTTTAAAATCCGAATGCAATGCAGTATTTTCGTTGGCTGAATCGCGGAATGATTTCATTGATTTCTTACTTCCTATTTTTGGTGGCCTATTGCTCTGACAGAGAAAAAAGTAATCTAAATGAAACCGTGACCGTGTTTAGTTTAAACGAATGAACAAACCTATTTGTTGCTAAGCATGTGCCGAAACCACTAATTGAAAAGAAGAAAATCCAGTTTAAGGGTTAATAAATAGTAAATTTTTTAAATCGGGAATTCGGTTTGGTGTAAGTACTAAAAAGTTTCACAATTTAAGTAGTATTAAGTACAGATAAGTTTAGTTTATCTACTACCTTTCAGGTAGTGAGGATGTAGTGCTCTGGTACCAAAGGACAATTGCATTTTAATGTTTTAACAACGTGTGTTCTAGTTTAGTTTGATCCATTTATTTACAACAGGAATTTACCCCAATTTTCTAATTTATTCTAAAATATGGAATCCAATTTTGACAAGGAAATTCCTAACTCCGTGTCGAAAGACATGATGGATTTCATGCTCAAGAACTTACTTGAAGAAACAAAGTCCATTAAAATTAATTCAGCACATTCTGCTATTCAGAAACATACAGAACAATTATCTAATCCAAGCTTTCCTCCTGTATTAGAAGAACATAAAAAGTTATCAAGTCTCCCAACATTAGAACATGAAAATGATTTCAATTCATTAATAAAAACGGAACCAGAAAAGGATGATTATGAAATTGAAAATGTGCCAATTGAAGTTCCTAAAATTGTTTGTGGCAATGAATGCAATAATCAGGAAAAGAGGTATTTAGGACAATCTAAAAATGACTTAAATGAGCAAAATGGAAATTTCATGGATAATTTAGTTCACAATCCTCACATCCATAATAATGAGAATCGTCAATTAGTTGTACATTTAGAAAATCTAAAAGTAATTGAGAAAGATGGAAATGTTATCATCGATAATATACAACGGCTTTTCAATTCAACGTTTAATAGGTAAGAATTGTTTCCTTGTAACTGAGTAAAGGCAAACAGTGATATTAGTTTAAAAAACTGGATTAGATAGGTAGTAGTAGGCATAGTGTATGACAATAAGATGTACTTACCCCTGGGCTTACTTCTAGTGCCATAACCTCTAATTTTCTGGTATGGTTCAAACAACACTTTTCGAGATAGAGTTAGGAGCTATGATATTTTATTTTACTTGTAATTCTCTATTAGATGCTGCACCTACCTAATTTGGTATATGTCATTTTAGCTACAGTCTATTTCCTTCCCTACATCTCTTTTACTAATTATTAAGCTAAGTAATACTGATATTAAATAAGTAGGACATGTCTTACCAAATATATTTTATTTTACAGGTATAATAAGGAATATATTTCTACACAGAACAAGGCCAGAGTCAAAATGGAAACTAACTCAACAATGAATGACTTGGAGAGATCGCATGAAATTTCCTTTAAAGACTGGAAGATTAAAAATGAAGAGCTGGACATGAAAGAAGATTCGGAAGAAAGTGAGACCAGGTGAGTACCTACCTACCATGGCCATCCAAAGGGGGTCAGGGGGATGTGCTAGCCTTACATTTATTCCTGAAGCTTCATTTTTATTTCTTGAAAAATATACAATTTCTATTGTTTTTTTACTTACTTAATAAATAAAACAAGTGAGCCAAGACATGACTGTACAATGGTTTCTGCTAGAAATGATAGGGACTTAATTTTATAAAATACAGCATATTTTGTTTCTGTATATCTGCAGACTGGTTAGGTTCTGAGAGAATCATTGTACAATATTTTATTAGAGGGCTTCAAAGCGATACAACATATTTATAAAAAAAAATACTTTAGGCAAGACTTCAGGACTTTCCTAATTTTTGGAAATAATGTGTTCACTGATTATGTGGTACACTCTGTGTTATAACACAACACACAACCTCTATATTATGTCACTTTTGAATAAACTAAGCTTGCAAAACATTATTTACAGCACACCATCAAGTCCTACCAAAAGAATATTGTCTAATAAGACTTTCCTAGAGAATGTTCATATTGATCTTGATGAATATTCCTATTATTCTTAGATATATATTCCTACTCTCCAAAATATTCTTTAGGAGGACATTCTACTCTTACATCTATATCATAACATACCTTAATAAATATTCTTTATTTTACAGGTACAATAAGGAACATAGTTCTACACAGAACAAGGCCAGAGTCAAAATAGAAACTAACTCGGCAGTGAATGACATTGAGGAATTGCATGAAATTGCTTTTAAGGATTGGAAGATTAAAAACGAAGAGCTGGACATTAAAGAAGATTTTGAAGAAAATGATGACAGGTGAGTACTTACCTTCGGCGTCAAAAGAGTGGGAGGGGGTGCTTGCTCCTCCCCTGACTACCAAAAATGCAGAAAAATAGATTAAACCTACTATAATAAACAGGTCTTTATGCTGTCTATATATTTTTTTAAAAGTTTTGGTGTTATTTTAAGTTAACTTAATTTTTTAAAAAGAAATAGACTACTTCGAAAATGCCTGTATTGTTACAGTCCAACTCTAAAGGCATACTGGTTTCCCAGTATTTCTGTAATTATTATTGAAGTTAGGATTTGAAAATTCTAGAAGTTAGTAAGGGTGTAAATTGTCATTTTTCGGTTAAATCAAACCTTCAAAACCACTTTCTATTTTTATTCTATGCTTAAATCCTATCGAGAAATCTCTTAGGCCCAATTTTATAAAGTCCTCTTAAACCTAAGTTAGAATCTAGAAAGAATAATTCTAAAATCGTAGAGATGTCAAAAACAGTCGATTTATAATGTGGAATTGACAGCAAAGTTCTATTTAAGTGTAATCAGTCTGGTCATAACTTGATATGTTACATTATATTAATTTATGACCAGGTAAATCGCTTTTAACTTAAACTTTGCTGTCGATCCCACATAATAAAGTCACCATTTTTGACATTTCTTCAATTTAAACTGGATCTCGGCCCTAATGATATATTACACATCATTTTGAATTTTGACATATTTTTAAAATGGCCGCCTAGACGAATTTTTCTTTGTTTCCTAAAATGTCGATAACTTTGGTAAAACAAGG
Organism: Polydrusus cervinus; assembly: GCA_935413205.1. Lineage (NCBI taxonomy): Eukaryota > Metazoa > Arthropoda > Insecta > Coleoptera > Curculionidae > Polydrusus > Polydrusus cervinus. The sequence continues at coordinate 1,380,572 of OW284518.1, forward strand.
TAGAGGCCATGGAAATATTAAAACTTTTCTGAGAAAAATGTATCTGTGATGGGGCTATTTTTTTACAACCAGCTTTTTAATAAAATAAAGCGGGATTTCTCTTCTAATGAGCCAAAATGTCATGTGGAGTTTATTAATAATTACAAAGATTAAAATAGCATACTAGACTTGTCTTGACAATATTTCTTGTTAATTTCTACTATTACTTAATGAATTATTACCTTGTGATTAGTTAATAAACTAACAAATACCCTGGAAGCAGCATTTTTCAAAAGCTGTCCGATAAGCAGACCAGCGAAAAAGCCATACCCACCATGGTGGAACGCAAAGCTGGGTCAGCTAAGAAGGGACATGCGAAGGCTATTTAACAAAGCAAAGAGCAAACGTACTGAAGATGAGAGCTCTTATAGAGAGGCTCTAAAGACGTACAAGAAAGCGATTAGAAAATCTCAAAGAAGCACTTGGCACAATTACAGCGAGCGGATTGAGAGTACAAACGAAGCCGCTAGACTTAGAAAAGTTCTATCAAAGGAGCCTAGTGCTCCCTCTTTTCTAAAAAAGGATGATGGGACATACACAGAGAGTAGTGGGGAAACCCTTGAACTGCTGATTGATTCCCACTTTCCTGGTAATACATCGGCCATAGAGCCCCTTATCGATCAAGGAGACGTTCCGGATTTGAATAGCATCAAATCAGTAGTCACTTACGATAAGCTAGAATGGGCGATTGACTCATTTGAACCTTACAAATCACCAGGATTAGACGGGATAATGCCCGCCATGCTACAAAGAGGGAAGAGAATCCTGATCCCTTGGCTCTTGGTGATATACAGAAGCAGTTTGCATTTTACTTACATGCCGGCTGACTGGAATAAGATAAAAATAGTCTTCATCCCTAAGGCTGGTAAGAGCAGTCATGTAACCGTCAAAGACTTCAGACCAATAAGCCTGTCTTCGTTCCTTGTCAAAACATTGGAGAGGTTACTGGATCTGCATATCAAGAACTCGGTGAGAGAGCGAGAATTAAGCTCGTCTCAACACGCTTATACCAAAGGGAAATCAGTGGAAACGGCGCTACACGAAGTAGTAGGCACTATTGAGAAATCCCTTAACAATAAAGAGTACACCCTAGGTGCCTTCTTGGATATTGAAGGAGCCTTTAATAACGTGACGACCGAGGCAGTGTGCGACGCTCTAATAGAAACAGGGGTCGATAACTACATCTGCCGTTGGATTAGGAGGATGTTGAAAGGCCGTCAAATCTGCTCCAGTTTGGGAAGTAGCGAGATGGTCAGATTTGCTGGAAGAGGAACTCCGCAAGGCGGGGTTCTGTCACCAACACTCTGGCTGAGAGTTCTAAATAAAGTTCTCATAGCGTTGGAGAAGGCTGGAATAAAAGTGATTGCATACGCTGACGATATAGTTATACTAGTGTCAGGTAAATGTGTAAACACAATCAGCGACCTAACAGGAATGGCGCTACGAATACTACAACAGTGGGCCATGAAATGCGGGTTAAAAATCAACCCCGAAAAAACGGAGGTAGTTCTATTCACACGCAGAAGGGTGATCGAGAACTTCAGACTCCCAGTACTCGACAATAATGCTTTAGTGCTTAAGGAAAAAGCAAAGTATTTAGGATTGGTACTTGACTCCAAGCTAAACTGGGGCATAAACTTGCAAGAACGAGTTAAAAAAGCGTCGGTAGCATTATATGCCTGCAAAAAAGCAATTGGAAAAAAATGGGGACTAAAACCCCACATAGTACACTGGATCTATACGGCTATTATAAGACCTATATTAATATACGGGGTCCTGGTTTGGTGGACCGCTTTGGAAAAAGCAGTGCACACTAAGTCAATAACAAAGATACAAAGGGCAGCTTGTTTAGGAATAACCGGAGCCCTTAAGTCAACCCCGACAGCGGCGCTAGAGGTCATGTTATATATACCCCCCTTGGATATCTATGGAAAAAGTATAGCTGCAAAGAGTGCCCTGCGACTGAGAGAGTCGAAATTCTGGAAGGAAACCAGCTACGGGCACAGCAGTATACTAAAGATTCACCCGGGGAATAATCTACGAGACCCGACTGATTACTCTGTCCCAATAACATGCTTCGATAGAAGGTATTCTATACTCATTCCGAGTAGGGAAGAGTGGGAAGGCAATCAGAATATAACGAAAACAGATCACGCAATCTTCACAGACGGTTCAAAAATGGACGTTGGTGTGGGAGCCGGGGTCTTTTCCGAAAGTTTACAAATACAGAAATCGTATAGACTCCCCAACTATTGTAGTATTTTTCAAGCGGAAGTACTGGCAGTAGAGAAGGCGGTCAATATCCTGCAAGAACACCTTGGCTTGGGAGTAGCCTCGTCAATCACCATCTTCAGTGATAGTCAGGCGGCGATTAAGGCAATCTGTTCCAGCAGCGTTAAATCAAAGCTCGTAAAGCGATGCCGCAACAATCTATGCACACTTGGCAACCAACATCGGGTTATTCTGTGCTGGGTTCCTGGACACTCCAAAATAGATGACAACGAGGCTGCCGATGCGCTCGCAAGAGAGGGTGCAGGCATGCCAGCTGATCTAGCAGACAATACAGTGATCCAGGCAACTGTGGCCCACATTCGATAAAAAGAGAACCGCAGAGCTATTGAGACACAGTCGAAAAGACGTGAGAAATATTACTGCGGTTGTTACCGGACATTGCCTCTTCGGTAGACATGCCGAACGTATGCAAATACCCACTGACGACTTCTGCAGAAGTTGCAGAGATGAGGAAGAGGAAGAAAGTATTCAACATTTTCTTTGTGAATGCCCTGGCCTCGCAAGAAGGAGGTTCACTACTCTGGGTGAATCATCTTTCGATAGCCTGGAGGAACTAAACAACTTACAACTTGGACGGCTGAGCAGATTTCTGAACAGTAGTGGCTGGTTTGAATGAGTTGTTAAAATCCTTCCGCGGTTACGTCGCATAAACCATCAGTGATCTGATGAAGGTGGGTTCTACGGAACACGTGTGGTATCACAACGGACCTAATCAGGACTACGTGAGACTGTTTGGTCAGAACCAAGGGTCTGCCACTCTTACCTAACCTAACCTAACCTACCTTGTGATCCACCGTTGGAGAGAAAAATAAGAAGAATTGTATTATAATAATACAAAGATGGGTTGCTATTTGAACAAAGTGAAAAGCCCTAACAGATACATTTTTTTTTCAAACGAGTTAATTTCATTATAAAGTACGTTGAAATTAACCATTTTAACGTTTTCATGGCCCACTACTTACCAGGTTCCTTGATTTACTCTTACTTAAACGAAAGAAAATTGATCTAGCCAGCCATTTTAAAAATAAATGGTAATGTGTGATATGTCATTAAAAAATAATTTTCTATAGAATTTAGGTAAGCATTGAAAAAAATGGCAGATTTTTATTCAAAATTAAAAAGTCGATCTCACTTCTGGCTTAAACGATAGTGGTTTTAAAGGTTGACCGAAAAAATATTGAATTTTACACACTTATTAACTATTTTAAACCTTAAGGTACTTCAAGAACTATAAAAAAGGGGGGAGGTGGCACCTTTTTCTGTCACCCGGTATATACAACACGCCACTAATCGTAACATCAATAGATTTAATATTAACTTATAAATTCAATTTTAATTAAATTAAATACAGAAGAAGATAATTAAATACATTTTTTCTAGTATAATTACCGGACTCGGTAACAAGAATAAACCAGAGCCTAAATTAATTATCCGGTTGGAAAAACTAAAAATAGTGGAAGAAAATTGCCAATTTAGAGTGGATCTTTTAAATAGGAATTGTAGTACTGATTCAATCAGGTGAGTGCTTTTATGTTTAATAGTAAAGAACGGCAGTACATTGTACGTGATGAACGGGTTCTGTTATCTATTACAAAATATAAACTTCCGCGCAAAAGTAGAAAAATATATCTTTTTATGTTTTCTTTTTATAAGAACCAAATATACACAACGTGTATATTATTAAATTTTATAAATAATGTTATATCAATATTTTTAACATTCACAAAGAATTATCGTAAATAATATAGAGTTTAGTTACCAAAGGGACACAAAAAACACTTTTTGCTGCATGTCTGGTTTTTTGCACCGTTTTCTGAATTGTTATATTTAATTAAATAGTAACATAAAACACACCGGCATAGTTACGTAATATTTATATTTTTGGAACAAAATCTTCTTGTTCTAACAAGATTTGAAGTGTGACCGACTCACATATATAATATAAGAGTTTATTATTTGCGACAACGAAAGTAGTGATAAAGAGTCATGGACTGACATTACTTTCTGTTTACAAAATAAGCCTAATATAAAATATGATGAATGATAGAAGAGTTTTGGCCTTGCATTGTCGTTGATTGTTTTGAATCACAACGTTTTAACTGGTAAGTGTCTCCAATTGTCTTCAGGTGAATACTGTATTCACTATAGTATTAAATGTCAATTTTTTTAACCTTTCTTTGAAAGACAAACCAAGAATTAAGGAGTTCGGTACTTCTGTGCCCAATCTAACGTTGACACAACTTATTGAATTTAATGCAGAAAACAGAACGTTACACGCCGTTTTTCTAAAAATACTTATGCAAAAAAAACTGGGTAGTATGTGAATGTGAAATTAACATGTACAGTTCTGTTTCCCTTGTTTAACCAATCTAAACACCGAGAAATCCGCAAAAGTAGTTATTTAAAGCACTTTTCTAAAAGGTTCATAGTTTTTTTTTGAAAATTGGTATAACTTTTTATAATTTATTGTCATTTTCCGCCGTTTCCAATAATTTTCTGAATATTTTCATAGTTAATTTACTTATCAGATGTTATAAGCTCTGTTTTGGAAAATATATTTCTGTGGCGTTGTTTTTTAACTCACGGAGGGGCTGCTGAGCTACAACCCGAGGAAATATTTAAAAATGTGTGCTAAATTCCCTAATTTTTACTAATTTCGATGTACATTTTTCGGTAAGTCAAAGGAAACTTTAATTCGTAGGTGTTACAATAGGTATATATTTTGGAAAAACAAGTAAATGTTGACAATGCAATTTTAAACCTCATTAGTCTAGGACGGCCCGTAGAAGACGCGATGCTTTTGCACCAGAGAATATTTATAATTTTATTGAATTGAATCTAGGTTTATTGCTTTTTATCATCAAAAAACTACTTGAGGTGCTCCTGAATATGTATTAATTTATCATTTAATAAGATACAATCTCCCGTAAAAGTCTCGCTAGCAAATTTTGTTTTTTAAAAAAGTATTACAATGTGGCGAAACTCAGAACCACTGGAATCCGCTAATAAACAATGTAAAGTACAAAAAATTGTTACATTGTGTAATTCTTGAGTTATTTCATTTTTTGTTTATTTTTTTTAGTATGACATTTGGAGGCATCGATCAAGGACACAAATGTGGTCAGTGTGAATATCAAACACTTTATAGTAATCATTTAAAAAGGCATATTTTGAGACGTCATAAAAATATAGAGGAAGTTGATGCTTCAGATAAGTTTAAGTGTGGTCAATGTGAATATCAAACACTTACGAAAGGTTATCTAAAGAGGCATATTTTGGGACGCCATAAAAATATAGAGGAAGTTGATGCTTCAGATAAGTTTAAGTGTGGTCAATGTGAATATCAAACACTTACGAAAGGTTATCTAAAGAGGCCTATTTTGGGACAACATAAAAATATAGAGGAAGTTGATGCTTCAGATAAGTTTAAGTGTGGTCAATGTGAATATCAAACAATTTACAAATCTGATTTAAAGAAACATATTTTGCGACGACATAAAAATATAGATGAAGTTGATGATTCAGATAAGTTTAAGTGTGGCCAATGTGAATATCAAACATTTAGGAAAGATTCTCTAAAGAAACATATTTTGCGACAACATAAAAATATAGAGGAAGTTGATGCTTCAGATAAGTTTAAGTGTGGTCAATGTGAATATCAAACAATTTACAAATCTGATTTAAAGAAACATATTTTGCGACGACATAAAAATATAGAGGAAGTTGATGATTCAGATAAGTTTATGTGTAGTCAATGTGAATATCAAACAATTCATCGTAGTTATTTAAAGAAACATATTTTGGGACGTCATAAAAATATAGAGGAAGTGGATGCTTCAGATAAGTTTAAGTGTGGTCAATGTAAATATCAAACAATTTACAAATCTGATTTAAAGAAACATATTTTGCGACGACATAAAAATATAGAGGAAGTTGATGATTCAGATAAGTTTATGTGTAGTCAATGTGAATATCAAACAATTCATCGTAGTTATTTAAAGAAACATATTTTGGGACGTCATAAAAATATAGAGGAAGTGGATGCTTCAGATAAGTTTAAGTGTGGCCAATGTGAATATCAAACATTTAGGAAAGATTCTCTAAAGAAACATATTTTGCGACAACATAAAAATATAGAGAAAGTTGATGCTTCAGATAAGTTTAAGTGTAGTCAATATGAATATCAAACAGTTACGAAATGTAATCTAAAGAAACATATTTTGGTACGACATAAAAATATAGAGGAAGTTGATGCTTCAGATAAGTTTAAGTGTGGTCAATGTGAATATCAAACAATTGCGAAATATTATCTAAAGATGCATATTTTGGAACTTCATAAAAATATAGATGAAGTTGATGATTCAGATAAGTTTAAGTGTGGCCAATGTGAATATCAAACATTTAGGAAAGATTCTCTAAAGAAACATATTTTGCGACAACATAAAAATATAGAGAAAGTTGATGCTTCAGATAAGTTTAAGCGTGGTCAATATTGAATATCAAACGCTTACGAAACATTCTCTAAAGGATCATATTTTGCAACGACATAAAAATATAGCGTCAGTGTAGTCAATGTGAATATCAAATACTTTCTAGTAATCATTTAAAGAGGCATATTTTGGGACGTTATAAAAATATAGAGAAAGTTGATGATTCACATTATTTTAAGTGTGGTCAATGTAAATATCAAACATTTAGGAAAGATTCTCTAAAGCAGGGGTCGGCAACCTACAGCACGCGTGCCAGACTTTGCACGCCTAGCAGTTTACAATGGCATGCCTTATTACTTTTAACAATGTTATACATTATTTATTTGTATAAAAATTATACAGTTTTGTATAGTGGCCAGTGTTGCCGATCTGTTATTGTAACATGTGTTACGCCTTTAAGCAATCTGTTACGTTTCCGGGAGCTGGGTTTGTTGTCCTTTGCGTATCTGCCTTTTTTTAGAAGTCACTTTGAATCGGAAAAAATTAGCCGAATAGGTTTGTTCTTTGCTTAGCTGGCGACCTTTTTTTTTAGAAATCACGAAACAATTTTTACTGATAGTGGCACTTTGGCTTTCTTCGAAATTGCACATGGGCGCCTCTATGTTAAAAGGTTGCCGATCCCTGCTCTAAAGCAACATATTTTACGAAAACATAAGAATTATAGAATTAAGAAGTTGATGCTTCAGAGTCCAGTAATAATAATTATAGCAATAATAAAGAGGAATAAGAATGCTTCTGCATTCGAGACATGTAGAAAATATCCATTTTAAAACATTTTTCATTAATATATCAGTGGACGAAGACTTTGAGTTCTTATTTCTTGCCTTTTAAATATCAACGCCACTTAAGGTATGGACTATTCAAGATGAAATCAGCCGGTCAGGCCACTCTAGTCCGAGAATACAAACAAAACTTACTAAGAAGAAAGCTGGTACTAGATATATGTATAGTTCAACAATGAGTGCATCAGAAGGTGTCATCAAGTAGTTGTCTTAGTCACAGGCTACTCAATGCATTTAAAGCGTATTTTATTCAAGAAAAAAATATTTTATTTTAGGGACGTTCTAACGTCACATTTTTTAATGGAAATTTGGTTAAAACCTAATGGTGTGTGGTATCAAATGAATCGTAACAAATTGCTCTTTGTTTCTAATGTGACGAGCCACCATGTTGCCATTTGAAAAAAATGAGTAAAACAAGTTTAAATTTCACACAGCAGATAGATTTTGACCAAAAACAGTCAAGTTGTATTTTTCCCAAGATTTTAGGAGTGAAAGTGATTTAAACGTATTCATAGTCCTCTAGATAGAAAAATATATTTAAAAAAAAATTATAATTTTGGTGACAAAAAGTGACAAGTGACACATGGTTGTATTTAGAACGTCATATAGAGTTAAAAAAAGAAAAAATATACCAGGTGTCCCATTTAAAAATAAAAAGTTTGTCACTTCCGGTTAAACCGGAAGTATGTATTGGTTTTTAATATCAGTAATAAATGGGTTGTCACTCAGATTACGCCAAATATAAAACATTGACGACGAGGTATAGTTAACTAAAAAAACTACGGACTATTTTCGGCGGGGTTCGGAAAGTGATTTTTATGAAAAGCTAAATATTTTCTTAGAGAATAGTTTTGCGACGTTACAAAATGGCGCCGCCAACCGTAAACACCAGTTACAGAAATGGTCGGACCTTTTGGCTCGTTCAACACTTGATCCAAGAATTTCAGTTTGTAGTGAACGATTGAATCAATTTTTATTGCTAACAATATTTCGAATGATCAACGACAAAAAGCCATTTTACTCAATACGCTTTCGGAAGACTGCTACGTTTTAATACGAAATCTGTGTGTACCAGAATTGCCAGAGTCTAGAAATCATGATGAACTGATTAAATTACTGAAGGAGCATATTTCTCCAATGAAATTTAATCATTTTATCGAAAGACTTAAATTTTACAACTGTAAAAGGGAGACAAATGAGTCAGTAGCGGATTGGGAGGCCAAGGTAAAATGTCTAGCATCAAATTGTGGCTTTGGAAATGAGCATTCGACAGTAATGAAAGACGGATTGGAATAAATGACGAAAAAATTATTGGATAGACTTTTTGGAGGAAGACGCTTCAAAAGTCACTCTCAAGCAAGTAATAAAAATCGCTCTTGGTAAAGAGTCTGGATTGCGTGAACATGAAGTAAGAAATCTTGGATCTACCAGCATAAAACCTGAGCCAGTTTACTTTCAATTAGGTATTATTAGTTCTTGAATTTTATTACATTATCTTTATTTGTTATTTTCTATAATCTCACAATTAACCACAACTTTTCGCCGCAGAGTCCTGGTCCTTGATCCTGGTAGCTTCTTGGCTGTAAAACAGAAAAAAAAAATTAGTACCTAACTAACCTTTATAAATGTTTCCATCTGATGTCATGATTTATAAACTCGCAAAACTAGGACGTTTTGTTCATTCATCATTCAACAAATCATGCTATATCATGCAGTCAATCTTAAAAAGAAAGAAACATCATTTTAAATTATGTTATAATTTATTAATATTTTATTTAAGTTTTTAAAAAATCCAAATTTTTAAACAAATTAACATACCACCAAGACACACCCCATGTTACAATAATTTTTTGAGTAGAAATGAATTTATTAGTAATTTTTCTTCTCTGGTAGATCAGATGGTCCTTGGGACTATGGAAATAGTTATTCCCCAAAGTGTCCTTCGCTTTACTTAGGTTCTTTTGTTTGGGTTACAAGTTGCATTCAGAAAGTAAATAGTATAAAATTTCACTATTAATTGAAATTTAGTGTTTCCTCGATAGGTTGCCGTCTACCATCATAAAGTGGTTTAGTGAAGTTTCATCACCTATTCGATCCTTCACGAACGATACCTTGCCTAGTAAAGTAGTAAATTCCGTGGTCCCGGAGAAAAAGGAGATAAGTCTCAATTTGGTCAAAATGAGATAAATGATAAAATCACTTTCAAATTGTTGCTTCTACCTTCGGACCTAACGGGATAGGTTAATTCACATTAATAAGATTTTTACGGCAAAGTACATTAGGAGATATGTCATAAGTTAGCCCCTAAAATGTGCTTTACGGGATAACTAAACTTATTTCTTTTTACACATAACTATACCCGCATTAAAATACTATCCACGAAGAGATAAGTCGACATATCTCTTTTAGTCCCACAATTTTTTTAGTTTACATGCACATATCTCTATTTAGTCCGAATATTTACGTTAAATCTGACGAGTCATTTTGCCTAAAAACTCTTTGAAAGCAAGTTGTTTCCTTGATATCCCAGTTAAAGTTATCGAAATGGAGTCTAGGGGAAAAAGACTAGTGTCTATGTGTGGAAGGTAACGGTAAGTATTTTTGAATAGTAAAAAAGGAATTTTATATATTTAATTCAATAGTAAAAAAGGAATTGCAAGTAAAGAAAAAGGATAAATCAGGGGGACCCATTTTATTGACGTAATGTTCGAGAAATCGCCGTTAAAAAAAATCAAATGGGTCACATGTTTTTTAAGACAAACATTAATGGGAACTTTAAAATTTTGTCATTTAAGCGACGTGGTTCCCCAGCAAATTTAATTTCTAATTTACAGTATAATGGTCCAGTATCAATTGCTAAAAAGAAAAAAGATAACCTAATGCAGCTACTTCCGTATATTTCCAATCAATTTTGGGATTTTAACAAAAACCTTCCTACCGTGGATGATGCAAAGGAAACACATCCTGACCTGGTATCATCAGACGAAGAAGACTAAGTTTAGTATAATTATTATTAGTTCATGTTTCTAGTTGTCGTTTTATGTCTAACTACATTTTAATTAAAATAATAGCAAGTGTTTAGTTCTGACAATATTTTATTTTTGTTTTAGTATAATATAAATAAAATGTTATAAATGAGATAAGTATTGTTTCAGTTGGTTCTTAAAGGGATAACTACATTTTTTTCTTTAAAAACCAAAAATATCAGATCAAGTATTAGACACATTTAAACTTAAGGTAACATTGACTATATCATCAAAATTTTAGCGTCCAAACCCCTTCGCCTGATTTGCAGTACTAAATTAAACTTTAACTCAATCTCCTGAAAACTTTAAAAAATCAACTTATCTCCTTTTTCTCCGGGACCACGGAATTGTGCTATTTCGTATTTAATAGAAAAATTGATAATGTTAATACAATATTTAATAACCAAATTTTTTCTATTGAGACAAAATACTTACTTACTTGAATTGAAGACGTTTTTAGAAGTCACTGTTGATGATAGGAAAGAATTTTTTCATAGGTTTATAAGAGACTGTATCGATATCTTAAGTAAAATTAAGTTTCTGTTGTCCAGCGAGCCGCGTACCGTCGGCAGATCGCGGCCGTTCGATTAAAAATCTTTAATAAATAAATTTATTTGAAATAATTCACAAAAATATTGTTTTCTTCATCTACGTTAATTTAAAGTTATTTTTGTACAGTGAAAGTGTATAATTTAACATATCTGACAGAACTGAGAAAAAAGTGTCCATCACTCCATTGGGGGGACGGTACACGCATAAGACTACTGTTTTCAAGGGCCCACTCACCACAGAAGAGCACTCTATATGACCTTCAACACTCATTTCGGTAACATTCTTTATTTCACCCACTTCAAGGTGGGTTGATATATAGTTCAACAATGAGTGCATCAGAAGGTGACTAAAGCCAAAGTTTGTAGCACTCCGTTCAAACTCCATCTCTTCTTCCTCAAAGAAAGCCATGCCAGGTGCCACTAAGGTTTGGTTAGGAGGAACTAAAAAGCGTTATTTTGAACTTAATTTTATCAATTAAAAACTTAAATTTCTATATTTTGAACTGAACTACATTTTACATGCCTCTCAGTGGAACTCTCGGTGTTCTTTTTTTTTCACATAAGTTAAAGACATGAAAGATGCAATGTTTCAACGTTTAAATCAGAAATCAATTTTAACCTCAATAATTGTAAAAGAAATGCTACTCTTAATTCTAATTTCAACCACAATAATTTTACAAAAACATCTTCAATTTCACAACTTTAATAACACAACAACGCCTCTTCACTTAATATTAGTTTAGAAAATTCAGTTTTTAATTCTGAACTAAACGAGAACTTAAACCTTTCTGAAATTTTTGAGTCGTCAAAATTCTTTATTGATGTATTGTACTTTAAAGTACTTACACAGGTTAGTTACAATCAATAATTTAAACTAGTAAAACGATATTCATATAAACAAATACAATTAAAATAACATCACCAAGTACAGATTAAATAAGGTTTCACAATTACAATTTAAAAATTCCTCAATGCTGTAGAACGCCTGACTGACAAGAAAGCCTTTAATTTTGGTTTTAAAAGTTAGTAGGTTTAGGTCTCTAATTGGTATTGGCAACTTATTAAAGAATTTTGTGGCAAGATGTCCAGGGCCGTCTTGGCATCTCCGGAGTCGACGATAGGAGGGCACCAGGTCACTCCGACCACGCGTGGAATATGAATGGTAGTTCTCATGCCTTACGCGTTGGTCTAAACTATTTTTAATTAAAAGTAGGCACTCCAAGATAAAGAGAGTTTCAAGACACCAAGGGACACAAAGGCATGTCGGCAATCCGCCCGGTAGGCCAACCCAGTGATCGACCTTATCACTCTCCTTTGCATCCCGAAAACTTTCCTAGCTCCCGTACTATGTCCCCAGGCGAGAATTGCGTATGAGATGTGCGAGTGAAAGAGAGCGAAATAAACTTGTCTTAGGACTGGCCGGGATACACAGTTAAAGAGTCGACGCAAAAGGAAATAAGCCTTCGGTCCTAATTTACTGACCAAAGAGTCGGTATGGGCAGTCCAGTGTAATCTGGCATCTAGATGTACCCCTACAAACTTTAAGCTTTTGCCCTCTTCCACTTGAGGAAGCTGTCTCGTGGAGAAAACCATGTGCTGGGTTTTTTCAATATTTAGAAGGAACAGGTTAGCCTTAAACCAGTCTTCTGCTCTATTTTGTGACTCTTGCGATGTCTCCAAAGCCTCTGCCAGATCTTGTGTATTGCAGGAGATCGTGGTGTCGTCCGCAGAGTGTGTAGAAGCTATTCGGGTCTGTGCTTGGAAGGTCGTTGATGTAAATTAAGAATAAAAGGTGTCCTAAAATGGACCCTTGTGGTACCCCCACCACCACATTCCTCTCCGCGGACGTAACTCCACCTGCAAGGACTCTTGGAGTTTTGTTTGAGAGGTAGCTTGATATCATCGATAAGCTGTTTTCGCTAAAGCAATATTTTTTTAGTTTCTTGATTAAAAGTGCATGCGATACACAATTGAACGCCTTACTTAGGTCGCAGAAAGTGCTTGACAGGTAATAATGATTTTCAAAAGCCTCCTGAATCCGACCTACCAGATCTAAGATTCCCAAAGTTGTGCTTCGACCCCTTCTAAAGCCAAATTGATTGTTGGTAAATAGATTGTTTGATTTAAAAAAGTCTGTTATTCTCAAGGCCATGCACTTTTCAAAGATTTTTGATAGTTTGGCCAGTAGTGATATCGGTCTATAATTTGACGGATCGCCGATATCACCCTTTTTATAGAACGGTGTCACCACTGCGTGTTTTAGTAGTTTAGGAAATGTATTTTCTTTGAGGCAAATGTTAATAAGTTTAGTTGAAGGGCTTACTATGAGATTTTTGATGCTCTTTACAATAGATACCCACTGTTAGACCAAATGGGTCTGCTTTTTTTGTTTTTAAGATTACTGATGATGTCTCTTGTTTCAATTAAGGTGACTTCTCTGAAAGGAAATGGCTCCAGTATTGTATCAGGTGCAATAAATTGGTGATGTAAGGGATTGATATTTGAAGCACCGATCTGGTTTACTGGTTTTGAAGATTACGAGCTATGTTTACAAAATATTCATTAAACTGGTCGACCGTTAAGTTCCCCTCGGGTATGTTAGCCCCCTTGGGCAAGCCCCTATATTCATTGACAATATTCCACATGCATTTTGTGGGATTAGAGGAAGCTCTAATAAGATTGTCATTGGCATCCTGCTTAGCCTTTTTTATGGCAGCTTTATATTGTTTTTTTATAGAATTTTATTTCAGTTTTAAGAATCCCAGCAGGAGCCCGACCGTGTAATTCCTGAGGAAGGCGCAACACCTCTCTCATAGATCTCAGATTGTCGTCAAACCAATTTATAGTACGATTTTGATCTCTGCGTTTAAAATATGTTTTGAGAGGAAAAGCAGTCTGAAATGCATGAATCAAAATATTATGAAATAAAGTGAATTTAGAGTCCGCCGTTATTATTACATCATTTATAAATTCCCAGTTAGCTTCCCCCACGAGATTATAGAAAGTTGATTTACCTGCTTGTGTCAAGGGCCTACAGGTGTTCTTGAGTTTTGTTTTTAATTAGTATTGGGATTTCAACCAGTTGAGCTAAGTGATCGGAGAAAGTTGTTTCGATGAGTGACACATCGCAATCCCGGGGATCCCGACTGGAGAAGACATTGTCCAGGCATCTACCCTGTCGAGTAGGCTCTGTAATCAGTTGTTTAGGGCCATATGTTTGAAACAGTGTGCATAGGTCAATGCACTCTCCAGTCTGGGTGCCAAAATAAACATTAAAATCACCAGCCAGTATTATACTGTCAGAGTCTCCAACCACTTCCAGTGCCCTTCCCATGACTTCCAGGAACACGGGAAACGAGCCCGAAGGTGACCTATAAACAGAGATAATATATGTTTTTAAAAGCTTAATATAAACACTGCAGATTTCAATAGACCTCTCGTCAGTCAGTGCGTTTATGTCCCGAACCTCCACAATAGCATTACTGCGAATTCTGGTGCAAGAACTAAAATCCAAGAACCAGATTTTGGAAGTGTAATACCGGGTGTCCACGGAAGGTGGCTCGCCCCTATAACTTTTTTGTTTTTAAAGATAGTGAAATGACAATTGGAGGATTTATATATGACGTAAAATTGCATTTTTTGACAAGTGATCTAACTTTAATATAAAACTTCAGGTTTAACCGGAAGTGACATAATCTTTTTATTTTTATATGGGACTCCTGGTATGTTTTCCTTTTTTTAACTTTATATGACGTTCTAAATACAACCATGTGTCACTTGTAACTTTTTGTCATCAAAATTATTTTTTTTAAATATATTTTTTTATCTAGAGGGCTATGAATACGTTTAAATCACTTATTTCAGTCCTAAAATCTTGAGAAAAATTCAACTTGACTGTTTTTGGTCAAAATCTATCTGCTGTGTGAAATTTAAAATTTTAACTTGTTTAACTCATTTTTTTAAATGGCAACATGGTGGCTCATCAGATTAGAAACAAAGAGCACTTTGTTACGATTCATTTGATACCACACACTATTTTTTTGGTTTTAACCAAATATCCATTAAAAAACTTAAAAAATGTGACGTTAGAACGTCCCTAAAATAAAACATCTTTTTCGAATAAAATATGCATTAAATTCATCAAGTAGTTGTCTTAGTCACAGGCTACTCGATGCTTTATTAGTAATTTTTCTTCTCTGGTAGATCAGATGGTCCTTGGGACTATGGAAATAGTTATTCCCCAAAGTGTCCTTCGCTTTACGTAGGTTATTTTGTTTAGGTTACAAGTTGCATTCAGCAAGTAAATAGTATAAAATTTCACTATTAATTGAAATTCAGAGGGTTTCCTCGATAGGTCGCCGTCTACCAATTAGGTACCCACCTACTTCCCATCATCATATATCCACCTATTTATTAACTTTAAACTTACCTAAATAAATAAAACACAAAACAACAAGCAGGAGTCCATCGACGTTTTTTCCGATATTTGAAAGTTAAATGCGAAACTAAAAGGACATAAAGTGGTTTCGTGAAGTTTCGTCACCTATTCGATCCTTCACGAACGATACCTTGCCTAGTAAAGTAGTAAATTGTGCTATTTTGTCCAAGTAGAATTTAATAGAAAAATTGCTAATGTTAATACAATATTTGATAACCAAATTTTTTCTATTGAGACAAAATACTTACTTACTTGAATTGAAGACGTTTTTAGAAGTCACTGTTGATGATAGGAAAGAATTTTTTCATAGGTTTATAAGAGACTGTATCGATATCTTAAGTATCGATATTTTTCAAACAAAACTTCTGGTGTTTCGGAACATCTTTAGGGCAATGGAAAACTTTTTGATATTTTTCCAATGACGGAAATACCAGACAAGAGTCTGTGGACCAGACGGATAGGTGCACCGAAAGAAGCCGAACTCCGGTGCCCGGTGCCGATCGATCGAATCGAAAGAAAACCGTTTGACATAACTTATTGGCGCGAAATTCATGTGTTTTACCAGGCACGTTTGATAAACGATAAACGCGTACTTAGTATTCATTGTGTGACCTGTGACCTGTGCGAGACAATCTAGGACTATAAGGTACATTATAATATATATTTTGAATTATGTACGAGTATACAAGGGAGGATTAAAAGCCACTTATACACATTTTTTAAATGGGAAATATTTAGAATAATGTCTATATCAGTCTATCATTTTTGAATGAAAGTTTATTCTACAGGGTCGTGTATCTCATCACCTCCCGTCTTCCCTAGCTCACTTAAAAATTAAGTTATTATTTTGGCATTTTGCGGACTAGACCTGTATCCTATGGCGCATTTCAGGAAAATATTTTTGTTTATACAGGGTGTTCCAAAAAAGCGTGACGTCATAAGGATCTATTTTTTAAATTACATGCTATATATTATGTATCTGTGTGTGCATATGTCAGTTTTTGTGAAATTGATAATATTCGCTTTAAAAGTTTAAACTTTTAAATAGTTAATAAATGACATAAGCATTTTTTTTGTTTTTGTAAAATGGGGTTTAGACATTTTACCCTCATAAAATTTACATTTTTTATTAGTACTTTGGCATATTTATCTCAAAAACGCAAAATAGTGACATATAATATGCACTTCTTGTACCAAGCCACAGATACAGGGTGGAATTTTTAACTGGAATAAATTCAGTATTAGAAAGTATCTTTATTTGCGGAGAAAATACGGAAATACGGGTGCCTTTATTTTTAGTTTGTTAAACTTTTTTCGTCCCGTCATAAAATTTACCCCTCTTCTGGGGGTAGAAACCCCCCTAACATTTCCAACAATTTTTACAATAAAAAAAATTGCGTCTAGATTATCGAAATGCAAAAGTAAATAGTGGGTCGTTTTCCTTTTTTTATGCCCTTTCCAACGAGCTACCGCAATACGTTTGAGAAAAAAAAGTTAGGGGCGGTTTCTACCCCCCAGAAGGGGTAAATTTCATAACGGGACGAGAAAAGTGTACCAAACTAAAAATAAAGGCACCCGTATTTCCGTATTTTCTCCGCAAATAAAGCGGCTTTCTATTACTGAATTTATTCCAGTTAAATATTCCGCCCTGGATATTCTGATATATGGATGCCTTTTATAGTTGCCTTCAAATTTTAATGAAATCGGTTCAGTATTATATACAAAAAAAAATAAAAACAAAAAAAAATCAGTTTTGCACCACTGGTTTTAAAAATTAATAAAAAATGAAAATAATGCCTCGTTAATAAAATTATACAATTTGTATTTAATAAATAAGGTCGAACAGTCTCATTAACCAAGTTTGATTAATACGAATTGTACAGGGTGTCCAAAGTTTAGTGTCAAACTTTTAACTTTTTTTTCTTATTTCAAATGTCATTGTATGGTATCTACCTAAGTATGTATTTCTAAATAAATATTATCAAGTTCACCATTCCATCGAGAAATCTATTACACTTTTGTTAATTTTATACGTTTGTGTTTGTAAAAAATTGGCATTTAGCTTCACCGTTTTGTCAAGAAATCTATTACATATTTGTAAAATAATTAAAGTTTACCACCGTAC
This sequence comes from Polydrusus cervinus, assembly GCA_935413205.1. Classification (NCBI taxonomy): domain Eukaryota; kingdom Metazoa; phylum Arthropoda; class Insecta; order Coleoptera; family Curculionidae; genus Polydrusus; species Polydrusus cervinus. The sequence continues at coordinate 1,398,315 of OW284518.1, forward strand.
CTACGGAATTACTAAATTATTATTAACGGCAGAATGTGCCCAGATATTTATTGATTTTTTATTGCTTGAAAAGTTTATTGTATAAAAAGTCATGTAATACTTATATACCAACTTGACAAATGTCTAAAAGCCTAACATTAGGTGCAACAATGGAAGAAAGAAATGATACGGCAGTTCAACTTCTAATGGGCAACCAACCGTTATAGGTATGTTATCCCTATACTATTATTTGATTTGTCTTTACTTTTTTAATACGAAAAATGATTTTCATTTGATTTACTTTTTTAATTACTTAAATTTGTATTACTACCATAATAATAAACAATAAAAATAGCTAAAAACTGTCCTAACACCGTCGAATTCTGAACTTAAGATTTTTGCCAATTACATAAAAAGCCGGAAATATTCATAAATATAACGTAATTTAATATAATTTATTTATTACCTAATATCGTTTTAAAACGACATGTAAACTTGTAAATACGCCTACATCTTATTATTGTTTCGGACGACATGTAAACGCACATAACCTAGATTGACACCGCGGCGTTCGGCTTCTTTCGGTGCACCTATCCGTCTGGTCCACAGACTCTTGTAAATACCAGGGGCGAGTATAAAAATTATCCTAGTGATCACTCTTGCCGTTCGAAAAACCTTTTGGCACACAGTCTGGTATAATGTAAATTACACAAATTATTTATACGGATATTTATTAGTCTATTTCGAACGAGCCCTATGATTAATGGGCATTTACTGCGTTCGGTTAATGCAAATCTGTCTCATCAGAATACCCACATTGGTGTAGTTTTGCGTTCGTTTAATAGATCTATAACCTCGGGTGCATCTGCTCGGCGTTCGGTATTTGGACTCCAAACTACACATGGAATCGGAAACGCTACGCGCTCGAATATCACGTGACATCGCATCTGTTCGCTCTGCTCGATTTTTTAAAACCGAATGCAATGCAGTAATTTTTGTTGTCTGAGTGATTCCTAATTTCCTTTACCACAGCTATACATACGTCCAACTTCCTATTTTTGGTGGCTTATTGCTTTGATAGAGAAAGTAATTCAAATGAAAACATGTTTAGTTTAAACGAATGAACAAACCTATTTGTTGCTAATCATGCGCCGAAACCACTAATTAAAAAGAAGAAAATACAGTTTAAGGTTAATAAATGGGTATAGCGACAGCGACGACCTATCATTCCTTTGTGTAAATGGTAAATTTTTTAAATCGGGACTTCGGTTTGGTATATTTGTTCGAGTTCTGTGTTAGTATACTGAAAAGTTTCACGATTTAAGTAGTATTAAAGTACAGATAAGATAAGTTTAGTTTATCTACTACCTTTTAGATAGTGAGGGTGTAGTGCTCTGGTACCAGAGGACAATTGCGTTTCAATGTTTTAACAACGTGTGTTCTAGTTTAGTTTGATCCATCCATATCCATCTATTTACAACATAAGGAATTTCCCGAATTTTCTAATCTTTATTCTAAAATATGGAATCCAATTTTGACCAGGAAATTTCTAACTCCGTGTCGAAAGATATGATCGATTTTATGCACAAGAATTTACCTGAAGAAACAAAGACCATAAAAACTAACTCAGCCCATCCTGCTATTCAGAAACATACAAAACAATTATCTAATCCAAGCTTTGTTCATGTATTAGAAAAACATAAAAAGCTATTAAGCCTCGCAACATTAAAACATGAAAATTATTTCAATTCATTAATAAAAAATGAGCCAAAAATGGATGATTATGAAATTGAAAATGTGCCAATTGAAGTTTCTAAAAATGTTTATGGCAAAGAAAGTAATAATCAGGAAAATAAGTATTTAGGGCAATCTAAAAATAAAGTAAATGAGCAAAATGGAAATTGTATGTATAATTTAGTTCACCATAATAACGAGAATCGTCAATTAGTTGTACGTTTAGAAAATCTAAAAATAATTGAGAAAGATGGAAATTTTATCATCAATAATGTACAACGGCTCTTCAATTCAGCTTTAATTAGGTAAGTTTTATGTTTCCTTATAAATATTGATGATATTATCTTTAAAAAAACTGGATTAGATAGGTACATACACAGTAGTAGTAGACATAGTGCATGACAATAAAATACCGCGGCGGTGGCTCAAGTGTGAGTTACTGGCATTCGACCGTGGCGACCCGGGTTCGATTCCCGGAGTGGCCATACGTACAATAAAAAAAAGTATGTCTGAAATTCAGTGGATTTAAGAATGCAGTAGTGATTCCTAATATCGGAACCGAGACGGGTTGTGGACTTCTGAGGGGGGGGGGGGTGTAAAAAAGGATAACTGGTGCATACACGTGGTTCAGATTCCTTGCTAAGCTGTAGGCCTTATAGGCCTAAGTAGACTGGCTCTTCCGCCAACACCGGGGGAAAAAAATGACAATAAAATGTTGCACTTACCCCTGGGCCTACTCGCAGTCCTATATAGGTAACCTTGAATTTTTGGTATTCTCGAAACAACACTTTTCGAGATAGAGTTGGGAGCTATAAAATTTTATTTCACTTTAAGTCTCGTAGACGCCATTTTGAGGCTTAAAATGAAATAAAAAGTTTTTTTGCTGATTGGATATAGGTTGTACAAAAAAATTACTGTTAAAGGGTGACGAGGAGGGTGGTTTATCACCTTAAAATAGTGTTTTCTTAAAAACCATAGATTTATCATTGGTTAAAGTAACATAACCACAAGTTATATTAATATTTCATAATTCTTAGAGCTTTTTCAAATTTTTTTTTTGCCTATTTGGTCTATTAGATGTTGCACCTACCTAATGTGGTATACGTAATTCTAGCTACAATCTATTCCCTTCTCACATCTCTTTTACTATAATTATTGAGTTAAGTACTAATATTAAATAAGTAGGACATGCCTCATTTAATATATTTTATTTTACAGGTATAATAAGGAACATATTTCCACACAGAACAAGGCCCCAGTCAAAATGGAAACCAACTCAACAGTGAATGACTTGGGGAGGATGAGTGAAGTTTCCTTTAAAGACTGGAAGACTAAAAATGAAGAGCTGGACATAAAAGAAGATTTGGAAGAAAATAAAACCAGGTAAGTACCTACCACATGGGCGTCTGAAGGGGGTCGGGGGGATGCAGTCGCCTCGCATTTCTTCCAGAAGCTTCATTTTCATTTCTTAAATAGATACAATTTCTTTTGTTTTTTTTTACTTAATAAATAAAACAAGCGAGCCAAGACATGACTTTACAATGGTTTCTACTTGAAATGATAGGTACTTAACTTTATGAAATACAGCATATTTTGTTTCCGTATATCTGTAGACTGGTTAGGTTCTAAGAGAATATTTTATTAGCGAGCTTCAAAAAATTTGCAGCATAATTATAAAAGAAAGGAGTTCAGGACTTGCCTGGCTTTTGTAAATAATGCGTTCACTGGTTAGTTGGTACACTCCGTGTTATAACACAACACACAACTTGTATATTACGTCATTTTTGCATAAAAAAACTGGCAAGACATTTGTTACAGCACACCGTCAGGTCGTACCGAAAGAATAGTCTCTAATAACACTTTCCCTAGAGAATATCCATATTATTCTTGATGAATATTCCTATTAGATCGAACGAGAAGGCTTAATCAGCCTTAACTAGAACTCAGGAGCAGCCAAGCTGCCTACCTCTCATGTGTCGAATAAATCACCGACAACAACGAGCTAAGGAGTTTAGAGGATCAATATGATAACTGGACATCGAACGTGTCACATTGCCAAGCCAGATCACTGATAAGCACCCAGAATCAGATGTCATCATCAAATCATCAAATGTGAGGTCATCCTTGTTTCTGATTCTGGGTGCTTATCAGTGATCTGGCTTGGCAAGGTGACACGTTCGATGTCCAGTTACAATATTCCTATTATTCTTAGATATATATTCCTACTCCCCAGAATATTCTTTAGGAGGATATTCTACTCTTACATCTATATTATGGCACACCTTAATAAATATTCTTTATTTTACAGGTATAATACTGAACATAGTTCTACACAGAACAAGGCCAGAGTCAAAATAGAAACTAACTCGGCAGTGAATGACATTGAGGAATTGCATGAAATTGCTTTCAAAGATTGGAAAATTAAAAACGAAGAGCTGGACATTAAAGAAGATTTTGAAGAAAATGATGACAGGTGAGTACTTACCTTCGGCGTCAAAAGAGTGGGAGGGGGTGCTTGCTCCTCTCTTGGCTAACAAAAATGCAAAGGAATAGATCACACTTACAATAAACAGGTCTTTGTGCTGTCTATATTTTTTTAGAAAAGTTTTGGTTTTATTTTAAGTTCACGTAATTTTTTAAAAAGAAATAGACTACTTCGAAAATGCCTGTATTGTTACAGTCCAACTCTAAAGGCATACTGGTTTCCCAGTATTTCTGTAATATTTGAAGTTAGGATTAGAAAGTTCTAGAAGTTAATAAGGCTGTAAATTGTCATTTTTCGGTCAAATTAAACCTTCAAAACCACTTCCTGTTTTTATTCTATGCTTAAATCCTATCGCGAATTCTCTTAGGCCCAATTTTATAAAGTCCTCTTAAACCTAAGTTAAAATCTAGGAAGAATAATTCTAAAATCGTAGAAATGTCAGAAACGGTTGATTTATATTGTGGTATTGACATTGACGGCAAAGTTCAATTTAAGAGTAATCAACCCAGGGCGGTATGTAGGGGGGGGGGGGGGGGGGGGTTTAAGGGGGTTCAGCCCCCCCCTCCCCCCATGATATATTACTTGACTGAACTACCCAACTCAGAAGCATTTTTTCTCTTGAAGATAAATGCTTCTGCATTCGAAACATGTAGAGAAGTAGATTAAAATATTTCTATAATATATCAGTGGAGGAAGACTTTGTGTTCTTATTTTTACCTTCTAAATTTTTCTTTGTTTCCTAAAATGTCTATAACTTTGATAAAACAAGGTAAGTGGTTAATAGTAGAGGCCATGGAAATGTTAAAACTTTTCTGAGAAAAATGTATCTGTGATGGGGCTATTTTTTTACAAACAGCTTTTGGAAAAAATAAAGCGGGATTTCTCTTCTAATGAGGCAAAATGTCATGTGGAGTTTATTAATAAAATAGCATACTAGACTTGTCTTGACAATGTTTCTTTTGGCTTATACACGTGTCTAGAAATTACATTTATGATATTTCTTGTTAATTTCTACTATTACTTAATGAATTATTACCTTGTGATCCACCGTTGGAGAGAAAAATAAGAAGAATCTTAGTATAATAATACAAAGTGAAAAGTCCTAACAGATACATTTTTTTCCAAAGAGTTGATTTTATTATAAAGTACGTTGAAATTAACCATTTTAACGTTTTCATGGCCCACTACTTACCAGGTTCCTTGATTTACTCTTACTTAAACGAAAGAAAATTGATCTAGCCAGCCATTTTAAAAATAAATGGTAATGTGTGATATGTCATTAAAAAATAATTTTCTATAGAATTTAGGTAAGCATTGAAAAAAATGGCAGATTTTTATTCAAAATTAAAAAGTCGATCTCACTTCTGGCTTAAACTATAGTGGTTTTAAAGGTATTTTAAACCTTACGGTACTTCAAGAATTATAAAAAAGGGGGGAGGTGGCACCTTTTTCTGTCACCCGGTATATACAACACGCCACTAATCGTAACATCAATAGATTTAATGTAAACTTATAAATTCAATTTTAATTAAATTAAATACAGAAGAAGATAATTAAATAAATTTTTTCTAGTATAATTACCTACGATGGCTCTGAAGGACCACAGATAAATTTAAAATACTTAAAATTGCCAAATACAGAAGTGGAAATTTCCACTTATTATGTGGAAATATCCACTTATTATGTGGAAATATCCACTTATTATGTGGAAATTTCCACTTAGTATGTGGAAATATCCACTTATTATGTGGAAATTTCCACTTAGTATGTGGAAATATCCACTTATTATGTGGAAATATCCACTTATTATGTGGAAATTTCCACTTATTATGTGGAAATATCCACTTATTATGTGGAAATTTCCACTTATTATGTGGAAATTTCCACTTAGTATGTGGAAATATCCACTTATTATGTGGAAATTTCCACTTAGTATGTGGAAATATCCACTTATTATGTGGAAATATCCACTTATTATGTGGAAATATCCACTTATTATGTGGAAATTTCCACTTATTATGTGGAAATATCCACTTATTATGTGGAAATTTCCACTTAGTATGTGGAAATATCCACTTATTATGTGGAAATTTCCACTTATTAAGTTGTCCTAAAAGTACCTACAGTTCCTAACCGGCAAGCAGCAGAATCAAGCAGTACAGGGTGATTCATTAAGGTCGACGAGCGGCCATATCTTGAAAACTACTGAGCATAGAAATTCAGGAAAAAAAAAGTGGCCATGAGAAAATCCTGGAAATTTTTAGGTTCCGCATTTTGCCGCAAGATAGCGTAATTAAAAAATAAATTTTAAAATTTTACATCACATTAAGGTATATCTTTGATAACACCATTAAAAAGCTTGGACAATTATGCATCATTTTGGTCTTATGCTCATTGGCGTACCGACTTAAATAGAGGGGGAGGAGATAATTAAATTAAATTAACGGCGGAAGCATGCCTATTAAGTGAAGTGGTCATTTCCAACAAGTTTTATAAAACAAAATTTTTCATTATCAATGTTGATAATAATAATAAATAGTAGAACTAATTTAATTTAATTATTTTAATTAAGAACGGTGTGCCTGAGGAGAAAAACGCAAGAGACCATTTTTATGCAGAATTGACCAGGCTAATCCGAAATAATATCCACATGGAAAAATATCAGCGGCGCCCCACTTTTTTTCTAAAAAATATATACTTAATCGCTTCTTCATTTAAATTTTTTTAAATTATTCTATTGGCGATAATGCTGAAACGGACGGAGATATCGAGCTGCGGTTTTAATACTTTTTCGAGCGAATTTCATCTACTTTTCAATTATGGTATCATAATTATACCGTATGATTTTTTTTTTCGGAGTAAAATCAAAAAATGTCTTATTATTACAAATGGCGCCCTCTAGCATTTTTTTAGAACTATTATCGACAACTAAATACGATTGGTGAAAGTGCATACATTTCTCTTCCAATCAGTCTTTAGTTTGCTAAAATCGGATAAGTCGTTTATAAGTTACAGCGATAAATTAAACGATTACTTTTTCAACAGCTTCCCCCCTCTTATTAAAGTCGGTACGCCAATGAGCATAAGACCAAAATGATGCATAATTGTCCAAGCTTTTTACGCCATCTTGCGGCAAATTATTTCCAGGATTTTCTCATGGCCACTTTTTTTTTCCTGAATTTCCATGCTCAGTAGTTTTCAAGATATGGCCGCTCGTCGACCTTAATGCATCACCCTGTAAGTACTGCTTGATTCTGCTGCTTGCCGGTTGAGACTTGTAGGTACTTTTAGGACAACTTAATAAGTGGAAATGTCCACATAATAAGTGGAAATTTCTACATAATAAGTGGAAATGTCCACATAATAAGTGGAAATGTCCACATAATAAGTGGAAATTTCCACATAATAAGTGGAAATGTCCACATAATAAGTGGAAATTTCCACATAATAAGTGGAAATGTCCACATAATAAGTGGAAATTTCCACATAATAAGTGGACATTTCCACATAATAAGTGGAAATTTCCACTTCTGTATTTGGCAATTTTAAATATTTTAAATTTATCTGTGGTCCTTCAGAGCCATCGTAATTACCGGACTCGGTAACAAGAATAAACCAGAGCCTAAATTAATTATCCGGTTGGAAAAACTAAAAATAGTGGAAGAAAATTGCCAATTTAGAGTGGATCTTTTAAATAGGAATTGTAGTACTGATTCAATCAGGTGAGTGCTTTTATGTTTAATAGTAAAGAACGGCAGTACATTGTACGTGATGAACGGGTTCTGTTATCTATTACAAAATATACAGTTCCGCGCAAAAGTAGAAAAATATATCTTTTTATATTTTCTTTTTATAAGAACCAAATATACACAACGTGTATATTATTAAATTTTATAAATAATGTCATATCAATATTTTTAACATTCACAAAGAATTATCGTAAATAATATAGAGTTTACAAAAAACACTTTTTGCTGTACGTCTGGTTTTTTGCACCGTTTTCTGAATTGTTATATTTAATTAAATAGTTACATAAAACACACCGGCACAGTTACGTAATATTTATATTTTTGGAACAAAATCTTCTTGTTCTAACAAGATTTGAAGTGTGACCGACTCACATATATAATATTAGGGTTTATTATTTGCGACAACGAAAGTAGTGATAAAGAGTCATGGACTGACATTACTTTCTGTTTACAAAATAAGCCTAATATAAAATATGATGAATGATAGAAGAGTTTTGGCCTTGCATTGTCGTTGATTGTTTTGAATCACAACGTTTTAACTGGTAAGTGTCTCCAATTGTCTTCAGGTGAATACTGTATTCACTATAGTATTAAATGTCAATTTTTTTTTAACCTTTGAAAGACAAACCAAAAATTAAGGAGTTCGGTACTTCTGTGCCCAATCTAACGTTGACACAACTTATTGAATTTAATGCAGAAAACAGAACTTTACATGGCGTTTTTCTAAAAACACTTATGCAAAAAAAACTGTGAATGTGAAATTAACATGTACTGTTCTGTTTCCCTTGTTTAACCAATCTAAACACCGAGAAATCCGCAAAATTAGTTATTTAAAGCACAAAATTACTTGCTTAAAGTGATAAACAAAAAAAATAAACGCTTCTCAACCAAACAACTATATACACGAGAAATATTAAATGTTAGGTCTTTGTACATCTTAGAAATCTGCTCCTTTGTTTATAAAAATGAAACCTTAAAAAATTATGTGAATCACACTTATGACACACGAAACAAAACAAACAAACACATTCTCATACCAAAAAGTAACACAAATCTAAATCTTAGATTTATTAATTATTTAGCGCCGAAGATTTATAATATTATTCCCATGGAAATTAAAGCCAAAAAAAAAATTAAGCCCTTCAGGAAAGCATGTAGATTGTATGTGGTCGAAAACTTGGAATTGTTTGAGTCCTTATTTTAATGTAAAATAATAGTAGTAGTAAAAGATTAAACGTTGACATGTAAAGCAAATTGTATTTAGTTCATAACCGATTTTGTGATTTATTTTGTATTAATATATATAGTAAGCTTGATTTAAGCACATACAGATGTTTAGTCATCTAGGTGCTCCTTTCCAGTTATTTATCCTTGTGTTTGAAATTTAATTATTATATGTATTCTTTAATAGGTATTAATTAAAATTTATTGTAAATCTATAAAATTTGTATAATGCTGGATAAATAAAATTATTTTTGAATTGAATTGAATTGAATTTTTTTTGAAAATTGGTATAACTTTTTATAATTTATTGTAATTTTCCGCCGTTTCCAATAATTTTCTGAATATTTTCAAAGTTAATTTACAGATGTTATAAGCTCTGTTTTGGAAAATATATTTCTGTGGCGCTGTTTTTTAACTCACGGAGGGGCTGCTGAGCTACAACCCGACGAAATATTTAAAAATGTGTGCTAAATTCCCTAATTTTGACTAATTTCGATGTACATTTTTCTGTAAGTCAAGGGAAACTTTAATTCGTAGGTGTTACAATAGGTATATATTTTGGAAAAACAAGTAAATGTTGACAATGCAATTTTAAACCTCATTAGTCTAGGACGGCCCGTAGAAGACGCGATGCTTTTTTACCAGAGAATCTTTATAATTTTATTGAACTGAATCTAGGTTTATTGCTTTTTATCATCAAATTACTACTTGAAGTGCTCCTGAATATATATAAATTTATCATTTAATAGGATGCAATCTCCCGTAAAAGTCTTGCTAGCAAATTTTGTTTTTTAAAAAAGTATTACAGTGTGGCGAAACTCAGAACCACTCGAATCCGCTAATAAATAATGTAAAGTACAAAAAATTGTTACATTGTGTAATTCTGTTATTTCATTTTTTGTTTATTTTTTTTAGTATGACATTTGAAGGCATCGATCAAGGACACAAATGTGGTCAGTGTGAATATCAAACACGTTATAGTAATCATTTAAAAAGGCATATTTTGAGACGTCATAAAAATATAGAGGAAGTTGATGCTTCAGATAAGTTTAAGTGTGGTCAATGTGAATATCAAACAGTTACGAAATGTAATCTAAAGAAACATATTTTGGTACGACATAAAAATATAGAGGAAGTTGATGATTCAGATAAGTTTAAGTGTGGTCAATGTAAATATCAAACAATTTACAAATTTGATTTAAAGAAACATATTTTGGGACGTCATAAAAATATAGAGGAAGTTGATGCTTCAGATAAGTTTAAGTGTAGTCAATGTGAATATCAAACAGTTAGGAAATGTAATCTAAAGAAACATATTTTGGTACGACATAAAAATATAGAGGAAGTTGATGCTTCAGATAATTTAAAGTGTGGTCGATGTGAATTTCAAACATTTTGGAAAGATTCTCTAAAGAGACATATTTTGCGACAACATAAAAATATAGAGAAAGTTGATGCTTCAGATAAGTTTAAGTGTGGTCAATGTGAATATCAAACACTTACGAAAAGTAATCTAAAGAAACATATTTTGAGACGTCATAAAAATATAGAGGAAGTTGATGCTTCAGATAAGTTTAAGTGTGGTCAATGTAAATATCAAACACTTACGAAAAGTTATCTAAAGAAACATATTTTGAGACGTCATAAAAATATAGAGGAAGTTGATGCTTCAGATAAGTTTAAGTGTGGTCAATGTGAATATCAAACACTGTCCAGTTACAATTTAAAGATGCATATTTTGGGACGACATAAAAATATAGAGGAAGTTGATGCTTCAGATAAGTTTAAGTGTGATCAATGTGAATATCAAACACTTACGAAAAGTTATCTAAAGAAACATATTTTGGGACATCATAAAAATATAGAGGAAGTTGATGCTTCAGATAAGTTTAAGTGTGGTCAATGTGAGTATCAAACAATTTGGAAAAATGATTTAAAGAAGCATATTTTGGGACGTCATAAAAATATAGAGGAAGTTGATGCTTCAGATAAGTTTAAGTGTGGTCAATGTGAATATCAAACACTTACGAAAAGTAATCTAAAGAAACATATTTTGAGACGTCATAAAAATATAGAGGAAGTTGATGCTTCAGATAAGTTTAAGTGTGGTCAATGTAAATATCAAACACTTACGAAAAGTTATCTAAAGAAACATATTTTGAGACGTCATAAAAATATAGAGGAAGTTGATGCTTCAGATAAGTTTAAGTGTGGTCAATGTGAATATCAAACACTGTCCAGTTACAATTTAAAGATGCATATTTTGGGACGACATAAAAATATAGAGGAAGTTGATGCTTCAGATAAGTTTAAGTGTGATCAATGTGAATATCAAACACTTACGAAAAGTTATCTAAAGAAACATATTTTGGGACATCATAAAAATGTAGAGGAAGTTGATGCTTCAGATAAGTTTAAGTGTGGTCAATGTGAGTATCAAACAATTTGGAAAAATGATTTAAAGAAGCATATTTTGGGACGTCATAAAAATATAGAGGAAGTTGATGCTTCAGATAAGTTTAAGTGTAGTCAATGTGAATATCAAACAGTTACGAAATGTAATCTAAAGAAACATATTTTGGTACGACATAAAAATATAGAGGAAGTTGATGCTTCAGATAAGTTTAAGTGTGGTCAATGTGAATATCAAACACTGTCCAGTTACAATTTAAAGATGCATATTTTGGGACGACATAAAAATATAGAGGAAGTTGATGCTTCAGATAAGTTTAAGTGTGGTCAATGTGAATATCAAACACTTACGAAAAGTTATCTAAAGAAACATATTTTGGGACGTCATAAAAATATAGAGGAAGTTGATGCTTCAGATAAGTTTAAGTGTGGTCAATGTGAATATCAAACACTTAGGAAAGGTTCTCTAAAGAGGCATATTTTGGGACGCCATAAAAATATAGAGGAAGTTGATGCTTCAGATAAGTTTAAGTGTAGTCAATGCGAATATCAAACCATTCACAAATCTAGTTTAAAAAGACATATTTTGCAACTAAATAAAAATATAGAGGCAGCTAAGTTTAAGTGTGGCCAATGTGATTATCAAACATTTTGGAAAGGTTATCTAAAGAGGCATATTTTGGGACGTCATAAAAATATAGAGGAAGTTGATGCCTCAGATAAGTTTAAGTGTAGTCAATGTGAATATCAAACAGTTACGAAATGTAATCTTAAGAAACATATTTTGGTACGACATAAAAATATAGAGGAAGTTGATGCTTCAGATAAGTTTAAGTGTGGTCAATGTGAATATCAAACAATTGCGAAATATTATCTAAAGATGCATATTTTGGAACTTCATAAAAATATAGATGAAGTTGATGATTCAGATAAGTTTAAGTGTGGCTAATGTGAATATCAAACATTTAGGAAAGATTCTCTAAAGAAACATATTTTGCGACAACATAAAAATATAGAGGAAGTTGATGCTTCAGATAAGTTTAAGTGTGGTCAATGTAAATATCAAACAATTTACAAATCTGATTTAAAGAAACATATTTTGCGACGACATAAAAATATAGAGGAAGTTGATGCTTCAGATAAGTTTAAGTGTGGTCAATGTGAATATCAAACATTTAGGAAAGATTCTCTAAAGAAACATATTTTGCGACAACATAAAAATATAGAGAAAGTTGATGCTTCAGATAAGTTTAAGTGTGGTCAATATTGAATATCAAACGCTTACGAAACACTCTCTAAAGGACCATATTTTGCAACGACATAAAAATATAGCGTCAGTGTAGTCAATGTGAATATCAAATACTTTCTAGTAATCATTTAAAGAGGCATATTTTGGGACGTTATAAAAATATAGAGAAAGTTGATGATTCACATTATTTTAAGTGTGGTCAATGTAAATATCAAACATTTAGGAAAGATTCTTTAAAGCAGGGGTCGGCAACCTACAGCACGCGTGCCAGACTTTGCACGCCTAGCAGTTTACAATGGCATGCCTTATTACTTTTAACAATGTTATACATTATTTATTTGTATAAAAATTATACAGTTTTGTATAGTGGCCAGTGTTGCCGATCTGTTACAATTGTAACATGTGTTACGCCTTTAAGCAATCTGTTACGTTTCCGGGAGCTGGGTTTGTTGTCCTTTGCGTATCTGCCTTTTTTTAGAAGTCACTTTGAATCGGAAAAAATTAGCCGAATAGGTTTGTTCTTTGCTTAGCTGGCGACCTTTTTTTTTAGAAATCACGAAACAATTTTTACTGATAGTGGCACTTTGGCTTTCTTCGAAATTGCACATGGGCGCCTCTATGTTAAAAGGTTGCCGATCCCTGCTCTAAAGCAACATATTTTACGAAAACATAAGAATTATAGAATTAAGAAGTTGATGCTTCAGACTCCAGTAATTATAGCAATAATAAAGAGGAAGAAGAATGCTTCTGCATTCTAGACATGTAAAAATATCAATTTTAAAACATTTTTCATTAATATAACAGTGGACGAAGACTTTGAGTTCTTATTTCTTGCCTTTTAAATATCAACGCCACTTAAGGTATGGACTATTCAAGATGAAATCAGCCGGTCAGGCCACTCTAGTCCAAGAATACAAACAATATGACTAATAAATGACGAAAAAATTATTGGATAGACTTTTTGGAGGAAGACGCTTCAAAAGTCAGTCTCAAGCAAGTAATAAAAATCGCTCTTGGTAAAGAGTCTGGATTGCGTGAACATGAAGTAAGAAATCTTGGATCTACCAGCATAAAACCTGAGCCAGTTTACTTTCAATTAGGTATTATTATTTCTTGAATTTTATTACATTATCTTTATTTGTTATTTTCTATAATCTCACAATTAACCACAACTTTTCGCCGCAGAGTCCTGGTTCTTGATCCTGGTAGCTTCTTGGCTGTAAAACAGAAAAAAAAAAATAGTAACTAACCTTTATAAATGTTTCCATCTGATGTCATGATTTATAAACTCGCAAAACTAAGACGTTTTGTTCATTCATCATTCAACAAACCAGGCTATACTTACTTCAATTGAAGACGTTTTTAGAAGTCACTGTTGATGATAGAAAAGAATTTTTTCATAGGTTTATAAGAGACTGTATCGATATCTTAAGTACCTATCGATGTTTTTCAAACAATACTTCTGGTGTTTCGGAACATCTTTAGGGCAATGGAAAACTTTTTTGATATTTTTCCAATGGCGGAAATACCAGGCAGAGAACTACAACTTGTAGTTCTCTGTACCAGGGGCGAGTATGAAAACTAATGGTGCAAGTATAAAAATTATCCTAGTGATCACTCTTGCCGTTCGAAAAATCTTTTGGCACATGGTCTGCTATAACGTAAATTGCACCCAAATTATTTATACGGATATTTTTTAGCCTATTTCGAACGAGCCCCATGAATAATGGTCATTTACTGCGTTCGATTATACAAATCTGTCTCCTCGGAACAGGGCGGATCCTAGGGTATCGGCCGCCCTCGTGCAAAGACCTATTATACCGCCCCTCTAAAGAATTTTTCCTATTTTGAGTAATAATTAACGTTGACGTTATAAACTCATCTACATGTACATAAGAGTAAAACGTTAAACAATAAAAATGCAAAATACAAATAAAATATTACGGGAAAAATTTTATTTTTGGGCCAGCTAATAGGGAATTATTGGAAAGGCTATAAGGTAAAGGCCTTATTATGGCCGTTCTTAAAATGACAGATAAGCATGCGCACTAAAAGAAATTTAATATGGGAACCATAATAAAATACTGCCTTCCCCTATTTACGACTAGTTACCGTAAGTAAAATAACGTTTCTTTATTTCCCTTATTCGTCAAATCGAACCTCAAAAAACAGATGGTTGCATTATAACCTTAAAATTGGTGAACTTTATGTTTTTTGTCGTTTAATTTTTTAAATACAATCACTTAACAAAGATACCAAACAAAATTCATAACACAAAAATAAAAATAGACTTTTTAGGTTAAAAATAACGCTGTCGTAAAAAGGAAAGCGTTCCAATAAGTCTTTATTTTTTAGAGAAATAAGGTTAAGACCTTATTAATATCGGGCATTCCCTTATTAGTGCTGACGTAAAAATGATATTTTCAATAATTCCCTATTATGTTATAAAATACTACCTAATAATTAACTATAAAATAATTTTTCTGGCTTTCTGAGAAGCAAATTTGTCAATAATTGCGGTGAGATCAATTTTTTCAGAGATTTTGGATTCAATAGAGATGATGGCCAAATCTGAACGTCTCTTTCTTGTGTCATATTATTTCGCAAGTAATTTTCACAGCGGCAACGCCGCATAACTTCTTGGAACTTCCAGCGAGGCGAGGAGAAGCAACAAGCCAGCAGTGTTGCCAGGTCTACCGTTTTAGCGGTAGATCTACCGGTTTGATGTATGAGCTACCGTGCTACCGTTTTTGATATAATTTCTACCGCTTTTTATACGACATGATTAAATTTATTTCCCCGAAAATAGGTCCTATTTTGAACGTAAAATCACTAGGGTTGCCATTTCTTGAGTTGGTTGAGTGTTGTTGTAGCGGCGACATTTCACATTTGATTGAGGAAAAATATTATTAAAAAGCCCTCCACGGAACGGCCGGCGACCTTTTTTTTTAGAAATCACTTTTGATTGAGGGGGAAATATAGGAAATCGCATATCTACCGTTTTATTTTTAAATCTACCGCTTTTCTTATGTCCAGTCTACCGCTTTCCTTATTTTGAACCTGGCAACACTGCAAGCCAGCCAGCCGGCGAAAAAACAGCAACGGGAATTTTGTCAATTTTGTTTGGTTATGTGTGTTTTAGTATTGTGAAAAGTACAAATTAATACAGTCCATTATAAAATAATAACAAAAGTGTTTTAATATTAAACATGGACCATCGAGTCGGATTGTTAACCCGTTAAAAAATCCGAAAAGTAAAGTGTTGAACGTGGAAATCGTACGTACGTCGGGTCGGCCGGCGACATATTTATAGGATAAACTGAAAATTCTGTAAAAGTAATAAACAACGGACGTTAAAACTTCAGTACAGAATCTTGAAGAGTATTAATAAAACAAGTGTTGTGTTGTACAAAACTAAGAAGTTCTAAAGGGTGAGTCGTTCCAATTTTTTCCTTTATTGTTGCATCCAATCCTAAAATTTCCTTATTTTAATGCTGGCTTGCGTGTACTGGGTAGGGTGGCAATTTGTATAGTATTGAAACGGTAAAATAAGGGAAGAGTGCCCAAATATTATAAAGTCGTACAGAATTTCTTAGAAATTTAATAATTTTAAAATAAATATTACACTAAATCAATTTTGAAATTTGTTAAAAATGGCAAAACCAGAAAATATTCGTAGAAGAGCTACGCTTAAAGCTAAATTAACGATTTTTAATAATTTTTTGCAAAGTTTTGAAGCAAAGTTGAATGACAATATTGTCACAGACTTTGATTATCAGCAAGTTCAGATTAGAAAAATTGCTTTATACGGAGTTCTTTTGGCGGACTTCGATGATATTCAAACACAAATTGAGTGCGATTTAGGAGGTACAGATATTGATTTAGTGGAACGTACAGCGTTTGAAGAACAATATTATGAATTAATGGCTAAAGCTGAACAATATTTAGTAAAGTTTCAACAAAAAGATAAAAGTAGTAATAGTAGTAGTTCGTCTTCAGTTTCTATGCATTCAGGTCATTTTGGTTTTAAACTTCCCCCCATAGATATACCTAAATGTGATGGTAATTTTCAGACTTGGTTAGAATATCGCGATACTTATGAATCTATGATACATTCTAGTGCGGCTTTGAGTAAGATACAGAAGTTTCATTATTTGAGGGGTAGCCTGACTGGGGCGGCAGCAATTGTTATAAAATCTTTGGAGTTTTCTGCGAATAATTATGACGTTGCATGGAATCTTTTGCTAGAAAGGTATAATAATCCCCGTATTTTAATTCAAAATCATATTAAAGCATTGTTTAATGTAGAATCTATTCCTAAGGAATCGTCAGATCGTATACGAACCTTAATCGATACTGTGTCTAAACATATGAGATGTCTTGAACAAGTAGATGAGCCTACGGTAGATACATTAATTATTTATTTAATAAGTACAAAACCCGATAGTAATACGTCACGTGAGTGGGAAGAGTACAAGAGTACCAATGATTTAAGTAAAAAGTCACCAACTCTTAATGATTTGAAAACATTTTTAAATAATAAGGCTGATTTGTTAGAAACCTTAAAGATAAATCAAATGAGCGTACAAGACAAAAAGCCAAACTACACAAGAGGTCTTTTTACAGCACCACAAAATTGTGCGTTTTGCAAGCAAGTACACTTTATTTCTAAATGTGAAAAATTTTTACGTTTAAATGTTTAAGAACGTATAAAAAAGGTACAAGAGCTAAAATTATGTGTCAATTGCTTAAAATTTGGACACCATAGTAAAGTTTGTAGAGGATTCCCTTGTAGAAATTGCTCTTTAAAGCATCATATGCTATTGCACATTGATAGGCGTCCAATCCAGAATAATAATTCTCAAAATTTAGTACAGTCAAATAATTCAAATAGTACGGAGGCCTCGGCAAATCTTCCAAATAATAGTACAGGCGAAAATGTGCCAAATGTACAGTCTTTTCAGACTTCGCAAATAATATCAGAAAATGATAATACAATATGTAGTATATCGTACAGTCCAACTCAAATACTTCTTAGTACAGCCTTAGTACGAGTTTTGGACAAATATAATAAACCACATACTATTCGAGTATTGTTAGATTCAGGATCGCAATCAAATTTTATAAGAACGGATGTAATTAATAAATTAAGATTAAATAAACAAGGAATTAATATGAGTGTAGCGGGTTTAAATAATATGACGTCAAAAATTCGGTATAAAAGTGAAGTTGGGATCAATCATTGCAAAATGGTTTTAATATAAAAATATCTTGTTTAATATTACCTAATATAACCGAACATCTACCTAGTGTAGCTATCAGTACAGAAAATATAAATATTCCAGCGAATATAAAATTAGCAGATCCCTCGTACAATGAGCCCTCTCAAATTGATATGTTGATAGGAGCCGATATATTTTGGACATTAATTTCTATAGGACAAATATCTCTTGGAGTTAATAAACCCGTATTACAAAAAACAAAATTTGGCTGGGTAGTATCGGGTCCCAGTGGCGTACCTACCAGGGATATTTCAGAAAATAAAGTATCTTGTAATTTTGTACAGAATATTGATATACAACATCAATTAAATCGGTTTTGGTATATCGAGGAAGGGTGTCCTTCTAAATCACCTTATTCGGAAGAAGAACTAGCACGTGAAAAAATATTTGTTGATACGACTAAGCGTTTGTCGGATGGTCGATTTATAGTATAAATACCACTTAAATCTTCTCCTGATAGTCTCGGTAAATCGTTTGAACAAGCAAAAAGGCAGTTCTTTTCTCTAGAACGAAAATTAGAATCAAAACCTAAGTTAAAATCTCAATATGTAGAATTCATAAAGGAATATGAAGAGTTAGGGCATATGAAAAAACTACAAGATCACAATAATACAGAACAGTCATATTATATGCCACATCATGGCGTAGTACGCGAAAATGCATTAACCACGAAACTTCGTGTAGTTTTTAACGGTTCTATGAAAACTTCTAGTGGGATAAGTTGTAATGAAATACAGATGGTCGGTCCAACCGTACAAAATGATTTAATTTCAATTCTTTTACGTTTTCGGCAGCATGTATATGTATTCGCCGCCGATATAGCAAAAATGTATAGGCAAATTTTAGTTTCGTATAATCAACGACCATTACAAAGAAGTCTGTGGCGCGAAAGTCCAAATCATCCCCTAGATATGTATGAATTACAAACCGTTACTTATGGGACAAGTGCGGCTCCCTTTCTTGCAATCCGGTGTTTGACGCAGCTTGCTTTTGAACATGAAAAAATAAATCCAGAAATATCAAAAATTATAAAAGAAGAAGAATTTTACGTTGACGATCTGTTAACGGACGCAGATACGATTGAAAAAGCGGCAGAAATCGCACGCGAAGTTACTAAGGTACTTAGTAAGGGTTGTTTTAATTTGCGTAAGTTTTATTCAAATGATATTCGCGTTTTAAAATATGTGGAAACGTCCGAATCCATAAATAATTTTGTTAGTTTTGGAGAAAACGAAAATGCTAAGACCTTGGGATTAATTTGGAATTGTCACGCTGACAACTTAACGTATAATATAAATAACTCATCTAACGAATATCCCATTACAAAACGTACTATTTTAGCGAGTATTGCGCAAATATTTGATCCGCTCGGGTTATTGGCGGTATGTATAATAAAAGCAAAAATTTTATTGCAACAATTATGGTTAGAAAAATTAACTTGGGATGAGGCGGTACCTATTCAAATATATACTGCGTGGGTACAATTTCGTGATGAACTTCCAGTTCTAAATCAGTTGCGCGTACCAAGACATGTTATATGTAAAAATGTTGTAAATATACAAATACATGGATTTTCAGATAGTTCAGAAAAAGCTTACGGTGGATGTATTTATATCCGGTCAACAGATGAAAGTGGTAAGGTACATGTGAGACTTTTATGTGCAAAAGGGAAAGTCGCCCCACTTAAATCGGTTACACTTCCGAGATTAGAACTTTGTGGAGCGTTAGTTTTATCACGGCTTTTAAAAAAGGTTATTTCTTCCCTTACAATTAAGTTTGATGAATGTATATTGTGGTGTGATTCAACTGTGGTACTTGGTTGGTTGAAAACTCCTCCAAATCTATTAAAACCATTTATAAATACGCGTATTGCAGAAATTCAATCAAATACCAATAATTGTACATGGCGGCATATACCGTCAAAAGATAATCCTGCTGATCTAGTATCCAGAGGATTAAATCCTACACAAGTGCTTGAGTCAAAATTGTGGTTTTATGGACCGGAATGGCTTATAGAAAATAATTCACAGTGGCCTTTTAGAATCATAAAAACAGAAAATTTACCAGAAATTAAAAATATTCCGCAAAATTTGCATATAATAATAAAATCGGAATTCCCCTTTAATAGATTCTCATGTTTTCAAAGAATTAAACGGGTGACGGCCTATATAATTAGGTTCATAAAAAATTGTCGTTTGCAGGGTCAAGAAAAAGGTAAAAGAAATACCGGTATTTTGTCCATACAAGAAATTTCGAACGCCCAAATTATTTTAATTAAAATTGCTCAAGAACAATCTTTTTTCCAAGATATTACGTCTCTTAAATCAAAGGATGATTTAAACCAAAAAAGTAAAATCTTAAGCCTAAAACCATTTTTGGATAAAAATTTAATTTTAAGAGTAGGCGGAAGGTTAACCAATTCAAATTTTGAATGTAATAAAAAACATCCAATTTTATTAGATTCCAAACACAAACTGACTAAATTAATTTTTGAATATGAACATACACGTTTATTTCATGCTGGTCCACAGCAATTGTTATCCTCAGTCAGAGATAACTATTGGCCAATAGGAGGACGTAATATAGCAAAAGGTACATATAGATCTTGTATTGTATGCTTTCGACATAATCCCAAGGTTTTACAACCTCTAATGGGAAATTTACCTAAAGAACGCTTACAGTCAGGTATTCCCTTTAATGTTGCTGGTGTAGATTACGCAGGGCCGTATTTAATAAAAGATCGAAAAGGTCGTGGCGCAAAAATGTTAAAATGTTGGATCGCTTTGTTTATTTGTTTTGTAACACGAGCCATTCATTTAGAGTTAGTTACCGATTTAACTAAAGATTCATTTATGTTATCCTTAAAAAGATTCATGTCCCGACGGGGAAAACCATCTTTAATATATTCAGATAATGGTACGAATTTTGTGGCAGCCAATTCTGAACTGTCAAAATTAGGTCATTTTCTTCAAGAAAATAAAGACAATATAATGGAAGCCTTGTCTGTTGAAAGCATAGAGTGGAGATTCATAACTCCTCAATCACCTCACTTTGGAGGGATTTGGGAAGCTGGTGTGAAATCTAGTAAATTTCATTTGAACCGTGTTTTGGGCAATACTTTGCTTACTTACGAAGAATTGTATACTCTCCTGGTACAGGTAGAGGCAGTGTTAAATTCCCGTCCCATTAGCCCCATTTGTTCAGATCCTGGAGATTTAAATCCTTTAACCCCGGCTCATTTCCTTATTGGAAGACCAGTGACAGCATTACCAGAACCAGTATATATAGACATTCGCGAAAATAGACTTAACCGATATCAGTTAATAGAAAAAATGCGTCAGGATTTTTGGGCCAGGTGGCATAAAGAATTTGTGTCTGAATTACAACAACGAGTTCGGTGGAAAGTTAGTCAACCTCAATTAAAAGTTGGAACTTTGCTGATTATTAAAGAGGACAATACGCCAGTAATGAATTGGAGACTCGGACGAGTAATTAGTGTTTATCCCGGCAAAGACGGTATCGTCAGAGTGGCGACCGTAAAGACTTCCAGAGGGGAGATAAAAAGGAGTTTATCAAAAATTTGTCCTTTACCCCTTAATGACTAAGTAGTTACAGTAAAATGTTTAAGTGTTTTGAAAGTTAGTCCTTTCAAGTGGGGGGCATGTTAAGAACTCACAGCGGCAACGCCGCATAACTTCTTGGAACTTCCAGCGGGGCGAGGAGAAGCAACAAGCCAGCCAGCCGGCGAAAAAACCATTGCAATGGAAAAAACAGCAACGGGAATTTTGTTTGGTTATGTGTGTTTTAGTATTGTAAAAAGTACAAATTAATACAGTCCATTATAAAATAATAACAAAAGTGTTTTAATATTAAACAGAGATCATTTTTGACTAAAATTTATAACCTCTTAATTGGCTGTTTTTTACCTGGAAAAATATCTTTGAATGAATAGTTCCTTCCTCCTGTACCTGTAACTTATATCTAAGTCCAGCATGCAGGCTTTCATGAGGTTATCATTATAAGAAATGGTGTAAAACTCATACAGAAAGCAGAATATTGAATGACACTCAGATAATAAGGTAAATCTTTCATTTTGGATGCTTTATTGGACTTAGTGTCTGTTGTATCCCTACTTGTTAATAAATAAATAAATTTACCGATGAGATCGCGTATTCAAGAACTGCAAAATAGAAAGCAATCTTGAATTGCAGGAAGGGATTTGACACTTGGTTCATCATTGCCCTCATAAACAAATAAACGAATCTTTTTTCTGAGCTTCGAGATGGGAAATTCGGGATCAATACCTAAATCTCTAGCAAGTGTTGTTGCTGAATCGAAAAATATTTTAAAATTATCATCAGATCTTTGGGAAACTAAATATTTTCTAAGGTTCTCAAAGCCTTCAATGCATTCCGCGATATTTAATTCAGGATTTTGAAACATTTTGCAAGAACACAAAATTGAATGAACATTTTGTAATGCGAATGGTTTATCTCATTTTCCCTTTATATACTGGTAAAGTCGCGGAAAAAATGCTGATGCCGCACCCCTTTAACTTTGCCGAAATGATTCAGTTCTAATCTACAAAGGAGACCGCTAAAATTAAGTTTCTGTTGTCCAGCGACCCGCGTACCGTCGGCAGACCGCGGCCGTTCGATTAAAAATCTAATAAATAGGTAAATCTATTTGAAATAATTCACAAAAATATTGTTTTCTTCTTCTACGTTAATTTAAAGTTATTTTTCATAGTTTGATAAATGTCACTTTATTTTTATTTTGAGAAATTCATAAAAAGTTTTGCTTGATTGATAGAACTATCTGCGACCTGCGGCCGCCCCTTGTTTTGGCCGCCCGCGTACTGCTCATCGAACATGTCATATTGCTAAGCCATTGATTATAGATCGAACAGCTGATTACACGAATGACATAAGGATCAGGCTAAAATGGCGCAGGTAGGGTCACTTTTAGTCGCCTCCTTGTTTATTATATCTCGATGAGCCTCTATCTCGATGGTTTGGCCACTTTATTCTTTTACTGACCGGTATTAAATGAGCTAAACGAGCGCGTAGCATTTACCAAACCCATGTTAGAGTTCACATACCGAAAGACGAGGTCATAGTTCTATTAAACGAACGCAAAACGTTACCAATGGGTAGACCGAGGAGACAGACAACCAAACGTAGTAATTCTTGTTGGTTATCAAAATGAAGTTTGAGTTAACTTCAACGTCAAACTACGCAAGCCGTAATTATACAACCAGGAGTGACATTACGTTCACACTTGTGGGCAATGTCGCTTAGAAAATGTCGCCAAGTTTATTGTGTTCACATATTCCATCGCCAGAAAGAGATAAATGGCTGCTTCTGCAGTTGCTTCTTTGCTGTTGTGATGTAGGTGTCGCTGTGTGTGTACGATGGAGATGGAAATAAACCGATATATATCTATCCTTTATTAATAATACTGATCCGATAAATTTTTTTTGAGTCATATTTTTTGAACTTGATTTGGAATTCTTGGGAAATACCTAATAGTTTTTTATTATATGCGTAAAAACATCTTTGCTAAAAACAGAAAGGTAAGTAGTAAGTAAGGTCCATATCCCAAAGAGTTTAAATTGTTTGTTAAAATTTGCCATAAATTGTTATTTACTCCTCGAGAATTTAGACCAACAAATCTATTTGTAATAATTTCTGGGTGAGCCTCTGTCACAATATTTAATATGACCTCATGATGTTCGACATTTAGTCTCATCGCAAAATATTATGGAACATATGAGCCAAAGATAAATAATCGTGGTAAATAATGTCCATGACAACATTCATTAAAAAAAAGTCAAAATAACCGAAATTCCCTAGATTTTGACAGAATTGTGGCATTTTTCCGAACTTTGCCGATTTATTTTGCGATAATCAACTGTCGCTGAACGTAATCGCAAACTCATAAATCGTCGCTTTCATAGTCACTATAAAACGATCGCTTTTAGGCATGAACGTAATGTCACTCCTGATCGTGCCAAAATCGTGTTGTCGAACGGCGGAGAGAACAAACCTATTTCACAGAGGAGTGATAGAGAGTATTGTTGCCTATCTGTTGCTAAGTAGAGTAGACGCCGAAGCTAGTAAATAGTAAACGAAAAGAAGAAAAAAACATAATGGTTGATAGCAGGGGTATGAAACTTGGATAGGAAAAGGCGCATCAAGTGTCACTTGTCTTCCACTACTATTGCTGTCATCTTTCGACCAATCACGTTGCTCCATTTTTTAAAACCAACCGTTGATGTTTTTCCTTGTGTTCGGCTTTGAAGGTGTTTTTCATGACATGGCTCTTTGTTTAGAAATTATTTATGTTTTTATCGCAAATATCTCAAGATCGTGATTTTAAAATGCAAAAGAAAGTCTTATTGCATGTCTGGGTAAGATGTTATATTAATATATTTAAGAAAAAAATCTGAAAACAGAGTTCAAACTATTTTATAGCGGCAAAGGTCGATGACCTTAAATTTTTAAACAATTTTTTACTTTTCTGCCAGAAATAATTTAAGTATCTTGGTATGTATTTGTTGATTAAGCGATTTAAAAAACGTCTCTATTTTCACAAAATAATATTTTTTAATAAAAACCTCAAGTCAGTTTTCTTATCGAGGTTGTTTAAAAATAAAGGCTCGATGTTATTGAACATATTCCGGGTAGGTAGTACATTACCTAATTTTTGCTTTGCAACATGATATAAGATATAACTACTGATATTATCAAGTTGACTGTCTATTTAAGGGTTTACAAGAATTTAAGTGAATTAACCAAGTTAATTAAGTTCTGGTCACTTTAACTTTAAATATACAAAAGTTTTAGTAAAAGCAAAATAAACAATAAAATCTTAAAGTTACTTAAATTGTTCTTTCTTTGCCCCTTTTTTGTCTTTGTATTTGATATGTGTGATAACTAAGTAGTCGTAAGAGAAATAATTTGCCAATATAAGATTTTTGTCGCTGTTCTCTTGTTTCATGATAAATCCTTCAGAATTTTGATGAACATGATGTTAACCAACTGCCACTGGATTTAGACCTGAACTTGATGATGCCCTTCACCAATACTGACCTTCACTGTAATAAGACCTCGACCTGATTTATTGATCTCTACTCGTACTGGATCTCGATATATGATTATGACCCTAAACTTATTTGTGTACATAGAAGATGTGTGATCTCAGTTATTTATTTTCTTAATAAGATTATTTATGCTGCCGGTGTTTGTAGAGGGTGGTATGTAGTAGTTTGAGAACACTTTTAAGGAGGGTTAAGCCTTGGCCTCTGCTTTTGTATGGGTTAAGGAATCCTTCAAGACTTTATTTTATATAAATTAAATGATTTTATGCAATAAAAAAGTTGTATTATTGATTGTTTTACTAAAGATAAACCAAATATATTTGTCATCAAGGTAAATTAATATTTTGAAATTTAAATTTGTAGTAAATATTTTTATTAAAAATGCGTTGTTGTTACAAATCGTGCAGTGGAAATTGTATTTATTAGTAACAAAAACGTAATTAATAAAAATATTTACTACAAATTTTAAATTTCAAAATATTAATTTTGACCTTCAAAAAAATAAAAACATATGGTGGCTTCCCCTACCCCCCTTCCGCCTACGTTAGTTCAAATCCACTACACTTTGGCGTTAGCAACGTCATTTAAAAGTCACAGCGGCATCTATCATTTAACACGTTAATAACTTTTCTCTTTGTTCGAGTTCTGTGGTTGATAGTTGAATTGCGGAATGGAGACAAGAGGCCGTTAGTAATCCAAACAACAATTATTAATAATCCAGATTTCTATTTTTGGTGCATTAAAAATTTACAATTTTACAAATAGGTTTCCTACCTCTCGTGTTGTGGTACTATTGGAGAGTGCTCTGCTATTGGACAATTGGATTTCATTTTAAGTAAAGTGTTTTTTTCTTTCTAGTTTAGATTCAGATATTTACAACACACGATATGGAATCCAGTTTTGACCAGGACATTTCTAACTTCGTGTCGAAGGACAGGATCGATTCAATGCTTAGAAACTTTCTTGAAGAAGCAAAGGGTACGAAAACTGATTCAGGACATCCTGCTATTGAGCAACATAAGGAACAAGTCTCTACTACAAGCATTTTCCCTCTAGAAGAACATCGAAAGGTATCAAGTGCTGTAACACAAGACTTTGAAAATTCTTTCGATCTATTTATAAAAGAGGAACTAGAAATGGGTGACTATGAAATTGAAAATGTTTCACTTGAAGTTCTTAAAAATGTTTATGCCAAGCAGGAACCTAAGTCATTAGCACAATTAAGAAAGAAAGTCCCTGAAGAAAATAGAAATCCTGTGAATAATTTAGTTCACATTCCTCACACCCATAATAACGAAAATCGTAAATTGGTTGTGTGTTTGGAAAAACTAAATGATATTGATGATGGAAATATTATCGTTAATAATTTACAGCACCTTTTCAATTTAGCGTTAAATAGGTAAGTTTCATGTTTCCTTAACGATATATAGGTATGTAACTGGTCAAAGACCAAAAAATATCAGGGAAATGGTGTATGACAATGGTGTTCCATACCTACCCCTCCACCTGGTCTTATATAATCTTGGAATTTTTGAAGCAAAGTTTTTTGAATTAGAAAGAGGGGTACAGAATTTTTTAAAACAGATTGTTTTCTTTACTTAAAAATTGTGGGCTTCTTTTTTTGTATTGTTTAGCCAGCACTCCACTTTAATGCATTCACTGGTTATGTGGTACAGTCCATGTTATAACACAACACACAACCTGTATATTACATCCTTGTAAAACATTTTATACAGCACAACATCAGGTCCTCCAAAAGAATATTCTCTAATAAAACTTTTCCTAGAGAATATCCATATTATTCTTGATGAATATTCCTATTATTCTTAGATATATATTCCTAGTCTCCAGAATATTCTTTAGGAGGATATTCTACTTTTACATCTATATTACTAATTATGCTAAGGGCTGATATTTAAGAAGCCTTAATAAATATTATTCACTTTACAGGTATAATAAGGAACATAGTTCTACACATAACAAGGCCAGAGTTAAAATAGAAACTAACTCAGCAGTGAATGACATTGAGGAATTGCATGAAATTGCTTTCAAAGATTGGAAGATTAAAAACGAAGAGTTGGACATTAAAGAAGATTTTAAAGAAAATGAAGACAGGTGAGTACCTTTAGCGTTGGAAGATTGGGATGGGGGTGCTTGCTCCTCCCCTAGCTACCAAAAATGCAGAAAAATAGATCACACCTACTATAAACAGGTCTTTGTGCTGTCTATGTTTTTTTATAAAAATTTTGGTTTTATTTCAAGTTCACTTCATTTTAATAAAAGAAATAGACTACTTTTTTGAAAATGCCTGTACTGCTCCAGCCCAACTCTAAAGGTATACTGGTTTCCTAGTATTTCTGTAATTATTGAAGCAAGGATTTGAAAATTCTAGATGTTAATAAGTGTGTAAATTGTCATTTTTCGTCAAATCAAAAATAAAACGGAATTTCTCTCTTATTAAACCAAAATTTCAAGTAGAGTTTATTAATATTTACAAGGATTAAAATGGCATACTAGACTTGTCTTGACAAAATTTCTTATGGCTTATACACACATCTAGAAATAACATTTATGATATTTCTTGTTCATTACTACTACTAGTAATGAATAATTATTACCTTAGGATCCGCCGTTATAAAGAAAATTAAATGAAGAATTTTATTCTAGTAATACAAAGATGGGTTGCAACTTGAACAAATCGAGTTGATTTCATATTATACAGTACATTAAAATTATTCATTTTAAGGTTTGCATTGCCTACTATTTATCATGTACCTTGATTTACCACAATTAGGGTCATTTTATTTCATTTTTTGCATTAAAATGGCGGATTTTTATTTAAAATTTAAAAGACTTGATCTTACCTTTGGTTAAACCGATAGTGGTTTTGAAGGTTTTTTTAAACCTTTACTTTTAGAATTACGAAAAATGGGGGGGGGGCCTTTTTGTGTCACCCGGTATATACAACACGCCACCAATTGCATCATCATATTTTTTAGAATAATTACCGGACTCGGTAACAAGAATAAACCAGAGCCTAAATTAATTATCCGGTTGGAAAAACTAAAAATAGTGGAAAAAAAACGCCAATTTAGAGTGGATCTTTTAAATAGGAAACTTAGTACTGATTCAATCAGGTGAGTGCATTTATGTTTAATAGTAAAGAACGGCAGTACAGTGTAGTACATTGTACGTGATGAACGGGGTCTGTTATTTATTACACAATGAAAGTACCGGGTCAAAGTAGAAAAATATATTTTTTTATAAAGTAGTAGAGTTTAGTGTTGTAAGGTAAAAATAAGGACACTATGGTAAAATGACCAAATCCATTATTTTACCTTTTATTCCTGCTTAACATTGAACACCATAACAAGGTTATGACAGGGGTTATTACTCATTGCCAGACTTGATGTTGTAATCACTTTTAAATAACTATAACAATAATATTCCTTCTAACCAAACGCTAATATCATAGGTTAAGGTTAGTACATACTATAAATAAGACTGATTGTAATATCAAAATTTCTCAAAATTAAAATCTCCATTTAATGCCATTACAATATACATTGTTTGCACAAGTCAAAAGGTTTACAAAAAACAAATCTTTAAAATGTTAATATAAAATACAAATTGAGACATGGTGATACTTATTCTAGGATAAAAAAACGATAGGGATTATATATATTAATATACAGGGTGTGTCAGTAAGGTGTCTGTCTTAGATAGCACCTAAACTATCAAAGATAGGGAAAAAAGTGTAATACAAAAGTTAAAGGGTTTTTTAGGATACATAATCTAAAAATATTTTCTAATCTACAGGGTGGTCCTAAAAAGTGGTACTGAAAAATAAAAAAGAAAATTAAATGGGACACCCAGTATTATTTTCTAGAATATGATTCAATGGAATAAGGACTTTGCAACCCTATTAAAATTTTTAAAGTGAAATGCAACGTTGCCAATTAATTAATTTTTTTCCGAAATTTTAGCATTTTTAAGGGTATCGTTAAAAAATCATAGCAACCTGTGGATTAACCCTAGGCAAATATAATTTACGTTGTAAGTACTTTAAGGTACGATATATTGATCTATAATAATGTTTTTTAAATCTCTTATACAGAGCGTTCATTACAAGTTGGACAACTCGATAGTTTTAAAAATGCTTTATTTCAATTTTTTTAAATGAGACCCCCCTAATTTTTTTAGGCAAAAGAATGTATCTTTCGAAAACCTTACTTTTTTGTTAAACATGTCATATATCTAAATATCATAGTTATTGAAATATTTTAGGATTTGTCTTGAATCAGGGTAAAAAAGGAAAGTTCTAATTAAACAATTTAGTCAAGATTGCTTTGGAACAAGAAATAAATAATTTTCTTTGTCACAGCTGTCATTGCAAAATTATTTCGCCAACATTTTGTGCTTTATAACTGTTTAAAGTTTAGTTTCCTAAACTAACTTTATCGAAATAGAAAAATATGAGTTATAATAAAGTTAGTTCAGGAAACTAAAATTTAAACAGTTATAAAGCACAAAATGTTGGCGAAATAATTTTGCAATGACAGCTGTGACAAAGAAAATTATTTATTTCTTGTTCTGAAGCAATCTTGACTAATTTGTTTAATTAGAACTTTCCTTTTTTACCCTGATTTAAGACAAATTCTAAAATATTTCAAAAACTATGATATTTAGATATATGACATGTTTAACAAAAAAGTAAGGTTATCGAAAGATAAATTCTTTTGCCTAAAAAAATTTAGGGGGTCCCATTTAAAAAAAATGAAATAAAGCATTTTTAAAACTATCGAGTTGTCCAACTTGTAATGAACGCTCTGTATAAGAGATTTAAAAAACATTATTATAAATCAATATATCGTACCTTAAAGTACTTACAACGTAAATTATATTTGCCTAGGGTTAATCCACAGGTTGCTATGATTTTTTAACGATACCCTTAAAATTACTAAAATTTCGGAAAAAAATTAATTACTTGGCAACGTTGCATTTTACTTTAAAAATTTTAATAGGGTTGCAAAGTCCTTATTCCACTGAATCATATTCTAGAAAATTATACTGGGTGTCTTATTTAATTTTCTCTTTTATTATTCAGTACCACTTTTTAAGACCACCCTGTAGATTAGAAAATATTTTTAGATTATGTATCCTAAAAAACCCTTTAACTATTGTATTACACTTTTTTCCCTATCTTTGATAGTTTAGGTGCTATCTAAGACAGACACCTTACTGACACACCCTGTATATTAATATATCAATTGATTTAAAGACAATAATAATGTACATGTACATTAAAACAGATTACAGTTTAAAAATTCATCAAAATTGAAAAGTGCATTGGTAATTACAAATTTTTTTATTATAGCTTTGAATTTCTTTTGGGGTTGTGCTCTTATTTCAATGGGCAACCTATTAAAAAACTCTATGGACCAATATCTAAAGCCATCCTGACACCTCTTCAGACGGGTCTCATACGAATGCACGTCCCCATTCACGGTGTATAGGTCTATATTCCTTTTGATATGCAGAAGGGCCTCCAGAATGTACACTGAAGGGAGGGTCAGTATCCCAAGTCCCTGAAAGGCAGGTCTACAGTCGTCTCTGTAGCCTAGCCCATACACCAGTCGGACAGCCCTCCTCTGCAATCCGACAAATCTACGTGATTGTGGTGCATATCCCCACGTTAGAATTGCATAGAGTGAAAAATGCTAAAGTAAGCCGTAAGCAAAGTACATCGCGATACAGAACTCTCATTAAAAATATTTTAGATAAATGGAACATAACCGTTTATGTAAACAACCAAATTTTCAAAACAATTTGTTAACTGGTTTGTCATATACTTCTATCGTACCATCCACCGTGAATCACCCTGTATAGCCATGTTGGTTACTATTAAAAAGGTTACATTCATTCATGAAGTTAATAAGACGACGACACATGACACATTAAAAGCTCAAATAATTTTGAAAAAGCTGGTAAGAGGCTAATCGGTCCATAGTTTTTTATTAGTTCAGGATCTCCTTTTTTAAATAAATTACCGCTATTTTAAGTTGGTCTGAAAAGATTCCTTTCTTAAATGATTTATTAATAAGGTAACAAAGAACATCTTGGATTACAGGAATGGCTAATTTTACAATGCTGGTTGGTATTTCATCTACACTACTACTATGTTTATTTTTAATTTTTGTAGCACACTCACAAATTTCATTGGTAGATACTGGTCTTAAAAAATAATGATTTATTGTTTCTCTTGATATCACAATTTGATGACTTTGTTTCTAGTTTTTTAAGTAACTCTGGAACTATAGATAACAAGTATGTGTTATACTGATCCGGTATTTCTTCAACATTTCCCTTAATACCAATATCACCATCGTTTTTGTTATGTCCGGTTATTTCTTTACAAATACTCCACATACACTTAGTTTTATTATCTGCTGATCTTATCCGTTTGTCGTATTCTTCCGACCTCACTCCCCTTAGCAGATCATCATTTTTTTTTGTTTTCCTATATTCTTCTTTAAAGTAATTATCATATCTAGATAAAGTTAAAAATAGATCTAATCTGTCTTTACACTCTATTATTCTTGGATCGTTAGATATTTTATGTTTTTGACGAAAGTTTGTTAATTTTAAAGGAAAGCAATGATTAAAGATATTGGTAAAGGTATTCATAAATAAGTTCCATTGTGCGTTTACATTTCATCTCTCTGATTCGTATGTTTGAAGCCAATCTTGCTCTTTCAAGTAATTTATAAATAATAGTTTATTTTCGTCTGAAAAAATTCTGCGGTATTGTAAATTATTTTTATCAGGAAATTTTAGTTGGACATTTACTTTTTTGGGCTGTGTGGTCGGAAATAAACGTTTTAATGACAGCACTATCTACATAATCTAAATTTAAAAAGATATTATCAATGCATGAAGCTGAGTTATCCATTATTATTCTAGTGATACGTTCTCACAATTTTTCATGATTGTTTTATATTGGAAAGTACTCGCCCCTAGATTGGGTCAATTTTTTCTTATTTTTTAGTTTTTCATATCGCACTACAGGTATATTATACAGTGTGTTTATAAAATTTTAACAAAGATACATTTTTTAATTTAAATTTTGGAAAAAATGTATTTATTAATTTCTAACTTTCTAACACTATACTTATAAACCTTAGACATATAGGTGCTTATAAGTACGCCACTGTACATCATAACATTTAGGTACAACTATTGTTACTAAGCATAATCAAGCTTTTCATAAGGTATAATAATCACTCGCAAAGTTTGCACGATACAACGCACAATGAGATCTAGCCACCAATAACTTAAAATAAAGCAAGGTTTTCCAAAAAAATCGGTATTTCTTAAAATATAGCAGATATCAAAAATTTTACAAATTACTTTCTTTGCTATGAACCATTGATTCAATTGTCGTAGAGTGATAAAATTTAAAAGTATTATTGTGAAAGTTACACGTCATTAAAATTGGAGCAAAAATCATCGTCTTCTTTAACACCCTGTATATAAAATTTTCTGACAGTTAAAAAAAATCCAACATTGACAATTGTTTTCCAAGGGATGAATCTATCAACCATTCAAAACTGTAGGTCGATATCATAATATCTAGTTCAGAAAACATTAACTGTTAAATTTAGGCGAAATTTTTCTTGCGCGAAAGCAATTGTCCAGCAGTTTAGTATAGGTACTGTTTGTTTGATTTGAGTTTAAGTTTATGTTGAAGTCACCTTCAAGGATGACCTGTTGTCAGTGTCAGGTTGACCCAAGAAACCTTCTAGGGAATGAAAAAAGGTGTCGGTCTGTCCTGATGGACTACGATACAGGGTCACAACATATATGTTAAGATCTTGCAACAAAATACAGCACAGCTCAAAGCATTTTTCAAGATTGAAATTAGTAGTACTGGACACAGTATTAAAAACAATAGAGTTTTTTACAAAAATACATGCACCTCCCCCAGTTGACTGCACTAAATATTTTTAGTTAGAGATCAGATAAGATCAAATTAGATTGTTATAATGTAACTACAAGTAACCAATATACCTTTTTTGATACATAACCAGTTTAACATATAGGAAGAAAGTTTAGCAGCAGGCGTACAAAGTAGTGCCTCTATCTTTTGCATTAAAGTACACAGGGACGCCAAAAGTAATGGTTTCTTTGGAGGGCAGGTAAACAATAACAGGCTGTTTCATCCTTGTTAGGACTCATCAGAAACCCAAAACCAGTAAGCAACTCCCGATACATCGAAAATATGTTTTCAAAATATTTTTATAAATAAATTTATAATAAAAACCTAGTATCGCCATCTGTAGGAATCAACTCAATGCAAAAGATATAGACATCAGACGTGAAACAGAACTAAAACAAACCAACTACGGTAGGTAGGCCCCACAACCAGTATAGGAAACGTTTTTGTGCTTCACTACACATTTCTACGGATTACGCCGCAGTAGCCCACTGGGGTGCAGCACTAGTCCGTAATATATGCCGTGTATGTGTGGCCCACCGTTTATTTTAGTTCTGTTCTGTGGTCTGATGGCTATATCATTTGCATTGAGTTGATTGCCACAGATGGTTTCATCATATATTTATTCATAAAAATATGTTGAAAACATATTTTCGCTGTATTGGAATTTGTCTACAGGATTTCTGATGAGTCCTAACAAGAACGAAACAGCCTGTGGTTGTCTACCTGTGCCCCAGTGAACCCCGTACCTTTGGCGTCCCCGTGTACTTTAATGCAAAAGATAGATGCGCTACTTTGTCCGCCTGCCGCAAAACTTTCTTCCTATATTTTTTTACCGGTACTAAATATTAAAACTAGGGATGCACCGGATCGGGGTTTTCCCGATCCGGCCGCAACCGTAATTCCGGCCATCAGCCGGACCGGATCGCCGGAATTCCGGCCGGATCAAAATCTAAAAAAGAACACCTGGCATCAGTGCTTCGCGCGCCGTCGTCCAAGGTGTCCAAGTAGGAAACATGATATTGTAGATAATTATTAATAATGAATAAATATATTTTTGAAAAAAAAACTCTACTCATGGCCATTTTTTCTAGCTAATCGCGTTTTCGATATGAATTTGTAGCCCAATGTTAGGTCTGTTTCCATAAACAATCAAGGACAAGTTGCAGACAGTTTTTTAACCAGTCTAAGCACTCAGAAATCATCGTCCGAGTTTATTGCGCAGAATCCTGATTGTCACGGATTGTCCGTGACTGCTGTGGGAACAAACTCTTAGACATTACGTCAAAAATTAAAATATTTCTTTCCGCATGCACTCATTTCTGCGTACCTTCTCCGCCCTCCCATACTCAATGTCCACGAGCCGACACTGAATTCCTCAATAAGGTTTTCCTAAAAATTGGACTTGTTTTTTAATTGTCAAATTAGTTATTTAAAGCACTTTTCTAAATAGTTGATAGTTTTTTATTTGAAAATTAGTATACATTTATAAATATTTTTATAGTTAGGTTAACTAATAGATGTTATAAGCTCTGTTTTGGAAAATATATTGTGTATGCTGCTATTTTTTTACTCACAGAGAGGCAGCTGTGCTACAACGCGAACAAATATTTAGAAATGTATGTGCCAATATCCTTAATTTTTACTAATTTCGATGTAAATTTTTCGCTAACTCAGTGGAAACTTTAATTCGTAGGTGTTACAATATATATTTTAGAAAAACAAGTAAATGTTGACAATGCAATTTTAAAGCTCATTAGTCTGGGACCGCCCTTAGAAGACACGATGCTTTTTTACCAGAGAATCTTTATAATTTTATTAAACTCAATCTAGGTTTATTACCTTTTATCATCAAATTACTACTTCGGGTGTTCCTGAATATTTATAAATTCACCATTTAATAAAATGCAATCTCGAGTAAAAAGTTGGCTGTTTTTTAAAAAAAGAATTACAATATGGCGGAACTCAAAACCACTTGAATCCGCTAATAAATAATGTAAAGTACAAACAATTGTTACAATGTGCAATTCTTGAGTTATTTCATTTTTTTTTTTTTAGTATGACATTTGGGGGCATCGATCAAGGATACAAATGTGGTCAGTGTGAATATAAAACATTTAGGAAAGGTCCTCTAAAGGAACATATGTTTCGACGACATAAAAATATAGACGAAGTTGATGCTTCAGATATGTTTAAGTGTGGTCAATGTGAATATCAAACGTTTATAAAAGGTTCTCTAAAAAGACATATTTTGCGCCGACATAAAAATATAGAGGAAGTTGATGCTTCAGATAAGTTTATGTGTGGTCAATGTAAATATCAATCATTTAGTAAGTATCATTTAAAGAGACATATTTTGGGACTACATAAAAATATAGAGGAAGTTGATGCTTCAGATAAGTTTAAATGTGGTCAATGTGGATATCAAACACTTGCGAAATTCTCTCTAAAGGAACATATTTTGCGACGACATAAAAATATAGAGGAAGTTGATGCTTTAGATAAGTTTGAGTGTTGTCACTGTGAATATCAAACACTTACGAAACGTGTTCTAAAGAGACATATTTTGAGACGTCATAAAAATATAGAGGAAGTTGATGCTTCAGATAAGTTTAAGTGTGATCAATGTGAGTTTCAGACACTTAGAAAAAGTTATTTAAAGAAACATAATTTGGCACGTCATAAAAATTTAGAGCAAGTTGATGCTTCAGATAAGTTTGAGTGTGGTCACTGTGAATATCAAACACTTCAGAAAGCTGGTCTAAAAAGACATATTTTGGCACGTCATAAAAATATTGAGGAAGTTGATGCTTCAGATAAGTTTGAGTGCGGTCAATGTGAATATCAAACGCTAACGAAAGTTTGTCTAAAGGAACACATTTTGCGACGACATAAAAATATAAAAGAAGTTGATGCTTTAGATAAGTTTAAATGTGGTCAATGTGAATTCCAAACATTTAAGAAAGGTTCTCTAAAGGAACACATTTGGCGACGACATAAAAATATAAAGGAAGTTGATGCTTTAGATAAGTTTAAGTGTGGTCAATGTGAATTTCAAACATTTAAGAAACATTCTCTAAGGAAACATATTTTGCGACGACATACAAATATAGAGGAAGTTGTTGATTCAGATAAGTTTGAGTGTGGTCACTGTGAATATCAAACACTTACGAAAGGTGAACTAAAGAAACATATTTTGGGACGCCATAAAAATATAGAGAAAGTTGATGCTTCAGAGAAGTTTAAATGTGGTCAATGTGAATATCAAACAGTTAGGAAATGTAACTTAAAGACGCATATTTTGTATCAACATACAAATATAGAGGAAGTTGATTTTTTAAATAAGTGTAAGTGTCGTCACTGTGAATATCAAACAATGAACAAATCACATTTTAAGAGGCATATTTTACGACACAAAAATATAAAGGAAGTTGATGCTTCAGATAAATTTAAGTGTGGTCAATGTGAATATCAAACACTTACCAAAAGAAATCTAAACGAACATATTTTGCGACGACATAAAAATATAGAGGAAGTTGATGATTCAGATAAGTTTAAATGTGGTCAATGTGAATATCAGACCATTCTCAAATGTAACTTAAAGAGGCATATCTTGTATCGACATAAAAATATAGAGGAAGTTGATGCTTTAAATAAGTTTAAGTGTAGTCACTGTAAATATCAAACAATGGTCAAATCATATTTTAAGAGGCATATTTTACGACACAAAAATATAGAGGAAGTGGATGCTTCAGATAAGTTTAAGTGTGGTCAATGTGAATATCAAACAATTACGAAAAGTTCTCTGAAGGTGCATATTTTGCGACATAAAAATATAGAGGAAGTTGATGCTTCAGATAAGTTTAAGTGTGGTCAATGTGATTATCAAACAATTCATCGTAGTTATTTAAAAATACATATTTTGAGACGTCATAAGGATACATATTTTGAGACTTCCTAAAAATATTGAGGAAGTTGATGCTTCAAATAAGTTTAAGTGTGGTCAATGTGAATATCAAGCAATTACGATAGGTTCTCTTGTAGCATTCTTTTTAACCTAGGTCT
The DNA here is from genome assembly GCA_935413205.1 of Polydrusus cervinus. Taxonomy (NCBI): domain Eukaryota; kingdom Metazoa; phylum Arthropoda; class Insecta; order Coleoptera; family Curculionidae; genus Polydrusus; species Polydrusus cervinus. The sequence goes on from OW284518.1 coordinate 1,435,592, forward strand.
TTATTACTACGAATTTGCCTTCTGCTCAGAGTAGGAATCATCCGTCTAAAGACTTTTAGACCTTCTTTATGCCCTCCAAAAATGGATTCTCCAAAAATTCCTTTAAAATCTGAAATCCACATTTGATAGCATCTATAGATTAATCCATAAGATGTAGTTTAATGTTTTGTACTTATGTAATTGTGTACCCTCTTCATAATTGGGGTACAAATGCTAAAAAATTATAAATAAAATAAAACAATGCACAAATATTATCTCATTATTTTTTAGGTTAGAAAAGCAACTCACCCTGCGATTTCAAACAAGACCCCGCCCACGCGTCGGACGTCGGGCACCTCTAATTGGTCGGTTTAAGTTCGATAAGATAACTGCGGGCTGTTTTAACTCTTGCACTTACACCCGGGTTGCGTTCACAGTAGTAGTGGGTCAGTATCTGTGTAACTGCTACTTTAAAACGGTATTTTTTAATACCATCGTGTCGCGCTCCACCTCATACAATGAAGCGGTTACTCTTTGGAACTATTAAGATTTCGTCTCTACACGCACACGCTGCGATGTGAACGGAGAGAAAGCGACAGCGGCCGGCTGAACAGGCAACAGGCCGCCGCGCCGGTTCGTTGTGGAGTGTTTAACAGCAAACGGTATGAGTAACCGTCTGGAGCTTGAGGGTATTTTTTTCCTTGACGGTATTTTTACCTTGACGGTATTTTTTCGTTGACGGTATTTTGTCAGACTGGGGACGAAAGGTTGCCAGTGGAACGTGGAACTGTTGCGGCGCCGTTCGCGGCGGTATGAGTATAACAGTCTCGAGGTTGACGGCGTTGACGGTATTTTGTCAGACCGGGGACGAAAGGTTGCCAGTGGAACTGTTGCGGCCGCCGTTCGCATTATAGTTATATGGTGCTGATGTTTTACTGGCGCGGTAGCCACGGTGTATAATATTTTTCAATGGACGCGGTCTTGAGGATCCCTTTGGCTTGTATCGATGATGAAAGAAATGACTCAAGAAGTTTAAAAGCATTGTCGTCAATTAGATTAAAATATATTAATAGTATTAAAATTTATAAATTATTATATAAAATGTTTGTGCAAGGGGATAATATATTATATTTTATAAATACGAAAATACTTATATAAATAAACGATAAAAAGAATATAAGTAAGTTTGTATGTATATTTAACCTTATTTTGAATAATCCAGTAAAACGATTAATATTTATGAAACTAATACTAGGATTCTAGGAACTCATCATTTCTCTGTAGGAATTTAAAAATAATAGTTTTTTGACTTTGGTAGAACCCAATCTATTATTTCTTCTATCTGAAAGAATTTGTGATGTTTTAGAAAACGTTCTTTCACAGGGTAGGTACGTATGTTGCAACAGTAACTATGTTAGATTTTACAATTTCCGCTAGACTGGGATAATAATTATTGTAGGAGTAATGTTTCGGGAGATTGGTGGTTCTTCTAAATCTAAATACGAATTCCTACAGGTCCAAAGATTTAAATTTTTAGTCAAAATGTGCTCATATAGAGATCACTTCTGAAGCTTATTCTAAAGGATTCCTTATTTCCTTGTCTAAATATGGGAATTTGTTCTTATTTATTTGCGTTTTATGGGTTGTACGGGATATAACATTATTTTTTACTCTTTCGAAGAAAAACCCAAGGCAGTTTTAAATTCGTTCACAGAAAAAGGATAGGTCGCAGAGGGCGCTTATTACTTAGCGTGACACACTTCAAGTTTTGACCAATCAACAATGTTCTCGATATATTTCCAATATAGCGGAAGTCATACCGAAAATCGTTAAATGACAGGCACGTCATCAGGAGATGACGAATACGTTTATTGAGGAATATAAAATAAACCTCATTTTTATATTGTAACTGACTATTGAAAATAAACTTATTATTATTATTAGTTTGAGATTTCAAGGTCACAGACAGGAATGATGAAACATTTTTTATTTCTTCAAATTATGACATTTTTGTAAACCAAACACTCCCTAGTTCGTTCCGGAGTAATCGTTATTTAGTCGCGGTATTAAATGGAACGTTCCATATCGGTAACAGTATTTCCCACCTCTACTAAATGTACCAATGCAAATTCCACTAGACAAAAATGAAATTATACCAACGCTCAAAAAACAAATAAAAAAAAAGTTCATAAACCACTGGAACGAGCAATCAAACAATAAAGGCAAATGGTACAAACAAATACAAAATTATTTCCTAACAAAACCATGGTTCAATAAATTTGTATATATCGATAGGAGACACATTACGACGATTATCAGAATGAGAACCGGACATTGTCTAACAGGACAACACCTACATAAAATAAAAATCAAAGAAACTCCCAGGTGTGAATGTGGCCAAATTGAGAGCTTGGATCACATCTTCCTGGAATGCCCCATTAATGAAATTCCAAACATCAACATGTATGAAGAATTCAGAAAATGTAATGTCCCTACACCACTAAATATTCAGACCATACTAGCAAATATTACTCAAAAAACTATAATCACTATTAACAAATTCTTACAATATAATCAAATCAAACTCTAGGAAAAAAAACAAACTTGCATGATACTTTATGTATAATATTCCTTTTTCTTTAACCTTTAACTTTAAGGTGCTACATACCCGAGGCAACCTTCTGGTGTCCAATGCTCCTCCGTTGCCCGGAAGCGAGAAGAGTTTAATTCCTTTGTTGTGCTATCTGTCTAACTAACCCCTCAATACTAGGTAAAGTGAATAAAGCATATGTGTAAAATTGAAAGGAGTCAATAATACAGTGCAACAGTCAGTGATAGTGAATAAAAAAATATATATAATAAGAAAAATTCGTGGTCGTATTATGCCGCAAAGGCAGACAACTTACGATCGCCCAAATTGTGCTGACGAATGGCGCTAACTGCAGCCGACGCCATAAAGAAGTGAAGAAGAACTGAAGTAAGTAGGCGCCAAAGCCAGCAATAAAGAGGAGAAAAAGACAGGTTAGTGTTTGACCGTTTCTTGCCTGTATTTGGATTTGGGTATTTCCATTTTTTCAAATTGAAAGTTTTACAATTTACAAATAGGTTTTCTGTACTACCTCCCGTCTAGTATTCTTGTACTATTGGCATTTCATTTTAACGTATTTCTCTTTTCCAGTTTAGATTGAGATATTTACAACACAATAAATTTTCTAATCTCAATTCTAAGATATGGAATCCAATTTTGACCAGGAAATTTCTGACTTCGTATCGAAGGACATGATCGATTTAATGCTCAGAAATTTTCTTGAAGAAGCAGAGGCCACGAAAACTGATTCAGGACATCCTGCTATTGAGAAACATAAGGAACACGTCTCTAATTCAAGCATTTTCCCTCTAGAAGAACATCGAAAGGTATCAAGTGCCGCAATACCAGACTTTGAAAATTCTTTCGATCTATTTATAAAAGAGGAACTAGAAATGGATGACTATGAAATTGAAAATGTTCCACTTGAAGTTCTTAATAATGTTTATGCCAATAAGCAGGAACCCAAGTCATTAGCACAATTGAAAAAGAAAGTCCCTGAAGAAAATAGAAATCCTGTGGATACTTTAGTTCACATTCCTCACACCCCGAGTTACACCCATAAAAATGAAAATCGTAAATTAGTTGTGTGTTTGGAAAAACTAAATGCAATTGAAGATGGGAATCTTATAATTAATAATTTACAGCAACTTTTCAATTCAGCCTTAAATAGGTAAGTTACATGTTTCCTGACCTATAGGTATGTAACTGAGTAAAGACAAAACTCGGTGATATCAGGACAATGGTGTATGACAATAGAGGTCCATACCTACCCCTTCACCTCTTATACAATCTTGAAATTTTTGGTAGTTTTGAAGCAAAGTTTTTTGACTTCGATTTAGGTGTACAAAGTTTTATTTCACTTAAATTCAGCAACAATGGTATATAAATAAAGGCTGGAGGTGCCATTGAGAGACTAAAAATCCTTCAGGTTTGTTATGTTTCGTAATATTATGAAGTCATTCAAGAAATTTTTAAAATAGATTGTTTTCTTTTCTTCATTTTATAAATGACCTTGTAGTATGTTTTTTTTTTGTATTATTTACGACATATTAGATTAGGAGGCATTCCACTTTAATGCATTCACTGGTTATGTGGTACACTTCATGTTATAACATAATATTAAGCCATTTTTTAATAAAATTGAAAAACATTTTATACATCACACCATCAGGTCCTACCGAAAAAATATTCTCTAATAAAACTTTTCATATTCATATTATTCTTGAAGAATATTCCTATTCTTAGATATATATTCCTACTCCCCATAATATTCTTTAGAGGATATTCTACTCCATCTGTATTATGGCATACCTACCTTAATAAATATTCTTTATTTTACAGGTATAATAAGGAACATAGTTCTACACAGAACAAGGCCAGAGTCAAAATAGAAACTAACTCAGCAGTGAATGATATTGAGAAATTGCATGAAATTGCTTTTAAAGACTGGAAGATTAAAAACGAAGAGTTGGACATTAAAGAAGATTTAGAAGAATATGAAGACAGGTAAGTACTTACCTTTGGCATTGGAAGAGTGTGAGGGGGTGCTTGCTCCTCCCCTGGCTATCCAGTCCAGCTCTAAATGTATATTGGTTTCCTCGCGGGTTTCATAGTATTTTCGTGATGATTGAAGTTGTAATTTTTACTTCTGGTTTGACTAAAAGTGATGTCAACTTTTAAATGTTAAATAGAAACCAACCATTTTTATTCTATGCTTAATTCTATTGAAGTTGAATGTGAAAATTGTCTTAATGACATATTACACATTAACATTTATTTTTAAAATGGCCGCCTAGATCCATTCTCCTTTGTTTCCTAAAATGTCGATAACTTGAATAAAACAAGGTAAGTGGTTAATAATAGAGGCCATGGAAATGTTAGAATGGTTAATATTTACGTGTTTTATATTATGAAATCAACTTGTTTGAGAAAAATGTATCTGTAATGGAGCTATTTTTCTTATAAACTGCTCTTTAAAAAAATAAAGCGGGATTTCTCTCTTTTTAAACCAAAATGTCAAGTGTGTAATTTTAATTAAACTATTTTATTCTAGAATAATTACCGGACTCGGTGACAAGAATAATCCAGAGCCTAAATTAATTATCCGGTTGGAAAAACTAAAAATAGTAGAAGAAAATCGCCGATTTAGAGTGGATCTTTTAAATAGTAATTGCAGTACTGATTCAATTAGGTGAGTGCATTTATGTTTAGTATAGAACGGCAGTACATTGTACGTAATGAACTGGTTCTGTTATTTATTACACAATGAAAGTACCGGGCAAAATAAAAAGTTCTTGCAAAAAAATGCGGAATATTTCTAAAAGAAAATTTTGAAACCAATAAAACTGTTATTATGGACTCATTGCAGTACTATACAAAAATATAAAAGAGACTGATGGTTGACATTTGTTTTTGTTGTAAAAATATTTTATTTTTTGGTTGATTAAAATAGCTCTAAAAAAGGGAAAACGGAACAGACAAGTATATAATAGAAAAAAACCTAAAAAATATTATTATTTTTGCTCGTTTTTCTTTAAAATGGCGTCACAAACCAAAAACTTAGACGATATGCGCCCGAAACCTTATAATCTTTATACAAAACATGACATTTAGAAGGAGAATTGTAAAAACTAAGCGTTTCCGACAAAAACTGCTTAGGAATCTAAAGCCAAAAATACATCATTCCTTATAAAATCATCAAAATTGTCAAGATTCAAGAATTTCAAAAGAAATTACCCAAAGATTATCACGTAATATCATTGTACACCAACGTTCCTATTTCTTTAGCCTTCCGAATGAGGTCTATAATTACCTACAATTTAAAGTTAAGCAAGTTTGAATTTATAAAGTAATTAATAAAATCAGAAAAATTGAAAATTTTAAAAATTTTAGTTGTTTGCTTTTAATAATTCATCAATCAAAATTTCTTGGGTTCATAACTGTAGCTAATTGCTACTCAAGGACGAGTATTTGGCCCCATTTTGAATAAAGCGAAAAGGATAAGAAATATTGATCAAAAAATTAAATCATCCACTAGACTCACTCTTAAACATTATCAACAAAAAAAATGGTATTAAATTAAAAAATATACAGATGTTCCACAGGATGAATTCTTGAAGGCTATAGAAATGACATTAACATCACATATTTCCCTCGAGATAGAATAAACAAGGAGGTGACATCACGTGACTAAAAGTGACCGTACCTGCGCCATATTGGTACGACAATTGCGTCCTTCGTGTAGTCAGCTGTTCGATCTATCATAATCGAGTTGGTTTTAGATTTTATGAGAAGTTTTTCAATTTCTGTGTAAAACTATTGTAATTGTGTGATAGATATTAATTATTTCTTGTGCCGTGCGAAGTTGTTACAGCAGAAATGCTGTGGATAAGAAGAAAACGGCGAAAATTACGATGCATAGGTTAGTATTAATAAAGGGCAGGTCCGTATTTATAAACTTTGGGTGCTAATTGTTTCCTACAGTTTGTTTAGTTGCAATTTTATTTGAATTATTAAATAACAAAAAAAAAAATGTAAAAACAATAATACATCTACAATTAAGTTAAAGCAGCTTTGGACTTTTTAGGAATAGCATTAGCCGCTTAATTGCAATTTTACCATTTGTTAATTGTGTAGGGTAAAAATAAGACTTTACCTTATTTTACCTAATTATACAATTTAATGGTATGTATAATATTATTGTTACCTTTACCCTGATATCAATAACGAGGATATAGTCGAGGGTATAACCCTCTATTAAAGGTAACAATATGTTATGGTACATTAAATATAATAATAACATTTATATAATCATAGGTTAAGCTTAGAGTTAAGGTTACGAGTTTAAGGTTAAGTTTAGTATATAAGTAACTACGACTGATTGTAAAATAGAGATAGATAGAAAGAGAATAGGATAGAATAGAAATATATACATTTTTATACATGTCTTGATGACTCTCTCTTATCGAACCAAGTAGTTATCTTACAATTGTTACAGGTAATTATTTTCTATGTGAGAAATAAACACAACTTATATATTGGGTTCCACAAAGATTTTTAACCAGAATTAACTAACCAGCAACATTGACTGTGACATAAATGACATTGGCAGACATTATTTACTTACAAGCGAACTTGCAATATTTATAAATTAAAAATTTAGGCAGAGCCACTATGCCACTACTCGTCTTCGTCTGACAAGTCACATGGTTCATAAAAAAGTGTAACAAAAATTTTCAATTTGCCGCTGTTGCATGTAATTCAAATTTTATGGATTAAAGTTTATTTATTAAAACATTTACAACTTCTAAATAAGGCAAGGGCCTGTCGACATATTAAGCACCGGTTCCCGCAGATCACCGAAGTGAGGCGGTGTCGAGCGCGGTTAGTACTTGGGCGGGTGACCGCTTGGGAACACGGCGTGCTCTTGCCTCAGGGAAGGGTGTAAAATGAATCGACACCTAGCCATCCTATTCACGCCGGACAGGCCGGATGAGATCGGATATCTCGTAGGATGAAGGTGCCGTTTCACACTCCCCAGTCGGTAGATCACATTTGTGGTCGATGACCGGTTCAAGATGGCCTACGTAGTCGGCGAACCGTAAAAAAAAAAAAAAAAAAAAAACTTCTAAATAAAATAATTTCTCATCCCATTATGCACCTTCGCAGTGGAACAATATTTAATTACAATACTATTATTCTCAATTTTTTCTATGTCACCAATCAAATTAATGAGCACAAACGGGTTTCACCAACATTTTTCTAGCTACTAACAAGTACACAATATACAAACATGTGTATAAATAATACCATTATCCGTTATTTCCATTATAAAGCTGTTCATTGCTTAATGAAATTATATTATTCTAGTTGACCGAAACAGTTTTAGAAAGGTTCAAAATAAATTTAATCAGGCCCTTATGAATCGGCCATATTGGTATGACACTTAGCCCCGCCCCCTGGTACCGTTTTTCGCAGACGAAATTAAATGGTAATAGCGCCTCCTTGTTGATTCTATCTCGATGCATATTTCCTATATGAAGCTCAATTATATAAAAAGATACAAAGTTGTGCTATGGGGGCATCAATATCTAGTGTAGTCGCACAGTTATATAATAATATACAACACGCCATTATCGCATCATTAATAGATTTAATATACATTTAATTTTAAATAGGTAAATTTTTTCTTTTAGAATAATTACCGGACTCGGTAACAAGAATAAACCAGAACCTAAATTAATTATCCGGTTAGAAAAACTAAAAATAGTGAAAGAAAATCGCAAATTTCCAGTGGATAATTTAGATAGGAATTTTAGTACTGATTCAATCAGGTGAGTGCATGTATGTTTAATAGTAATAAAGGGCAGTACAGTGTAGTATATTGTAGGTTCTGTAATTTATTACACAATATACCGGGCGAAAGTAAAAATTTTTTTTTATATACAGGGTGATTCCTAAGTCGACACTTCTTTTTTAGCTGTGTATAGAAGGCATTAAAATAAGCAACATTTTCGAATACCTTTTTTCAAAAAAACTCAAAAATAACGTACTTACATTCATTTATTACACTATGGATCACATACGGTCCTGCCTAACTTGCCCGTTGAATAACATTAAGAAAACTGCTGGGTGTAGGATGAGCCCCCAAGGGAAAGCGTTCTGAGTATAATCTCGAAGCAGCAGCCGCACTTTGACGACACTCGCCGTAAATTAGCACCATATCTACTAGTTCATTGTTTTCAAATTTTACCATTTTCACGTGTCACCGATTTAAAATTAACTTGCTTCAGAAAAACACAGCGCAGCGGATTGCCAAACAACTGACCATGACTAATACGACAAACAACATAAATTATGGCAGGCTACGTTTAGATGACCAGGTCCGCACTTAGATTTTTTACTTCTGTATCTCGCCTATTTTTTGTTTTTTGAAAAAAGGTATTTGAAAATGTTGTTTATTTTAATGCCTTCTATACACAGCTAAAATAGAAGTTTCAACTTAAGAATCAGCCTGTATATTTTATTTTTACAGGTACAAAATATTACTCCACGACTTGCCTCTTAGGCGTGTAGGCTACCCCTGTCGCAATACATTTTAAAAATAATGTTTTTATCCGATTGTGTCAAAAAATGACGTTTTATAGATCAGATATTTGGACGAGAAGGTAACCTTTTTAATAAGGTATTGATTATTGCGCTGGTAGCTAGGCAACCTTTGTCGTCCTAGTCCGAAAAACATTTTGTCGGACACTAAAATATTTTCAACAGTTTATTTTATTCATTTATTTACAATATTTATATTAAATGTACAATTAGAACAATTTTGAACAAAAACGGGGTGATGTAAATTTGATTTTGAGGATGTGTTATTATTTTTGGTCTCCGTTATGATATTATTCTCCAATGTTGAACTCGATTGGGAGACGGATTGCGACACCTGAGTCGAGACTGACTGCAGGTCAGATTGTGGAATGTTAAATTTTTTCTTGGTCAGCTCTAACTTATTACTTAAGGAATCATCTATGTAGCCCTCGGCTACTCCCGAGACTTCCAGCCTCCATGCCGTTTTAGAGATGTTATGTCTGCTCCCGCATCTACAAGTAATGTGGCCGATGTTCTTCTGAAACAATGTCCCGTGAATTCCTTGGCATTCGGCAGTTTTAAGTAACATGCTATTTCCTGAGGTATAGAGCCAAATTTGTGTATACCGACAACTTGCTTATGGCATTTTCCATTGCGATAAGACACAAAAAATCGCCTATCACTCATATTTGTTGGACGTAAAGCCAGATAATTTCTATAATACTTTAGATATTCTCCAGTCACCGTAAATGATCTCGGTTTGTTTGTTTTATTATAGGGAATTTTTATTAACAAAGCCGTTCCCAAATCTTGTATGTCATCAATTTTCATATGAGCCAGTTCTTCTCAACGACATGCGCCCGCGATTCCAAAAATAAAAGCAACCTGTAATTAAGAAAATTGTTAGTCAGAAATTTAAAATACTATTATATAGTTACATTTACCTTCAACATTAAGTATTTATCATCTGGAGCATGGCAAAGGAATTTGTGAACCTCTTCTCTAGTTAGGATCCTTGATTTCTTTGGACAATATCCAACACTTTTTTGTTTTAACAATGCTCGTAATCTCATGTATTTAGATATATTAATATTCTGTTTTACATTTACCACTGCACGTAGCATAGCATACTGCGACCACAGAGTAGATGACTTCATAGTTTTCGATAATTCCGCCATATAGACCAAGAAGACGTTTTCGGAGAACGACTGTATATTTTTTTCTTGCCGGTAATCCATAAATTTTTTATAAGCTCTTTCATATATTTCCTTAGATTTTTGTGGCAACAAATGTAACATTACTTCCTTGGCAGTTTCTTGAATGTCAGGTGGTGTACCTTCTATAAGATCATCGTCTATTTCCATTTTTAATTGTGTTTTTCAGGTTTTAAAACTAGCAGAACACGAAAGATTAGTTAAAACTATCGCCTGATTGATAAAACGTCAGTTGATAATATTAATTTAATTATTTGTTAGATCCATGGATACGCATATTACAGGTTTCATTGTTCAAACATTCAAGGGACAAAAAATTACAATGCAAGATGAAATAATATATTGGTTTTCTTAATTTTTACATTATTTTATAATCCGAGCAAAAACACAATCGGATAAAAAATAACGTATGTTATACGGACGAAAAATGTATTTCAGACTATGCGGGTTACTGGCCTCGGCTTTGCCTCGTCCAGTAATCTTCCGCAATACGTCCGAAATACTGCATTTTTCGTCCTTGTAACATAATATACTATTTTTAGTTACCAAAGGGACACAAAAAGCCTGTTCCCACAAACAATCACTGACACTTTATCGACATATTGACAGTTTTATCCAGCTCCTCATATAAAGAAAAGACAAACATTTTTTTGGAAACAATTTATTAACTTCCGTTAGGGACCACGAAAATGATCAAACTTGGTCTTATTAAAAAAAAAAATTGTTATTATTTTCATTATTTTGTCTCTATTCGCCCAAAAATATTTGTTGTCTAGATTTACAGTTAGAAAATCTCCTCGGCGACATACAAAATAACTTGTATTGACATGAATATTTTCGGCAGCGTAATTTATGAATATTTTTTACGTTGGACTGATGACGATTGGTTATGTTTTTACACTTACAAAATGTATCTAAACACATTGCTTTAAATAAACTATCTTCCTTTTTTTTTAATTTCCCGATGAGTTATTTGCTTCGTCGACTTGTTTTTTTATAGCAATTTATAATTTGATTTAAATCGTCGCAACCCTGGTTTGAACACTAATTGAATTTTATCAATCAATCCTTTATTAACAACTTGGAGTGATTACACACATATAAATAATTGTAAGATACTATTTAGGTTTCTAAAAAACTGTTTTATAACATATGCACCTAGATGACTAATAGCGATTTCGGTTTAGCACTCTGAGACTGTTCCGGGAGCGATCTGTGACGGCATAGATTCGCCCGAGATTTGCTGTCACCCTGAATACGGTTGCCCTCGGACGGAGTGTAAATACTTTACTTTACTTTAAAATCCTTTATTGTCCAAAGAAATAATCTTGCTGACAAAGTAATTAATATACATACTATAATATTCACTTATACATATAATATATTCTTAATGCGAATGGCCATTGCTCTACCATTTGACCGAAATATCTATAATATATTATAAGAAAAAACATACAACAATTATACAAAATTAACAACACAAAAACCGGCCCAACAGTTAAAGGTTTAAAAAATAAAAATAAAATGAAGCTCAGTCAGAACTAACAGTTACATAGTCAAGGGACACAAAACAATTAAAAACGATCATCGAAAAACTCTAAAACGGTATAGTAGGCTTTCTCTAGCAAAAGCCCATTCACAGCCGATTTAAATTCTTTAGGGGTTCTCAGAGATCTAATGTGAGCTGGTAAGTGGTTAAATACTTTTTTGCCAGTATAAAAGATGGAATTTTTTACCAGAGAAGTATGGGGTATGGGAAACTGCAAAACTTCCACTTGTCTCGTGCCGTATTGATGTACCCTTAAATTATCTTGGCTTCTAAGTTTTTTATACATTAAGCAGGCCGTCTCCAAAATGTAAATACAAGTAAGGGTTAATAATTTATGTTGTCTAAATAACGGCCTACACGGTTCTCTTGCTCGTGCCCTGCACACATACCTCACAGCTCTCTTCTGAACTACAAATACTGAATTTAAGAGATACTTAGCGGAGTTCCCCCAGAAACAGACACCATATCTCAAATGAGACTCGATAAGAGCTGAATATACCGATCGGATTATATTTACATGTAATTCCCTCGATATCACCCTCAATGCAAAACACCCTGAGGATATTTTACTACACACGCTTGTAATATGAGACTTAAACGTCAGGTTACTATCTATATTTACACCGAGGAACTTTACATTGGAACAGTTAGATACTAAGGAATCATTCAAGTAGACGTCACCAACAGCACAATTAAAATTTATTATATTGGTATTTAAAACGTTAAAAGTGAGAGAGTTAGCATCAGACCAGCCCTTAACTCGCTCAACATCGTCAGATATCATGGTAGTTAGTTCTTCTGAGTTCCTGGCATGCCACAATATAGTGGTATCGTCGGTAAATACTGTAAATTTACCTCTAATCCTATAGAATCTAATAGAATATATGATTGCTCTTAAAATTATGACAGATGGTAAAATAATTTTAACCTTTAAATTTAATATAAAATTAAAACAATTCTTCTTTAATTAAAACAAAAATATTATTTTATGTTCAAAATATCCAAACAACAACACGCGAAATTACAAAAGATCATCGTTCACGGTCTTAAAGACAAAGTGTAGCCATTGACGTCATTGCGCTGGCGCAGCCTCTCTACTCCGTAAAAATTTGCAGATCGAAGAAGGGCACTCGCTAACGAATTTAGAGTAACCAGATTTGTAAATCGAACGTATTACTCCGAGCGAGAGCACTTATTTTGATAATCGAGCACCACGCAAATCTCGGAGAGAGCACTCTCAGAGTGCCCAAGAGCAGTAAACCGGAAACGCTATAAATATCTGTATGTGCAAAAGTAAAATTAAATTTTTATGTTAAACACCAAAGAACAAAATAAGATAGATTATAAAAATCTAATCCAATAATAAACCTAGCTATGTTAATTCTGTTTTGTTTTTGCAGTAATTCGCACGATTGTGTCATTGGTCAAAATAGCCAAAACAAGTATCCAGAAGACGTTCAAACGTTTAAATGCCATAGATGTTCTTATAAAACAATTTTGAAATGCGATTTAAGAAAACACTTTCTTCAACATCCAGAAGAAGAAGAAATGTTCAAATGCAATAAATGTGCCTTTCAAACTGCCCGTGAAAGAAGTTTAAAGGTTCACCTGCTTGAACATGATAATTCAGAGGAAGTTTACAGGTTCAAATGCAATCAATGTTCTTATAAATCAAGGTTTAAAAGTAATTTGCATAACCATCTCATCCGACATAGAAATCCTGAAGAACTCGAAATGTTTAAATGTAATAACTGTGACTTCCAAAGCATTCATAAACAGAGTTTACGACGCCATATGCTTTTTCATAATATCAACATGTTTACATGTTATAACTGTAACTTTCAAACCAGTTGTAAAAAACGTTTAAAAAGTCATTCGCTGCGGCATAAAGAAAAAAAATTGAAATGTGATCATTGTTCGTATACAACAATTTTCGAATTCGATTTGAACATGCACCTTTTCCAACATAAATATCCAGAAAAAGTCGAAATGTTAAAATGCAATAAATGTGATTTTCAAACCAATCGCAAATATCGTTTAAAGTGTCACATGCGTCTGCATAAAATGTCGGAAAAAGGTAAAATATTTAAATGTAATCAATGTGACTTTCAAACTGTCCATAAATCTAATTTGAAGACTCATCTGCTTCGACATAATAATTCAAAGGCGGTCGAAATGTTCATATGCCATAAATGTAATTTTCAAACTAAGCGTAAATATATTTTAAAGTTTCATCAGCGTCAACATAACGTTTCAAAGGAGGTCGAATTGGTTAAATGCAATAAATGTGACTATCAAACTACTGAAAAAAGTTATTTGATGCGGCATCTGCTTCTACATAAAAAATCAGAAGAAAATAAAGTGTTCAAATGCAATCATTGTGATTTTCAAACTATACATAAAAAAAGTTGGAAGTTCCATCTGCTTCGACATAAATCTTCAAATGAGATCGAAATGTTGAAATGCTATGAATGTGACTTTCAAACAACCACCAAAGACAGTATTAAGAGCCATCTGTTTCATCACAAGAAAAATGTTGAAAAGTTTAAATGCGATCAGTGTTCTTATAATACAAATATTAGGAAATATTTTACTAGGCACCTCCATTTACACAGAAATCCAGAAGAAGTCGAAATGTTCAGATGCAATAAATGTGCCTATCAAACTATTGTTAAAAATTATTTAAGGTTACATATATTGAGGCATAATAAGTCAGAAGTTGCTCAAAAGTTTAAATGCACTCATTGTTCTTATAAAACGATTAATAAGGGCTGTTTAAAGTCACACCTCCTTACACATAAAAATCCGGACGATTGCGAAATGTTTAAATGCATCAAATGTAATTTTCAAACTAAACATAAACATTATTTAAAAAGACATCTGCTTTTGCATGATAATACAGAAGATATTAAAAAGTTCAAATGCAATCAGTGTTCTTATAAATCAATTAATAATTCCCATTTAATGAGACACCTACTTACACATAGAAATCTAAAAGATGTCGAAATGTTTAAATGTAGTAAATGTAACGTTGAAACTAGATATGAACGTTATTTAAAAACTCATAAATGCTCTGGAATAGTGATTCAAAAGTTTAAATGCGATCAGTGTTCTTATAAATCATTTTCTGAAACCCATTTCAACAGACACCTCCTGCGGCATAGTAATCCAGAAAAAGTTAAAATGTTCAGATGCAATAAATGTGACCATCAAACTATTCATAAAAATAATTTAAAATTCCATATGCTTCTGCATAATAAATCAGAAGATGCTAAAAAATTTAAATGTAATTATTGTTCTTATAAAACAATTTTAAAAAAATATCTAAACAGACACCTCAAGCGACATACATGAATAAAGAAGTCAAAACATTCAAATACAACAAATATGGATCGGCGGTGACTTTCCCGGGACGTACGTGTACAGGGTGTTCCAAAATTAATTTAATTAATTATTTCACAGGGGCGAATTTGTCTTAGGGGGAGGCGCAGGGCCGTAGCTAGACGTTGACTATGAGAGGAGGGGGGGGGGGAGTAGGGATGGATCTAGAGAGTATTTTGGGGGGTGGTAAAAAAGCGCCGTAGACGGAAAATTTCACCCAACCACCAAAAAATTTCTTAAATTAAGTTAGAATAAATTTGGTTAGCCCTGAATATATCCATATTACATCATAGTTTTTAAACGTTTCAATGAAATTTTGACATATGGTCCTGACATTTAATTTGTTCCAATTTTTGGAAATTACATTTATACAGATGCAAAAAAAAAGTTATTTAAAGACTGATCTGCTCCTGCATAATAATTCCGATGATATTAAAAAGTTCAAATGCAATCGGTGTTCTTACAAATCAATTAGGTACTAATTTCCATTTAATAAGACACCTCCTTATACATAGAAAGCCAGAAGACATCGAAATGTTTAAATGCAGTAAATGTAACCTTCAAACTGGAGTTAAACATTATTTAAAGACTCATAATTGCCCCGGCAAAGCGATTCAAAAGTTTAAATGCGATCAGTGTTCTTATCAAACATTGTCTAAAAACCATTTCGACAGACACCTTTTTCGACATAGGAATCCAGAGGTAGTTAAAATATTCAGATACAATAAATGTGACTTTCAAACTATTCATAAAAATAATTTAAAACCACATATTGCTTCGGCATAATAATTCAGAAGATGTTAAAAAGTTTAAATGTAATTATTGTTCTTATAAAACAATTTTTTAAAAAATATCTAAACAGATACTTCAAGCGACATAAATAAAGAAGTCAAAATGTTCAAATACAATAAATAGGGATCGGTGGTGACATTGCAGGGATGTACTTGAGCAGTGCTTAAAAAAACATGAATTTTTTTTTTTTGGTTCAATGCATTTTAACCAAAGCATAAGAATGATTAAGTAGGTCTTACTGAAAACAACTTTTTCCTCCCGATACGTAGTGTTCTTAAATTATTAGCATTTAATTTTCATCAGGCGTCATTAATTTTTGTTAATACGGAAATGCATTTTTAAATTTTTTTAATTGCTTAAGTATAAACGATACTTCATGGTTTTTAAGTGTCTCACTTATAATGGGAGCCAGCGTGTGGTTATGGTCCTAGGTTTCTATTGCTTAAAATTTTAGTTAACCCATTGGCGTACGGATTTATAGGGTTTTAAAATAATAATTTAAAGAGTAAAGTAGTTTTTAGCGATTATTTTATCAAAAGTCAATGTGGCATCCGTCAAAATGACCAAATACAACACTTGGCATTCGATTGTTTACTAATTTGTCACATTGCAAATTTTATTGTATAAAATACAGTACGTCACTGCTTTTAACTATACTATTTTTTTTTTGACGAAGCAATTAAACGTCAACATTTTGGGTAATTACCTTGTTCTTTGTCGCTCGTATTGTATATGTAAATAGGTACATAATGTTTAAAAAGTAATAAAAATGAAATTGGTCATACGCAAGCCATTGGTTGTTCCAATTTATTGAAATTTTGTATTTGGTCCTCTTAAGGGATGCCAAATCGACTTTTGATATTAGTTTTGAAATAAAATAATCGCTAAAATGAACTTTATTTAAATTATTATTTTAAACCTCCTATAAATCCATACGCCAATGAGTTAACGAAAATTTTAGGCGATTTAAAAGTGCGCCCTAGGATCATACATAAATAACCACATTAAAATTTAAAACAATCAATTTAGAAATACCTCTAGAATATAAGCTTGTTTCCTATATAAGTGGTACACTCAGTAGGTATATACAACCCTGTCATTTAACTATAGTTTTAATTTTGGAAAATAAAATAATAAATAAAATTACTTTTGACCATGTTTGTTTATTTTATTCACTTTCTACCAATAAAATTCGGTGACATTGTTTAATATTAATTTTTCTTACATTTTTAAAAGTATTGTAGATATAACTGAAGACGACAATAAGTTTCTTATTTCTGATTGATATTATATTTCCTTAACATCGCATAGGCCATGAATACTTATAAGAAGGGGCCACATCGACACTATAGATGTCGCCCCGGGTAGTGTGCTCTAGCTTTTGATATTTTTAATTATCATTATTCCGAATCAAAGAAAATTTTGTTCGTGTCAAATCGTATAAACTTTAATTTCTTTTACATACGCACGCTGCATCGCCCTTATTTAGCTTGTTTGAATGAGAAATTGATTGAAATTTGACTTTCCTAATTTTGGATATTGTTTGATATGTATGTTGATGTATATCGTGTCCTTCGTGTAATGTACCATGAACTTCAACGGCTTCAACAGTAATAGTTCAAGAAATACTGCAATTTAAAACTGTACGTGTAATATTCTAGTGATGTGTAATTAAAATTTTAAATTATTAAACACATCAGTGTTTCTGCTAGACATTAAACACGAAAATAATAAGTAAATAATTACCAAGAACGACAGAAGCTGCATAAATTGATAAAATCCAAATTAATCAGCAAAATGTTTCTAAGATTTTTCAAATCATTGAAATTTCTAACGAAATACAATATGCGGCAACACTGTGACCTAAAATTCATGATTTAGGGGCATCTGTCGTCCAAGCGCTACATTAAGGTCCGCTAGATTCTACTCCTGATAACTTTACCGGTCAGATAATTTTTAAAGAAACCATTATTGAGTTACCAGGAGATGAATCTAGTAGCCCTAGAAGGGGAGTCAATAATATAGTGTATAATAGTCAGTGACTCTAAACAAAAGAAAAAAATCGTGATCGTAATATGCCCTAATGTCACAATTAAATGATCGCTAAAATCGCGCTGGCTTGGCTGAATGCTGAAAAGCAAGAGGTCATTGAAAAAACGTAATGGATAAATCGTTTGACGACGCCAAAAATAAGTGAAAAAGAAGACTTTTTAATTTAACCTCATTTTAGCCATTTTGTTTGTTGTCTTTTGCTCTTTTGTCTTCAAGAATAATAAATTACTGACATTAAATAATTAACAAAAAACTTAATTCCTTCTTTGCCTTGCTAAATTTAGGTTCTCGTTTTGCTCTCTAAATTATCAAATTATTTAAAAAAAAACCCAGAAACATTAGAAATTAGTAGGATGGATAATTCAAGTTCCTTAGAATCCATAAAATCAAAATTCGATGATTCTCTCCACGACGTACCTGATTGCAACGACTTTGACAATATTTGGCAAGAGACAGTAGAAGACAAAATTTCCAAGGTTACAAATCTGGCTACGGCAACTGTCACAGGGTGCTCCTCAGTGTAAGTATACTATATTATATTAAGCAAAGCTAGGCCTTATTTTATGGTGTTAAAAGGACTGCATACACGATGTAGTATGCTGGAAGGCAGGCCTTCTGGTTTGCAAACCAAAAGTCTAAACCTGTACTCGGCTAAAGTATACACATGTTGATATTTTAGAGGAATGGCCAAAGGGCTTGGGATATCCATCTGAGCCATCCTATTCCAGAGCAAATTGGAGAAAACTAAAACCACTTGCAGAAACCATATCTAAAAAGTCAATATTGTCTTGCCTTTTGACATTAATAAACAAAATTCATTTACTTAATTTTTAGGTAAAGTTTATTATTTGAACAGACTTTAAGTTCACCAGAAAGAAATTATTACATTTTTTTATTCATTTTACCATTTAGTGTTTGTAACATAATTGTAGTAGTTCACCATTTTATCGAGAAATTACATTTATTATCTACTGGTTTGTTTATAAAAAAATCTTATTCAATTATCAAAAAATGTTATAATTAAAGTAAAATTATAATTATCTAGTTATATTAAGAAAAATACTTACTTAATAACTTTCTCCTGTTAATCCTAAATATGTTGACTAAGTTTATTTGATTCCAAACGCAATGACTATTATGTAATAATAAAAATAAAAATACAATTAAATAATATCCATTTATTTATACATCCACAAATAGAATTAATAATAATAATATGATATTTAAAACAACGAAGGTGATAGCTACTATTGGTATAATCGGAAGTGATTGAAAAACGCCAATATATATATATATACACATAATACCTATAACTTATATACAGGGTACTGCACCACACCTCCCGTCTTCTATAGCTCACTTATTAGTTAAGTTAGGATTTTGATATTTTGCACACTTTACCTGTATCCTAGAGCGCATTTGAGGAAAATATTTTTGTTTATACAGGGTGTTCCAAAAAAATGTGACGTCATAAGAATCTATTTTTTTATATTACATCCTATATATTCTTACTGATTTGGATGCCTCTTATAGTTGCCTTCATACCCCTAAAATTTTACTGAAATCGGTTCAGTATTATAGGCGAAAATAAACTGCTGGACAATTGCTTTCGAGTAAGAAAAATTTCGCCTAAATTTAGGAGTTAATATTTTCTGAACCAGATATGATATCGACCTACGGTTTTGAGTGGTTGATAGATTCATCCCTTGGGAAAAAATTGTCAATGTTGGATTTTCTTTAACTGTCAGAAAATTTTATATACAGGGTGTTAAAGAAGTCGATGATTTTTGCTCCAATTTTAATGGCGTGTAACTTTCACAAATAATATTTTTAATTTTTATCACTCTACGTCAATTGAATCAATGGTTCATAGCAAAGAAAGTAATTTGTCAAATTTTTGATATCTGCTATATTTTAAGAAATACCGATTTTTTTGGAAAACCTTGCTTTATTTCAACTTATTGGTAGCTAGATCTCACTGTGCGTTGTATCGTGCAAACTCTGGGAGTGATTATTATACCTTATGAAAAGTTTGATTATGTTCAGTAACAATAGTTGTACCTATATGTTATGATGTACAGAGACGTACTTATAAACACCTATATGTTTATGGTTTATGAGTATAGTGTTAGAAAGTTAGAAATGAATAAATAAATTTTTTCCAAAAATTAAATAAAAGAATATTATCTTTGTTAAAATTTTGCAAACACACTGTATAATACTTATACCTGTAGTGCGATATGAAAAACTAAAAAATAAGAAAAAATTTACCTAATCCAGGGGCGAGTACCTTCCAATATAAAACAATCGTGATAAATTGTGAGATAATCATAAACCATAGACATATAGGTGTTTATAAGTACGCTACTGTACATCATAACATTTATGTATAACTATTGTTACTGAACATAATCAAGCTTTTCATAAGGTATAAGAATCACTCACAAAGTTTGCACGATACAACGCACAGTGATATCTTACTACCAATAAGTTGAAATAAAGCAAGGTTTTCCAAATATATCGGTATTTCTTAAAATATAGCAGATATCAAAAATTTGACAAATTACTTTCTTTGCCATGAACCAGTGATTTAATTGACGTAGAGTGATAAAATTTAAAAATATTATTGTAAAAGTTACACGTCATTAAAATTGGAGCAAAAATCATTGGCTTCTTTAACACCCTGTATATAAAATTTTCTGACAGTTAAAGAAAATCCAACATTGACAATCGTTTCCCAAGGGATGAATCTATCAACCGTTCAAAACCGTAGGTCGATAACATATTTGGTTCAGAAAATACTACTAAAAAATAAAATAATACTGAAAATCTTACAAATTACTTAAAACAACTCTTCCCAGAAGTTAAATGCGAGCAGATGAAATCAAAATTTCCTCAGTATTACTCAAGCTTTAAGGTCACTATTGCGGAAGATAACTTTAAAAGGGCAATGGAATCTTCGATTTGGCCAAAGGGCACCCACGTAAATAGGTTTTTTCACCGACTGGCATTAACGACTTCGGCAATTTGATGTTATGTCGGGACCCGCCGACTGAAGAAAAAATAATAAATCTCTTTAACAAAAAAGATATAACTGGTTTATTCCATATTAATGTGCAGTCTGTGGCCAACAAGGTTGATCAGCTTAATATACTCGTCTCAAGGGTGAATGTAAGTATTCTGTGCATGTCTGAGCATTGGCTTTCTGAATCTAACTTAAAAACCATTAATATCCAGGGTTATTATCTTGCCAGTTTTTTCTGTAGACAAACTGCCATACATGGTGGTGTTTGTATCTTTCTTAAAGACAGTTTGACATGTGTAAGTTTGGATCTTGATACTTTTAATCAAGAATTTCATTCGGAATTTTGCGCTTTACAAATTGAAAGTTTAAAACTTATTGTTATAACTACATATCGTTCGTGCGTAGGTGATATGAATATATTCCTGGATAACCTTGAATCGCTATTGAGTAGGGTATCATCGAGTGGTTTTAGTATTGTCCTTGTTGGCGATTTCAATATTGATTTTGGGTCTGAAACCGTTTTTCAGAAACAACTATTATTTCTTTTCGAGTCTTTTGGTCTTGCGGCTACTATTAAGGACTATACTAGGGTTGCCCCACGGTCTAGATCGTGTATAGATAATGTGGTTACTAGTCTTAGTGTGGATGAGATGGATGTTGGTGTGTATGACCCATGTATGTCGGATCACTCTGGACAATATTTGGCTATAAGAGCTAGAGCCTTATTACGTCATCCTTATATATATAGACGAATTATGTCGAATGAAAATATTCTAAATTTTAAAAATATTTTAAGCGCAGCTGACTGGAATAAATTTAATTTTTTGTCCAAGGATGTGAATGAAATGGCCGCGTGGCTGGTTGAGACTTACCGAGCCGCAGCGGAGCAATGTTTTCCCATAAGAAAATGCAAGCCAGAAAATAAACCCCCTGTGCAATGGTTTAATCAGGATTTGGCTAATAAACGAAAAATATTATCAACTGTAAAAATGATATGTCATATTAAAAATGATCCTGAAAATTGGTCTACATACAATAAATTGAAGATTGACTACAGAAATTCTATAGTTTTTCATAAAAAACAAGCTTATAATAATTATATAATAAATTCAAAAAACAAGTCCAAGGATTGTTGGAAGATTATAAATTTTGAATGCAATCGAAAAAAAATAGTTAAACAAAACAACATAATTAATCCCAATGAGTTTAATCGTTATTTTAACTCGGTGGCCGATAACATAATTAAGAACATTCCATCCAGTTCCCCTGAGGCTAGTGATTTCTTAAAATATGTACCACCTGTTAATTGTTCCTTTTTTTTGCATCCAGTATGCTCAAAAGAAATTAAATTATCAATAGAAAGTCTTAAAAAATCCTCTGTTCTAGATGCTTTCCACATAAATGATAAACTGCTTAAAGAAACCATCGACTACGTAGCTGAACCATTGACCACTTTAATAAATGAAAGTTTTTCAACAGGGATTTATCCAGAAGTTTTTAAAATAGCTAAAATTACACCACTATTCAAAAAAGGTAACTCCGACCTGGTAGAAAATTACCGACCTATAGCTATAATAGTCATATTTTCCAAAGTTTATGAAACTTTGCTTAAGAAACGGCTTTATAACTTTTTTGAAACTAATGGTTTATTTCACTCTTCTCAGTACGGGTTCAGAGCCAATAGATCGACACTGGGAGCCGTCTTGGAGGTTGTGAATGACATGGTCGAGGGCTTGGAGGCTGGAAAACTATCATCAATAACATTGTGTGATCTAACGAAGGCTTTCGACTGTGTCTGTCATAAACTCCTTCTGAAAAAGCTAAGCCACTATGGCATAAGAGGTATTCCCTTGGACCTTATTAAATCTTATTTGTCTGGCAGGCAGCAGTTTGTGGAAATTGACGGTGTCAGATCTGAGTTGGGTAATGTTAGTTATGGAGTACCGCAGGGATCCGTCCTTGGACCCCTTCTATTTATCATTTACATTAATGATCTGTGTTATTATATGCAACGAACTTGTCACTTGACTGTATATGCAGATGACACTTCTTTTATTACTTCGGCTTCTAGTCTGGAATATTTAGAGTTAGCTTCACAACTGCTTCTGGAGGACGCGGAGAAGTGGTTTTCTTCCAATTTTTTACAGCTTAATAAAAATAAGACTCAAGAGCTTGTTGTTGCTGGCAATCGAATGTTAATTAAAAACAAGACATGTAAGTTGTTGGGGATCACTATAGATAGTTCTTTGTCTTGGGTGGCCCACATAACTGAATTGGGACGAAGACTGTCGAGTACGCTATTCCTTCTTAGAAATTTGCGTAAATGTGTA
The DNA here is from genome assembly GCA_935413205.1 of Polydrusus cervinus. Lineage (NCBI taxonomy): Eukaryota > Metazoa > Arthropoda > Insecta > Coleoptera > Curculionidae > Polydrusus > Polydrusus cervinus. Next base: position 1,459,086 of record OW284518.1, read on the forward strand.
ACATTTGACGTTTTAAAATCACTTTACTTCGGTCTTTTTTATTCCCGCATTGCGTATGGTGCTGTACTGTGGGGAAACTCTACAAACGCATTACAAATTTTTCGACTACAAAAAAGAGCTGTAAGACTTATGGCTAACGTTGGCAATAGAGAACACTGTCAGCCCATTTTCAAAAAATTTGGTATAATGCCGCTCCCTAGTATTTATATCTTTCAAACGGTATTTAAGCTACACTCGCGTAGGGATGAACTCACTAGGCATTCAGATGTTCATAGCTACAACACTCGAGGCTCAGACAAGATAATCCCGCACAGATTCAGACTAAGTAAATCAAAAAACAACTCTCTTAATTATAATTTATATAATAAGATCCCGAGACGGTACCGAGCCCTCGATGATATCCGATTTAAAAAATATGTAAAACAACATTTGCTGAGTCACTGCTTTTACTCTTTGAATGAGTACCTTGTGGCTTCCTGGTAGGCGTTTGCCTGAAAGCTGTGCATTGGTGTGGTTTTGCCAGTTATGTCTCTCCATCTCTAATCATTATTTTTTATATATGTATTTGTGCATAATTTGTTTGTATTCTATTATAAGTAATGTTATTTTACCCTAAATGTATGATTATATTTATTTATATATTTTTTTTTTGTGACGTGCTATAAACCTTTTGTGTAAGTAGCAAATAAAACTTTGACTTTGACTTTGACTTATTAACAGTTAAATTCAGGCGAAATTTTTCTTGCTCGAAAGCAATTGTCCAGCAGTTTAGATCCTTATGACGTCACACTTTTTTGGAACACCCTGTATAAACAAAAATATTTTCCTGAAATGCGCCCTAGGATACAGGTAAAGTCTGCAATCTCAAAATTCTAACTTAATTAATAAGTGAGCTATAGAAGACGGGAGGTGAGGTGCAGGACCTTGTATACTAATATAAACTAGCAAGATTTTAAGAAAATGTTTTCAGTAGTTTTCCAACAAATATTCTTTATTCTACAGATCAAGTGAATGTATTTCTAATCAGAAAGAGGCCCTGTTAAAAATAGAGACTGATCTGACAAAAGATAACTTTGAAAAAGACCAGGACTCTACAATTAAAAACAAAGAGCTGGACATTGAAGAAGAGTTGGAAGAAAGTAAGGCCAGGTAGGTACTTACTGAATTCATTTATCTGTTTATGTAGAGACTTGCGTCACAATTATAGGAATTCCAGACCAAATTGAAACTGAAAACGCATTTCATCAAAATAAAGTATTTGTTTTCAAAAGTGATACACTTTACTAAAAGGTTGGTCACAGCTAGTGTACTCCAAGTCTGGGCTTTGCTCGCATTATAGCAGCGCTCGACTGAGTCTCGAGCTGCAAGTTTGAAGCTCGAAAATAATTATTGTCCACACTTTTGTATTCTTTTTTTTCTCGAGCTGCAAGTTTGAAGCTCGAAAATAATTATTGTCCACACTTTTGTATTCTTTTTTTTCTCGAGCTGCAAGTTTGAAGCTCGAAAATAATTATTGTCCACACTTTTGTATTCTTTTTTTTCTCGAGCTGCAAGTTTGAAGCTCGAAAATAATTATTGTCCACACTTTTGTATTCTTTTTTTTCTCGAGCTGCAAGTTTGAAGCTCGAAAATAATTATTGTCCACACTTTTGTATTCTTTTTTTTCTCGCGCTGCAAGTTTGAAGCTCGAAAATAATTATTATCCACACTTTTGTATTCTTTTTTTTCTCGAGCTGCAAGTTTGAAGCTCGAAAATAATTATTGTCCACACTTTTGTATTCTTTTTTTTCTCGCGCTGCAAGTTTGAAGCTCGAAAATAATTATTGTCCACACTTTTGTATTCTTTTTTTTCTCGCGCTGCAAGTTTGAAGCTTAAAAATAATTATTGTTCACACTTTTGTATTCTTTTTTTTCTCGAGCTGCAAGTTTGAAGCTCGAAAATAATTATTGTCCACACTTTTGTATTCTTTTTTTTTCTCGAGCTGCAAGTTTGAAGCTCGAAAATAATTATTGTCCACACTTTTGTATTCTTTTTTTTCTCGAGCTGCAAGTTTGAAGCTCGAAAATAATTATTGTCCACACTTTTGTATTCTTTTTTTTCTCGAGCTGCAAGTTTGAAGCTCGAAAATAATTATTGTCCACACTTTTGTATTCTTTTTTTTCTCGAGCTGCAAGTTTGAAGCTCGAAAATAATTATTGTCCACACTTTTGTATTCTTTTTTTTCTCGCGCTGCAAGTTTGAAGCTCGAAAATAATTATTATCCACACTTTTGTATTCTTTTTTTTCTCGAGCTGCAAGTTTGAAGCTCGAAAATAATTATTGTCCACACTTTTGTATTCTTTTTTTTCTCGCGCTGCAAGTTTGAAGCTCGAAAATAATTATTGTCCACACTGTATTCTTTTTTTTCTCGCGCTGCAAGTTTGAAGCTCAAAAATAATTATTGTCCACACTTTTGTATTCTTTTTTTTCTCGAGCTGCAAGTTTGAAGCTCGAAAATAATTATTGTCCACACTTTTGTATTCTTTTTTTTCTCGAGCTGCAAGTTTGAAGCTCGAAAATAATTATTGTCCACACTTTTGTATTCTTTTTTTTCTCGAGCTGCAAGTTTGAAGCTCGAAAATAATTATTGTCCACACTTTTGTATTCTTTTTTTTCTCGAGCTGCAAGTTTGAAGCTCGAAAATAATTATTGTCCACACTTTTGTGTTCTTTTTTTTCTCGAGCTGCAAGTTTGAAGCTCGAAAATAATTATTGTCCACACTTTTGTATTCTTTTTTTTCTCGCGCTGCAAGTTTGAAGCTCGAAAATAATTATTGTCCACACTTTTGTATTCTTTTTTTTCTCGCGCTGCAAGTTTGAAGCTCGAAAATAATTATTGTCCACACTTTTGTATTCTTTTTTTTCTCGAGCTGCAAGTTTGAAGCTCGAAAATAATTATTGTCCACACTTTTGTATTCTTTTTTTTCTCGCGCTGCAAGTTTGAAGCTCGAAAATAATTATTGTCCACACTTTTGTATTCTTTTTTTTCTCGAGCTGCAAGTTTGAAGCTCGAAAATAATTATTGTCCACACTTTTGTATTCTTTTTTTTCTCGAGCTGCAAGTTTGAAGCTCGAAAATAATTACTGTCCACACTTTTGTATTCTTTTTTTTCTCGAGCTGCAAGTTTGAAGCTCGAAAATAATTATTGTCCACACTTTTGTATTCTTTTTTTTCTCGAGCTGCAAGTTTGAAGCTCGAAAATAATTATTGTCCACACTTTTGTATTCTTTTTTTTCTCGCGCTGCAAGTTTGAAGCTCGAAAATAATTATTGTCCACACTTTTGTATTCTTTTTTTTCTCGAGCTGCAAGTTTGAAGCTCGAAAATAATTATTGTCCACACTTTTGTATTCTTTTTTTTCTCGAGCTGCAAGTTTGAAGCTCGAAAATAATTATTGTCCACACTTTTGTATTCTTTTTTTTCTCGAGCTGCAAGTTTGAAGCTCGAAAATAATTATTGTCCACACTTTTGTATTCTTTTTTTTCTCGAGCTGCAAGTTTGAAGCTCGAAAATAATTATTGTCCACACTTTTGTATTCTTTTTTTTCTCGAGCTGCAAGTTTGAAGCTCGAAAATAATTATTGTCCACACTTTTGTATTCTTTTTTTTCTCGCGCAGCAAGTTTGAAGCTCGAAAATAATTATTGTCCACACTTTTGTATTCTTTTTTTTCTCGAGCTGCAAGTTTGAAGCTCGAAAATAATTATTGTCCACACTTTTGTATTCTTTTTTTTCTCGAGCTGCAAGTTTGAAGCTCGAAAATAATTATTGTCCACACTTTTGTATTCTTTTTTTTCTCGAGCTGCAAGTTTGAAGCTCGAAAATAATTATTGTCCACACTTTTGTATTCTTTTTTTTCTCGAGCTGCAAGTTTGAAGCTCGAAAATAATTATTGTCCACACTTTTGTATTCTTTTTTTTCTCGAGCTGCAAGTTTGAAGCTCGAAAATAATTATTGTCCACACTTTTGTATTCTTTTTTTTCTCGCGCTGCAAGTTTGAAGCTCGAAAATAATTATTGTCCACACTTTTGTATTCTTTTTTTTCTCGAGCTGCAAGTTTGAAGCTCGAAAATAATTATTGTCCACACTTTTGTATTCTTTTTTTTCTCGAGCTGCAAGTTTGAAGCTCGAAAATAATTACTGTCCACACTTTTGTATTCTTTTTTTTCTCGAGCTGCAAGTTTGAAGCTCGAAAATAATTATTGTCCACACTTTTGTATTCTTTTTTTTCTCGAGCTGCAAGTTTGAAGCTCGAAAATAATTATTGTCCACACTTTTGTATTCTTTTTTTTCTCGCGCTGCAAGTTTGAAGCTCGAAAATAATTATTGTCCACACTTTTGTATTCTTTTTTTTGCAGTATTTTGTCAGATTGTGTTGATCAAGATTGTCAGGACAAAAGCGAAAATTACCCACGAGAAACAGTTCGAAATGCTAGTCGTTTAAAAAGGCGTTTACTAAAACCTCCAAAAGAGAAGAAAGTGGATCTGCTTAAATGCAATAAATGTAACTTTCAGACTACACAAAGAAATAATTTAAATATTCATCTGCTCCGGCATATCAATTCAAAGGATGTTCAAAAGCTTAAATGCGATCATTGTTCTTACAAAACCAATTTTGTAGCGTTTTTAAACAGACACGTTCGTCGACATAGAAATCAGAAAAGAAATGTTGCATTCAAATGCGATAAATGTGACTTTCAAACTAAACATAAAAATACTTTAACAACTCATCAGCTTCAGCATAATAATTCGAACGAGCTGGAAATGTTTAAAGCCAAGAAATATGACTTTCAAACTATTTTTGAACAGAGCATAGGACTCAATTTGCTTTAGCATAAAAATGCATGTTTAAATGCAATGAATGTAACTTTAACATCATCCATAAGGAAATTTTAAAGCGACATACACACCTGCATATATAATCCAGAGGAAGCCGAAATGTTTGAATGAAGCAAGCAAGTGTGACCTAAGACTAAACATAGTAATTGGAGTTTAAAAGTGCATTTACGTCTGCATTAAGGGTAGTTACAAACATTTTGGCCAAAACATGTCCCTAGCTTTTCATCCGTTTCCCGATCATTCAGATGCCTTTGGTTTTTAATGAAAGGTATAAATAATGTTTGTTATTATTGATAAAATAGTCATTTCCGCAACATGTCCCTAAAGGTGTATTTGTCTAGTGTAGGTATCTTGTAACAAGCTCGTTATAACATAAATGTTCTCAGTACAGTGTCACTGCATATCCGTGAATATCTCTATTTTAGTGTTTTCTACACGTTATGGTAAGACACATTTAAATTTGATGTAGTATTTTTTAAATTAAAACAAAAAAGTGTTAAACCAGCGCGTTTTTTTTATTATTTGTTTTATATTGTAAGTAAAAGTTATTGTTTTTCAGTTGTTTGTTCTTGTAATTATGCCTGGGCTTCTTGCAGTGGCGGCTCGTCAAGTGAAGTAGGTGAAGGGGCTCTTCAAAAAAAAAATAAACCCAGGAGGAAAGTTTTTCGACAATATTAAATATTAATGTACCAATACCGCTACCATTTTAGCCCTTAAAAAATGTTCGCATTAATAATATTAATTTAATCCGAATGTAGCTATGCATAATAGAGCCACGGTTCACTCCGATGGACAATAACTATAAACACTCGTGCATTTTGGCGCGCCCCAGCCGACCGTGTCCGTGAGCTCAAAGCAGCAAGTGAAGACCCAACGCCCAACATGCAGTCAAGTGGCTTTGATTTTCACCGTTGCTATGGTTACGTGACGTAAGTCACGCAAACTGCATGTAACAATTTGCATTATGATGAAGGGCAATTTAAAAATAGATCAGTCATATGCACCATTGTATTGGCATTGATTCGCCTAACCTTAAGGTATTTATTTTGAGGCTTCGCGAAACTTACGGTTATAGATATCGTTTTTACGTGATTTACTGTGTGATTAAAAAAAAGTTTTGTTTTTATTTTTCAGTTAATTCAGTAGGTAGTGTGCGTACCTACTTAGTTGTGTGTTTTAAGAATAAACCCAGTTAATGACATAGTTTTGTAATTTGTTGGAAACTCCATTCAGTCATTCGATAGATAAAGATAAGAGAGACGTTTTGTTACACGGGTTTTTAGTCAACGTTTGTTTAAGTACCCGCACTATACCTAGCTCTTCATCATTTTTTAAGACCGCGAGCCACCACTGGCTTCTTGTTATTCTAACTTAAACATTTGATCGGTTTCGTAAATATTTTCTGTCAGGAGCTTTAAAAAAAATTTTAGATTGTCATTTCCACAACGGTTAATTTTGTGGCTTAAAAATGAGTACATTTCTAAGACTTAGACACAAGAATTCATTGTTTCATTTTTTATTTTTTTTATTGAGTAATTTAAAAAAATATAATTAAAATACTACGAAATCAGTACTTGATCAACAATTTATAATTTTGCCTTAGAGAAATCGGCGGCTGTAATCGTGAATTAATTTTTTTAAATATTACTGATCCATTTTGACCAAAATTCTTGTAACTACCCTTAATCAGAATACGTAAAAATGTTCAAAAGTAATAAATGTGAACATCAAACTATCCATCTTGTGCAGAAATAAAAATTCAGATAAGGAAATTTTTTTTAATATCACGGATGTGACTCAAACTATACAGGGTGTTCGTTAATAACGTGCTAATATTTTAAGGAGTGATTTGCCAAGCACACTGAAATAGTAGAACGTTGTTAAGGAACACTCTCTTTATAAAAATCGGCAAAGGCCCGGAATTTTCCTGGCTAATATAAATGTATATTTAGTGGTTCACCCTGTAGTAAATAGATTTTTTAAATAAAAAATATATATTCCTTATTGTATTTCTTGCTTAAACCTATGTCCAAATTCATAAAACGCCACACCTACTTAGCTCTTCATAAATGTTTCCTTTAGCAGTCCACTCTATCCTAGTCTATATCAAAAAAAATACTGTTTCTGTCAACATCATTAGCTTAGTTCGCGGTAAGGATTCTGAACCGATCCGTTACTATTCGCATGCGCAGTTCAAATAATTCGCATGTGCAGTTAGAGAATTTTGTGATTCGCACACAAGGACAATGGTGACATTTTGCTAACCAACAAAATCCCGCTAATTGATTTTTCAGACCCTAAAATCTCAGTACTGGCTGATGCCTGAAACCAGATGCTCGATACGCTGGAAAGAATTATATTTGGCGCTAAATATGATACAGGTTTTTTAGTAAATTGTGTGTGTGGATTCCGAGAAAATCACGTTTGAAATATCGTTTAGCGGGATTTTTTGGTTTGCAAAATGTCACCAATGATATCCCACTAAGCAAGAAAAAACCCAATTTCATTGTATTTAAGTTTTTACGTTACAATTGTTACGCTGTACAAACATTTTTTGATACGGCGCTATTTCGAAGCGAACTGGTCGTAATGTCCGCCAACATAACAAAATCGCACTTGCATTTAGAAATTAACGTGTTTGATTCGAAAACTGTAATAAACTGGTTTCGTTTTTGAGATGTTTATATTAAGGACTATTCAAAAAGTTACAATTACGCAATAAATGCATACACAATAACGTTATATAGATGACGAATTAGATACATCCCATATTTCTGTAAACCGTTAAATGTAATTCGATCCCTCCTATTTTAAATAGGTACATGACGGTTAGTACCGAGATAACAAAAACCATATGAATCTAGTTGGCTACAAAATATCTTCCGGTTGCACCGGAAGTAGCTCTCAACTTTGTTATTTCAAATAGGATATGATTACTTATTTTTATTACATTTTGTCAAACATATTTTGTATAACAGGTTAACCATCTAAACTAAATAGTTGTTAAGATATTAGCATTTAAAAAATGACATTTTTGGCACTGACTATAGCAACTTTAATAATAATAACAATTTAACGGAGCATTTTAGAAGAAAAGGGCTTGTACGTCCTTATCGTAACTTTTACAAATTTAATTCTTAGCTTAATATAATTCTTAATTGAGAAGTATAATGAGGCCATAGTCATATTTTCGTGTAGTACAAAATCTCCACATGGTAGCGAGGACCTTTTTTTCATAGCCTATATTATGATCCTCCAAAAATATCGGGTCCGTTTGTGTTTGTGTGAATCCAATTATCATTCTTTAAAATTTGTTTAAACCTGGTCACTCAAGCAATCTGGCTCTAAGCTGGAAACGAGGACAAGTGGCAAAGAAGAAGTAGAATTTTAACTTTAACCTCACTTCATTTTTTTACAAAAACAAAGTAAATTTTTAATTTATGCGTTTGTTATTATTAAATTTAGATTTTTGTCTTGCTTTTGAATTTACAAAATTATGGTAAAAATAAATTTAAAAAACCAAGAAAAAAATTTGTACCATGGATTATTTAAGTTTACTAGAATCCATAAAGTCGGACATTGATGATCCTTTCCACGACTTACCTGATTTAATCTATTTTAACAATATTAAGCAAGAAGAAACAGTAGAATACATAGTAGCCGACAAAGATTCCAACGTTATAAGCTTGAAAGATGTCAAAGAAGAGGGCTCCTCAATGTAAGTATACCATTTAAATAAAACTGAAGTACATTAAGGAAAATGAGGCCTTCATTTATGATATAGTAGCTAAGACTACAGGCTTTTCCATTTTTTTAAAGTGTGTAGTATGATAGCAAATGTACCAACAATAAATAAATCCTAAAATATTTAATATTCTACAGATATAATGAGGCTCTGGTAAAAATAAAGACGACACCAACAAAAAATGACTTTGAAGAAGGGCAAGACATACAAATTAAAAAGAAAGAACTGGACATTAAAGAAGACTTGCAGGAAACTGAAACCAGGTGGGTACCTACTTACTGAATATTTTTATACCTGTATTCTTTCATATTGTTTTGTGATAATTAAAAATAACCTAATGACCGTTTTTTGTTTTAACATGTTAAACCAGAAGTTAAAACTTTTAGATAGAGAATAAAAAACTGAGATAGGGAGGTGAAACTATTTTTCTCTGAGATAAAATAAAAAATAGGTGCATGGTGATTACCCGAATAAGCAGCGCGTCACTGACGTTATAAGAATAAAAATGTTACGAAATTTTGACATCAGTACCTACTTAGGTTACAGCACCCTCAGCTTTAGCATAATAATTCAAAGTAAATCGAAAGGCACGTTTCAGATACCAGTGCACATCTTGTAGTGTTTCCAGGTCAAAAATAAGAAGCCATGAATGGCAGTAGAGTTTTGGACTTGCATTGTCTTTATTGGTTTTGAATCACTATGTTTCAACTACAGTAGTAGTCACCTGAAGACGACTGGAGATACTTACCAGTTGAAACTGCCGTTCAAGAAACGTTATTGTCTACAACCTTTAAACAGACGAGATAAGCCATGCCATAAACAAGTGGTAGATTCAAAAATAAAACGATAATTTTGGGCAACATTGTTTACTTTAATAATTGTTTCGCTCACGGAGCCATTCTTAAATTTAAGTCGATCTTCAGTTGATAAATTTGATTTAAAAATACTTTTGGGAGACTTACTCCAAGTTTTAATAGTCAAAGTCAAAAAATAGTGCAGTTCGCGTCTAACAAAAAACGAACTTTTACTCTGGATATTTATAATAATAAGTAAATTTGTGGTTGTGAAAATATGTAATAAAAATGGTGCTGTTTTGTTTTCATTGCTTTAAATTTGTAGAAAAAACTTTGTGGCCAAAAATATGTTTCATTATTATAATAGGGTTATGATAAAGAAAGGTAGGCGCCCTTTATACAGTGTGATTCTAAGTTGATACTTATTTTTTAGCTGTGTATAGAAGGCATTAAAATAAATGACATTTTTGAATACCTTTTTTCAAAAAACTCAAAAATAAGGTACTACTTACATTCATTTATTACACTATGGATCAAATACGGTTCTGCCTATCTTGCCCGTTGAATAACATTAAGAAAACTTCTGGGTGTAGGATGAGCCCTCAAGGGAAAGCATTCTGGGTATAATCTCTAAGCAGCAGCCGCACTTTGACGTCACTCACCGTAAATTAGCACCATATCTACTAGTTCATTGTTTTCCATTTTCATGTGTCAACAATTTAAAATTAACTTTCTTCATAAAAACACACCGCAGCGGATTGACAAATAACAAACTGATCACCGACCCGTAAATTGCATGACTAATAAAAGATAAGACAAACAACATAAAGTATAGCAGGTTACGTTTTGATGACCAGGCCCGCACTTAAAATTTTTACTTCTGTATCTCGCCTATTTTTATTTTTTTTGTAAAAAGGCATTTGAAAATGTTTATTTTAATACCTTCTATACACAGCTAAAAAAGAAGTATCAACTTAGAAATCACCCTGTATAGAATACCATCCACTTATTCAATCATACTTTCTCTAATTTGTTTTAAAAGTTAATTTTTCGTAAACGGTTGAAGATTATGAAAAAGTTTACAATTGATTGTATACTTAAATATGCTTTATTGTGTAAAGAAAATATAATATTGTTGACAAAGTGTGTAAAATAGTTACAAATATGTATACTTATATACTATTACCAAGCTATAAAAAGACAAAAAGCGTAAAATACTCCACATCTAAAATACACAGTTTTAGTGTTCCTTAAATGTATAGAACGCTTTCGTCAACAGTAACGCCGTAAATGTTTTTTTAAAAAGCTTGAGGCATTGATGTAGTTAGGGAATACAAGACAAATTAAGACAATTAACCTGAGCCTCTCGTATTATACTGTCTCGGGAGAATAGTCATTGGACTACGTAGAACTGACTAATGAATTAGGTATAAAGTCTTCAACACACACACTAAAGTTAAAATACTTCGATTTATAAACAGAGGTTTGTAGTGCTTTCTCGTCCTTACCCTGCACACATAACGAATAGCCCGCTTCTGTAACACAAATATTGACTAAAATAGATCACGTCTATAATAGCCCCAGAAACATATACAATAAATGGGACTCTACCAGAGTACATCGTTCGCGCCTCACACTCAACTCATTCGCAGAAATTCTCACAGCATAACAACCACGCGATAGATAGATTTTCTATATTTGTTGTATGCTTCAAATTTTCCATGACTAAGAATGCTTACTATGCATTGATTGAGGCTCATCTTCGCTATGGCATCAGATTTTGGGGATCTTGTTCACAGCATTTGTTTCAGTCAGTTTTCATGCTGCAGAAGCGAGCAGTGAGATTTGTCTGTGGGGCTGGATGTCGTGATTCATGTCGTCCTCTATTTTTGAGATATTCAATCTTAACTGTATGTTGCATTTTTGTTCTGAAAGTTGCATGTTTGATGTATAAAAAGTATAAGAGTGAATTGTTTATCCCTACTCATTATAACACGCGTCAAGCATTTCTACTTGCCTTTTACCAATTCCTCGTTCTGATTAGATTAAAAAATCTTTAATATATGGAGGCAAGAAGATTTCTAATCATTTACCGCTCTATTTGAGAACAAAGCAAAGCTACAGACGAAAATCATATTACACCCTTCAGGAATTTTATGATGATATATGCTTTTGTATCCTGCTATTTTTTGATTTTATACATGTACTTTTATTGTCTATAATAATTATGTGTATAGGCATGCCTAGGCATGTCCACTAAAGTTACTTTTAGGGGTGTGACTTATTTTTTTTACCTTTGTTAACAAGAATTTTATTATTCTTTAAACAATAAATGATTTTTTGACTTGACATTCATCATTATGCAGACCCAAGAATTTAACAATATGTATCATTGTTTTTAATGCTGTTATTAACTATATCCACATTTGGTAAAAAAAATCCAATATAGCGTATAATTTGTCAAATTTGTATAAGTACCTGTATATTTTTTGACATCAAACTTGGCTTCTTCACAAAAAACTATTAGGGAATACGTAATTTATTTTGTTGTGGTCGGTAGGAAAGTCGCCAATCGGGTGAGACCATAGACATTATGTCTATGGGTGAGACACTTGAAATAATGTCCCTGTACAATTCTTACAGATTCAATAATTTTATCATTATGCTGTTCTCACTTTTCAGTTCCCCGCCCATTTGTCAAAATAACCAAGGCCAATGTAAGAGAAACTCCCAATTTGATAAAGACACATCACTTAACAGTAATTTATGGAGAAAAATTCCTAAAATTGATCACTGTAGTGATGAGAACGGATCACATAATAATTCAGACGAGGTCGAAATGTTCAAGTGCAATAAATGTGATTACCAAACCAGCCAAAAAAGCAGTTTAATGTCCCATCTGCATCGACATAATCCAGAGGATGTGCGAAAGTTTAAATGTGACTATTGTCCTTTTAAAACATTTTTCAAACAACATCATTTAAACAGACATCTTCTCAAACATAATAACCCGGTAAGAGTGGAAATATTTAAATGCAGTAAATGTGACTTCGAAACGATCTATAATCATAGTTTGAAACGCCATCAGGTTCAGCATGAAGTCGATCAGTTCAAATGCACTAAATGTGACTTTCAAACCGTCGATAAAGATGGTTTTGAGCGCCATCAGCTTCAGCATGATAATCCAGAGAAAGTGCTCAAAATTTTTAAATGCAATCAGTGTTCCTATCAAACATTTTTAAAATTCCATTTAAACCAACACATCCTTCTACATAGCAATACTTAGGAAGTCGAACTTTTTAAATGTAATAACGTTGGTATGTTACAAAAGTGTTCCGAAATATTTTAATGTTTAGTTGGCATTGGAAACAACAGCTCCGCAACATTCAAACTTACTTGCGTGTGCCATTTTAAATTTGGCAGATATTGGAGATTGTGAAAGAGTGGTTTTTATTAAAAATAAAAAATAGTTCGCAATCTATTTTAGAATACAATCAATTTCAGTAATTTTTTTTAGGATTTTCATTGGCTTATATCTTTTTCCTCGATTTTTTTCTGCCTAAAAATAGCTTTTTCATATCCACATATTCATTAGTGAAAAAAAAATCAATGATTTGTTTAGTTTTGTATAATTTACTTTTTAAAAAAACGCAATTTAACATAGAAAATTTTGGCACGTTCGGATCACATATATACATACATACACTATATTGCCAATACAAGCAGCCGCACGAAGCAAGAATACACCCATCGTGCGATTCAAAATAACCTGAGTTGGGGGCCGTGGCGCTTGCGCAGTAGGGAAAAAACTAGGCAACCCACACGATTTCTAACAGAACGTGTAAACAGAACCCAAGGTCTCTTGAACAGAACCGGCTCGCCGTTATATTCTTATTAGTCGCCATCTTTTGTTTCGTTCATTCGTGTGTTGTTATAATTTCCAAGTTTTGGGTGTTAATATTTATAAAACTTTACTTTAGACATTTTTTTTTGTTAGTTCGTAAGTTATAGTTGTTTCCATCTTTTTTACATTGTATTCGTTCGGATGTTCCGTGTGAGTGTGGATATTATTTTTAAGTTTTGGGTGCGAATTTAGGTATAAAACTTTACCAGACATTTTCGTATTGTTAATGACTTGTGTCTCAAGATGGGTAGAAAAAAGTGCATGATTCTTTTTTGCACGAATCGCGGTTCAATACCAGGAACAAGGTCTTTCAGGTATGTAAAATATTGGTTACTTAGTTTTATTTGACCATACTGTACACTGTACACACCCGAACTAAGCGGGTGAATTCAAATAAAAGCTTGTAAAAATATTTTGAAAGTCGGCCCTGTCAAATGTTTACATCAAGAAGCAAATATTTCCGATCTGCGCAAACTCAACGGCCCCTGATCATCTGCTTACAGTGGTATCATCATTGAATTATGGCATTAGCAATATAGTGTATGTATGTGGTTCGGATCCACTAAATCGTGGGCGTATGTCCAAAACTCACAAACAGGTCCCAAGCAAATACCTACCTACTTTTGAAAAAGCTGAAAGTGAAATGGACTTGGGTAAAATCATCGAGTCGTCCGAATCCTCCGTGATCACATGATATACAAATTTCGTCGCTCTCGTCTCATCTGCGAGGTAAAAACCTATCAGGATAGAATAAACAAGGATGCGCTATTACCATTTAATTTCGTCGGCGAAAAACGGTATCCCGTGGCGGAACTGAGTGTCATATCAATATGGCGGATTCATAAGGGCCTATTTAAATTTATTTTAAACAATTCTAAAAATGATTGGGTCAACTAGAATAATGTAATTTCATTATAAGCAATGAACAGATTTGTAGTGGAAATAACGGATAATGGTATTATTTATACACATGTTTGTATATTGTGTACTTGTTAGAAGCTAGAAAAATGTTGGTGAAACCCGTTTGTGCTCATTAATTTGGTTGGTGACAAAGAAAAAAATTGAAAATATAGTAATTAAATATTGTTCCATTGCAAAGGTGCACAATGGATTAATGATTTTATTAGAAGTTGTAAATGTTTTAATAAATAAACTTTAACCCATAAAATTTAATTTACATGCGACAGCAGCAAGAATGAAAATTTTTGTTACACTTTTTTATGAACCATGTGACTTGTCAGACGATGATCAGTAGTGGCATAGTGGCCCGGTTGCCTAATATTTTAATTTATAAATATTGTAAGTTTGATTGTAAGTAAACAATGCCTGCCAATGTCATTTATGCCACAGTCAATGTTACTGGTTAGTTAATTCTGGTTAAAAATCTTTGTGGAACCCAACATACAAGTTGTGTTTATTTTGCACATACAGGGTGACAATTTGAAAACGAACAGCATTTAATATTGCCTCTACCAATGATAGTATGAAAATTTGGCGAAACACGTCAATTGATATATCGAGGGGGACATTTTATAAGACATTTGTTGTCGTGTTACTTTCAACCCCCTAACCCCTAGGGCACCTACCCCTAAAATTTTAAATGGCAACCCCTATTTATTTTGCCATTTTTGTGTTCTTAATAAAATTCTACATAAACTGTATCATTTTTTTTTCAAAAAATGTAATTATTTTATTTTTTCTAGTGGCGATATCGAAGACGAAATGTAGAAATACATTCCAAATTCCTTTATTTATTTACATTTCGTCTTCGATATCGCCACTAAAAAAAAAAAAAAAAATAATTACATTTTTTGAAAAAAAAATGATACAGTTTATGTAGAATTTTATAAGGAACACAAAAATGGCAAAATAAATAGGGGTTGCCATTTAAAATTTAAGGGGTAGGTGCCCTGGGGGTTAGGGGATTGAAAGTAACACGACAACAAATGTCTTAAAAAATGTCCCCCTCGATATATCAATTGACGTGTTTCGCCAAATTTTCATACTATCATTGGTAGAGGCATTATTGAATGCTGTTCGTTTTCAAATTGTCACCCCGTATAGAAAGTAATGATCAATAAACAAATGGCGAAATTGCAGTTAAGCGGCTAGTCCTAAAAAGTAAATGTATTGTTTATACATTTTTTTTGTTATTTAATAATTTAAATAAAATTTCAACTAAACAAGCCATAGGCAACAATTAGCACCCAAAGTTTATAAATACGGACCTGCGCCTTATTTATACTAACCTATGGAACTTAATTTTCGCTGTTGTCTTCTTATCCACAGCATTTCTGCTGGAACAACTTCGCACGGCACAAGAAATAATTAATATCTATCACACAATAACAATAGTTTTACACAAAAATTGAAAAACTTCTCATAAAATCTAAAACCATCCCGATTATGATAGATCGAACAGCTGACTACACGAATGACATAATTAAGTGTCGTATCAATATGGCGCAAGTAGTGTCACTTTTAGCCACGTGATGTTGCCTCCAGAGCTGTGAGTAACTTAAGTAACTAGATACTTAGTAACTTAGTTCTTTTTTGAATCATGCCAAAAGTAACTGTAACTTCGTTACTTTTGAAAAGTAACTCGTATCTAGTTACTTTTTAGGAGTAACTATACACTTAAAAAGTAACTAGATACTTTTAAAGTAACTAAGTTTCTTTTAAAGTAACATAAGTTAGGTACTTTTAAAGTTCCTCTAAGATACCAATTATGCACACGTGCCGTCCATCAGATGATGACCAAGGGACGATCGGCGGCCGTTAATCAGATTTTCACGAAGGGACGAGCGGCGAGTCGCGAGCGTCAAACAGCAAACTGGTTGGAACGTGAAATTTCTTGTAAATAATTTTATTCTACTTGTTCGTTGTTCGAATTAACACTTCTTAGTTTAGTTTTCTGATGGTAATAGTGGTAGTGTGTACAGGAAAATGAGTTATCACTACCTGGTAAATTTATGGTATCTAGTTCAAAACCATCTTGGTTACTTTTAGAGTTTCGTAGTTACAATTAAAATAACTAGTTACTCAAAAGTATCCTAGTTACTATAAAAGTATCTTAGTTACTTTAACTAAGTAACTAAGAACTAAGTTACTTTTAGGTAAAAGTAACTATTCCTTATAAGTATCTAGATACATTTGTGCAAAAGTATCGAAAAAGTAACTAGTTACTTTTCTGAAGTAACTTTCACAGCTCTGGTTGCCTCCTTGTTTATTCTATTTCGATATACGCCTACGACATAGTTTTCTAATACCATCATGCTAACATTATATAATCACTGTTCTACACTGTTGTTGGATCTACAGATTTTTCAGAAGAAGCCATCAAAGGATTTGTGTGTCTATTGCAAGCGATTTCCTCGACATTCGATCGAACGGCTTCATTGTTATTATAATGGTGAAGTTCAACATAAAATACACGCACGTTGTAAAGTCCCAACCAAAGAAGAGCTAAAATAATTTAAAAAAGATCAAAAAGCTTCTGTACAGAAACATACATGGGAGAGAAGCGCAAAGGTGGCACTTGAGACTTTCAACATAATGCTTTAAAAAAATAATTCAATGCTCTGTAGCAAAAAATTTAAGCCTTTGTTGATATAATATGTTCATATGAACTTTTCTTCCCAAAATAACCGGAGAAATTACACCCTGAAATATTGGCACGTCCTTAAGGAGCACCCGTATAATTTTTAAAATGGGGAACGGTTTTATCAGACAGAGTAAATCAGTAAAATATATCAAGCATTTCCTTATATGACAATAAAACGACAACAATGTTGCACAGAATTTTTTTTCAATCGTAACAGATTTGCTTAAAAAACGTAACAGGTTTACCAAAATAGTAACAGCATTCTAGAAATTAGAGAAGTAACAGATTTACTAAAACAGTAACGGCATTTAAGTCATATTTTTGCCCAAAAGTGACTTTTGAAAAAAAAACGCGACCTATTGTATTCTGTGTGTGCAAAACTTCTTTCCATCTACCTACGACTTCTAAAAAAAAAGACTGACCCCCTAAAATCACGGCGCGGCGGCTTAAAAAACGTAACAGATCGCTATAAGGCTTAACAGCGTACCAAATCCTTTAAAAACGTAACAGATCTGGGCAACACTGGACGACAATGCAAACTAGTGATGGGGAAATATCGATAGTTTTATAAAAACTATCGCTATCATAGTTTTGCCTTTACTATCGATAGTAAGATAGTACTCATGTGTAAAAAATTTTAAGAGACAGGAATAGTTACTTGAATAATTACTTTAACGGCGGTCGTTTTTTATTTTTTAAGTAACTTTTGATGGGAGGGACAAACATTTTTTTACCGAGAAACGAGATGTGTGTTTTCTTCTAAAAACTCCTTTTTATGCGACCAAAAAATATCGATAATTCTATTAATATATCGATAGGTTTTCGCTTTTACTATCGATATATTGAACTCTACCCACTAAAAAGTAAAATAAGGTGTTGCATAAATATTTATTATTTTTAGAGAAGATTTTTTTAATTTTTTTTTGTATACGCACTTATACAGGGTGTTCTCAAAGTTGAGTCATTTATTTGAACAGGTTGTAGAACTCGGAAAAATAAGTAATTGTACCAAAAATTATTTATATAAAAGTTGCAAAGTAAAAAAGTTAACAATTGAAAAAATGTAAAATTAATACCTGACTTTTTGATATAGAAAAATATATTGTAGGAAACTGCAGCAAATATCCACATTTTAAAAGGCCGCTTAACAGTTTGCAATTTTTTTCTTTCACGCAATAAGTATCCTAGTATACTTAAAAACACAAAAATTTAGTCAATCTTTAAAAAGAGCGATAAACATATTATTTCTAATTATCATGGTATAGCGCTCTTGTCAGTTTTTTCGATAATTTTCGAAAGGGCATATTATAAACGTCTTGTTGCGTTCCTTGAACAGAGAAATTTTTTTTTCCACGGCAATTCGGGTTTCGCAGGGGCTTGTTGACAGCGAAAAGAAAATAAAAATATAGATCAGAACCACCAGTTTTAAGAATGTCATCATGATCGAGTCAAGATAATGGTCTATGGAGGTATAAAATATCTCGGACAAGGCGCAGAGTTATTAAGTTAGGCTTTTCATGTTTTGCAGACTCTACTAATATCCTAGGAAGCGTTTCCAAAAAATATTTTTGATTATACAGGGTATCCCAAAAGGTGTGACGTCATGATATATTTTTTAAAATTACATGTCATATATTTTCTTGCTAATTTGGACACTTTATTTATTATTATATATTTACCCACATATAACAAGTATTTTATAGAAATCGGTTCAGTGATATCAGCGAAAAGAAAATAAAAAAGAACCACCAGTTTTAAAAATTATTGAAAAATAGAAATAAAGCTCCATTAGGAAAATTCTACAAGGTACTTAATAAATAAGGTCTAACTGCTTTGTCAACAAAGTTTGATTAATACGAATTATACATAATGTTCAAAATTAAGTGTCAAACTTTTACATCAATTTTTTTTTTAATTTTCAATTGGAGCTCGGTATATTTTTATATCATTCGATGCGGAATAACAAAAGTACCTTTGCGTGGTCAAGATTTTCTAATACCCGAGTTTTGACTTTATTATAGTTTTACTTCATTAAGGGGCGTTCATAGGACGTTGTCATAACGTTCTGTTTTTGCCTATCCTAAAAAACGTTTTATAGACGCCCTTGATAACTTCCACTGTTTTCAATTATTTTTCTTATAATTTATTAGGAATCTATGTTTGAAAGGATTAATGCTGGCTATATCAACTTAACATGTTTTTTATTTTTTGTAATTTTTTTATTCTAATGACGAGCGAAAACAGCATTTAAAAAATTTATATTCTCTTCTAGGTAATCATTTTAATTTTTAAGGCATCAATAAGTAAAATGTTTTTACCTCTAACCTCAAAAACAACATATTTAACTATGATAACTATTTCATAGGTACACATCAAAAATAGACGGGCGAAGCAAAATATATTTATTTATGACTAAAAAGTTCAAGTTAACTGGTGTGAAGTTGGCAGAAAAAGTTAGCAGCCAAAATAACGAACATTGTCGAATGGGCAGTGGTGTCGGACTATTGAAATGAGGTATATACAAATACAAAACACCAAGATTTGAAATGAATTCCATTATCGGCTTATAACTGCCACTGATGGAAAACTGTAGCACTAGTAGCACCCTTCTTACAGTGGCGTAGCCAGCCTTTGGGGGCGGGAGGGGCAAACATATGATGGGGCGCTCCCCTCTTCATAAAAAGTGACTTCTAAAAAATAGGGGGTCGACACCTCCACCACGAACTTCCTCTTGCAAAAATGCACCTATATCAAATAATAAGGTTTATTATGATGTAGACTAGTAGACGGGCACCAAGCGCAAGGGGGGCGCCTGGCCCCCACCTGGCTACGCCATTGCCTACTTACCCTGTAAATATAAATAAGTTGCTATGTTTAGATTTCGAATAATTAATTATAATAAGACAGCAGTCAAAAATGGAAAACTTGAAACGGCTTGCGAGTGAACGCCACTGAATTTAATCTTTAGTGCCATTAGTGCTTCTCCAATCCAAATGTTTTTTATATACCTCTTTTCACTAGTTCGACGCCACTGTGATGCCCATGCGACAATGTTCGATATTTTGGTTTCTAACTTTTTTCTGCAAACTTCACATCAGTTTCAAGTTAATTATTTTTTAGTTGCTTGAGTGGAGTTTGTTATAAACTACTATTATTTTTCCATAAATTCGTATTATGTCTGCCCACCCAATCGTACCTACTTACTTTACTGTACGACAGATTTGAAAAGAAAAATGCTTCTACACATGTCGCTCGAATTTCATTCAATAGATACTCAGCTTGACATTTGATAAATATATATTCCCTCTTACCCGCACCCTTTTCACCTTCTTTATACTTATCTGGGTACTGGGTATATCAAATTATTTTATTAGTCCTTTTTAACCACAAACTCTAAAACGACAACCGAATTTTTTTTCAAAACTTCTATTTAGACTTTGTATTATAAAATAATTGTTTAATATAATTCTTGCTAAGAATAACAAAAAATGATATTTTTCTCTTAAAGCATGTTTTCCTAATTTATTAACACCCTGTACATCTGTTTTATAACTTTTACATGGCTTTTCTTATCAAGCAGACATTTTTATAAATAATTGAATCTTTAATATTCATTTTAGGACCAATCAATAATAACAAAAAACATTTTGACATTTTTTTCTGAACATTTTATTCTCTCTCACCCTTTTACTTCTAAGAAATAGTAGCCTCTAGCCTATATGTACCATATAAACAAACACTAGAACGGCAGCAGAGTTTTGGTTTGTCTTTATTTTATTTATTAAAGTCCAAAACTCTACTGCCGTTTAAGAAAAGTCTGTCTTCAACCTTTAAAGTTTAAACAAACGAATACTACTTATTCACAATCTATTTTAAAAATTCTCCCTTATGATGAAAATATTTTATACTATTATGTTGATGAAATTAGCAATCAATGTAATCAAATCAATCATCGTAATATTTTCAATGAACCTCATAAAAATAACAAACCACAACAAATTATATATCATAATATTATAAAACGAGAAATGTTCAAATGCTCAAATGTTGCATCCTTCATCCTTCTGAAAAACCTATCCGACTCGACTCGACGTATTTAAATTGCCACGTTGCCAAGTTTTTGCAATATGGAAATGGCGCTAACAGAAACACAATAAGCTTCTTTTGCATTTTATTAAAAAAATAATGGATTATTAGTAGAATAGAAGGTACAGAAGTAATAGTTATATATAAAAATATGGTGCTATTTCCAGTTCTTAATTTTTTTGCCTATAACATGGCCTAAATCGACTATTAAATTTAAAAAAATACGATAACTAACACACGGTTTTGAATCTCGTAATGTGAAGCAAATACCATGGAGAAATATACAATTTTACAACTTTTAGCCAGACAAAAAATAACAAATAATTTAACATAATTCTTACAAATCAAAAAATCTATCTGCCATAGCTTTACACGTGAAATTGTTTAGCTGATAGAATGGCGAAGGTAAATTAATTAGTTGTCTAGTCTTCGGTCTTAAGAGATATTTACAAATGGTAGATTAAAACGTACCTATTTACTTAACAAATATAAAACTACAATTACAATGTAAATTCGCTGTGATATTTGGTAGTCAAAAAGAACCAATCATATTTATTGTAATTTTACCATATTTTCGTTTACAGTGTAGTAACTTTTGATTGGAAAGTGCCCGAGAAGCTCACGGCGAGAAAGATCTTTTTTTTTTTTACTCACTTTTCATTTTTGACAGTGCCCGCCCTTAAATAATCGGGCCCGCGTGTGCCCACCAATTTCGAATTTTTCTGGCGCCGTCGCTGTTCTGATTCAATCTGTTGTGTATTTTGGTCAGCGTTACCACATCTAGTAGATTTCTACTTTTTTGGTAGATTTTCACTCTTTCAGAAAATTTTAGTAGGCATATTTTCTTTAGTAGATTTTGGTAGATTTTAATATCAATTTCCATAATGTAAATATGCCATTAACAATATAATTATTGTAAAAATTATTTTAATTAAGTACTTATTTACTTTAATTTCTGTTGGTAGACGTGTAACTAATTTGCTATTTTTATTCATTTGGTTGCTTCGCCTGCTTTTTTGTCGGTGATTCCCCTTTATGCCTTATGGGGGTTCACCGTTGTTCCCCAATAACTGAATTTATTCTAATCGCAACACGGTTTTCGCTTTATACTAAATAGTGAAAATAAATGCGCAGTGTTAAATTGCTTTTAATGTGAAAATTATGAAGCGAGCTTATGAGCAATCGCATTGAGCAGAATGGGAAATGGGAACAGAACCACTTGGCTTTGTACTGGGTCTTGCACAAATTTTGAACTCGATGTAACAATGATTAAGTTAATGGATGATAAAACTTTATATAACAATCTATATTATAAAGCTGACGAAATTCAAGATCTTTTTTCTTTTAATTATTCTAGTATTAAAATTTATATGTTTAGGTTTCGTCAATAAATAAAAAAATTATACCAATTCATTATTTTCAGCTTTTTTTTTGTAAAGTAGATTTTTAGTATTTTTTTAAATTTTTTTAGTAGATTTTAGTAGATTCAAGCAAAAATAATGGTAGATTCGCCAAAATAAATGTGGCAACGCTGATTTTGGTATAGATTACTTACGGCTCAAAAGTAGGAGTCCTTTTATTTCAGTTGAAAATATATGAAAATTATATATAACTGGAATCATTGTTGTAAAATATATTGCAGACTCCATCAAAATATAAATAAGCACAGTTTTTTCTTTGCCCTAAAAAAAGTAATTAAGTAGGTATTAGGGGAGGCTGGGGCAGGTTGTAATATTTCTTAGATTTTGGTTATATTTATGGTAGTGTAGTACATATTTGTAATTTAAATGTCATTGTCATAATCTATTAACATTTGAAGGGAGACCGCGGTGTATGTTTTCAAAATTATATGTCCATAAAAGTTTTCACTATTTTATTTTAGAACTGAATATATGTACAAAAAGGCAAACCACAGCATTGTTAAAGTCAAATTTTTTTAAGAAAACGCCAAGTCAGTTGTCATTTATGGCACCCTGTTGACGTCTGGTCTATTTTACGTTTAGAGGTTGGCTAAAAAGACAGGACCGGACTATTTTTATGTTCCATTAACAAACTAAAAAAATATTTAAATATTAAGTTCCTTATCTCCGATTTTAATTTATCAAAGAAGACTTTACAAATTTTTCTATTTAAATCATCGTTCTTAACTAAAGTTGTCAAGAAACTTTTGGAGATGTTATCCAAACTGGAACAAAAGTCAAGAACCTATTAGGTATCCACTGAATACTACCTAGATATTGTGATAGGAATTACTTACAATAAAGTAATGTACTAATAACATAAATATTAGCGACAAAGCTTTTAAAAAATTTAACTTATCGACACACTATTCTCCTTTGCTCGTGAATATTAAAGAATGTAATAAATGCCGGTAATACTGCACCAGCTAGGTAGAATACGTAAAACATGGTATATATGGTTAAAATATTGGTATACAAAACAATCACTATGCTTCATTTTAGTTATGACTCTAACTTTCAACCAGAAAACTCTATATACACTATATAAAAAACAGCCACAAAAATACTAAAAAACACCAAAAAACAACGAAAATAATAGGACGCGAACTGACATGTGAACTTGTTACGGTCCACAGTAAATCTAGTAACTTTTCGGCGGAACTAGAATCAGCTGTGAATGTCATCTGTGGCTTTCAACTGTCGAAACGCCGTTTTCTATCGCGATATGATCTCTATCATATCAAAAACCAGTTTGTAAGTTCTTCCTTTTTATGTTTTACATTACCATATTTTCTAATTTAATAATCTCAGAAAAACAATTTTTATATACTAAGGCTCTCTCATAGTGAATTTTTTTATTTACACTAGAAATATTTAAAATGTTTTTTTAACATAATATTAACTAATGTAAAGCGTTAGAAAATGTGTTGTGAAATTTATTTAAGTCATTCAGAATCCAAATAATAATTTAAAAAATAATATAATTCGGTGATATTTGATATTCATACTTACTAATAAATTCCAACCTATACTTCTTTACTGTTTACAGAAAGAAGAGAAATAAAGAACAGTTAAGTTAATAATTTTCAAAGCATCGTATTTATATCAAAATAAAGTTTCACGTTGTTTGTACAATCTTTTTTTATTACCATGGAATACCCGGTATATTTTTTAAATTAGCAAATGTTAGGGCTTCTTTATGATTTTGTTTCTCATTTGCCCATTTCCTTTATTAAAGTATTTAAAAAATGTCCTATTTTATTTATTATATAATATCCATAGGAATAACGTATCTACTTATTTAAATCCATATCTTCAAACAACATCATTAGTTTATTATCAGGAAAAACAACAAAAGTTCTGCCAATAAAGTTTTGTTCTTTCTGATTATAAATCAAAATTTCTTGGATTTCAAAATATGGACTGTTTGTATAAAGGAGAACGTTATTTGCTTGAATTTTAGGTTATATAAGTGGCTCCTGTATAAGGAAGTATAGTAGCTAATTTACCAAAAACTATGGTTTGGTGAAAGGGCAGAATTGCCTTGTAAATAATTTTTTTGAGTGCCACGCCCAAAAACCTTTTTTTTACTTATCGCAAAACTTTTCAAAATACAAAATATACTTATATATTTTTTTTCATTTTGCTTCAAGTGACTTTGACAAAAAACATTAATTTAATTGCAAACAAGTTTAAAAGTAAAGAAAAGGCACCACAGGCAAAATTTTTTTTCGAACTTTGCCAAAACCGAGGTCAGAACAGTACTTTTTTTTGTATTTTCCTGTTTGGGAGTTCATGAGCATCATCATCATTTCCCCCCCCCCCCCCCTCCCCCCTCTCCTGGATCCGCACTTAATCTAGTGGTAATCTTGGATGACCATAATTATATAGCTTTTAGATATCTAACAGAGTTTTTGTGTTATCTGGGAGAGATGACTTAAAAACCAAACAAAGTATTGGAGCTTAATATTTGGTAGTCTAAAAAGACATTGGCGTAATGGCGTAACTAGAACATCTTTCCGGGGGGAGTCAGTAGAAAAGGATCACAGGCACAGGCAATGTGCCGCAGGCGAAAAATTCTCGGGACTGTGCCCAAAGATCGTCAAGAATTAAATGAAACGATTACTCTGATTAATAATAAAAACAAAGCCTTTAAGAAGTACAAGAGTACGCGATTAGCTTGTGATGAGTCCCGCTACAAGACACTAAGATCACAATCAAAAATCTCAATAAAAAAAGACTACGACATATTCATTTGCACTACACAAAATAACATATTAAACAATACTAAAGCGTTTTGGTCATACTTAAGGTCTCAACGTAACACCTCCGGGTTTCCTGCCAAACTTAAATTTAATGGTGTCGACTCAGGTGATCCTAAAGTCATTGCAGATTTTTTTGCAGACTTTTTTCAGTCAGTATTTACCAAGTCAGATGCCACAACTCTTAACAGCCCATCTCGCTTATCTAATAATAACATAGTTATTTCTAATATCGAAATTAACAGTGCCATATTGTTTGAAAAGCTTATCAACCTTGATGAAAAAAAGGGAGCAGGACCAGATAACATTCCCCCAATCTTTGTAAAAAACTGTAGTCCCACCTTAGCATTTCCACTTAGTTACCTATTTCAACTCTCCCTTAGTTCCGGTCAGTTCCCCACTTTCTGGAAGTCTGCCTATGTAACTGCTATATTCAAGGGCGGCAGTAGAGGGGATGTAACTAATGATCGACCTATATCCGGCCTAGACTGTATGGGTAAGGTTCTAGAATCTATCGTCGTCGATGAGCTATTGTCAAATCTAAACAACAATCTTTCAGAACATCAGCACGGCTTCCTACCTGGACGATCATGCCAGACGAATTTATGTGTATATTCACATTACTTATCAACACTTGTGGACTCAGGAGATCAAGTTGACTCAATATATTTCGATTTTAAAAAGGCTTTCGACAGAGTAGATCATAACATTCTTATAAATAAACTAAAATCATTTGGCGTTATAGATCCTCTTCTATCATGGATATCAAGTTACCTTCGCAATCGTACTCAAATCGTTAAAATTAATGGTACCACATCTAAGGAAATAACAGTGACATCCGGAGTACCTCAAGGTTCACACTTGGGTCCGATATTGTTTCTTATATTTGTTAATGATCTAGCTTACATTTTTGCCAGTTGTGAATTTCTTTTCTACGCGGACGATCTAAAGATCTTTAGAAAAATCACCAACTTCCACGATTGTTTACTTTTGCAACTAGAGATCAACAAACTATTAGAATGGTGCTTACTAAATAAGATGGAGCTAAACATCTCTAAATGTAAGGTTATAACTTTTTCACGTAAAAAATCCCCAATTCTACATTCTTACTTCATTTCATGCTCCCCTCTAGTTAGAGTTAACTTAATCAATGACCTAGGTGTAATTTTCGACTCCGAACTACGTTTTAATGAACACTTAAACTATATTTCGGCAAAGGCTTTCAAGATGGCAGGTTTCATAATGCGCCGGTGCTGGGAATTTTCCAACTCCGAGGTACTGAAAACTCTATATTTTTCACTGGTGCGTAGTCATCTTGAATATTGCTGCATAATCTGGTCGCCATATTACCAAACTCACATTAAGCGTATATCGAACGAGTCCAAATAAAATTTGTTAACTTTTTACTATACAAAATGAGAATAAACAAGAGCCGTTTCTCCCATCAGGATCGTTTACAACTAACCAACATCGATAGCTTAGAAAGGCGTAGAATTTTTCTTACAATTGTGTTCGGGTTCAAAATAATCACTAACGTCATAAATTGCTCTGAGCTTCTAGCACAAGAGTCTGTGGACCAGACGGATAGGTGCACCGAAAGAAGCCGAACGCCGCGGTGTCAATCTAGGTTATGTGCGTTTACATGTCGTCCGAAACAATAATAAGATGTAGGCGTATTTACAAGTTTACATGTCGTTTTCAAACGATATTAGGTAATAAATAAATTATATTAAATTACGTTATATTTATGAATATTTCCGGCTTTTTATGTAATTGGCAAAAATCTTAAGTTCAGAATTCGACGGTGTTAGGACAGTTTTTAGCTATTTTTATTGTTTATTATTATGGTAGTAATACAAATTTAAGTAATTAAAAAAGTAAATCAAATGAAAATCATTTTTCGTATTAAAAAAGTAAAGACAAATCAAATAATAGTATAGGGATAACATACCTATAACGGTTGGTTGCCCATTAGATTTTCCTGAAATGCGCCATAGGATACAGGTCTAGTCCGCAAAATGCCAAAATAATAACTTAATTTTTAAGTGAGCTAGGGAAGACGGGAGGTGATAAGATACACGACCCTGTAGAATAAACTTTCATTCAAAAATGATAGACTGATATAGACATTATTCTAAATATTTCCCATTTAAAAAATGTGTATAAGTGGCTTTTAATTCTCCCTTGTATACTCGTACATAATTCAAAATATATATTATAATGTACCTTATAGTCCTAGATTGTCTCGCACAGGTCACAGGTCACACAATGAATACTAAGTACGCGTTTATCGTTTATAAAACGTGCCTGGTAAAACACATGAATTTCGCGCCAATAAGTTATGTC
The DNA here is from genome assembly GCA_935413205.1 of Polydrusus cervinus. Classification (NCBI taxonomy): domain Eukaryota; kingdom Metazoa; phylum Arthropoda; class Insecta; order Coleoptera; family Curculionidae; genus Polydrusus; species Polydrusus cervinus. The sequence goes on from OW284518.1 coordinate 1,486,663, forward strand.
AAACGGTTTTCTTTTGATTCGATCGATCGGCACCGGGCACCGGAGTTCGGCTTCTTTCGGTGCACCTATCCGTCTGGTCCACAGACTCTTGTGCTTCTAGCTCTTATAAACTTTCGTGTACCTTCGCGTGATACTCGTTCACATGACATGTTCTTAACCAACAGATATCGGACTGACGTCGGCAGAAATAATGTTTCCAATTCGCATTATGCATCTTTTTAACGCTTACATTCCATCTAACTTTGAGTTTAACTGTACAGCAACGACATTTAAAAAAAAAACTCAAATTATTATTGTAATATCTCTTTCCGTAAAAAGAGACGTACGTCCTTTGTTCTTGTATATTGTCGGATATGGATTGGTATCCTTAAGGATGAATTAATCGGTTCATACTTCGCTGTGGTGCTAAGACTCTTAATAGGTGTTGAGTCTGCTGATAAGAATAGGTGTAGTAAAAAGATAGTGTGTAGAACAAGGACAAGGACATTCCTAGTTTTGTAGGAGGAGTTTGTAGACGAAAGTTAATAAGAATAATTGTTTGAATTGGTTGGGATAAAGGGTTCCATTTTGCATAGTCCATCCAGGGAAATCCCCTCTTTTAATAAATTGCTGACATAACAAAAAGGAACCCCTTCTCCCATCTGGTAAGGGTTACAAAACATTATAAAAACTCAAACAGACACTTACTCAGTGGAGTTGTTTAACATTTTCAAGTGCAAGGGTAACCTCTGCCCATTTGGTCATTCAAGTAAAGATGTAGAAACAGAATCTCAGATCAGAACAGTTTCCAACCAGTGAGTAAGTGATCTTGATAATGTTTATTTAAATTGTTAAATTGTTTATTTCTATTTTGGCCTGAGTTGACTGTAAAGCGGAAGTTGTTTTTCTTGAACTTAGAACAAATAGCCTCGTATGTGAGTTTTAAGGAAACAACTCCTCTTTACAGAAAACTCTTTAAATTTACTAATTTAAGAACTTTATTTTTATTTCTAAAGACTTCTATTTTATTCATTATTATGTAATCGTCAATTGCTTTGCTTTGCTTCGCTTAAATAAAACTATTAAAAATCTTTGGTGTTTTAGTAACTAAATAGGGCACAACAAATTAAATAAATTAAAACGTAATTTCAAATCATCTAAGCTACACGTTCCCACCTACCTGCTACCAAACTCCCTTGATGGATGCATTTTTATTACTACATTACTAAAAAGTCAAAATCATTTTTAGTAACATTTATGAATTTTTTATTTTTCAGCCTGTATATTTTTAATTTTTCAGTCTATATATTTTTTATTTTTTAGCCTATATTCATGGATATACATAAATAATTTTGATACAAATTGGTTATTGTTCCTGGCTTAAATTTATTAACTTCAGAGGATTTTCAGGTTTGATAATGAAAGAAGAATTATTTTATTTGAAATATATTTCAGGAGATTTTTACTACGCGGATAATGATAACAATTTACTGATATAATGAAACATGGTTTTGCCTGTTCTTTTGGTCTATGCGGAGATAAGATTTAAATGAGTATTTTCTCGGTTTATAAAGATGTTAGCGCGCAAGAAGTAAGTGGCATCACGTGATGATTATATTTTTTGGTATTTCCTTACTGATATGAATAATGTTGAATAATGTGTGTATTGTTATGATCATAAAAGGTATAATACGCGTATTGTGATATATCAGAAATATCACGTGAAGGGAACGTTGTCTCCTCCCTTCAAGACAAAATGTTGAAGTTATATTTGAATTACAGAAAAATCAGAAAGACGAGACTAAAGTCTAAAATGTTACGTACATACTTACTTTCTTATTTTTCAATTATTTTGTACTACCATGGCCATGCGTAGAAAACTATATGATTAAACATGCATAGAAAAGTACATGTTTAAACATGTGTAAGAGTTTAAATATATAAAGGTATAAAGGTATAGGTGCACCTAGGTAAAATGTATATTGTATAAAAATTGTATGCGTTTATAATATTATATTACTAAAACTAATCACAAGTTCTTATATGTGTGAATATTATTATATTATTGCATATTAATTTTCTTTGGTAAAAGACAATTTATTTTATAAATGCGAAAGGTTATATTGTCTAATTTATTATTGAAAATGCTTGTAACTTGAAAGTTTTGTAACCCAGGAAATCACTTTTAATTTCTTTTACACAACGGTAAAGTTAATTTTGAAAAGGTATTTTTTTATTAAAGAACTACTGAAACTCCTTCTAGTCGTCCCACATGTTAATTTACAAACTTATACTGCACTATTTGTTTCATGTATGTACTACATCTGGAGACCTATGCACTACAACACCTGGAAAACCATCCACTCCACCACAGCTGTAAGTTGACTACCAGTTACCGAACCATCCACCATTATTGGGCGAATTGCAGTAACCCAAAAGTCATAATGAGGGATGCCTCTCCTAAAGCTACTGTGCTAGTTATCCGTACAGCCTAACCCTACAAGTCATCCTCCATCCCATGGAACTTCAAGTCAATCTATTACAAGTTGGTCGCCGTGGTCGTCGACCCTGGAGGAGGGGGTAATGTCGGATATGGATTGGTATCCTTAAGGATGAATTAATCGGTTCATACTTCGCTGTGGTGCTAAGACTCTTAATAGGTGTTGAGTCTGCTGATAAGAATAGGTGTAGTAAAAAGATAGTGTGTAGAACAAGGACAAGGACATTCCTAGTTTTGTAGGAGGAGTTTGTAGACGAAAGTTAATAAGAATAATTGTTTGAATTGGTTGGGATAAAGGGTTCCATTTTGCATAGTCCATCCAGGGAAATCCCCTCTTTTAATAAATTGCTGACATAACAAAAAGGAACCCCTTCTCCCATCTGGTAAGGGTTACAAAACATTATAAAAACTCAAACAGACACTTACTCAGTGGAGTTGTTTAACATTTTCAAGTGCAAGGGTAACCTCTGCCCATTTGGTCATTCAAGTAAAGATGTAGAAACAGAATCTCAGATCAGAACAGTTTCCAACCAGTGAGTAAGTGATCTTGATAATGTTTATTTAAATTGTTAAATTGTTTATTTCTATTTTGGCCTGAGTTGACTGTAAAGCGGAAGTTGTTTTTCTTGAACTTAGAACAAATAGCCTCGTATGTGAGTTTTAAGGAAACAACTCCTCTTTACAGAAAACTCTTTAAATTTACTAATTTAAGAACTTTATTTTTATTTCTAAAGACTTCTATTTTATTCATTATTATGTAATCGTCAATTGCTTTGCTTTGCTTCGCTTAAATAAAACTATTAAAAATCTTTGGTGTTTTAGTAACTAAATAGGGCACAACAAATTAAATAAATTAAAACGTAATTTCAAATCATCTAAGCTACACGTTCCCGTCGCCTATCATTTTGATACGCGACAATATTTTTAATCTGTTATACTTTTTTATTGTTTCTCTTTAAGTTTATAGTATATTTCACTGTTAATTTCATACATACCAATTGGATATTGTTTCCGTAGTGTATTGATACTAATAAATAAATAAATAAATAAGAATTCACCCAACTATCATTTTATTTCATAAATTTAATTATGACCTCTACTAGGTAATACTAACTAACCCAAGTCTGTATTAAATTTGGTAGTCAGTCACTTTTGATCGGGGAAGTATCAGCTAATCCCTAAAAATATCAGACCCCGACTTATGCCCAGTCACTGCAATTTTTCTAGCGCCGCCACTGTCAGAAAAACAAACTAAGCTGTGTTTCAGATGAAGTTAAAAAGTTCAAAAACGTCGTGGGGGAAATTTACGAAACCCAAGGCTTTTAGCTTGAATTTATTAAATGTTATAACATTACTATGGTTAAACTTATCAATAAATGTCGAGGCATATTTATACTTACTACTTGAACTAAGGCACTTATTAAAATACAACCAGCAACAATGTTTACCACGCCAAGAATAAAGCCATAAGCAAAATATGGTATAAGTTCTGAAGTTACATGATTACGGGCCAGCCAGATACTTTCACAAATAATTATAGATATTCCTAGTACCTAAAAGGAAAAGCCATAAACGTTAAAACACAGTTATTAGTCTACCTAAGTAGGTATCAAGGAATATAAAAAACATTATTTGGATGGTCGACAGAGATAGATATGCGTTATATATTTTTACTTTTAGAAGGCATTACTATGAAAGGAAGAAGAAGATTTACCGGGTGACCCCGATTTTTTTCGTAATTCCAGAAATAAAGATTTAAAAATTTTAGAAACTTTTTATTGTTGATTGTACGAATAAAAGTAATTTTTTATAAAAAGTGCTGCTTCCTAAGAAAATAATAGTAAACTATTAAAACTTATGATGGCAGTCGAAATGTAGAAATACATTCCAAATTCCTTTATTTATTTACATTTCGTCTTCGATATCGCCACTAGAAAAAATAAAATAATTACATTTTTTGAAAAAAAAAATGATACAGTTTATGTAGAATTTTATAAGGAACACAAAAATGGCAAAATAAATAGGGGTTGCCATTTAAAATTTTAGGGGTAGGTGCCCTGGGGGTTAGGGGGTTGAAAGTAAGACGACAACAAATGTCTTAAAAAATGTCCCCCTCGATATATCAATTGACGTGTTTCGCCAAATTTTCATATTATCATTGGTAGAGGCAATATTAAATGCTGTTCGTTTTCAAATTGTTACCCTGTATAAAGAAAACCTACTACGGAACGGTCGAGGATAATCGGTCGTTTCATATAGTTCCCGGACGTTTTGAAGTAGGTAACGCCAAAAATGTTCTTATAATAATGACAAATAACAAAGTATATACAGGGTGTCCTACTGCGAACCGCCTCGATCTATATATAGAAAATTAAACATAGGAAAATTTGACAGTTTATAGGGGCAATTTGGCTAAAATATTTTCAATATGGTGGCACTTCCTGTTATACCGGAAGTACGTATATCATGACCTATACCTATATAAGTCTAAGCGTTTTTGATATATTTAGGTTTTTATGTCAAAACTGACGTTTGCTATTTAGTAGTGTAGAAATGGGAAATGACCTTCTCCCCCCCCTCCTTCCATTGACCTTGACCGCGAAGGTGGACAGGTGTTTATTTGACCTTGACCTTGAATGGGTGCAGGTGTTTTTTTTGTGTGATGTCATATGACCTTGACCATGTACGCTTGCAGGTGTTTATTTATGACCTTGACCATATTCGAGGTCACTGGTTATATTGATGACCTTGAGGTGTGGTCTAACCTTCGTCGTGTGTGCTCTATAAATAGGTGGGGGGAGCAAAATTTATCAGTGTACATTTTTTCTTCAACAGTGCAAGTTCATTCTCTCTCTTGATTATAATATATTTAGTAAAATGTCTTATGTGTGTGAAAAATGTGGTGCTGCGTTTACTCGCACATATAATTTATCACGTCATCAAAAGGAGTCATGTGTGGCAAGATTTAATGATTGTGTGGGTGCGGAAAAGCGGAGAAAAGTTGATGGTGCCGCATCAACATCTGCTATGCAAACGTGTGAGCTATGCAATATTAGCATACCAAAGAATTGTGTTGCAGCTCATCAAAGAACAATACAACATAAAAGTAAGGCAAGTGTAGCAGTGTGTCCGGGTGTTCAGTTGGTGCAAAGCAGTTTTAAAAACAGAATAGCATCTTATCACATCAGCAGTGATAATGAGCATGTGGACTATTCCGTCTTTTTTGAAGAACTTAAACCAAAAGTAATGCAATTAATCAGTAAGATTTTGCATGTTCACCGGTCTCTTAAAATAAATATGGTTGTCGTCGGACGATATTTTCTACCATCACAGGACGTTTTCAGTGAGAAATCCTTCAATACGTGTAATGAAATTGTAAATGAAGGAAGCGACTTGGATGATGTTTACCAATCTTTTGTGGAGGCAATGAAAGTTCAGTCTACGGAATTTCAGGAGAAAGATTCAGGTATGTTAAAAGAATAAAAAACATTTTAAACCAAAATTAAATAAAACGTAGCAATCCATTAGAAAATTTACTTATATTTTTTTTTTTTTTGGATTTCAGGATGGGCATTGGAAAAAATTTTATATCTTGAGGTAAACATTAACAAGTTCTCACCGTTGGGTGGTTCCTCGTATGTGAAGTTGCCGAGGTTTATTGAACTTAAAAGGGCTGTTGTGAACATTATGAATAGGGATGAGTGCTGTTTTGCCTGGGCCATAACGTCAGCTTTGTTTCCAGCAGCCATGATGCGGGCACAGGTTACTTCATACCCCCATTTCTCAACAGTGTTAAATTTTACAGGTATGAATTTTCCAGTTAAATTGCGCGATATTTCAAAATTTGAGGAATTAAATAATATTTCAGTCAACGTATATGGATTAGAGTCGCGGTTTGAAAATAATGAAATTAAATACGAAGTTGTCGGTCCGTTAAGATATGCACCAAAGAAACTACAAAAACATGTAAATTTGTTGCTTATTACTAAAGATTGTAATGTTAAAGATGATGGTGTAGGTGACAGTGAACATGTTTGTGACGACAACTGTGTTAAAAACCACTACTGCTGGATAACTGATTTGTCTCGCTTAGTTTCCAGTCAAATTTCCAAACATCACGATAAATTATACTTTTGCGATGGCTGCCTTATTCACTTTATTTCACCATCAACTTTAATGTTACACCAACAAAATGATTGTAAGCATATCTTTACGCTGACACCTTCAACAGATGTAAAAGTCGATAAATTTGGTAAAAGTGTTCCGGAAAATATTTTAAAATTTGAGGGTATTGAGAAGCAAATGAGAGTTCCATTTGTTGTTTATGCGGATTTTGAATCTGTTCTAAAACCCGTTGAAACAGTAGAACCAAACCCCCAAAAATCTTACACAGTTGAAAATCTAAAGCATGAACCTTATTCTTTTGCCTACCTTATTAAATGTTCTTTTGATGATTCTATTTCGAAATTTGAGCTATACCGTGGAGACGATGCAGCGAAAGTTTTCGTTGATCGTATCGAAACCGATTTAAGACACCTTTACAACACATATTTAAAAGATATCGTTCCTATGGCTAAATTGACGCGTGAGGAGAGAGAGGATTTTGAAAATGCTACCATTTGTAGTATTTGCGAAATGCCATTCCAAGACGTTAAAGAGAAAGTTAAAGACCATTGCCATATAACGGGTAAAAAAAGATTTGGTGCTGCACATTCCGTTTGTAATTTAAATTATAAAATACCCAATTTCATCCCCATAATATTTCATAATTTAAGTGGTTATGATAGTCACATGTTCATCAAGGAATTATGCAGATATGGGGATAAAATTGATGTTATAGCTCAAAGTAAGGAGAAATATATATCATTTACAAAGAGCATTTACATGCACGATTATGTCGATCAAAAAACGGGTCAAACAAAAAGAAAAAATTTAAAGCTCCGCTTTATTGATAGCTTTAAATTTTTATCGACATCGTTGGAGAATTTAGGTAATGGTCTTAGCAATGATGAGTTTAGGGAAACCCGTAAATATTTTGTCAATAACAAGGAATTTAACTTAATGCGACAGAAAGGGGTTTTTCCTTATAGTTACGTTGATAATATTGAAAAGATGAATAACCCAAATCTTCCAACGAAAAATCAGTTTTATGACCAATTACGCGGAGAACACATCAGCGATGAATGCTATGATAGAGCAAGAGAAGTATGGCGAGTGTTTAAGTGTAAAAATTTGGGTGAATATTCCGATTTGTATTTAAAATCAGACGTTCTATTGTTATGTGATGTTTTCGAACAGTTTCGCGATACATGCTTAAAAGTTTATAAATTAGATTCTGCGCAATACTACACTTTACCAAGTTTAAGTTTTGACTGTATGTTGCGCATGACTAAGGTAGAGTTAGAGCTTTTGACCGATATAGACAAGGTTCATTTTTTTCAAAAAGGTATTCGCGGTGGTATAAGTCAGTGTACAGAAAGAAAACATATTGCCAATAATTCTCATTTACCAAACTTTGACCCAACTCAACCATCATCTTATATCACTTACTTAGATGCGACAAATTTGTACGGTCATAGTATGTCCCAAGCATTACCATTTGGTGGTTTTAGATGGTTATCTGAACGCGAAATTTTAGATCTAAATATTATGAATATAGATGATAATAGCCCACAAGGCTACGTTTTGGAAGTGGATGTGCATTATCCAGAAGAATTGCATGATACACATTCAGATCTTCCATTTTTGGTGGAAAACATCGTACCACCAACGGAGACAGCAAAGTTACCAAAATTAATTCCGAATTTAAATGATAAAAAAAAGTATATTGTTCATTACAGAACCCTAAAACAAGCCATTAACAACGGCCTTATGGTAATGCGGACCCACAGAATTTTGAAATTTAATCAATCAACGTGGCTTAAAACATATATTGATTTTAATACTAGTTTACGCAACTCTGCAAAATCAAAATTTGGTAAAGATTTGTTTAAACTAATTATTAATGCGATTTTCGGTAAAACCATGGAAAACGTTGAAAAACGAAAAGATATTAAACTAATAACTCATTGGGACAATGCTAGAGGGAAAGTTGGGGCTAGAGCATTAATTGCTCGACCTAACTTCAATAGTCGATCAATATTTTCAAAAGATTTTGTTGCTATTCACATGGATAAATTAAAAATTATTTACAACAAACCAATATATATTGGGTTTTCCATTTTAGACATTTCAAAAACAGTCATTTATGATTTTTTTTACAATTTTATTAAAAAAAAGTTTGGTAATGATGCTTCTTTACTGTACACCGACACGGATTCGCTAATATTAAAAGTATTTTGTGATGACTTTTATCGCGTGATAGCCGAAAATCCTGAAAGATTCGATACTTCAAATTTTCCTGAAAACAATGAATTTAATATTACAAAAAGTATTTCGGTGCCGGGTAAGATGAAAGATGAATTTCCATGTGACCCGATAATTGGTTTTTATGGTACCGGAGCCAAGGCTTACTATGTGAAGTCTAAGAATGCGGAATTAAAAAAGGCAAAAGGTATAAAAAAATCAGTTATCGAAAAGGAACTTCATCTAGAAGATTATCGAAAAGTTGTGGAACAGGGCGGTTTAATTTTTAGAAAAATGAAAACTTTTCGCAGTGTGTTACATGATGTATACACACAAGTAATAAATAAAATCGCCCTGTCCCACAACGACGATAAACGTTATGTTATTCCGTTAACAACAAAAACCCTACCTTGGGGTCACGCCGACATTGACTTTTATAATTCAGATCCGGAAAGTAATTTAGAAAATTTACTGCGTGTCATTGAGGCATTTAAATAATAAACTGGAAAATTCATACCTTATATAACGTAATATTAAGCAGCTCATTTATTTGTATTATTGGTTCAGATTTTATTTTATATTTACAAATTGTTAATATTTATACAATAACATTTTTACATAATATGTTATATTAAAGAACTAAAAATAAAAAATACATAATAAAACACAACGTTGCAGCAAACAATTTAGTTTTATTTAATATATATACAAAATTAATTGGACAATTTATTATACACTTCTTTCAACACCCATCTTCTTCTCTCCATATCTGATTGTCTTACTGGACGGGGATGTTGGTACATCTGCATACCACAAACAGCACATCGAATTATTTGTATTCTAAGAAAGTCAACATAACTAATACGGCTGTTATGATGCCAATACAAATCGTTTCGTTTACACCTTACACATATAGCGTGAAACCCCTTTTGCGGTTGTTCATACTTGTTTGATGAAAAGTTTGGTTCTTGGTCGATTGGCAGCATAATGTCTACGATGTTTGTAATGAAATGGTAAAGAAATATCTAATAATTCCGTGCTAAATGTCTGCATCTATATACAGAATTTGTAACCTTAAAAATTACTTCGAGGACACATTTCAGCCCTGACAATATAATGTGCATAATACACCTATTCACGTAAACCTTGAAACCAAATATATATATTTTAAAGAAAAGTCTAATATAACACAAGGTTATATCTGAACCTTGAGAACATTGCATTTACAAGGATGTATTATTATACCCTTGAAAGAGAGACAGAAGAGACTAAAGATATTAATAAAACCAAAATTTGCCGTAAAAACATTGTTTTATTAAATATTATCCCAATAGCATTGTAACCTTTAAAATTACATCGAGGACACATTTTAACCTTGGAAATATATTGTGTAAAATACATTGGTTCACATAAGTCTTGAAAATAAATACATACTTCAAGAAAAATATATTATAACACAAGGACGGATCTGAACCTTGAGAGGGAGTTGTATTGTAAGAGAGAGAGAGAACAGGGGTGGGGGTGGGTATGTAGTGGGGAGGTGCGCATAAAAGAATATACACCAGTCCTATTTCTTCAGTATAAATTTTCAAGTCGTTCGAGTAGTTTGTGTTAAGTCAGTTTATTAAAATGAGTTTACCGAGTTTAGATGTGAGCGATATGTTTGGGAAGAATACCCAAGAAGAGTTAAATAGAGAATGTGAAGATGTGTGGGCTGATGAGGACCTAGACCGGCTAGCGTCCGAAGCAATTGACAAGCTATTGGAGGGCGGGTTTAAACAGCAAGAACCCAAAGTAAATATTGTAAGCGATATAGTGGTAAAGGAAGCGAAGGTTCCCAGCAAACTCCATACGTTGCTTACGTTGCCATCGGGGGATGTAACAAAGGAGGCCAAGACGTTTTATGCGAGTAAGCGAACTAGGCAAGAGATGGTGGAGCCACAGCCAACAACATCGTCTGGCAGCAGCTGCAAGAGGAAGAAATTTACATTTCGAAAACCAGCGAAATGCGCAGTGTTGCCAGACTGGCTAGAAAAGAAAAAAAACAGTCAAATAAAACCAATAGTTGCGGAACCTTCAATTCCTAAACGACTACCATCGCCGGCATCCATGGAGCGTCCGCTGTCTCCAACACACACTGGACTTATAAAAAAAAAAAAAAAAAAACGTGTATATCGACCCTTCCCAATCATGTCCACACCATTTCCCCACTCTCAGACTGCATAGATACGAGATTTATCAACTTTTTACTTCATTTTTTGATCATAAACTTTTTTATTTTTTAACCGATTTTATTTCTTTTTTCACTAAAATGTTCTTCAGAAAATTCTAACAAGTTTTGACTCCAATGTTTTTTTTGTCAGACGTATAATAAGGGAGCTATGAATTTTTAAAGTTGCCAATTACGTTAAACATCTAACTTTGTCATTTGCCGTTTTTCAGTTTTTCACATTTTTAACTTTTGAAAAATGCTATCCCATGTAATTTGATGTGCAAATCAACTTTCCTTTATAACTTTTTTCGATATTTCCATTACTTTAGCAATAATTTAATTTAATCATAAACTTTTTTATTTTTTAACCGATTTTATTTCTTTTTTCACTAAAATGTTCTTCAGAAAATTCTAACAAGTTTTGACTCCAATGTTTTTTTTTGTCAGACGTATAATAAGGGAGCTATGAATTTTTAAAGTTGCCAATTACGTTAAACACCTAACTTTGTCATTTGCCGTTTTTCAGTTTTTCACATTTTAAACTTTTGAAAAATGCTATCCCATGTAATTTGATGTGCTAATCAACTTTCCTTTATAACTTTTTTCGATATTTCCATTACTTTAGCAATAATTTAATTTAATCATAAACTTTTTTATTTTTTAACCGATTTTATTTCTTTTTTCACTAAAATGTTCTTCAGAAAATTCTAACAAGTTTTGACTCCAATGTTTTTTTTGTCAGACGTATAATAAGGGAGCTATGAATTTTTAAAGTTGCCAATTACGTTAAACACCTAAGTTTGTCATTTGCCGTTTTTCAGTTTTTCACATTTTTAACTTTTGAAAAATGCTATCCCATGTAATTTGATGTGCTAATCAACTTTCCTTTATAACTTTTTTCGATATTTCCATTACTTTAGCAATAATTTACGATTTTATTACTCTTTTCTTTTAAATAAATTTTACAAATTTTATGTCGGGAATGAATTGTTGATTTTCATACGAATCTTTTATGTTCTATAAAAATTTTTTGTAAAGTTACTAATATTGCTTAAAATTTATTATTTTAATTTCATATTAAGAACGAGCACATTTTCTGTCTAAGAGTGCTTGTAGGTATATATAAATAGCTAAAAATTTCGCTAAGTGTTTTTTTAAACCTAAAGGGCCAAATAAAAAAAAAATTTTCTCCAAGCATTTTTAACACATTTAAAAACTTGGCAAAAAACTATCGATTTTTTAATTTTGATTAAAAAATTAGTAAAAAACCTTTTGTTAATGTAAAATTTGCCGTGTATACAGTAAATTATCCGGCTTTTTTTCAGTGCTATATAATTTTGTCTGAATCGGGTTAGAAATAGATTTAAAAATTATCGAATTCTGGCATACGGTTTTGCATACAAAATTGTTGGATTTTAAGTAGAGTGAAAACCATTTAACCACTTAGTGACCCTGTCCTGTTTGACCTTTGGTTCGTAGCGTTCGTCATCGTTAGAAAATGTTTATCAAAACTTGTAAATTATATATTTAGCTAAACTACAATGAATTCTTTTTGTGCCCCCGAGGGGGCGGTCAGGGTTCGTAGCGGTCGTCATCGTTAGTGAGCGAGGGGAGAATGCCTTACGGAGTTGTTGAATCCGCAGGCCCCTCGCTCACGTCGTCCTCATAGTCCCACCATGAGCTTGAGTCAGCGGGACCGCTGAAATCGTCAGCGGCGTTGCCAACTTCCCAATCAGTCGAGGAATCTGGCTCGACCGGTGAATCGTCATCCGCTTCGGCAGCAGCTGGCTCATTAGGTTCAAATTCCACCCACTCACCATCAGCTTGGTTTAGCTGATCCCATAGCCCCGGACTCATGGGTCGGAAACGCTCTGTTTCGTCGCTATAGACGGATAAACCTCGGGATGGTGGTCTTTCATCAGCCATGATGAGTATAAAGAAATATTTTTATTGTGTTATTAAGTTCCTACATTTAGGTGGAACGTCGGCTGGTTATTACACCTAACGCCATCTATTAAAACTTTTTTCTGTGTGTAAACTTTTATTTCACAAAATATCTTTCGTATTAAAATCGATTTATTTAATAGTACCCTCAGCGCCATCTATTGATAAAAATATATAATAAATAAATCGATTTTAATACCACAAAAAATATTTTGTGAAATAAAAGTTTACACACAAAAGTTTTAATAGATGGCGTTAGGTGTAATAACCAGCCGACGTTCCACCTAAATGTAGGAACTTAATAACACAATAAAAATATTTCTTCACTCTCTTCGATATGTCGTCCTACCGTTGCAACAAGTGTCGCTTGATGACGAACTCTAGCAGAGACGAGAAAATAGCGAAGTATTGGGAGGATTGGGGCGTCAAAAACGCAAAAAAGCCGGTACTTGCAGTACCACCGACTCCCAGGCCGCCACCAGAACCTGAGCCGGTGGTGGTAATGACTGAACCGATAGAGGTGGTGGAGGAACCACCGTGGCAGCTTGGCCCTGAGGAGAGAGATGCTCTCCTCAGAGAAATGGAAGAGCGTCGGGAACAACGACGGCAACGACGCCCGGCGCCGCATAGGCGTCCTGCGCCGCGATCGGTCCAGGTGGCGAGAGGACACCAACCGCTCTAGGTTTCCCCTTTCCATTACCAAAAATCAGCCCTTTTCAGGGCTACAAAATACTTTCATTGTAGTTAGATGGTCACCAAGTATGTGACAATATATTTTCTTCAAGAATACATTTCTTGTTTGAAAATTATGTCACTCGGGATGTATTAGCAAAGAATGTATGATTTTTGTAATTCTAAATGAGCGTTTTGATCATATCATGTTTTTTCTTACGGCTAGGTAAAGACCACATATTTTTACTATGTTCTCTCTTGCCAAAGGAAAGGGAATGGGGTTTGGTAAAATAAAAGATGGTCAAAAAGAATTTTTTACATTCACCGCGACAGCTTATTATGTATTTACCAGAGTAACATAATTCTTCTTAGCCAAGAAAGGTTTTCTTAACCAAGAACAACTATGTCACTCTGTGACATACAACTAATCTACATAAAAGTCTTTTGTGGTCCTAAGTAGGACCGGGGGTGGCAGTTGTCCTACAATGGACCAGGGAATGTCTGGGTTCGTAGCGGTCGGTAGGGAAGGCCGATATATTGTATTATCTGCAATATAATTTACTGAATTCTATTGCAGATAATGCAAGAGTCTTGGTGAAAGACTGTAAAAAGTCTTTCGCGACACAAAACACAGCGTGAATGACTTCGCGCGTTGCGTATCATCGCAGTCGTAAGATGACTTTGAATGAAATCTACGTTAATCAAACCACCAAAGCTCGTTATGTGGCAATGCATACATAATGAGACGTGCTCGCCCCATTTCACATATGACTGCACAATGCAGAACCGCGGCCTTAACCTACGTCGCCGGCGTACCCTTCTTTGTTGGACCCGTGAAGCAGGCATGTCATCGTCAGAACTGTTCGTCGAATATCCCTGATCTGAATTAGACGACATCGTAAAGTAGAATGAATTTTTCACCCATCATCCCCCGATTAAATACAAGTTTTCGACCTTCACCACCACCACCAACACTACAAATTCTCTCTCTCTCGAATCCTTGCAACCTTTGACCCTGAGCGTTGTAGCCTTGAAAATACTTTCTATGCATAGTAACATGAATAAAACACAGAGTATCTAGTTTACCAGTTTATTTTTACTATTACATAAATAATAATTAATACATTGACTTATTGCTAACAGAGCCATTTAGTATATTGTAGCTAAAATATGCATCGTGAATAACTAATGCATACACTTTAGTGTCTTTTGGAAATTTGCTTTTGCGTGTTTCAAACTCCAACTTCACGTCCACAGTAGATGATTTCAACGCCTCTGCTTGATGATTACAATCTATGATGAATACAGGATTTTTGATATATTCGGAAAAACTCATCATCGGGTCATTAAGTTCTCGTTGATAGTAGCTCATTTGGAAATTTTCGTAACTGTAATATGCTGGCGCATATAGTTTTTTCGTAAAATCCAAATTCCATCTTTCATAAGGAAATACTGTCGAGTTAAGGTAGAGTCGAATGTCACTGATATCGGCTGTAGTAAATTCAGTGGCATTCTTTTCTCTATTGTCAGAAAAAGTGCTTGTCTGGAATCCAATAATCAAATATCTCGGCCTTTCCAAGCTTGCACTTGTTCTTAAGGCCCACACGTCGGATGATGTTTGTCGCAAAGCAGGTAATTCGTAAAGATCCCATTTGCGATATGCCATTGGAATGTTTACATTACTTCCACCTTTATTGATACGGGACAATATTTTCAATTTTTGTCGGTCATCTGGAATAATATGACGGATTTTCCACTCAATCTTTTCAATAGTAATATCAGCATCAACTTCACCAATGTAGCAGTTGGAAAAAGTGCGGGCGATAATTAAAATCAACTCTTGCTTAATATTAAATATGCCCTTCGAATAATCTTCAGCAAATCCCATCAGATATTTTAGAGGTAGCTTTCCAGAGAACACTTTACTTGTAGAATCAAATATACCTTGGTTTTTTTCATCCAAACCCCATCCACAGGCCATAAGACTTTTTTGTTGGGTTGCACCCAATGATGCCATAGTTTTCAACGTTGAAGTAATTCCAGGTTTTCGAACAACAGCAACTTGTTCCCCAGCCATTTCATAACGTATTTCGTCGAAGAGGAAAGCGATTGCATTATTTGATAAGTAACAGTGTTTAGTAACATCACTAGATTTGAAAGTTCCTTCGATGTATATGTAGCTGTCTGATATATCCAAAATAATGTCTTGAAAGTGTACTGGAATGCGAATTTCATCAGAGTTGCTAAACGTCGGAGAACCATACGGCTTATATGTGTGCTCTTGTAAGCTGACAATGGAATTATCAAAAATGGGTTCGGTAAAAACCTCAATTTTGTCACTGGTACTGGCCATATTTTAATTTCGTACTCTTAAACCAATGGATTGTAGAAATTTACGGTCTTTTGCAGAGAGCTGCTTACGAGCAAAACGTCTTTTCAATCTAACGTCTGGATTGTGAATGATCTTGGTCTGTGTAATATGTTTTCTTTTATGTTGTGCAGTTGAAGCTTGAGTGTTAGACAGCATATTCAGTGGACGATTGAAGCAAAAACCCATATTTATAATATTTTTTTCAATTCCACTTTAACTATAATTTTTTCACCTTGAAAATTTATCAGATCACCGTTATCATCCAAGATGCGTAGAGTAATGTTGTCTATTGACTGACGTCCCTCGGGCATTATCGGCATATAAATAATATTTTGAGGTTCTTTTGAAATTTTGTAACCTGGCTCGACATCAACATCGAATTCGAATAATGTGTGGCTTTGTCTTGAGTTCAAATATGCTCCTGAAGTTATGTTACAATCCACCCTTATAATACGCACTTTCATTATGTCCACATTACTAGTTGATTCATGTAGTTTTCCACTTTTTAACACAACCGGTCCAAAGCCTAATAATCCACCAACACTGTTTTTTCCTCTGAAATCAATGTTGAGCGACGACTTGAGTTCACATTTTAATGTATTATTGTTGGCCTCCAATGAAAATAATATATTACATTTGTCTTGTTTGCAGGATTGCTTTAAACTTGTGTGCATCGCTTTGGAAATTTCATTAATTTCGTAAGCTCCTGGTGGAATCCATAATTGTATTGGTTTTTGACCATCATTTTTTATGTATGCAAACAAATTGTTACTTTCATCAACGTTAAAAATTGAATTATAAGTGTAAAATCCCAACAATGCAAGACCATACTTATGCGTTGAATTCAATTCGACGGGTGGATAAAAATCCGCACTTATAACACTTCTGTGTCCTGTTAGCGTGAATGTGTAAGACATGACTGCTATCGAAGCATAGTATGCGGGCTTATTTATTGTTGTTTACAGCAATTAATTGGGTTTAGACTATGCATCAATCCATCTTTAGCTGTTTCATATGTTATTTTTACATCCTTGATTTTACAATAACAACAAAATAACTTTTTTGGTGCTGGTCCATCTCCTTCATCCACATCTGATTTATTTTCGTTGTTATAATGTTCGTTACAGTATTGATATTTTAACAATTCTTTGTCACTTTTCATATGTTCAGGTAGCTTATTCCAAACGAGTGCGATTTCATCTGAGGCTAACGCAATCATCACTTCCTTTGGCATATTTTCTAACTGTCTTGCTGACATGTTTCTCAGCCCACCTACTTGACTATATGCTTTAAGCGACAATAGCATTTTTGTGTAGTTATCACGATCCACTTTTGGTGTCACACACGCTGCTGCCATTATATATTTTTTTTTTAATTTTGAGAGAGAAACTTCAAACACAAATGTCCACACCAGACTGTACCGAATTCTTGTTGGCGGTCATATGTATAGTAGATTTTCCTTGATGCTTCGGATCCCCGTTGTAGATAGCGCACCAATTCGGTAGGTGGTGGTAAATCACCAAAGCTATCAAAATATTTTACATTTAAATTTTTTTTTCTATATGCTACCCAATGCGTCCCGCCTCCCAATATACTATCCAAATTAATAATTGCAGCTTCATAACGTTTGGGTCCTCGCACTGGCAGTGAATCTCTCATATAAACCCCTCTAAAATGTGGTATTTTCATCTTTGCAGCAAACTTTTCTATATCAATATTGGATAGTGGTCTTCGAGGCAGGGATTCAATTAGTTTTTTGATTTTCCATTGCTATTGCTTAGAAATAATCCCATACCTGTACGATATGGCTTAAGAAACAAACCATTTCCTTTTGAACACAAACGCAAGGTAGCACCGGTTTTTTCTGTGCCTGCATTTTTTACAGTCTTTAAAGCACGCACAATACCAGCTGCTCCACCAGCTAAGGAACCCAAAGCTGATAGCCCTGCAAATATCGGTATTAGAGGTAATATCCCACCAGTTTTGGGGATTGGTATAATTCTAGGGGTGCGAATTTTTCGTTTACCACCAGCTGCTTTTAAGGATTTACGTGCAGCTGTAATAGCTATTTTTGATGTTTTCATAAGATTTTTTTCAAGGCTCTTCTTTTCTCCAGATTTCATTAATTGCGATCGAATTGGTTGTCTAATAGCTGATCCAAATGCTTTCTTGGGTTTTTGTTGATGATGACGACGACGACGCTTATTGCCCCTCTTTTTTCCTTTGGAAACCTTTGAACGGCGTTTATTTTGTTTAGTCGATGGCACTCCCATACCAAAACGTTGTTTTGCTTTCATGACGTTAGTTACTAACCAAGCTGCAGCCTTTTCCCGTAAACCTCCTTAGATTTTACTCTTTTCCAAGCACTTTGTTCGAGTTCGTAATCGGCTTGGTGTCGTGCACTTAAATCCTCACTGTTATGCAAATATGCTAAATCGTGTTTTTTGCAAGCAGCATCTAATGGATTAATTCCCTGATCACCACGTTGAACACGTTTTATTACTTTGGTCCCAGGTCCACAATACTGATAACCGGGTATATGTAACTCAATTGGTAACCTATTAATTGCTGAATTAACAATACCAGCTCCAGTCTTACTTGATAACCGATAGCGACCACTTCGCTTGACTGATGACATCTAAATGATTGCATACGTGAAAATCACTATAAAATATAGTTAAAATGAGAATTGTCAAGCTTAAGCAAAAACTACCAGTTGATAATCTTGATGTCAAGGTTGGGTCAGGACACGATCAGAAATGTTTAAGAAGACATGGACCGCTGCTTCCATCATCTATACGTGGGTTGCTAATTGGACCGTCGAATTGTGGAAAAACCAATGTTATGATATCGCTGTTAACACACCCGTTGGGATTGCGTTTTGAAAATGTGTATATTTTCTCAAAGTCGCTGTATCAACCCAAATATGAGTATTTGAGAAAAATCCTATCACCAATTAAAGGTCTTGGCTACTACACTTTCAGCGATGGAAATAATATAGTGCAACCGTCAGATGCAAAGCCAAACTCTGTATTTATTTTTGATGATGTCATGTGTGAAAAACAGGATGTTATAAGATCATATTTTAGTATGGGACGACACAAAAATGTGGATGCTTTTTACTTAGCCCAAACATATTCACGTGTTCCAAAACAACTTGTACGTGATAATGCAAACTTCATTATAATGTTTAAACAGGACGAGCTGAATATGCGACACATATTTTCTGATCATGTTTCACCTGATCTAACGTTTCCGCAATTTCAAGACATGTGTTCTAAATGTTGGGACAATAAGTATGGTTTTTTAGTTATCGATAAAGATAGTGATGTTAATTCGGGAAGATATCGCAAGGGATTTGATAGCTATATATATTTATAGAAATAGCAATAAACCCTCATTCCATCATTGTCCGTTAATTTGAAGACACCATGAGTGAAGAAATCGATTTAAAACGTAAACTGGTTGAAACAACCAATGCTGTAAAGAAAAAATTTAAGCAAATCAAAGCAGCTAAATCTCAATATCATGTCGATTTAGAAAAGTTTTATGAACCGATTACTAAACCGTTGACATCAATATCAAATGCAGTGAAGCAGAAACAACAACCACAAAAACAGTCACTAAAACAACAGCAACCGCATCCGCAGCAGCAGCAGCAGAAACAGTCACCACAGCCAACATAAACCCAAAACTCAATTTCTACAAGTAAACCTGGAAGTCGTTACGGTTTAAACACAACAATGGATAATGCAGATATATCAATTAATCCAAATACAGAAATATTTGATGAATTACTCATGGCGCCAGTTGAAACATCTACCCCAAAACATAAATTGTATGAGTCGTCAGTATTTGCAACACCATCTCCATCAAGGCAATCCACACCAACATCTAATGAAACTAGTTCTATTGAGAGGACATCTTTTAAAAGTATTCGCACCTATCTAACAGGGTTACAAAGGCATCCATCCTATTATGACAACATTTACGGTGTTCATTATGACTCAAAAACAAAAACAAATAAAGACAAAACATATATCGGAAATGTCGAAGTACGTTTCTCCAATGGGAACATTAGTTTATATAAAAAGGAGAGAAATATTGCTATATTTAATGGAACAAAAGAGCTTTATGATTTGATTTTCCTAAAATCACCACCACTACTGGGCCATGAAGACGATTTGAATAAAGACACTCTGCAAACATACAAAGATATTTTGGATATGACAAATGCAGCATACAATCATTACGACAAAAGTAATGGTTTACGGGAAACTCGATGGCCAAAATATAGACAAATTATAAAACCGCTAATGCAGGGAACTAAACTTGGTGCTGGAGTGCGACAAAAGAAAAAATCTAAAATTTACTTGCCAGTAAATAAGACATTATCTTCAAAGTCATCTCAATATGTCTATTGGAATAAACCCAGTGAGTTGGTGGATCGATTACGATTATTGTGGAGTTCAAAAGTAGCAGGACATACTGGGCATGATAATGAAATTATGTCAATTATTGAGGAGCTTCGAGAGGAAGGAATTATATATTAAGTAATTGCAATCAGTTATATTGATCAGTGATGAATGAGACATACTATACTATGGATCCTAGCCCCGAAAAGCTTAAAATTGTAAATGAACTACATCGAAATGCAAGAAAAAACTTCGCCAGAAGACACACCATAATAAAAGGGTATAAGGATTTGTGGCAAATTGATTTGGCAGAAATGCAACAATATGCTAATGAAAACGACGGTTATCGTTATATTGTCGTCTGCATAAATTGTTATTCAAAATTTGTGTACACGAGAGCTGTTAAAAATAAGACCGGTGTTGAAGTTACTAATGCAATGAAAAGCATTATTGAAGAGGCTTCATTTACTCCAACTAATTTACAAAGCGATCAAGGAAAAGAGTTTTACAATAGCAACTTTCAAGCTCTTATGAGAAAATATAACATAAACCATTATTCTACCTATAGCACGAAGAAAGCAGCCATTGTAGAACGTGTTATACGAACTTTAAAAAACAAGTTATATAAGCAATTTTCAGCAAGAGGATCGTACAGATGGTTACAAATTTTACCATCTATAACGAAAGCCTATAACAACGCCAAACATCGTACGATTGGAATGAAACCGAAAGATGTGAAAGAAAATACACAAATTAATGCATACAATTATTTGAAAATTGTTCCGAAGAAAAGAAAATATCGTTTGGGTGATATTGTTCGCATTAGCAAGTATAAGAGCATATTTGATAAAGGATATACCCCCTCATGGTCAACTGAACTATTTAAAATATCCAAAGTTAATGTAACTAACCCACCAACATACCTATTGAAGTCGTTAGAAGAAGGTCAACCGATTAAAGGGTGTTTTTACGAACCAGAATTGCAAAAAACAAATAGTCCAGGTGTTTATTTAGTGGAAAAAATTCTAAGAAAACGTAAGAAAAATCACACTGATCAATTGTTTGTAAAATGGTTAGGATTTTCAAACCAAGCTAACTCTTGGATAGATAAGTCTGATATTGTATAAAAAATATTTAAATATATTGTGTAACACTAGTAAAAAATAAACATATAATTTGCAAAATTGTATTTTATTTTACATGTAGGTACTATAGAAATAAAATATATCAGGAACGATTTGTAACTGATAATATTTAAAATAAAAAACAGATATAAAAGTAATATATTTTTTATTATATATAATAATATTTTTACAAGAAGAACAAAAAAGAAAAATATTAATAAGTTAACCTAGGGGTTATAACCAAATTGGCGAAGCTCATCCTTGGATAAACATATACTGCGGATACGTTGTTCCTCCTCCTCATCATCAGTGTGATCACTATCACTATCCCAAAATTCCTCGTCTGATGTGTCGAGCGGAGCATCGCAAAATTCGTCAGTTGATGGCTCGAGTGAAGCATTCGGTATTGCAGGTGTTGATGGTGAATGATCTTGTTGCTGGTGTTGTTGTTGTTGTTGTTCTTGTTCTTGCCGCTCTTGTTCTGGTCTTGCTGGAGATTGTTCTTCCTGCTGTTTCGGAGGAAACTCCTTTTCACACCAATCACAAAAACCCCTTTTTCCTCCGATAATTTCGAAATGTTCACAGTTGACACACATTTGACGTCCATTTACAGAAAATGGATAGACCAGCGTTGTTTGTGATTTAGAAGTCATTTTTGAGCAAAATTTATTAAACTCGATGTATGAATGGTAGAAGTAAACTGAGTTATCGGATTTTGGGTTCTAGTTTTTATACAATACAGATGTCCCTCACTTATGACCTTTCTTTTTTGAGTGATCTTTATCTAATACCAAGTGGATGGGCATCTTTGTCTGACTCTTCTCAAGGTTATCAACTCGATGTTCAAGAGCTGCCAGAAGCTTATTATTTTTTTCTTCAAAATCTTCTTGCTTTCTATCAAAAAGCCCAAAGAAATCTTTATTGATTATATCAAAAAGCTGTTTTCGTGATTTGTACAGTTCTTCAAAAACATATAGTGGAGTTGCTGCATCATTATCTTTAGTTGGTTGAGCAACATTTGATAAACATTTTCCTTCGATATCATATTGTCCGTCAGAGGTTAGTTTAAAACCATTACCTGGTATACCGCGGAGTAGTTGAACTTTTTCATTCACTCTTTGACGACCAAATTTGTCGATTGTGTTGTTAACACGACCCATTTTTATTTTCAACTAAGTCATTTTTCTTATGATATCCGCTTATATATATATTGAGAAAAAACAAACAATAATTTTGCTACATACAATTTATTTACAATTTTATATTTTTAAACATTACAATAAATTGGTTAAAAACATTTGGGGCACCAATCATTGATTACTGTTACATTACTACCACCGCCACCACAACACGCATACGAGAAAATGTATTCTTTGTCTTTTTCATCTTCTTCGTCTTCTTTAGTTTCTTCTTCTTCTTTTCTTCCTCCAAAACTAGAATCCTCATCCTCGTCGTCGTCATCGTCGTCGGTGTCGTCATCGGCGATTAAACCATAATTTAGCAATATTTCTTTGGAAATATGTGGTATTTTGATAAAGAACTCTTCCAGTCGTTCAAGGTACATACCGGAACAAATTTCATCTAAACCAATGGACCCATATAGGAATTGTTCGCAAAGATGAGCTCCAACTCGAAAACGAATTGCATCCATCATGTTTTTCTTGTACTCCGTTAAACTCAAACCCAAACCGGGTTTGTCATGTGTTGAGTCATCTAGAGCATCTTGAGCCATTTTTCGTAATTTCAACGATAGTTCAGTAAAATATGCATCTTGGGCAACTCTGACCGTATCTTTATCGTCACACATCTTAAATAGATAATATTTTAAGCGATTGTGGAGGTGCTTCCCTACAAGTGTACAACTATTTTTTTACATATTCAAGCAATAAGTACTTAACTAATATGATAAACAATATAAAAAAATTAAAAAAGAAAAAAGTTTATTCCAAAGACCCAAAATTAATTAATGCTCGTGCATTACCCCCAGAAGTAACATTTGAACTTAGCCCCAAATATGTTAAAGTATATTTATTATCAGACATATTTATGCCCTCTATAATATCCTCGGTAAAAGTTTCAGCTACACGTTTTGGTAAAAATGTTTGAAATATCACATTGTTTAGCGAATCAAATAGTGTGACAACAATACTTTTACCAAAGCGTGTTGTCGCTGGAATCATTTTTTTAATGGTGTAAACTTTTCCCACATCCAAAGTTGAAAGTCTTTTACGTTCAGGATACTCCATTTCTTTGTTTATCATATTATTAATTTCACTCAAGGTCTGCTGTGAAATGCTCATTATTGAAATATGTAATAAAATAATTTAAAATACCTTCAATAGACACTGTTGGAATACACACCACAAAAGAAATATTACTATTCACCACTTTTCAAGGTAACAGTTTAGGGGCTGCTATGCTTGTGTGACTATGAATATCTTGCTAACTGAACCATCTTTTATTGGAGTTTTCAAGGTCGATGAAATAAAAAAATTAATGGCAGGGGGAGTAACCACTTCATGGGAAAAACATACCATCATGGTCAAGGTCATAAATAAACACCTGCAAACGTACATGGTCAAGGTCATCAATATAACAAGTGACCTCGAATATGGACAAGGTCATAAATAAACACCTGCAAACGTACATGGTCAAGGTCATATGACATCACACACAAAACACCTGCACCCATTCAAGGTCAAGGTCAAATAAACACCTGCCCACCTTCGCGGTCAAGGTCAATGGAAGGAGTGGGGGGAGAAGGTCATTTCCCATTTCTACACTACTCTATTTATAGCCTTAAAATGGTTATAAATTTTTTTTATGAAGTCTTTATTATTAAATTTGGATTCCTCGTTGATATGGACCTGCTTTAATAGATTTTTTATAATATTTTAATAACTACCTATTTATACAAAGGTGTTCAAATAATAAGATTAAAAATGAAATTGTAAAGAATCTAGATTTTTAAATGAAAACTCCCTAATTTTATTATTATTTCGCAATAAAAATAAGTGTGTTTGTATAAGGTTATTGTCTATTCTGAAAATTTTTAGTTTTCGAGATATTGCCAATTTAATATTTTTATAAGGCGATTTTACTGCGCAGTTCAGTTAGTCCTAGTTGGCCATGACGGCGTTAAAAAACAATCAAATGGTATAGAAATCTACGAAGCTGTCACTTGAAAATTGTAAATAATCACGCGCTTAAATTGTAGAAACAGTCATAGGAGTAACTAAACTTAAAATCCGCAGCAAAATCGCGATATAAAAATATTAAATTGGCTAAATTTTGAAAACTAAAAATTTATGGAATAGCAACCTTTCAAAAACTCACCATTATTTTTAATGCTAAATAAGAAATAAATGTAACATTTAGGGGATTCCCTTTGAAAATTTAGACTTTTTGCAGTTTTTCAATTTCTTTGTTTATCAAAATATTATAAAAAACTATTACAGATCCTTTTCAACAAGGAATTCCACTTGAATTAGACAAAACGTCATTTTTGACATAAAAACTTAAAATAAAAATATAGGAAATGAATCTTTGACTGTTCCTCGTATTCATCATAAAGACTTTCGCCGAAATTGATGAGTACCTATCTAGTATTTTGGTTTACATATACCTATTATGCAAATTTACAAATCAAAAATAGGTTTATTAAATTTTTTTTAAAAATCCATCTTTATGGCAGAGTCACTGGCAGCAAGTCAACAAATTATTAATTGTGTTTTAGTAACACGGATGTCTCTAAACAAAGCTGCTATACCTACCTTTTTTGTAAAAATGTGGCAAAAATTAATTGCAGATTTATTAAGCAAACAATGGACTCTAATTTTACGGAAAATTACGTACCACAAATTTACAACTTACCAAATTTCCTAGTGCCATAGCGATAGCCCATGTTTTCGAGTTTAATCCACAGCTCGCTTCTAATTTTCCTTTCGTCATCGCCTGCAATCACCTTAAATATATTTTCCAAACAAATAAATGTATAGTAGCTATAAAGAATGCTTTTTAATAATAGCTAGGTAGCTAACTGAGAAAATTAGAAAGACGAAGAATGCTAGATGCTAGCCTTCTCAATTCTATTCAGGATAGCACGCGGCAGCCAGTTTAAGATAGACGCCAGACGTCTTGTCGCCAAAAAGGATCAAAGGAAAAATACAGGGAGTATTAAACTTTTCCGACCATCTATGAAAATGAAAAAAAAAATCAATACATGTGTTGAATATATTTTTCAAGGCACACTATTTTATATAAACAGATGGTGCTAATGTGACCGCAAAATTATTTATTAAAAACAACAAATTTTCGGAACCCGTGACGTGAATTGATGTGCTGGGTGGGGTAAAACATACGAAATAACGTATTACTAATTAAAAAAATAACGATTCTATTTCTTTTAATCCTGGAGGACTTAAATATTAAGTTTTTTATGACATTTATATAAAAAGAAAATAGAGTAAACGATCCACCACAGAACTCCCATAATTTACTAAAAAAAGACAAGAAAAGAGAGAGCATACCCCTATAGATTAGGGATGGCACTTTGAAACAGGATCTATTTTTTTTCGAAACAGGTTTTTATCTGGAACAGGTATACCTACACCAGTTTTTGTAGCTTCTGCATTCCGTTTCAGCTTCAGCTGTGCTGCTGTCTGTTACAGTGGAACACACTGATGTTACCGCAGAACATACTGTTATAGCGGAACAGACTATTACACCGGAACAGAATGTTACTGCAAAACAGTGTTCCTACCACAGCCACATATACACTATATTGCCAATACAAGCAGCCGCACGAAGCAAGAATACACCCATCGTACGATTCAAAATAACCTGAGTTGGGGGCCGTGGCGCTTGCGCAGTAGGGAAAAAATTAGACAACTCACACGATTTCTAACAGAACCCAAGGTCTCTTGAACAGAACCGGCTCGCCGTTATATTCTTATTAGTCGCCATGTTTTGTTTCGTTCATTCGTGTGTTGTTATAATTTCCAAGTTTTGGTTGTTAATATTTATAAAACTTTACTTTAGACTTTTTTTTTGTTAGTTTGTAAGTTATAGTCGTTTCCATCTTTTTTACGTTGTATTCGTTCGGATGTTCCGTGTGTGATTGTGGATATTATTTTTAAGTTTTGGGTGCGAATTTAGGTATAAAACTTTACCAGACATGTTATTGTTAGCGACTTGTGTCTCCCGATGGGTAGAAAAAAGTGCATGATCCTTTTTTGCACGAATCGCGGTTCAATACCAGGAAAAAGGTATTTCAGGTATGTAAAATATTGGTTACTTAGTTTTATTTGACTATAATCTGTATACTGTACACACCCGAACTAAACGGGTGAATTTAAATAAGAGCTTGTAAAAATATTTTGAAAGTCGGCCCTGTCAAATGTTTACATCAAGAAGCAAATTTCCGAGCTGCGCAAACTCAACGGCCCCTGATCATTCTGCTTACAGTGGTGTCATCATTGAATTATGGTATTAGCAATATAGTGTATGTATATATGTGGTTCGGATCCACTAAATCGTGGGCGTATGTCCAAAACTCACAAACAGGTCCCAAGCAAATACTTTTCTACTTTTGAAAAATGTATATAAATGTGACCACAGCGCGAAATCGATTGGAATTAGAACAGGTATTTTGTAAAACTGGAACAGGTTGAACCTGTTATTTCAGCCATCCCTACTATTAATATCGATTCCGGGTAGTAGGATGTAGATCTGTCATTCCTCTGTGAATTGTAGCGACGAGCTATCCTATTTTGCCTATTTTGTCTTCGTTGTTGGTCCTGTTATCCTATTATTCCTCGGTGATTTTTTGACGATAATGCTGTTTGGTTTGATTTGTTTTTTAGCGTTTAATATAAATTTTTTATCCCCCTTTTTTGTAAAATTTGTATCTAGTTTAAATTTAATCATCCAGATCTATACAATACAAGAAGTGTTCTTATAGATTTATTCTAAAATATGGAACCCAGTTTTGAACAGGATATTCATAGCTTTGTATCGAAGGACTTGACTGACTTTATGCCCAACAATTTTCTTGAAGGGAATACGAATTCAGAATGTCCTGCTATTAAGAAAGAAACAGAACAAGTATCTAATCCAAGCTTTCCTCCTGTATTAAAAGAACATAAACAGGTATCAAGTGCTGCAATACTAAACATTGAAAATGCTTTTAATTTGTTAATAAAAGAGGAGCCTGAAATAGATGCTTATGAAATTGAAAATGTTCCGCTTGAAGTTCCTGAAAATGTTTATGCCAAAGAATGTCTTAAGCAGGGACACAAATTATTAGGACAATTGAAGAACAAAGTAACTGAGCAAAATGGAAATGTTATGGGTAACTTAGTTCACATTCCTTACTCCCATAATAACGACAATCGTCAATTAGTTGTAAGTTTGGAGAATCTGAAAGTAATTGAAAGGGAAGGAAATCTTATGGTTGATAATTTAGAATGGATTTTTAAATCTGCTTTAAATAGGTAAATTTTACATTTCCTTAACTACTTATAACTGAGTAAAGACAAACCTCATTGGAAGAAAAAAAAACGTATATTTATGTGACAAGCTCTTTCAATGGGCACCCCACATGCATATTTTAAAATGTAATTTTTTGTTAACCCCACAAGAAAACCCGCTAAAATTATTACTAATTTATTTGTGCCATAATAGCATCAAAATTGCAATAATATTTATCTGTTTATAGTTACACCAGGTGAAAATTGATAATTTGTTCAGAAGTGATGTATTTTAGTGCATAAGGTACGAATCTAAAAGCCGTGTCAGTCAGAAATCCTTAATTTTTAAAATAGTATTTTTCTTAAAGTGTCATTTTAGCAGATATTAGGGTATCTTTGCATTAGTTCCTAATTTGTTTGTGATGCAATTTTAAGCAAGGAAGGGGTACCTAAAGAGAGAAATATTTTATATAGATAGCCTGATATTGTCTGTCTCATTTTGCCTATTTTTGTGCTATTTTTACATACTAGTCTCTGACAGAGCAGGTCTTTAGCTGTGACACAATCCAAAAACAAATTAATGCTAGAATGTTGATTTTTAAACAAAAATTTAAAGTCAAAATTGTAATTAAAAAACACGAGGACAAACAAATAATGAGACTTTTTTTTATTCAAGAATGATAAATCTGATATACCTACTATATACCTACAATAATAAGTGTTATAAAAAAAACCAATATGCTTCTTTAAAAATCCGAAACCTAGCCCCTAAAAGATGGCACTGTAAGAAGGAATATTTGAAAAACTATAAGCGTTCTTGACAAAAATGGCTATTAGATCAGTATTAGTAAGACTTACCTTATTAAATATAATTTATTTTACAGGTATAATAACAATGCCCCGGTGAAAATAGAAAGCAACTCAACAGGTGACTTGGAGAGATCACATAAAATCACTTTTAAAGAATGGAAGATTAAAAACGAAGATCTGAACATTAAAGAAGAGTTGGAAGAAATTGAAACCAGGTGGGTACTTATCATGGGTATATAAAAGGGTGGAAGGGGCTTGTTTCCCTCACCCCCTAGCTGGCTGGGCCAAACATACTAAAGAATTATCAACCACCAAAATATTTTACATTTTATACCAAAGCTTTGATTTTCTTTGTTTTATTAAAATTCTGTCTTAATTTGTTCCAAAAACTTTATTTTTATTTCTTGAAAAGAGGAGAATATCTCATTAAAGATTATTATGATTCATACATAAAAAAAAACGGTAAACCTTCAACGTATGCAGAAGAATACTTAAAAAACCAAAATTATATTTTTTGTAACAAACACTGTTTTGGAAAATATTTTTTTTTATTGAAACTAATAAAAGAGTTAAGAGAACAGATATGGGTAAGCGTCCCTATACCAAAATTGACAAAGGACAACGGGAGATGGGTATTTAGATGAAAGGGCGGAGAGCAGTAACCCCTGGCTCCCTCTATCGGCCTGTACGACACGCTACTGATTGCCTCTTCAATAGATTTATTGTATTTAATTATCTCTTTTTTAGAGTAATTACCAGTACCAGTAAAAGGAGTCAGCTAGAGCCCCAATTAATTGTCAAGTTGAAAAAACTTAAAATTGTAGGAAAAGATGGAACATTTAAAGTGGAGCATTTAAATGAGGGTTCTGGTACTGATTTAATCAGGTGATTGCATTTATGTTTAATAGTAAAAAATGGTAGTACCCACATACAGTGTATATAGGTAACAACATTGTACATAGTATGCGTTTTTCGTCATTACATAATATGCAGTATCGAGCAAAAGGAGAGAAACATTTATTTTTTATATTTCCCTTTTATACAGGGTGTCCCACCGGGAACCGAATCGATCTATATATAGAAAACTATACATAGGAAAATTTTGAAAATTTGACAGTATGCTGATGCTGATGGGGGCGACCGGGCTAAAATATTTTCATAATGGTGACACTTCCGGTTATACCGGAAGTAAGTTTCAACTTGCTTATTTTAAACGGGACACCCTATATATTATTACATTTTTGCATTCTACGCAAGATTCTAGGCACATTTTGTATACCATGTCCTATACCTATGTCTAAACTTTTTTGACATATTTGAATTTTTATGTCAAAAATGAATTTTGCAAGCCTTAGAATAATTATCAATTTTTTCTATAAAGAAGCCTTATTTATTTAATTTAAGTGGGATTCCTTGTTATAAAGGACCTGCTTTAATAGATTTTTTATAGTATTTTGATAACTATTGATATAGTCTAAATACAATCTTCAACATTTTAAGACCAACGTTAATCGCTTTCTTCGCACACGCACCGCTCCCACTACACTGCAGGTGTTTTATCATAAAAAAAAAAGAAGGTGTTTAAAAAATAAGATTAAAAATGAAAATGAAAAACTGTCAAAAGTCCAGATTTTCAAATGGAAACACCCAAATTTTATAATTATTTCTTATTTAGTAGCATTTAAAATAAGGGTAAGTTTGTATAAGGTTGTATATCCCAAAAATTCTTAGTTTTCGAAATATTGCCAATTTAATATTTTTATATGGGAATTTTGCTGCAGATTTTAAGTTCAGTTACTCTTAGTTGGCTATGGCGGCGTTGAAAAACAATCAAATGCTAAAAAATCTATGACGCTGTCACTTAACATTATTAATAATCATTCCCGGGCGCTTAAATTATACAAACGAAGATTATTAAACTTATGTATTATTTATGGAGAATGTGATAAAGTTATATTATGTCACATTTGCCATTCGATATC
Source organism: Polydrusus cervinus (assembly GCA_935413205.1). Lineage (NCBI taxonomy): Eukaryota > Metazoa > Arthropoda > Insecta > Coleoptera > Curculionidae > Polydrusus > Polydrusus cervinus. The sequence continues at coordinate 1,517,487 of OW284518.1, forward strand.
CGCAAAAACAGAAGCCATCACAATGTGCTTATTAATAATGTTTAAATGGTAAGTGACAGCTTTACAGATTTTTTAGCATTTGATTGTTTTTCAACGCCGTCATAGCCAACTAAGAGTAACTGAACCTAAAATCTGCAGCAAAATCCCCATATAAAAATATTAAATTGGCAATACTTCGAAAACTAAGAATTTTTGGGATATACAATCTTATACAAACTTACCCTTATTTTTAATGCTAAATAAGAAATAATTATAAAATTTGGGTGTTTTTATTTGAAAATCTGGACTTTTGACGGTTTTTTCATTTTCATTTTTAATCTTATTTTTTAAACACCCTGTATCAATAGTTATTAAAATATTATAAAAAATCTATTAAAGCAGGTCCTTTATAACAAGGAATCCCACTTAAATTAAATAAAAGCCACCTGATACACATTTGCGAGGTAGGCAATAAGATAATTTATTTTATGCTCTCGCAGAAGAGTTTGCATTGTGATCCGTATTTCACCTCTGTTCTGATAAAATTCAGTCTCTAAAAATGTGTTTAAGCACTAATTAAATTTTATGTTAATTAGGTTATCTTTTTGCAGTTACTCACCAAATTGTATTGGTCAAAACAGCCTAAACAAGTATGCAGAAGATGTTCCAAGGTTTAGATGCCATCAATGTTCTTATAAAACAATTTTGAAATGCGATTTAAAGAAACACCTGCTTCGACATCCCGAAGAAGTAGAAACGTTTAAATGCAATAAATGTGCCTTTCAAACTGGACGTGAAAAAATGTTTAAGGCTCATCAACGTCGACATAACAATTCAGAGGAAGTTCAAAAGTATCAATGCAATCAATGTTTTTATAAATCAAAGTTTAAAGCGAATTTGAAATGGCATCTCTTCAAACATAAAAAACCAGAAGAAATCGAAATGTTAAAATGCACTAACTGTGACTTCCAAACCATTCATAAACGGAGTTTACAAGGCCATGTGCTTTTGCATAATGTCGACATGCTTAAGTGCAATAAATGTAGCTTTCGAACCACTAGTAAAAAACATTTAAATAGTCATTTGCTTTGTCACAAAGAAAAAAAGTTTAAATGCAATCAATGTTCTTATACAACAATTTTTAAATTCGATTTGAATATGCACCTTTTTCAACATAAAAATCCAGATGCCGAAATATTTAAATGTTATAAATGTGACTTTCAAACTAGACTTGACGCAAAACTACAATGGGGTAGTCATATTAGCCAGGTGGCTAAAAAGCTAACAAAAGCTGTATTTGTACTGCGAGGACTCTCGAGTTGTGTTTCTCCAGCTATATTGAGAACAGCATATTTTGCATTATTTCAGTCCCATGTCTCATACGCTATTTTGGCTTGGGGGCACTCTGCGGAGGTTTATAGACTGTTTGCCATTCAAAGGAGAGTAGTAAGAGTAATATCTAATCTCGGCTACAGAGACGATTGTAGAGGGGCGTTTGTTGCTCTTCAAATTTTAACATTGCCAGCCCTCTATATTTTACAGAATTTACTTTTTATAAAAAAGGCAGATAATTTTAAATCACACACAGACATACATGACTATAATACACGCAAGAAAAATAATTTAGTACCCTTATGGTGGCGCTTAGGAAGGTGTCAGGATGGCCCGGGCTATTGGGCCATTAAATTTTATAATGTTTTGCCAGAAAGCATTAGGAACCTGCCTTATAAGCAGTTCTCCAGCAGAATGAAGGAGATCTTGACTGATAATGCTTTTTATTCATATACAGAATTTTTAAATTTTAATGTGTTTTAACCTGTGTTTCTTTTTTTGGTACTAGATTTAACTATGTATATTGTTTGACGTGTGTAAACATTATGTATTAACATGAATAAAGGAATTTTGAATTTTGACGTAAAGCTTCCTTAAAGACCCACGTACTTTTGCATAAAAAATCAGAAGAAGGTGAATTGTTCAAATGCAATCAATGTGACTTTCAAACTCTACATAAAAATAATTTGCCAATTCATATGCTTCGTCATAAAACTATTTCATATGAGGTTGCCGAAATGTTCATATGCAATAAATGTGATTTTCAAACCAGATATAGAAATAGTTTAAAGAGTCATCAGTTGCAACATAAAATTTCAATGGAGGTTGAAATGTTTAAATGCAACAAATGTGACTTTCAAACCAGACAAAAAAATTCTTTAAATTGCCATCTGCTTCTGCATAAAAAAATAGAAAGAGGTGAAATGTTCAAATGCAATCAATGTGATTTTCAAACTATACATAAAAAAGGTTGGGAGTCTCATCTGCTTCGACATAACACTTTACAGGAGCTTATCAAATGCTATGAATGTGACTTTCAAACAACCACTAAAGACAGTATTAAGCGACATATGTTTCGGCATATTAAAAATGCTGAAAAGTTAAAATGTGATCAGTGTTCTTATAAAACACATGTTAAAAAAGATTTCAAAAGACACCTCCTTCGATATAGGAATCCAGAAGAAGCCGAAATGTTCAGATGCAATAAATGTGCCTATCAAACTATTGTTAAAAATAATTTAAGGTCACATATATTGAGGCATAATAAATCGGAAGATGCTCAAAAATTCAAATGCACTCATTGTTCTTATAAAACAATTAATAAAGGCTCTTTAAATAAACACCTCTTTACACATAAAAATCCGGACGATTGCGAAATGTTTAAGTGCTCTATCTGTAACTTTCAAACCAGACATAAAAGTTCTTTAACAACTCATCTGCTTCGGCATAATAATTCAGACGTTAAAAAGTTTAAATGTAATCAGTGTTCTTATAAATCAATTTCTAAAAGCCATTTAGTAAGACATCTACTTACACATAGAAATCTAAAAGATGTCGAAATGTTTAAATGCAGTAAATGTAACGTTGAAACTAGATATGAAAGGTATTTAAAGACTCATAAGTGCTCTGGAATAGTGATTCAAAAGTTTCAATGTGATCAGTGTTCTTATAAATCATTTTCTGAAACCCATTTCAACAGACACCTCCTGCGGCATAGTAATCCAGATAAAGTTAAAATGTTCAGATGCAATAGATGTGACCATCAAACTATTCATAAAAATAATTTAAAATTCCATATGCTTCTGCATAATAAATCAGAAGATGCTAAAAAGTTTAAATGTAATTATTGTTCCTATAAAACAATTTTAAAAAAATATCTAAGCAGGCACCTCAAGCGACATGAATGAATAAAGAAGTGAAAATATTCAAATACAATAAATATGGATCGGCGGTGAATTTCCCGAGACGTGTGTCCCAAATTCAAGTCCCATTGTGGGGATCTCAGAAACTATATCGTTAAAAAAAACCGAAGTATCTTTTTTGGTTTTTAGAAATTTCTACATAAAAGTAAAAATTTCAGTTTATGGTTTTTATTACATATATACTGGGTGACCCGTAAATTAAGAAGTAAAGATTTATTCATTTTAAGAGTTAAGAGGACTCCATACACCTTTAAAACGAGATTTATTTCTACTCGTTTATTATTTGATAAGGACAAAAACGTTGTAGTATATAAAATGTTATAGAAATTAAACAATGAACGATGATGAAGTATTGGAAAATCCTTTTGATTTGTCATATATCCCAAGTCTCATTTTAAGACACATTATGGTAAATGTATCTTAACTATCGTTTCCGACGCAAATTGAAAACTGTTGGCAACCTATATGGAAATATTTTCGGAACGAATACAAATGGCACATTTGCACTTGTTTCCAAGTGGGTGATACTAGCTGTGACTTTCGCTGTTTCGATGCACAATCGAAAATGTTTTGAAACTGTTACTTTAAATCTGTTTCATCCAATGTCACTCGTGGGGGGCGGGGAAATGTTAAAACATGCGTAAAACAAGCACTAAATTGTTTCCAAGTGTGGCTAATTTGGTGTGTGTAAATGTCAAAATGGACAAAATAAAGAAACAAATAATTAGAACACATGCACTATAAATAATTTCGCCATGATGTATTTGTCAAAAGTGTATTTTCTATAAGTTTATAGATTAAATTTTTATACAGTTATTGAAATATTTAGCAATTTAGCTTTATTTTCTAAACTCGCTCTCAAGTTATATGCATTTACAGAAAAAAATTATACTTACTTTGCTAAAAAAATAATAATTAAAAAATTTTCCAAACTTTATTTATCTCTTTTTTAAATCGAGTTTATTAGCGAAATGGAACTAATGTAACCATTTCTGGCTTTTCAAAACACGCATGTGTCTTAGGACAACTATAATTTTAATAAAAAATGTTTCGAAACATATCCATCCGCACGTGTCGTTAATGTATCGACACTGATGTGGTTTGTCAAATATTTTGAAACGAGCAGTTCTTAAGTGTTTCTAGTAACTGGATTGGAAAATGTGTCGCAAAAGTTTCTAAACACATGTGTCTCGAAGGAATTTTATCCAAAAGCGTTTCGAAGCAAAGAATTTGTGTCTAAAAATACTATTTGGGATGTATTACATATAATACATTTAAATCGTATATTTTTTTAATTTAGCAACACTATTTTGACTTTCCATTGTTCTGTATTTAATTCTACTTTTATTAAAATAGTTTTTCAAAAACAATTCTGTTTTTTTTTAAACCGAAAGTTCAACTTTTAGTCTATTTTTAACCTTAATTATAATATATCTCACTCGCTCACGGATGCTCTCTCTTTCAAACATCAGTGGCAAAGGCCACTTTCGGAGACGCGACGCGCGTCGGCTGACCGATGGCTTCCATGGACCAAACATGGAAACTGTAAATGTAGCTAGCTACGGAACCTACTTAATAAGTGTGTAAATTTCCATTTTTCGGCCAATTTAAACCAGTGAAGTCAACTTTTGAAGTTTAAATACAAACAAAATCATTTCTATTCAATGCTTAAATTCTATTGGAAAATTCTCACTTATAATCTCCCCAGAGCGTGAATTATTTCGGGAAATTTTTTCGAGGTCCCGAATTATTTGTAAATTTTATTAAAAAAATTGCTATTAAGGAAAAATTTCCGGATTTATAATTGAAGTTCGAGGGAGATTCGGTAGGAAAATTTTGCACCTAACCTTTTTATTAAGAATGAAAAAAAAATTGAAATAACAGTGATCTGTGAATGAGGATAAAATCACGTTAGTTGGGTCATTCTACTTTTCTTTGCAAATTAGTCGCTTTGTTATATTCAGTGAAATAATAATTTTTATGGACGTGAAAATTTTTTAACGTAGGGTGAGTGCGCCAGTATTAGGGAATCCAAACCACGTGATTCAATATGGCGGTTGGATGGCAAAAAGCATTGAGTCACCAGTTAAATGCCACCAGCAACCAAGGTCTCTATCTATTTAAAGACCTTGACCAGCAACATTATTTTTATGGTCACGGGTACCAATCACAAAGCAGTATTTGCCATCCAACCGCCCTTTTGACACATCTTTGGATTGCCTAATTGGGCCTTTTTTGATAAACTTAAACTTGCGCAATAAATACCTTAAAGGGATTTTGGACTAGACTATTTTTACCTTAGTACATATTCAACGATAAAGTGAGCAAGGCAGAGAACGACTAAAGATCAATATTATTATCTCATTGCATATTGCTTATTTTTTAAATTGTTTCTCGGCGTTTAACCTACGATTTCAGCCCGATGATGCCAACCAGCTACAGATCCTTATAACTCCTCTGTGACAACTTATGGCACTTGCACTTAATGTAAAATGGCCTTAACCAGTGCCGCAGCCCGAAATTTCGTTAGGGGGGGGGGGGGGGGGCCCTAACAGAATATTTATGGAAAAAATCGGGTCGAGTAGACGCGACCGTTTACCTATTTCAATTTCTCATAAAAAATTAAAAATGTACATCTATTAAACAGGTAGGTATTTACCTACTAAGAATATAAAGGTACAGTAGTTTGCATCTCCAAAAATCTCAGGGAGGGGGGCTGGGCTGCGCCCCTGGCCTTGACAAACTTATAGCGATTTCGGTTTAGCACCCTGAGAGTGCTCCGGGAGCGATCTGTGACGTCATAGCCGAGATTTGTGGTCACTCTGAATACGCATGCTCTCGAACCACTTCCTCGGAAGTACCGCTCGGACGGAGTGTAAACAGTGTTGCCAGAGGGTATCAAGAAATTGTACAAATCACAAACATAAAATGTACCAGATTTTGAACTTTTGTACAGCCATCAAGAATTACTTATCTTTTAACCTCGTACCAAAAACAGTAATATTAATATTTTTAATTATTTATTTAGTAATTTTGAGTCATTATTACGACAGGTCACGCAAAAAATTTAATGGTATGTGTATTAATGCATTTTTAGGATTATAATATACTATAAATTAGAAACATATATTATGTTCATAATTAATCTTTATTTATAAACAATATTTTTGAATGATAATTAATAGTTTTGGACTTGCATCGTCTTTATTTGTTTTACATTACAACGTTTCAACTGAAAAGTATCTCCAGTCGTATTTAGGTGAATACTGAAGACCACTTTTCCTAAATAAAAACTTGAAGAATTTTGACAGTTCCCCGAACTATATATGATTCGGATTTGCGCCATATTTTGTTAAATAGATGGCGATAGGGGGATGAAATATTAAAAACTTTACTTTCTGTGAGTTTTAGCTATTAAATGATAGGGGCGGCATGAGGATGAAAATGTACCAGAAAATGGTGTAAATGTATTTTTGTACAGATGCGTTCGAAATGTATCAGATTCGTACAATCGTACCAGCTCTGGCAACGCTGAGTGTAAATAGAATGTATGATTGCTCTTAAAATTATGACAGATGGTAAAATAATTTTAACCTTTAAATTTAATATAAAGTTAAAACAATTTTTTTTTAAATTAAACAAAAATATTACTTTATGTTCAAAATATCCAAGCAACACGCGAAATTACAAAAGTACACCATTCCCAGTCTTAAAGAAAAAGTGTAGCCATTAACGTCATTGCGCAAGCGCAGCCTCTCTACTCCGTAAAAATTTGCAGATCAAAGAAGGGCACTCGCTAACGAATTCAGAGTAACCAGATTTGTAAATCGAACGTATTACTCCAAGTGATTCACCAAACAGACTTGACCTCATTCATCTACTTTGTGGCTAGAGCACAGAGGAATGATAAGCCTATCTGATTAAAAAACAATACTTTTTATATTAGTTTTTATCTAAATTTTTTCTGCAAGACATAAAAACTTAAAGTATTGATCAGAGCGTTCATTTAATCGTTTTAATTATCTGCCAATTTATATTTTAACAGTTTTTTGTTTTGCATTTAAGTGCGCAGAGATGACTATGGTTACTATCCTATGTTTTTAACTTATATATCTGTAGAAAATTAGCTATGGGTGTAATGGTGTAATTTATTATAAATTACTTAATATATAATATAATATTTACAATAAAATAATATATTTATTTCTAAAATTACTTCCTCTATCTAGAGCTTCGGCATAATAGTCCTTTTGTGCAGAGGCAGATGAGTTTTTAAACTCTTTTTATGTTTAGTTTGAAAGTCACAATTATTGCATTTAAACATTTCAACTTCCTCTGGACCATTATGCCGAAGCAAATGAGATTTTATACTATTTTTATGTCTAGTTTGAAAGTTACATTTATTGCAATTAAACATTTTAATTTCCTCTGGATTCCTATGTCGCAGACGATGTGTGTTCAAATGGCTTTTAATAACTGTTTTATAGGAACACTGATCGCATTTATAGTTTTGAACTTGCTCTTTATTATGCCGAAGCAGATGATACCTTAAATTACGTATATTCTTAGTTTTAAAGTCGCATTTAATACATTTGAACATCTCGACCTCGTCAGGATTATCATGCCTAAGCTGATGAAACTTTAAAGAATTTTTATGTTTAGTTTGAAAATCACAATTACTGCATTTGAACATTTCAACTTCCTCTGGACTATTATGCCGAAGCAGATGACTCTTTAAACTATCTTTACGTTTAGTTTGAAAGTCACATATGCTGCATTTGAACATTTCAACTTCTTCTGGATTCTTATGTCGCAGAAGGTGCGTGTTTAAATGACTTTTTCTAATTGTTTTATAAGAACACTGATCGCATTTAAACCATTGAGCTTGTTCTTGATTATGCTGAAGCATATGACGCTTTATATCATATTTACGGATAGTTTGATGGTCACATTTAGAGCATTTGAACATTCTGACATCATTTGAATTTTTGTGCAGAAGCAAATGGCGGTTTAAACTACATTTGTGAATGGTTTTAAAGTCACAATTTTTGCAATAGAACATTTTGTCTTCCTGTTTATGCGAGAGACTATGTGTATCTAAATCATCTTTCCAAAGTGTTTGATAATCACATTCATTGCAGTTGAACAAACCAACTTTATTTTCTTCTTGTGGAAGATGGAGCCTCTTTAAACTAGTTTCTTCAACAATTTTATCCGTAGAGGGATCATTTTTGACCGGGTTATCTTGACAAACCCTGTCTGGTGAAATACTACAAAAAAAACAGTAATAATAGAAAATGTAATTATCATTGTACACACGTAGTGGCTCGGTTGCCTTAATTTTTAATTTACTAATCAGACACCTTTGATTGTAAGTAAATACTGCCTGTCAATGTAATTTATGTCGCAGTCAAACTTGCTAGTTAGTTAATGGGCTCTTTCACTATTCTCATCTGATAGTTTTGACATTTATATTGTTAAGTCGGTGCTATAATAAGAGTTTATCATCATCATAAAACTATTGCTTAGGTCATACCATCAATTTTTGCAGCTCATTAAAAACATGCACAATTTTCACAAATTTTAAAAACGCAAAATTGGCGCGATTACTCGATGACGTCGATCTGATAAGAATTTACAGTGAGCATCATTACCGATCTTTCACTTGTCATGTCGGTGTTTTTGTTTACATCCCACTTACATCTGAATTATTGTGAATTTTTGATTCATTTTTGTTTAAAATAACTGTTCTTTTTATTTATTTGCTCATAGAGCAGAAAGATCGACAAATAACTTAGATTAGACTGTTTCAACTGTCATTTGATTAGCTTGGTCTTCTGTCAATAATTTCGGTGTTGCCACATGTGAACAATTTTATGCTAGTTAAATAAAAAAAAATTCCTAGAACTTAATTAACTTATGTATATTAAGACAAAATATGGATAATATTTTGGAAATAATATGATGCTTTTTTAGTTTTCCGTTTTGGACAATTATTTCTATTGGATTATTATTCAGATTTTGTCATTGTATTATAAAATGTTTAGAGAACATTGGCAACATTGTCAAGCTGCTATTTTCATGACGTAAATTCGATAAAGTCGGTGTTCTTGTTTCAATAGTTCTTTATTTATTTTCTCAGTGATGGTTTAAAAATATCAAAAAGTACAAACACAGAAAATTTTAATTTTTGTTTCTTTATACACTACAACCAAAATTTAGTGAAAGAGCCCATTGTGGTTAAAAATCTTAATACATCAACCAAACAAATTAAATTACTTTTGCGTTAATTCTGGGTAATTGAATGATGTATCAGATTTATGTAAATACAATGACTTTTAGGGTACCTACAGCAATTACCAATTAAAACATTAATTTAAAATTAGTACTTGGTAATTGTAATTGACGGTTTTTTTCGGAGAGGGATGAGTAATTGGGATTAAATTACTTTTTGAAAGTAATTGCCAGAGCTCTGATTAACTATCCTGTACTCTCTAGTCATAAATGTAAAAGGTACCCACCTGGCTTTATTTTCTTCTAAATCTTCTTTACTGTCCGCCGCTTCGTTTTTAATATTCAAATCTAGCCCTTTCTCATAGTAATTTGTTGGTGGAATGGTTTCTTTTTTAATTAGGACCTCTTTATTTGTAGAAACATATTCCTTACATCTAGAATGTAAAAGTATACTAAGCTTTGTCCAATAATAACGTCTTAATCATTTGTTAAAATTTGATATTTTTCTAATATAAACGAGGATATCTAATTAAAAAAAATGTTTGAAACATAAACTATACATTTCTTTGCAAGACTTGAAAAATGACTTAAACATAATCTTGTCTTGTATTATAAGTAAATTAACATCATTTCTATGGTATTTGCCAACAAAGCGCTATAGAATACATACGTGTCCCATTATGGATGGCCACCGGCCATATCTCGGAAACTACTGGGCATAGAAACTCAGGGAAAAAAAATTTGTGATTAAAAAAAAAAAGTAAGAGAAAATCCTGGAAATCGTTTTAAAGTTCTGCATCTACAGAGTCCAAATTTAAGAAGTTTTAAAAAATTCATTAATGAACATGGCCAGGATTCGGGTCAAGAGAACGCAACGTTTTTAGTCCAATTAAATATATTATATAGATATGTTGAATGATAGAAAAGTTTTGGACTAGTATTGTCTTTATTTGTTTTTAAATTAAAACGTTTCAACTGGTAAATATCTCCAGTCGTCTTCAGGTAAATACAGTATTTACCTGAGGGCTGCGATTTAAAAACAAATTAATAAAGACCTTGCAAGTCGAAAACTCTTTCTATCATCAAGAAACATCATTGTCTCCAACCTTTAAATATACATTGGAAGTAAAAAAAAACACACACACACGCGGCAATAAACTTGCATTAAAAAATACATCAAGTTGTATAAATCACCTATATCAAATAATGACCTACCTTGCTTGATTTTTTTCGAAATCGTCTTTAATGTCCAGCTCTTCATTTTTAATTTTCCCATTTTGCATATTTTCAGTCAATACCTATTTGCTTGGTTCTAGATGAGAAGGGCCTAATTTAGATAAAAATGTGTAGGTATTCCAAAGTGTAATACTTATATATTAAGAATTTGGAATACTTTATTATATATTTAATAATAATGTACATAGAGTATTTGTAGACCTATACAATAAGAGTTACTACATGAATGGACTCGGAATGGACCAATATAGCAAAAAGAATAAAAGGAGAGTGTCTTTCCATTTTATTTATTTAAAAACTAGTTTTATAATATCAAAAAAGACCACCTTTTGCATAATGTTAATATATTGACTATAAACATTTTTCTTAATGAAAATTTGCCCAAGTTTACCTGGAAATTCTTGGTTGAAACGTTAGCGTTCACAAATTGTAAAAAAATGTATTATTTTTGCGATGTCTTCTTGTAATATAGTAGTACAAAATATTCGAATTTTTGTGATACAAAATGGGGTACAAAAACAAAACTAAACTTCAGAAAATAGGGTTTGTTTACATCGTTTACATACTACAGCACAGAAGAAAAAAGGGTTTAATATTTGTTTTGGGATACTGGTGGCCACTTGTCCTTTCCAAAGTCCAGCCAGCTTACTTTTGAACCTACAACTTAACGTAGGTTCCGAACTAACAATCCTCAGTTATGAGACACCCTTCAAGAGCTATAAACCCGCGGTTTCTTGCCATTGCTTGACCTACCGATTGGAGACACCTTCCGCCCCCCACGAGATGTCCAATCTCATCCCTCCTGGTTACCAGCGTTAATTAAGAGATGATACATTTTACACACTCTCCTGCATTCTTAAATCTACTAAATTTTGGACATACTCTTTTTTATTGTGTCCACTCCGAGGATCGAACTCGGATCGCCAAGGTCGAAAGCCAGTAACTCACCTCTGAGCCACTTCCGCGGTAAAAGGGTTTATTTGTAATCTGGATTACTAATGACCCCTTACCCTTTGTCACTAATAATCAGTCAGCTTGGAAAGGGCATGATAGTTTATTTAAACTAACCCCAATAGTGCCAACATAATAAATTTCTTTGGCGTTGGACATGTTAGCAACAATAGGTTTTGTTCGAGCACAGATTGACAAACAAATAAAATCATTCGGCCTCTGACCACAGAGGAATGATAAGTACTGTTGACTTTCAACTATTTTTTGGTATGTGATTTTAGAGATCGGATATCGATACGGCATTCCCCGATATAAATTTCTGCGGTAAGCTATTCTATTTTTATAATCTTATATATTCGCATAGTGATCCTGATTCCACCAGCCCGTGTTTTGCGTCATTTCAGCCGATGCCGTATCGATATCTGATGTCTAGTGATTATGAACAAAAATTGTAAAATTAAAGAACTTGATTTTGTGGTAACAATTTCTTTATTTTTTAAAATTCATAAAAATTTCGTTAACCAGAATAGGGAACTTGCATGAAAATTAGGTAATATAATCAATAATTCATAAAAAAATTATTTTTTTAAATCCTCTGGATTAAATAAGCGATTAAAGTTTGCGGTTGTGACGTCACACCGTCCTACGCTAAATGGCGCGACATACTATGTGACGTCACACGAACACGGCGAACTTTAATGATTAATAAAGCGTTAAGGATTTACATTAAAGATGTAATATTTTGCGTATGTTACTTTTCCATGTAACCGATCGTTTTATGCAGTAAAAAATATGTGCAAGTTCCCTATTCAGTAACCGCATACCAAGCAAATCAATTGTTTTTGTACAGGTGCGTGTTTTTTACAAAGATTCGAATTTTACAAACGAAAAAGTATATTATCCTACTTAAAATTCCAACGTTACCTCCACCAAAAATGGAGAGGGGTAAAGGTCAAAAATATTTTTACTAATGTCCCCATCTCCCTATTACTTCACTAAACTTTCATAAAAATATTTTCAACAGTTTTCGATATATCGCCCGTTACAAACTTACCCAGTATTTTCATAATAAAACTAACTAGAATAAAGATACATAATATGGGTACCTAGTTAGAAGAATATCGGCTAAAATGAATGTGATATTAAAAAAAAATAATTCTGGAATAGAGCCTCTAAATTCTCTACTGCGAGTGTGAAAAATCGTTTTTTAAATGTGGTCATAAAAAAAATTACTGTAAATTTTTTTGTCATTTCCGCAACTTTATGTCAACTGAACTTAATCAATATCAAGAAGCTGATACCTAATGTAAAATAATGTTAAAATTATGGTTTAAATAATAACATATATTAAATCAAAATCATAAAGTTCTAAATATTATGTAAACTGAACCTATTTTAACGTGGAAAAAGACAAATGGTGCGGAAATGATTAAAATAGTGTTTATATAGATAGTAAAAATTTTTATTAAAAATTGAGCCATGATTAGTCAAGTATTAATAACATAAAACATACAATGAACCGACTGTCTAGTTCTTGAAAATTAGGGAAAAAATGTACATTTTTCAAGCAACAAAACAGCTGTTGCCGAAATGACCGTGGCGAAAATGACAATTTAATAGGTTTTTAAGCTCCCGACAGCGAATATTTACGAAACCGGTAAAATGTTTAGGTTAGAATAACAAGAAGCTTAGGCATAATTATAGGAATAACATTAATTATTATTAAAAAACCAATAACTTTTACTTACAAGCCGTTGCAGGATTCACTATATTATGTTAAAAAAAAACACAGGTTTTACCATGCTTTTTTTGTTATAATTTAAAAAACACTCAAATCAAATTCAAATGTACTTGTAGAAAGCATCAAGATACCCACATTTCGCGAAGGCAATTAAATATTCACGGATATGTAGTAATACTGGAAAAACAACAAAAGTTGAAGGTTAACCTTTTTGACGTGGTATTTGCCAGGTGCCACAAAAATATCAAATTTATATTTTTATCATATTAAAATTCAAATATTTTAGGGTCTTGTTATAAAATACACCAGACAAGCAAAAAGTTGTGCTTGGGACATGTTGCGGAAAATTACATTGGCATTGTATAAATATTTTGGAAATTTTTTTTAATTAATAATATTAAACAATATTCATACCTTTAATTAAAATCTTAAGGTAACGGAATAATTATAATGCGGGTAAAAAGCTAGGAACATATTATGGCCAACATTTTTGTAACAACCCATAAACAGTATCTCTATTTATTTAAGTTCGAATCATAATTTTATCGTGCTCGCTACACCACTTTTCTATTTAAAGAGTGTATAAAAAATGGTCCCAGTCATCTAATTAACAGCGCAGTTCTTTTATTTACCCGTCGTGCAACCGATTATATTTTTATCTTTGTCTCGATAACGTTAATAAAAAAGAACAGCTTAGAAATAGGAAAAAGACTCGAAATATTTTTCGGACAATAGCGCGTCAAATAGTCTTCGCGCCGCGCCGGTTGCCGATTGCTTGGAATGTTATGACTTAGTCCAAGTCCAAAATTCCTGTTAGTGATTCATCGCTTTCATATAGAGTGCACCGGGTTGTATGAAGTTAGAAAAAACATTTTCAGTGTATTTTTTAAATTATAAAAGAGCAGAATATTTATTTTCGTGTTTTTCCTCCTACTTCGTACAACCGGCTGATTTCGATATGAAAGCGATGAGTCACTGACAGTAATTTTGTGTTAAAGTTACTTCAGTAACTAATTAAACAATTTAAACACTGAAACAAAATTTGATCAATTCAAAATTTAGTGAAAATACCTTCCCTAAAATCGTTCAAAATGGAAAGAAATGACACAAATTAGGGCTTTCCTGTACTAATATTAAAAAGAGTGATAGAGGAGGAAGTGGAGGAAGACTGTGCTCATACCGTTTTCTCTTTTATGTAACTATGATTAAAATATGCCCTTTCTAATGGTTCAATTTTGTTGCCCAGTTCAGCAAAATATAAAGTTTAAAATAACAATTAACAACAAATTAAAATTAGGAGGTTGGGCTAGCAATAAATTCGCCAGTTTGTTATTGGATCAATATCTTGTTACTTTACCGGATTAATATGTTCAAGCAGATATTACATATATTTGAAAATCACATTTTCCTCATTTGAATATTTCACCATACTCTGCATTCCTATGTCGCTGGAGGTGTCGGGTTAAATAATATTTAACAACTGTTTTATAAGAACACTGATCGCACTTAAAGTTTTGAACTTGTTCTTGATCATGCCGAAGCATATGGTACTTTAAATAACATTTATGCTTAGTTTGAAAGTCACATTTAATGCATTTGAACATTTCAATTTCCTCTGGATTCCTATGTCGCAGGAGGTGTGTTTTTAAATGGCTTCTATTAATCGTTTTATAAGAACATTCGTCGCATTCAAACTTTTGGGCTTGCTCTTGATTATGGCGAATCAGATGATACTTTAAATTACGTCTATGTAAAGTTTGAAAGTCACATTTATCGCATTTTAACATTTCAACTCCCTCTGAAATATTATGCCGAAGCAGATGAGTCTCTATACTTTTTTTATGTCTAGTTTGAAAGTCACAATAATTGCATTTAAACATTTCAATTTCCTCTGGATTCTTGTGTCGCAGACGGTGTCTGTTTATATGACTTTTATGAAGTGTTTCATAAGAACACTGATCGCATTTATATTTTTGTACTTGCTCTTGATTATGCCGCAGTAGATGAACTTTTAAATAACGTTTATGTTTGGTTTGAAAGTCACATTGATCGCAGTTGAGCAAGCCCGCTTTACTTTCTTCTAGATATTTATGTTGAAGATGGAGCCCCGTTAAACTAGTTTCTTCGACTATTTTATCCATTGTGGGAAGATAGAAATGACTATTAAGTGATATTTCATCATCCAATTGATTACTTTCCTCGGGCGGGGACCTCTCACATTTGACCGGGTTATCTGGAAAATCGGCAAAATCTTGCGAAATACTGTAAAGAGAAAACAAAATTTAATTATTATAGTTATGCATACTTAGACAGTCCTCACACGGGAAAACTTAAAAGAAACTGTAGTAGCTTGGATACTAGAATGGGCGACTTACGTCAACCCAATTAAGCAGGGCGCCCACTAAGCCGGCACAGCGCGGCACAACACGGCCAGCCCGGCCGGCAGTTCCACAGCAGCCGCCCATTGCATCGGCATAATCACACTTGAATAGCGTTCAAAACAACTTTGACTGTCAAAGCCTAAGGTTGTAATTTGGCGAGTGATTTAATAAATAAAAAAATTAAAATTTCTTTAAATAATAAAATGAGTAGGCAGGTCATCTGATTCGGAAGAAGAACCTTTGGTTGTGACTGCAGTATATGCTGAGGCAGAAAATGGAGAAAGGGCTAGAAGAAGGATCTGGATCCATGATATTAATCTGAAGCGAGAAATTTATGGCGAGTTTCATCATCTATTTCCTGATTTATTGGCCGATGATGAAAAATTTTTAAATACTTTAGAATGTCGAGTGCCAAGTTTTATGATCTTCTAGGTATGTTACCACTCAGAAAACGATCATTGGGATTATATAAAAATGTATATGTTCGAACGCTTTCAATTAACACCTTATCGGACATAATACTAATACAAGTAGTATATTATATAATACCATAAAACAAAACACAACTATCTTCTTCCAAAACCAATGATTCAATGGTCGCAGACACGTGGACCGACCGGCAGTTTTTGCCCCTTCTAGAATATGAATCGTTGCCGGTCTGCGCGTGCGACGCCGGGCTGACCGGTTCCAATTCAGTGGGCGCTACTCCATTTGATTATGCGTATATCAAAATCTGCCGGCCGGGCTGGCCGTGCTGTGCCGCGCTGTGCCGGCTTAATGGGCGCCCTGGTTTATCCGCGACTCGGCATGCTTGGTCACCACGCTTCTCCACCTTCTTGAGTGACGCAAAATAATAAATATGGAACAAATTTTTAAACTGAAATTCATAAATGACCGTCTTTTAGCTCGCGACTGCGTGACTATAGTATCGGTGCTGTAAGGATCAAGCGCAGATCCAGGGGGGGGGGGGGGGGGGGGGGTCATGACCCCATGAAAAACACAAACAATTTTTTATTGTTTTGCCGGGCTGCAAGCATAACCCAAGGAAATAAAATATAACTAATATAACTATAATAATATAACAACAAAAACAGCAGAAAACAATTATTATAATATATTTCTTTTAAAAAAATTAAAGTAAAAATTTTAATTGAACCATTTTTAATGGAAGAAGTGTGATAATTTATAATAAAAAAAATAGTGCGGGAAGAAACGAGAATGCTTAATATACAAAACGGCACGTAAGAATGAGTATTTGAAAACCTAAGCATTTGCACCAAAAACTGCTCTTAGAGCTACGCTCCTAAAATACATGATTTCTGAAAAAATCAACAATTTTGGCGTGGTGAGCGATATTTAATTTGTTTTTAATCATGGAAAACCCATTCCGAGAAACGCTGGTTAGAGTTATACATACGTCTTAAGTTAAAGTTTTGGATTGATACCAATATTCATATTTTTTTTTCACAAATATAAAAATGTTTTTTTTTTAAATAAAGAGCCAGCTAGGAAGCAAAAAAAAAAGTAAAAAAAAAACATTTACAAAAACAAATTTAATAAAACCATGCAGAAGGGAAGAGGTAGGTAATAATTTAATTTTCGAAATTTGATAGTAGATGATGTAGGTGAATTTTAATCGAACTTTGGGCGTGGCTCCGAAAATTTTTCGCCTGTGGCGCTTTCTTTGTCTCACTTTGGGCGTGGCTTCACAAAATTTTCGCCTGCGGCGCTTTTCTTGCCGGCCTTTGGACGTGGCCCAAAAAAATTTCACATCATTTACATGATTTGACCCCCCCCCAAATCAAAGTTCTGTAGCCTAGTCGTCCAGTCTCCTAGTTTTCAAGCTACTACAGTTTCTTTTAAGTTTCCCCGTGAGAGGGCTGTAGGGTGGCTACATTAAAAAGTTTCCGAAGTAGCAAATAGATGGCGGATGTTATTTAATTTTTTTTGTGCCAAGTGTGCACAGTGTTTCAGTTCTCTATATGCTGTCTAAATTAGCGTAATTTTGTTATTAGGAGGTACAATCGCGACACGACTCAAGTATTAGTAGTTTCTTTTTTCGGCGATTTTTCTACATAATTTCGCATCTAAAATTCTTGAATTTACGCGTAGCCGTAAACACATAAGTGAAACTCGTTTAGGCCATCCAGATTCTGCCACTGCCCGAGAAATGATTGACAAAATCCACGATATGGTGTTAGTGTGGGCATATCTTACAGGGTTATGTTAGCGACATTTTGCCAACCAACAAAATCCCGATAAACGATATTTCAATAGTGATTTTCTCGGAAACCACACAAAAAATTTTGTAAAACCCATTTTCATATTCAGCGGCAAATAAACTGCTGGATAATTGCTTTCGAGCAAGACAAATTTCGCCTAAATTTAACAGTTAATATTTTCCGAACCAGATATGATATCGACCTACGGTTTTGAATGGTTGATAGATTTATCCCTTGGGAAACAATTGTCAATGTTGGATTTTCTTTAACTGTCAGAAAATTTTATATACAGGGTGTTAAAGAAGATGATGATTTTTGCTCCAATTTTAATTTAACTTTCACAATAATATTTTAAATTTTATCACTCTACGTCAATTGAATCACTGGTTCACAGCAAAAAAAGTAATTTGTCAAATTTTTGATATCTGCTATATTTTAAGAAATACCGTTTTATTTTGGAAAACCTTGCTTTATTTCAACTTATTGGTAGCTAGATCTCACTGTGTGTTGTATCGTGCAAACTTTGCGAGTGATTATTATACCTTATGAAAAGCTTGATTATGTTCAGTAACAATAGTTGTACCTAAATGTTATGATGTACAGTGGCGTACTTATAAACACCTATATGTCTATGGTTTAGGAGTATCTCACAATTTTTCACAATTGTTTTATTTTGGAAAGTACTCGCCTCTAGATTAGGTAAATTTTTCTTAT
This sequence comes from Polydrusus cervinus, assembly GCA_935413205.1. Lineage (NCBI taxonomy): Eukaryota > Metazoa > Arthropoda > Insecta > Coleoptera > Curculionidae > Polydrusus > Polydrusus cervinus. Next base: position 1,536,199 of record OW284518.1, read on the forward strand.
TTCTTAGTTTTTCATATCGCACTACAGGTATATTATACAGTGTGTTTACAAAATTTTAACAAAGATAATTTTTTTAATTACATTTTTGGAAAAAATCGGTATTTCTTAAAATATAGCAGATATCAAAAATTTGACAAATTACTTTCTTTGCTATGAACCAGTGATTCAGCTGACGTAGAGTGATAAAACTTAAAAATATTATTGTGAAAGTAACACGCCATTAAAATTGGAGCAAAAATCATTGTCTTCTTTAACACCCTCTATATAAAATTTTTTGACAGTAAAAGAAAATCCAACATTATTATCAAAACCGTAGGTGGATATTATATCTGGTTCAGAAAATATTAACTGTTAAATTTAGGCGAAATTTTTCTTGCTCGAAAGCATTTGTCCAGCAGTTTATAAGCGAATCGAAAATCCGATGTTACGCGGCAGGCAGTGCTGAGATTTTAGCGACTGAAAAATCAATTAGCGGTATTTTGTCGGTTGGCAAAATGTCACCAATAAAGTAACGAATCAGCCTTTTATACAGGGTGAGGACTTTAACTGGAACAGATTTACTAGAAGGTTAAGGAAAAATATTTGTGAAAAATGCAAAAACATGTCGATTGAGATATTTTGTGTGCTTCATACTAATAACGAAAATTTGGGTTTTGGAACCCAGTAAAGGATCGAAACATAACTTAATTTTTTTTAATGGGAACGTACCACTTGTGATAGGTACCCTTTTTTTATGGTCTTTTAAAGATAAAAGCGACTGTGGCTATTGTTTTTAATTTTAATTTAATTACTTAGCAACGTCGCATTTCTGTTTAAAAATTAAATTTTGGTTGCAAAGCCCTTGTTCTATTGAATTATAGTCTCTAAAATTGTACTGGGTGTCCCATTTAATTTTCATTTTCATTATTCAGTACCACTTTTTAGGATCATAAAATATTTGTAGATTATGCATAAAATTTTTGATTGAAACTTTTTTTTGATAGCTTAGATTCTATTAAAGACAGACACCTTACTGACACACACTGTAGGTATAGGCACTTTTCATGTTTTAATTTTCATTATGAAAAATTTTAAGCCAAATAACCAAAACTATAGTTTCTTTAAAGTAATTACTACTAAAGCTAAAAAATCTTATTTAGGTACCCACCTGGCTTTATTTTCTTCCAAGTAATCTATAATATCCGGTTCTTCAATTTTAATTTTTCCGTCTTGCATTTCTTCTGTCATTTACCACTTGTTTGATTGTTTTCTATGTTTACCAGAGCCACATTCTATGTAGAAATATATTTCTATTATCTATAGAATTTAAAATACTTTATTACATATTTAATAATTGCACATGTAGACGAAGTTAATTTATTTTCTAATGCATAGACCAAATTAGCAAAAAGAATATTATAAGAGTACGTCGTTCACTTACAAGCAAAATGGCTCTCCACACACATACATATACAGAGTGTCCACAAATAGAGTTTGGAAGAGGAAACACTTTTTTATTAGTAGATTTAGAAGAAAAAGTCATTCTTTATAAAAACGTCTGCTTGTGCTGAAACTACAATTTCGATATTAGATTTGCGATTACTATACAGGGTTCGTCAGAAACATTACTTTTAGTTAGAAGGAAAATTCATTTAATGAATCAAGGAATTGTCAATTAGAATTGAAAAAAAATCCAAAAAACTAAATAAGTTGTTTTTGACGAACCCTGTAGCGTAATCGCAAGTCTGATATTCAAAATTGTAGTTTCAGCACAAACAAAATTCATTTAATAAATTATAAATTAAAAATTAGAATTGAAAAAAAATGCAAAACACTAAAAATGTTGTTTCTGACGAACTCTAAATCGTAATCGCAAATCTGATATTCGAAATTGTAGTTTCAACACAAGCAGACGTTTTTATAAAAAATGACTTTTTCCTCTATACCTACTAACAAAAAAGTTGTTCCTCTTCCAAACTCTATGCATGGACACACTGTATACAAACTTATTTAAAAATTATTTTATTAACAGTCAAAAATACACCAGTATCTTTTTTAGTAAAATTTTGTTAATAATGATAATATTAACTGTAATATACAGGGAGGAATTAGTTTTAACAATCTAAAATTATTTTAAATTATACAGGGTGTTCCAAAAAGGGAGGGCATATTAAACATACTTTTTTTTGAGAAACTCTATATATTATATTATTTTCCAATTCCTCATGAAACTCTGCCTATTTTGTATAAAATGTCATATGTCTAAATTCAATTTTTTTTTTGAGAAATAGAATTTAAAATATGACATTTTCAAAGTTTGACAGGCCGTAATATTGAAACGGTTCATCTTAGAGAAAATGGTTTTCACCTGCCCATCTTAATTTTTTATTCTCCATCTAAAAGTTACAACTTCTAGTTTAACATGTTAAACCGTAAACCCGTTTTAACATGTTAAAACTGGGTAACTTTTAGACAAAGAATAAGAAACTAAGATAGGAAGGTGAAAAAGATGAACGATTCCAGTGCTAAGGCCTGTCCAAGTCTTAAAATGCCATAGTTTAAACATCAACATCTCAAAAACAATTGAATTTAAACATATGACATGCTATACAAAATAAGGTTTGAATTTTGTGGAAAATTAGAAAATTATTCCATTAAAAAAAGTATGTTTGATATGCCCCAACTATGGGGACACCCTATATAATTTAAAATACTTTTAGATTGTAGAACTAATGTCTCCCTGTAACTCTGTTTTTGATAACTTTTAAAAAACTAAGTAGTTTAGATGCTATGAAATAGTGGGCCACCCTGTATGTATGTGTTAATGCAAATTTGCTCAAGTTTATCAGAAAATAGTGACGTCTTCAGAAATATAAATAAAAAATGCAAAACCAAGATAGGAATGTGTAAATGGAAGATATTTCAAGCACATACACAGATCACACATTAAGAAGTTTCCTTGCGTAAAGAAGTTGTGTTGAAAAACATATATTTTTTTTTTAAGTAGGTACCTTAAAAACATAATTTTGCACTACATTTGAGGGTTTTGGGGTATTATTGTAAGGGCCACCCCACACAACTATGCCATACCTTATTAAGAACTTGACAATGGGTACATTTAGGCGGTCCCAGCCGCTAATTTTGCTGCTCAGCAGCTGTGACCACTGTTTATAAAGCGCTTCCATTTTCGCTAAATTGACAGCGGATTTTAAATCAATAAAGATCAGTAAAGTATGTTTGTTCAATGATGATTGTTTCAGCTTTAGTAATTATTATTGCCGACGCAGAAAATCATTGTTACTCTTCTTATATAAACTTGAATGAATGGCACAATTTGCTGTAATGCCCTGCTTGAATCAGTGTTTTTTTTGGTTCCACCAAGGCGCATGAGGCAGATGCAACTTTTCTTCGAAATAATTTCAAGATTACTGTGGAATTATAATACTTATTTTCAGGATTGCGATTTGTTTAAAATTAGTCTTTATTTACTAAATAAACTGTAATGACTTGTACTATTTTAATTTATTTTAATCTGTTTTAACTTGATTACTCTGTTGTTTGTTTTCTACTATGTATTGTTTTTTTTTTGCTGTAATTGTATCTTATATTTACATGTACCAATTGGAATATTGTATTCCGTAGAGTATTTAAAGATAAATAAATAAATATTAACCCCATTTTTAAAGGTCATTAATGTTTTTTTTTCTACCCTGAGCAAAACAATCGACTGCTGTGCAAGCAGCGGTACATTCAGCTGGGCTGTTTACTAGGCAGTCTAGCCGCCGCGTCGGGACTGCCTGAATGTACCCATAAACTGCAATTAAAAGCTTCTAACTCATGATTTCTCTTAGGATATAAAATGTTTAATTTGTTTTCTTACATTTTCTGATGAAGTTAAGAACATGTTGATCCCAGTTTAAATGTTTATCAACTATCCCTAGATATCTTGTTGATTAACGACATATTAAGTGAACAATAAAAAAAATGACCAAAAATCTTATATTATTATACATAGTGTAATTTTTTAATGATTCCCATAAATTTCTAGGTAAATCCCATAAAAATCTACATTGATTGCCAGTAGTGCTTGACCCCTTAAAGCTGCATGAGCATATGATATATAAAATCAATTTTGTTAAGAAGTAAAGGAGTTTATACACAAAATGAAAATAAATGGGTCAAATATGGTACGCCTGCTTTAACATCTTGGGGATTACTCAAGATAATTGTCAATATTAACCAACTGTATTCTATTTCTCAGGTAGCTTTGTAACACCTTAAATACGGTGCCCCAAACTTCATGCTATTGTAATTTATTAAAAAGAAGGTCACGGCAGTGTCATATGCTGTGGCCAAGTACAGAAATATTGAAATACATTTTTCGTTGTTACATATTATATTAGGTAAAGTCCTACTTACTATATGGCCTTGTTCTATCTTCTTTAAAAGCAGGAAGTCCAGAAAAATCTTTTCTGAATCTACTGAAGCTATTCTTGAAGAAATTTGAACTTGATCAGCGGTAGGGTTCTCATACGTTGTAAGAAAAATGTATTACAGTTTACTACAGTACTTAGTACTTTTTTACTGGATATGAACGGTCTTAAATTAAACAGTACCTACTAACAGTTAGAACAAAATACTATAAAACCAGCAAGAACACATTCAAAAGCTGATGACAGAATTCATTTTGTATCTGTCACTTTTTCTTTTATTTTTTTGGAATTGGCACAGCCTTCATAATGAAGGCTACGGGCTTGGGAATGCTAGCAACAAAGGTTTGCTCCGAATCACACCCTAACATTTTTCTGTGGTATCCTCTTCCATCTAGCAACAACCCTCGAGAACACGTTAGAAAACTAACTGGACGACCTATCATTCCTCTGTGCTAACGGCGTGAGTGAGTTCGATTTCTGTGGGTGAGTATAAAAATTTAAAAATTATGCTACTAACTACTGATGATCACTCTCGCAGTTTGAAAAATCTTTTGACGCATGCTCTGGTACTAGGTTAAAACGCACTCAAATTAACTGTTCTGATTAAAATTACTGCATTTCTAAAGCGCCCCAGCCATATCTATTCCCCCGAACTACTTTTAGAGATGGATATGTCCGATGATTTTTGATACATCGAAATATTTCATGATTATATATCGATGGTAATCAAAATTCGTTTTCAAGAATAAAACTAAATAGAATACATACATAATATATTATTTGTTTTATAACATGTGTTCTTTTGTGCACTATAGCTTTCTGAGTGGAACCGGTCAAGACTAAATTCCGAGCTATATGAGGCACACATGCCGGTTAATTAAAAATAATTATAATAAAGTTTAAATCACACCATAATGCCGCTTAGCCTTCCTTGCTTACATCGAGGAGCACCCACTGTAGCGAGGCACTCGCCCTTTTATTATTTGATTAATATCTCGATCATTACTTTACCGGATTATTATGCCTAATCACATGATGCCTTAAACTATGTTTATGTTTAGTTTGAAAGTCACATTCATTGCATTTGAACATTTCAATTTCCTCAGGATTCCTATGCTGCAACAAGTGCCTTTTTAAACAGTATTTGTATATTGTTTCATAAGAACATTGATCGCATTTAGTCTTTTGAACTTGATTGTGCCGAACAACATGAGACTTTAAACTACGTTTATGCTTAGTTTGAAAGTCACATTTATTGCATTTGAACATTTCCACTTCTTCTGGATTCCTATGTTGCAGGAGATGACTGTATAATAGGTATTTATACTTTGTTTTATAAGAACACTGATCGCATTTCAAAGGTTGATCTTGCTCTGGATTATGCCGAAATATATGAGTCTTTAAATTACATTTAAGCTTAGTTTTAAAGTCACATTTATTGCATTTAAACATTTCAACTTCTTCTGGATTTTTATGTCGTAGGAGGTGTTTGTTCAATTGGTATCTAAAATTTGTTTTATAGGAACACTGAACGCATTTAAAATTTTTCTCTGTATCATGCCGACGAAGATGAGACTTTAAATTACGTATAATCTTAGTTTGATAGTCACATTTATTGCATTTGAACATCTCTTCTTCCTTTTGTCTGAACAAGTCCGCTTTAGTACTTTTATCTAAATAATGATGTTGAAGACTCTCTGAACTAGGTTTTTTAAACATCTTGTCCATTTTGGGAACATTCCGATAAAAACTATTTTTAAGTGTTATCTCATCATCCATTTGATCACTTTTCTCGGGCGTGTACCTTTTACATTGGACCTGATTATCTTGAAACGCACAACCTGGCGAAATACTGCAAAGAGAAAACAATAATAGAACAAGTAATTAAAATATAGGTAGGGGAAAGCGGGGCAGAACGGGGTAGTGGGGCAGAACGGGGTACCCCCATCAAAATGCGAACGTGCAAACGGAAACATCCGAACTTGCACTGAAGGTCACCTAAACGCATTGGTTACATGTTAGGAACGACAGTTGCCCGAGAAACGTGGATCAGGAGGTTAGTCACGTCAGTCTCGTGAATTTTCGTGTAAATTTGTAGTTTTGGCATCCATTTTAACCACCGTAAGTAATTTGTTTATTAAATTTTAATCTATTTCAATTATGTACTGCAAAGAACGTTTGTTTAACAACATTTTTATCACTTTAGCTTTGCGCTAGGAATATTTTTTTTTACCAAAATTCTACTTTAAAGTAAAAATTGCACATGGGGCGGAATGGGGTGGGGTACAATGGGGTACCCCGTTCTACCCCATTAAATGTACCCAATTTAGTATTATTTCAGATGGTTAGAAATTATGTTCGGAAGACAACGCGTCAGGAATGGAGTATCGAATCAATGAATATAGCAGTTGATGCAGTTGTTAGTGGCCATACCAAAATTTTAGCCCTAAAAGGAAAACGTCAGGTAGGCACCTTGACTTTCGCTGAACGAGGAGAAACCATAACTGCTGAAATCAATTTTTCTGCTGCTGGAGCATACATGCCACCTATGCTCATTTTCCCTCGAAAACGGAAGCAACAGACATTCGAGTTAGGTGTGCCACCTGGTTCAGTAGTAGAAGTTAGTGATTCTGGATGGATAACCACCGAACTTTTTTTAAATTGGTTCAAGCTATTTGTTACATTTTCTAAAGCAACAAAAGAAAATCCGGTGCTTCTTTTGTTAGATGGGCATGCAACCCATACCAAAAATCTTGACCTCTCAACTTCGTATAAGGAAGAACTAGAAGAAGCAGCTTCAAAAAAGGTTCCGAAAATGAAGAAAGAAGGTGTTAAGAGAAAAATTGGCAGTGAAAGTCAAACAAGTAGCATTGCGAAGAAGAAGCGAAACCCTACCAAGGAACTGCCGATAAAAAAGGTAGATGCTGATTCATCTTCAGATGAAAATAGTGACGTAGATTGTCTTTACTGCAATGAATACTGGTCCAAGTCTGTTGAAGGGTGGATTGCCTGTTCAGCGTGTCACAAATTGGCACACAATGCATGTACCGGCGTTGATAGTGAAGACGATGAATTTGTGCTTGTTTGTGAACACTGCCAATCCTTAGTGGATTTTTGTCTGCGATTCTAAATTTAAATACAAAAAAAAATAAAATAAAATTGTGTACTTATTTTTTTTAACATCATTTTCCCCAATAACATTATATTTCAGCAAGTTTAACCAAATGTTATTCGAGTTCTGGTAAAAACATATAAAAACCCCGTTCTGCCCCGCTTATGGGGCAGAATGGGGCAAAATACACTTTTTTGGTTTCTCATAATTATTTTCTTTAAAATATTTATTTAACTACTGAAAATGGCGAAAAGGCTTAATTTACATATTAAGTAATAAACTGAAACAAAAAAAAATTTTTTTTGTTAATGTCTGTAGTGAAAATCAAGGATCAAACGTTAAGTACCCCGTTCTGCCCCGCTTTCCCCTACCTTTAAAGACTAAATTAAAACATTTCCAGAATTGCAAATATAGATGGCGGTTGTTATTTAAATATTTTGGTCAAGAAGTTTAGTATCTGGTGTTTCGTTCCCTTAATTAAAAAAAATGCATCTTTAATTAGATTGCTTTTGGCTAGCGGGAGTATACTATACAGGGTGGTTCATTGTGTATGACAAGAGGCCGGTATCTCAAAAACCATTACACGGGTAAAAAATGTAATATTAAGAAATACGACCAAACAGTATTTACTACTAATTATATTTTAGTTTCTATTCTACCACTAAGGAGTAGTTGCTGTGTTATAAAGATACTTAATTTCTACTAATATCATCGATGCAATGTATGTCAGAAACTTAACTTTCTTCTGTACTATTCTGTATAAATTTTGTTATTACAATTTTTTCGTTGTTTAGGTATACCATGATAGAAGGGTAACAATTAGAAATACATAAAATGCTGTAACTTCTGTTTGTGTTAACCGAATTTAAAAAATGATTGCTTGTTTTAAAGAACATTTTATCCTGATTAAAGTTGATTTTGCTCTGGATCATGCCGAAGTTGATGAGTCTTTAAATTACATTTATATGCTTAGTTTGAAAGACACATTTATTACATTTGAACATTTCTCAGGATTCGTATGCCTCAAGAAGTGCATTATTAAATCGCTTTTAAATATTGTTTTATAAGAACACTGATCACATTTAACATTTTGAACATGATTATGTCGAAGCAGATGTGACTTTAAACTACGTTAATGCTTAGTTTGAAAGTCACATTTGTTGCGTAAATAAAATATGCTTGGTAATTCAAGCCCTTAATAAAAAAAATTTCGTAATTGGTATTTAAATTTAGCATTTCAAGCCTTTAAAGTGCTTGCACACAAAATTTCTTTCCTCGGTAATTACAAGCATTCCGAGTTTCAAAAGTGCTTGATGCTGGCAATTACTTTTCCAAAGTCTTGGTGCTCGAAGCACTTTTTCGAGTGTTTTTCCCAGCTCTGATTAAACATAAAAATCTTAGCCTGTTGGGCTACATTTATTAATTTTAAGCTTTTTAAAAATTATATGATAGCAGGTTATTGTATATAATGTAAAAAAAACATAGGTATTATAATAAAGGAATAAGTATCTAAACTTTAACTTATTTTATCCTTGGTACGTAATATGCATAAGTACTTATACAAGACAATGTCTTTAACAAAAATTTTATTGTCATTATTATGGTCCTGGGGGGTCTACGCCCTTGATTGTGACCAGGTTAATCACTCTTAAGTTAAACTTTACTATATCAATTCATTATAAAACGATCTTTTCTAACACTCTATACGATTTAAATTAGACCTTGATTCAAATCGACATTATAATAATATTGGCCATTATATAGTTGTCTAAAAAATGTACCTAATAATAATTTAAATATTCCATTTATTGCCAATAATTTTCTATTTTATATAATTTTCTTAAAATTCTGTCTCTAATTCGCTCGTATGTAACTTCATAATTATTGCTGTTCCTCGAATACACTTTAGAGAATGACGAGAAATTTATAAAAATGAAAGACAAAAATACAGTTTAACATATTATTTTATTAGTGATAAATGTACGTAAATGATATTACAAACAAAAACAAAGTAAAACTGTTTCTACTATTTCAATCCCTAAAAATGTTATTTTTCTTTTAGAATTAAACATGTACAGTTCGGTTAATCACACCAAAAAGTGTTGGTCGCTTAGCCTTAACAGTAAACTCCCAAAAAAATGCGCCGCTGGCGAACATTCTTTTAACACTAAGATATAATAATAAATACATTAATAAAATAGTTTACATTGACTTGCACTTGTAACTTACATCTAATGTAAAAAGGCCTTTAGGTTGGCATAGTTTTTTCATATTTTCAGGAAATGTATTTTTGCTTGTTTTTTGTTCTGGCTTTGCATTTGAACAAAAAGTTCTACCCCAAGAAAATGAATGAAGTTTATGGAGATACGAACAAGGTATGCCAAACTTAAAATAAACGCAGCAGTAGTTCTGTATTTTTTCAGCAAAAAAGAGGCTTTCTAATATGTACTGAATTTATTCCAGTTATTTATACCATTTATTATTTTTATTATTAGAATTTATCCCCATGAATAGAGGGTTTATAAGATATATAATTATATAAAATTAATTTCTTGCAATATACAGCGTTAAATTTAAATGGGTGGCTCCCTAAGTGTCCTAGAGAAATAGTCCATACTCTTTTTTTTATCGACCGCCATGAGAAACCTTCTCAATGTAAAAAGATCTAATCTATTGTTTTTTGGTTTGTATACTTTACTCGTTAGATTACGTCACGGTCAGGCCTCGTCTCCGGAATCGAATTCAAGCGAGAACAAATGACGCGAGATATTAATACTGCATGGCGTCTGGCGAGTTCGGTCTGTTTAGCTTATTTTTTAATTACTATATGAATGTTTAGGGGTAAATAAAAAATCTTCAACGTATTGAAATTGACTTTATCAAAAAATTGCCTACAATTCACGTATCTACCTTTTTTTTCATAAAGTCAATAGTTTACGCGTACGAGCGCCGCAAAGTGTACTCCAACGCGCATTTGGGCCAAAAAAACTCATTTCCACACCACCTTGAGGTAGACTCAAACGCGGGTTACTACCTGCACTTGATGAAAAGAAAGAACTTTACAATGAACTCAATGCCAAATTATGAAAGTGGCTTAATTAATCGTTGGGTCACTCTGTAGCCCCTTTGGATACCTAATGAGGGTTTTTTACTCTACACCTTTCTGAAATAGACTATAACGGTTATATTTATGTTTAGATTGAAAGTTACATTTATTCAATATCAATTTCAGGCTGAGCAAGTCTGATTTACTACTTTCTTCTAGATATTTATGTTAAAGATGTAACCTCTTAAAAGTGGTTTCTTCAACTATATCATCCATTTTGGAAATTAAAATTAAAAATTAGTGCTAGCGAGGTATTGGCCTTTTCGTAATTTCATCAATATCTCGTTACTTCACCAGATTACTATGTTTGCGCATATGATACCTTAACTCACTTTTATGCTTAGTTTGAAAGTCACAATTATTGCATTTGAACATTTCAACTTCGCCTGAATTAGTTTGTCGCTGGAGGTGTCTGTCTAACCGGTATTTAAAATTTGTTTTATAATCACAATGATCGCATTTAAAATTTTTATTTTGCTCTGTATTATGCCGAAGCAGATGAGATTTTAAATTATATTTAAACTTAGTTTGAAAATCACATTTATTACATTTGAACATTTCAACTTCCTCTGGATTCCTATGTTGCAGGAGGTGACTGCTTAACGCGTGTTTATACTTTGTTTTATACAAACACTGATCGCATTTAAAACGCTGATGATGTTGATTATTTTGCTCTGGATTATGCCGAAGTATATGATACTTTAAATTGTATTTAAACTTAGTTTTAAAGTCACATCTATTGCATTTGAACATTTCAACTTCCTCTGGATTCCTATGTCGCAGGAGGTGTCTATTCAACTGATAGTTAAAAAATGTTGTATAAGAACACTGATCGCATTTAAAATTTTGATTTTGTTCTGGATCATGCCGAAGCCGATGAGTCTTTAAATTACGTTTACGCTTAGTTTGAAAGTCGCATTTGTTGCATTTAAACAACTCGTCTTTCTTTTGGCTGAGCACATCCGCTTTACTAGTATCTTCTAAATATTTATGTTGAAGATGTAACCTCTTTAAAGTCGTTTCTTTAACTGTTTCGTCTATTTTGGGAAGATTTTGATAAATATTTTCACTGTTCTCGAACGTGTACCTCTCACCATTGACGTGGTTACCTTGAAACTTACAATCTTGTAAAGCACTGCAAGAGAAAACATAAATAATGGAACATGTACACTTAAAAAGCTGGATTGAACAGTTTCAGATCATTAAGTATATAAAACGTTCGGGTAAAGTAACTAGTTACTGGTACTAAGATACTGGTACAGTAACTAATTACATTGATTGTAACTACGATAATTTAAAAGTAACTAAGATACTTTTTAAGTAACTAGTTACTTTGGTTGTAACTAGTTACTAAAAGTAACTAAGATACTTTTGAGTAACTAGTTATTTTAATTGTAACTACGAAACTCTAAAAGTTACTAAGATGCTTTTGAACTAGATACCATAAATTTACCAGGTAGTGATAACTCATTTTCCTGTACGCACTACCACTCTTACCATCAGAAAACTAAACTAAGTAGAATAAAATGCTTTTCAAGAAATTTCGCGTTCCAACCAGTTTGCTGTTTGACGCTCGCGACTCGCCGCTCGTCCCTTCGCGAAAATCTGATTAACGGCCGCCGATCGTCCCTTGGTCATCATCTGATGGAAGGCACGTGTGCATAATTGGTATCCTAGAGGAACTTTAAAAGTACCTAGCTTAACTTTAAAAGTAACTTAGTTAGTTTACAAGTAGTTACTTTAAAAGTATCTAGTTACTTTTTAAGTGTATAGTTACTCCTAAAAAGTAACTAGATACAAGTTACTTTTCAAAAGTAACGAAGTTACAGTTACTTTTGGCTTGATTCAAAAAAGAACTAAGTTAGTAAGTATCTAGTTACTTTAAGTAACTAAGTACTAAAAAGTATCTAGTTACTTAAGTTACTCACAGCTCTGGCGGTTGGTAGGGTACTTTATGAAAAAATCGTTTTAGTTTTCTTAAAAAAACTTTTTTACAAACGCTTATACTCTATTTCATAGCTTGCAAAACCCGGAAGTCGTTTCATCCTGTCTAGTTATTGTAAAAATATGGGGAGAGTTTAATTGTGTTGTGGTTTTTACCAAAGTCCTTTTATTGAAACGTTTAAATTCTACAAAAACAACCTATTTAAAACCTTTTTAAAAATTAAATTATGTTATTTATTTAAAAAATGCAATAATAATTTAAATGTTGCATTTATTACCAATATTTTCAGTATTAAAGTATCCCATAACGTTTTGTTTTTGAAAATCCGATAGGTACATGGGCTCTAATATGAGAAAAACATTTCCTATGTAGAGAGCGGCTCAATGGTCGGTCAGCTAAAGAAAAAAATTTAAAATAAAAAGAAACAACAAATTAAAATTATGAATTAGGACTAGCTGACTCATTACTTTGTAGAATTATAATGCATATGCAGATGGCGTTTTAAACTTATTTTATACATGGTTTGAAAGTCACATTTATTGCATTTGAACATTTCACCTTCATCATGCTGAAGCAGATGAGTCCTTAAACTACCTTTATACTTAGTTTGAAAGTCACATTCATTGCATTTGAACATTTCAACTTCCTCAGGATTACTATGCTGCAATAAGTGCCTTTTTAAACAGTATTTGTATATTGTTTCATAAGAACATTGATCGCATTTCGTCTTTTGAACTTGATTGTGCCGAAGAACATGAGACTTTAAACTACGTTTATGCTTAGTTTGAAAGTCACATTTATTGCATTTCAACATTTCCACTTCCTCTGGATTCCTATGTTGCAGGAGGTGACTGTATAGTAGGTATTTATAGTTTGTTATATAAGAACACTGATCGCATTTCAAAGGTTGATCTTGCTCTTGATTATGCCGAAATATATGAGTCTTTAAATTACATTTAAGCTTAGTTTTAAAGTCACATTTATTGCATTTAAACATTTCAACTTCCTCTGGATTCCTATGCCGCAGGAGGTGTTTGTTCAACTGGTATCTAAAATTTGTTTTATAGGAACACTGAACGCATTTAAAATTTTTCTCTGTATCATGCCGACGAAGATGAGACTTTAAATTACGTTTAATCATAGTTTGATAGTCACATTTATTGCATTTGAACATATGGACCTCATCCGCATTATTATGTCCAAGCAGATGAGTTTTTAAAGAACCTTTACGTTTAGTTTGAAACTTACATTCATTGCATTTGAACATGTCAACTTCCTCTGGATTTCTATGTCGCAGGAGGTGTCTGTTCAATTGGTATCTAAAATTTGTTTTATAGGAACACTGAACGCATTTAAATTTTTTCTCTGTATCATGCCGACGAAGATGAAACTTTAAGTTATGTTCAATCATAGTTTGATAGTCACATTTATTGCATTTGAACATATGGACCTCATCCGGATTATTATGTCCAAGCAGATGAGTTTTTAAAGAACCTTTACGTTTAGTTTGAAACTCACATTTATTGCATTTGAACATATCAACTTCTTTTGGATTTCTATGTCGCAGGAGGTGTTTGTTCAATTGGTATCTAAAATTTGTTTTATAGGAACACTGAACGCATTTAAAATTTTTCTCTGTATCATGCCGACGAAGATGAGACTTTAAATTACGTTTAATCTTAGTTTGATAGTCACATTTATTGCATTTAAACATTTCCACTTCCTCTGGATTCCTATGTTGCAGGAGGTGACTGTATAGTAGGTATTTATAGTTTGTTATATAAGAACACTGATCGCATTTCAAAGGTTGATCTTGCTCTTGATTATGCCGAAATATATGAGTCTTTAAATTACATTTAAGCTTAGTTTTAAAGTCACATTTATTGCATTTAAACATTTCAACTTCCTCTGGATTCCTATGCCGCAGGAGGTGTTTGTTCAACTGGTATCTAAAATTTGTTTTATAGGAACACTGAACGCATTTAAAATTTTTCTCTGTATCATGCCGACGAAGATGAGACTTTAAATTACGTTTAATCTTAGTTTGATAGTCACATTTATTGCATTTGAACATCTCTACTTCCTTTTGTCTGAACAAGTCCGCTTTAATACTTTTTTCTAAATAATTATGTTGAAGACTCTTTGAACTAGTTTTTTTGAATATCTTGTCCATTTGCTGTCGATAAAAACTATTTTTAAGTGTTATCTCATCATCCATTTGATCACTTTTCTCGGGCGTGTACTCCTCACATTGGACCTGATTATCTTGAAACACACAATCTTGGGAATTACTGCAAAGAGAAAACAGTAATAATAAAACAAGTAATTAAAATCTACCTACTTAAAGACGGAATTGAAAAATGTCCGTAATTGCTAATATTATAGATGACGGTTGTTATTTAAATATTTTGGTCAAAAAGTTTAGTATCTGGTGTTTCGTTCTCGTAATTAAAAAAAATGCTCTTTTAGTTTAGATTGCTTTTGGTAAGCGTGGGTATACTATACAGGGTGATCCATTACGTGTGACAAAAGGCTGGTATCTCAAAAACAATTGCGGGTAAAAAATGTACTATTAAGAAATACTAATATATTTTAGTTTCCAATTCTATCACTAGGGAGTAGTTGCTGTGTTATAAGTTATAAAGATACTTAATTTCTACTAATATCGTCGATGCAATGTATGTCAGAAACTTAACTTATTACTATAAATTTTGTTATTACAATTTTTTCGTAGTTACCATGATAACCTTATAGACGAAATGGTGTAAAGAAGGGTAACAATTAGAAATACCTAAAATGCTGTAACTTCGGTTTGTGTTAATCGAATTTAAAAAACGATTGCTTGTTTTAAACAATATTTATATTTTATCATGATTAAATAATAATAATAATAAGTTTATTTCCAATATTTATAATATAATAAATTTGTTTATTTATTTTCCTTAATAAATTTCTTCTTTGATCCCCCGAAGACCTACTTCAAATAATTTTAAAAAATAAATCGTGCGATTGATAAAAGAGGGTACCGGTTTTTCGTTATATACACGGTGTTTTTTAATTGAGTGCCGATACTTAAGCTTGTGAATCCTTCGGTGATTTTAAGAAGAAAAGTTAGTATTAACATATGTCCTAAAGATCATTCATTTTATTTCAACAAAATATCGAAAGCAGTCTCAATGAACCGAAGAAAAAATTGTTTTTTGGTTTTTATTTTTTTATGCAAAAAGGGTGCATCATACGAAAGTAAGTCTATGGACCAAATTTGCTCCAAAATAAATGAGGATTTTAAATATAAGTTTGGTTTTTAGAAAAATCAGTGGCGCACCATTTTTTCTTTAAAAATATTCAGTTCAAACCCCGTACGGACGTCACTGGTAAAAATTTAAAAAATCTTTTAAGTCAAAAACTGCTCCTTAATGATTAAGAGGTGTGTACAAAATTTCATAAAAATATCTAAGAGTGATATAATAATTATGATAAAAATGTTAACACCCTGTAGTTCATAAATGAAGAGCTTTAGGACATATGTTAATATTAACTTTTCTTCTTAAAATCACCCAAGGATTCACAACCTTAAGTATCGGCACTCAATTAAAAACACCCTGTATAATCACTGGAACCTTTTTTTAATATTAAATTATTGCAGCTATGTATTTATATTTACTTAAAAAGTGTAATAATAATCCAAGTTTTGTATTTATTGCCAATATATAAAATATATATATAAAAATATTTTCAGTATTACAGTGTCCCATAACATTTTGTTTTTAAAAATCCGATGGGTACATGGGCTCTAATATGACAAAAACATTTCCTATGTAGCGAGCGGTTCAATGGTCGCTCAGCTAAAGTAGAAAATTTAAAATGAAAAGAAACAACAAATTAAAATTATGAATTAGGGCTACCTAACTCGTTACTTTGCAGGATTATTATGCATAGGCAGATGGCGTTTTAAACTTATTTTATAAATGGTTTGAAAGTCACATTTATTGCATTTGAACATTTTAACTTCCTTTGGTTTCCTATGTTGCAGGAGGTGGCTGTTTAACTGGGGTTTAAACGTTGTTTTATAAGAAAACTGATCCCATTTAAACTTTTGAACTTCATTATGCAAAAGTAGATGAGTCTTTAAACTATCTTTATACTTAGTTTGAAAGTCACATTTCAAGCATTTGAATATTTCAACTTCCTCAGGATTCATATGCCACAGTAAGTGCCTTTTTAAATTGCATTTAAATATTGTGTTGTAAGAACACTTATCGCAATTAAACTTTTGATTTTCATTATGCTGAAGCAGATGACACTTTAAATTACGTTTATGTTTAGTTTGATAGTCACATTTATTGCATTTGAATATCCCCTTTTTTTGACTGAGCAAGCCCGCTGTACTACTTTCTTCTAGATACTTATGCTGGAGGTGTAACCCTTTTAAGCTGGCGTCTTCAAGTATTTTATCCATTTTGGGAAGATTTTGATAAAAACTTTCGCTTTTCTTGGGCGTGTATCTCTCACATTTGACCTGGTTATCTTGAAACACGCACTCTTGTGAAATACTGCAAAGAGAAAACACTAAAATGTAACCAAATCAAATAAAAACGTTTATTTTCCTAAAGACAATTGACAATTGTAGAGGAATAGTCAGATTAATTTAATACTATATAGATACTAACTAAAGTAACTATAAAACTTAATAATACAAACAAAACTTTATAATAACGCAATAATCACGACACTAAATATAAAACAAATGCTAAGACAAACAATTAAAAAACCCATCTAAATCATAAAAACATTTAGAAAGTAAAAAATGACTTTAGTGACTTTTTAAAACATGGTACAGTATTACAGTCCTTAATTTTGTCAGGCAAAACATTAAAAACTCTTATGCCAAGGCATGGGGGCTGGAAATCATCTTCTACGGTAGAAGGCTACGTTAAGAATTCATAAGAAACAAATAGCAAAGAAGATCATGGGGTCCGACAAGGATTTAATGATTGGAAATTCGAACGTAAAGGGCTCCATCACATCCACTTCTGGTATACAAATTTCTAACTGTAAAAAGTGTATTATTAATGTTTATAATAAACCTTAAGTGTTATAATTTAATTAATAATTGGTAATTAAATTTATAATTGTTAATAATAAATCATTCTTCTAAAAAGTGTGGTTTTATTTAACAGCAAAATTTTAATAAAACAGTTTTTTTCCCATTACAGCACTAGTGCTGTAAAGGCATCTATTACAGTACTAGTGCTGTAATAGATGCCCCTAAAAAACGATTTACAGAACTGTAAAATTCATATTACTAAATGAAAGTAGATAAATTTTGTTCGTAGTTACCATGGTAACGGTGTGGAGAAGGGTGACAATTAGATATACTTAAAAGGTTGTAACTTCGGCTTGTGTTAATTTAAAGTTAAGATTTAAAAAATGTACTTTATTAAAAAATACATTTTCGTTTTAGATTTCTTAAAAAACTTACATGCAAACATTGTACCTCTATTCTATTTTATAGCTTGCGAAATCCGGAGGTCGTTTCATCTTGTCTTTTAAAAGTTATTGTAAAAATAGTGGGAGAGTTTATTGAAACGTTAAAATTCTACAAAAATAACCTTTTTAGCTACACTTAAAAATATTAAATTTTGTAATTTATTTTAGTTATTTATTGATAAAATTTGAAATAATTCAAATGTTGCATTTATTATCAATATTTTTAGTATTAAAGTGTCCCATAACGTTTTGTTTTTGAATATCCGATAGGTAGGTACATGGACTCTAATATGACACATTTCCTATGTAGATAGCGGTTCAATGGTCGCTCAGCTAAATTAGAAAATTTAAAATAAAAAGAAACAACAAATTGAAATTATGAATTAGAGCTAACTATCTCGTTAGTTTACCAGATTATTATGATTAAGCAGATGGCGTTTTAAACTTCCTTTATACACGGTTTGAAAGTTACATTTATTGCATTTGAACATTTCAACTTCCTCTGGATTTTTATGTTGCATGAGGTGCATTTTTAAATCGTACTTAAGAAATGTTTTGTAAGAACAATGATAGCATTTAAAATTTTGATTTTGCTCTGGATTATGCCGAAGTTGATGAATCTTTAAAGTACTTTTATGCTTAGTTTGAAAGTAACATTTGTTACATTTGAACATTTCTACTTCCTCTGGATTTCTATGCCTAAGAAAGTGTTTTTTTAAATCGTATTTAAAAACTGTATTATAGGAACAGTGATCGCATTTAAACTTTTGAACTTCATTATGCTGAAGCAGATGAGTCTTTACACTACTTTTATACTTAGATTGAAAGTCACATTTATTGCATTTGAACATTTCAACTTCTTCTGGCTTTCTATGTTGCAGGAGGTGGATGTTTAACTTGGATTTAAATTTAGTTTTATAAGAACACTGATCGCATTTAAAATTTTGATTTTGCTCTGGATTACGCCGAAATATATGGCTCCTTAAATTGCATTTAGACTTAGTTTGAAAGTCACATTTATTGCATTTGAATGTTTCGACTTCTTTTTGGCTGAGCAAGTCCGCTTCACTAGGTTTTTCTAGATATTTATGTTGAAGGTGTAACCTCTTTAAAGTGGCGTCTCCAACTATTTCATCCATTTTGGGAAGATTTTGATAACAAGTTTCGCTTTTTTCGGGCGTGTACCTCTCACATTTGACCTGGTTATCTTGAAACACGCAATCTTGTGAAATACTGCAAAGAGAAAACAGTAATAATAGAACATGTAATTAATGTACCCACTTACAAGACTGAATTGAAAAGTTTCCGGAATCGCTAATAGATGGCGGTTGATGTTATTTACATTTATTGGGTCATCAAGTATACAGTGATGTTTCAGTTCTCTAAACAAAAAATGTTTTCTCTCTGTTAGTTTGATTTTGGCAAGCGTGGCAACGCAAACATTTTGTGATGTCTTAAGTATAAAGAAACAATTCGAGCTGCGATCAAATGTTATTATTTAGAAAATAAAACGGAGACAGAATAAAGTCTACATAAGATCTGGTTTTCGGCGATTCGTTAACTAATCATCATTCTTCCAGCGTCAGTTTTTCGATTCCGAAAATTAAACGTAATCACATGAACACACAACTGATGAATCGTGTTCAGGAAATCCAAAATCTATCACTGCCACTGAAATAATTAACAAGATGCACGAAATGTTAGCAGATTCCCAAATATTCGCGAGAATTGAATTGAGGTTAAGGGCATCATATGAACAGGTTGAAGGCATTTTGTATAAGTTGGAAACAAAAACTCAAGATTAAATCTCAGTAATGCGCGAGCTTCAACTGATTCCTTTAAACTGTTTAGAAGAAACCTGGTTGTTATCTCCGTAGATTTATCGAAGGCTGTAACTTGAATTTATACTCCAGAAACTAAAGAACAATAATTGTAACAGTAAAAAGTTTGAAAAAATTATCCCAAGGGAGACAAAATCAATTAAAGTCGACTGGATAACTGATGGCATCCATTTAATAAGATGCAAAAGGAATGTTGTAAGTATACTCATCAAATACATAGAAAAATGTAAAACCGTAATTGGGCCATACTGTGCAGCACTTTTAGATAAGAAGGTAAAAATAAGAACACAAAGTCTTCCTCCACTGATATATTATAGAAATATTTTAATCAACTTCTCTACATGTTTCGAATGCAGAAGCATTCATCTTCAGGAACATGTAGAGAAGTTGATTAAAATATTTCTATAATATATCAGTGGAGGAAGACTTTGTGTTCTTATTTTTACCTTCTATATTCCCACTCCACTTTAAGTATGGACTATTTCTTCAACTTTTAGAAAAACTCCAGGCATTAGAACCAACTAACTTACTTATTCTAAAAATGCTTATTATGCCGGTCTCAAAGGAAATCATTTTTTTAAGGATGTTTACAAGTTGTAGATGCGTAAGGGCACGTTGGGCATTGGATTCACTGGTTTTCATTTTCTCTCCGGAAACATGTCAATCTGTCCTCGTATTATGGCATGGCCGAAATTATTCAAGACGTGTCAAGTTCAGGGATTCCCGAAAGAACACTTAGCACTATATATACCATACAGGGTGATTCATTATGGATGGAGAGAGATTGTATTTCAAGAATCATACAGGCTACAACTTTAGGGTAAACAATTTATTAATAACTATGACTATTTTATAGCTATTTACTAAAAAATAGTTGATATAAGAATTAAACGTTTCTAATTCTACCGCTAGGGGGTAATTGCTATGATGCTAATGATCATAGAGCGGAAATTTGAACGTTTTTACAAAAACGGATTGCTGGCACGGCTTTCCATATTACAAAAAAAATGTGTCGCGTTAAATACAATATTTTAGGTCAAATGTTATGGGGTACGCCGTGCCGGCAGTTCAATATTTTAAAAACGTCCAAATTTCCGCTCTATTGTTACGATTATAGATACAATTATTTATACATTATTATCTATACAATTCTTAATTTCTACTGATAACTTTGATGCAATGTGGCAGCTCTAACTTCAGTTTGCTTTAACCGAATTTAACAAACTCTGACTTGTTTTAAAGGACATTTTATTCCGATTAATCGTGCGCTTGACAAAAGATGCCGCTTTATAAAAATATTAGTTTGTACAACAAGAGTGGATTTCTACGACTCGGCTTCCGAACTTAATACTAAAAATTTAAAAAATATATTTAAATCAGGCATTATAAGTGTGAATTGTTGCAACTGAACCGTGAAACTTCTGGATTCGTAGGTTGCAGGTGTTGTCTGTATAATTGCGTTTAAAAATTGTTTTAAAAGAACACTGATCGCAATAAATAAGTTCTTTAGGGATTAGTTTTAAAATATTTTTGTTTAGTTTAAATTTTACATTTATTGCGGTTCGAATTTCTGACATAATCGCGATTATTAAGCAACACCAGATGAGATTTTAAGCTCCTTTTACGAATAGTTTTAAAGTCACATTCATTACACTTAAATTTTCACTTAATCTGGATTTTTATGTTGCAGGAGGTGTCTGTTTAAATCGTATTTGAAAATTGTTTTAAAAGAACAATGATCGCATTTAAAATTTTGATTTTGCTCTCGATTATGTCGAAGTTGATGAATCTTTAAATAACATTTATGCTTAGTTTGAAAGTCACATTTACTACATTTGAACATTTTAATTTCCTCTGGATTTCTATGTCGCAGGATGTGTTTTTTCAACTGGTCTTTAAAATTGGCTGTATAAGAACACTGATCACATTTAAATTTTCGGTGTTGGTCTGGATCATGCCGAATTAGATGATACTTTAAATTATGTTTATGCCTATTTTGATAGTCACATTTATTGCATTTGAACATCTTGACCTCTTCCGGATTATTATGTACAAGCAGATGAGTGTTTAAATACCTTTTATGTTTAGTTTGAAAGTTGCATTTATTGCATTTGAACATTTCAACTTCCTCTGGATTCCTATGTCGCAGGAGGTGCCTGTTTAAACTGGATTTAAAAAATGTTTTATAAGAACACTGATCGCATTTAAAATTTTGATTTTGCTCTGGATTATGTCGAACCAGATGAGACTTTAAATTACATTTATATTTAGTTTCAAAGTCACATTTATCGCATTTCAACATCTCGACTTCCTCTTGGCTGACCAAATCCGCATTACTGTCTTCTAGATATTTATGTTGAAGATGTAACCTCTTTAAAGTAGTTTCTTCAACTATTTCAACCATTTTGGGAAGATTTTGATAAAAACTTTCACTTTTCTCGGGCGTGTACCTCTCACATCTGACCTGGTTATCTTGAAACACACAATCTTGCGAAATACTGCAAAGAGAAAACAGTAATAATAGAACATGAAAGTAATGTATCCAATTACAAGGCTGGATTGACAAGTTTCCGAAATTGCTAATAGATGGCGATTGTTATTTAATTTTATTGGATCAACTATACCTACTAGTGCGTTAATTTTCTAAACGAATGAAATGCTCTCTTAATTAGTTGCTCATGGCAAGTATGTGAACGAAAATTTTTTGTGATTTCCGGAAATTAAATGTGATCGTAGACACACAAGGGATGAATCGTGGTCAGGAACTCCAAAATCTGCCACTACCAGAAATAATTGACAAGATCCACGAAATAGTGCCAGCAGATCGCCAAATAAACGTTCGTGAGATTGTTGTGGTTATGGGCATCATATGAACGAGTTCTAAATATTTTACATGAGTTTAAATTAGGAAATTTTACAGCATTGGTGGCAAACTCAGTTACAGTCGCCTGGAGAAGTGATGGCATCCATTTAATGAGATGCAAAAGGAATGTTGTAAGTATAGGACTCATCAAATACATAGAAAAATGTAAAACCATAATTGGGCAATAAATTGCTAAGTAATTTATTCTAAAAATGCTTATTATGCCAGTCTCAAGGGAAATATTTTTTTCAAGGATTTATACAAGTTGTAAATGCGTTAGGGCACGTTGTGCATTGAGTTCATTTGTTTATATTTTCCCTTCGGAAATATGTCAATCTGCCCTCGTATTATGGCATTGCCGAAATTATTCAAGACGTCTCAAGTTCAGGGATTCCCGAAAGCAATGGCGATCGGAGGTCAGTAAAAGAGATGAGGCCAAACCAAGTTACGTATAAAGCATATTTATTTTAAAGCCCCTTAAAATCATAAAAAAAAACAAGTGTAAGAGAAATCTAAAGTTACGTTTTGTATATTAAGTCTATTTTTCTGTTGCACTTAATCTCAAACAATTGTATTACTAAAACATAAAATGATTCAGAAGAACACATTTTATTTAATATCCCATTTTCTATAGACATTATACTCAGTCAAACCATTTAACCTTTCTTGTGCAATCAAATATCTCAAATAAGTGTTTACTCGTGTCAAAGCTGAAAAATGTCGTTCAACTGAAACCGAAGTTGCAGCTTGTGTTACTACTAAACTTAAAAATTTGTTTATTTTTGGTAAAATCTCGTTAAGACAATTTTGTACATTGTATTTATAGTTTCTGGCAATGATAAGGACCGAAACTGTTCATCAGAAGAAAAAAACATTGAAAGCTCGGTTTTTAATCTATCTTTTTGAAAAATATTTTTATAATTTAAAATTAAATTATTAAATAACTGATTTGTAAATGATATGTCATATTCGGCAAAGAGCGTTTGGTTTAGTAAGTTTGAAAATAACAAGTTGCTAATACGGGTAAACCGATCTGTAATTTTATTTTTATATTATCAAGTAATAAAACATCATAACGCGGCTCCATTCTGAAATAAAATTCCCGGCAAGCAGAGCTGTGAGTAACCTAAGTAACTAGATACTTATTACTTAAAGTAACTAGATACTTAGTAACTTAGTTCTTTTTTGAATCATGCCAAAAGTAACTGTAACTTCGTTACTTTTGAAAAGTAACTTGTATCTAGTTACTATTTAGTAGTAACTATACACTTAAAAAGTAACTAGATACTTTTAAAGTAACTTAGTTGGTTGGTTAGGTACTTTTAAAGTTCCTCTAGGATACCAATTATGCACACGTGCCGTCCATCAGATGATGACCAAGGGACGATCGGCGGCCGTTAATCAGATTTTCACGAAGGGACGAGCTGCGAGTCGCGTCGAGCGTCAAACAGCAAACTGGTTGGAACGCGAAATTTCTTGGAAAGCATTTTATTCTACTTGTTCGTTGTTCGAATTAACACTTCTTAGTTTAGTTTTCTGATGGTAATAGTGGTAGTGTGTACAGGAAAATGAGTTATCACTACCTGGTAAATTTATGGTATCTAGTTCAAAAGCATCTTAGTTACTTTTAGAGTTTCGTAGTTACAATTAAAATAACTAGTTACTCAAAAGTATCTTAGTTACTTTTAGTAACTAGTTACAATCAATGTAACTAGTTACTTTAAAAGTATCTTAGTTACTTTTAAATTATCGTAGTTACAATCAATGTAACTAGTTACTGTAAAAGTATCTTAGTTACTATAACTAGTTACTTTAACTAAGTAACTAAGAACTAAGTTACTTTTAGGTAAAAGTAACTATTCCTTATAAGTATCTAGATACATTTGTGCAAAAGTATCGAAAAAGTAACTAGTTACTTTTCTGAAGTAACTTTTACAGCTCTGCCGGCAAGACTCGATAGGCTAGTGCTTTTCAGGCCTCTCTTTACTTTAAATTCGCATGTGCGAGTGGGTAAAAGAAACAGATGATTAAACAAAGACGCGATATTTACACATATGCAGACAACTGATCGACTTCGGCGACGAGAGTCTAGCGTCCGCCCGGATCTCGACTGCACAGGTCGTCCTCTCGGTGAAGAATTTTTTTATCGCACTGCGCGTACTAGAGATGTCATTTGCGGTTCTTTTTAAGTTAGATATATTATCGCAAATAATATTAAAAGTGAATACCTATCAGACGTTTTTAATTTTAATTAAATTACCGAATAAGTTAAATATATTATGAATGTAATAAATTTAAGATGAGATTGGCAGTGTTGTAACGAAGAACAGCAAAGCAAATGTTGTTTATATCAATCAATCTTACGATATTAATTAAATTGTAGTGAGGCCGGCCTCACCTGCCTCATGCCACCGATCGGCGCTGCCCGAAAGAACACTTAGCACGATATATACTACACAGGGTGATCCATTATGGATGGAGAGAGATTGTATCTCAAGAATCATACAAGCTACAACTTTGGGGTAAACAATTTATTAAGAAATATGACTATTTTATAGATATTAGTAGTCAATAATAATTGATATAAAAAATTAAATGTTTCTAATTCTAGAGGGTAATTGCTATGTTATGATCATAGAGCGGAAATTAGAACGTGTTGCTGGCGCGCCTTACATTATATTACAAAAAAAATTGTTAGGTAAAACACAATATTTTAGGTCAAATGTTATAGGGTACGCCGTGCCGGCAGTTCAATTTTTTTTAAAACGTCCAAATTTCCGCTCTATTGTTATGATTATAGATACAATTATTTATACATTATTATCTATACAATTCTTAATTTCTACTGATAACTTTGATGCAATGTGGCAGCTCTAACTTCGGTTTGCTTTAACCGAATTTAACAAACTCTGACTTGCTTTAAAGGACATTTTTATTCTGATTAAATATTATTCCTGCAATTGACAAAAGAGAGCGCTGTGTAAAAAGATTAGTTTGTACAACAAAAGTGGATTTAATGTCCATATCGTACGAGGAAGTAAATACCTTCTGAGCGCAATATAATCAATCCACTCGAGTTGTACAGTATTTTTTTTCTACGACTCGACTTCCGAACTTATATTAAAAAATAAAAAAATATATTTAAATCAGGCATTATAAGTTTGAATCGTTGCAACCGAACCGTGAAACTTCTGGATTCGTAGGTTGCTGTTTTACTGCGTTTAAAAAGAACACTGATCGCAATAAAACTTTTGAAGTTCTTTAGGGATTAGTTTTAAATTATTTTTGTTTAGTTTGAATTTAACATTTAGTGCGTTAAGAATTTCTGAAATAATCGGGATTATTATGCAGCACCAGATGAGATTTTAAGTTGCTTTTACGAATAGTTTCAAAGATACAGTGATAGCATTTAAACATTTCAATTTCATCTGGATTCCTATGTCGCAGGCGATGAGCAACTAAATAGCCTTTAATAACTGTTTTATAAGAACACTGATCGCATTTAAAATTTTGATTTTGCTCTGGATTATGCCGAAGTTGATGAATTTTTAAATTACATTTGCGCTTAGTTTTAAAGTCACATTTATTGCATTTGAACATTTCAACTTCCTCTGGATTTTTATGTCGTAGGAGGTGCCTGTTTAAACTGGATTTAAAAAATGTTTTATAAGAACACTGATCGCATTTAAAATTTTGATCTTGCTCTGAATGATGCCGAAGTTGATGAATCTTTAAATAACATTTATTCTTAGTTTGAAAGTCACATTTATTGCATTTGAACATTTCAACTTCCTCTGGATTTTTATGTCGTAGGAGGTGTTTGTTAAACTGGTTTTTAAAATTGGTTGTATAAGAACACGGATCGCATTTAAATTTTCGGGCTTGCTCTGGATCATGCCCAATTAGATGATACTTTATAT
Source organism: Polydrusus cervinus (assembly GCA_935413205.1). NCBI lineage: Eukaryota > Metazoa > Arthropoda > Insecta > Coleoptera > Curculionidae > Polydrusus > Polydrusus cervinus. The sequence goes on from OW284518.1 coordinate 1,562,888, forward strand.
TACGTTTATGCTTAGTTTGATAGTCACATTTATTGCATTTGAACATATGGACCTCATCCGGATTATTATGTCTAAGCAGATGAATATTTAAATAATTTTTATGTTTAGTTTGAAAATCGCAATTGTGGCATTTAAACATTTCAACTTCCTCTGGATTCTTATGTCGCAGAAGGTGTCTATTTAACTGGTATTTAAAATCTGATTTATAAGAACACTGACCACATTTAAAATTTTTTTTTTGCTCTGGAATATGTCGACGCAGATGAGATGTTAAATTATGTTTATGCTTATTTTGATAGTCACATTTATTGCATTTGAACATCTTAAGCTCTTCCGGATTATTATGTCCAAGCAGATGGGTATTTAAATACCTTTTATGTTTAGTTTGAAAATCGCAATTGTTGCATTTGAACATTTCAACTTCCTCTGGATTCCTATGTCGCAGGAGGTGCCTGTTTAAACTGGATTTAAAAAATGTTCTATAAGAACACTGATCGCATTTAAAATTTTGATTTTGCTCTGGATTATGCCGCATTAGATGAGACTTTAAATTACGTTTATCTTTAGTTTCAAAGTCACATTTAATGCATTTAAACATCTCGACTTCCTCTGGATTCCTATGTCGCAGGAGGTGCCTGTTTAAACTGGATTTTAAAAATGTTTTATAAGAACATTGATCGCATTTAAAATTTTGATTTTGCTCTGGATTATGCCGAACCAAATGAGACTTTAAATTATGTTCATATTTAGTTTCAAAGTCACATTTATTGCATTTCAATATCTCGGCTTCCTCTTGGCTGACCAAATCCGCATTACTGTCTTCTAGATATTTATGTTGAAGATGTAACCTCTTTAAAGTAGTGTCTTCAACTATTTCATCCATTTTGGGAAGATTTTGATAAACACTTTCGCTTTTCTCGGGCGTGTACCTCTCACATTTGACTTGGTTATCTTGACACACGCAATCTTGGGAAATACTGCAAAGAGAAAACAGTAATAATAGAACATGTAATTAATCCACTTATAAGATTAAATTGAAAATTTTCCCGAATTACTAATATATTGCGATTGTTGTTAAATTTTTTTGGAACATCAGGTAGTTGTTTGGTTCTCTTAATTATTAAAAACAAATAGGCTCTCAATTAGATGCTTTTGGCAAAAGTGGGAAGCAAGAATCTGAGAATCTGAAAATATCACTGTTTATTTCAATAAGTGTTCAAAATGTTGCCCGTTATTGGCCAAACAATGATATAGGCTTTTCTCGTCACTTAAATGCAAAGGAAACAGCAAATTTCGATGATGTGGGAGTAGAAAAAATATATTTTTTTTTAGTCCTTTTCCTTTAAAATTGCATCACAAACCAATAACTAAGACGATATGCGTCTGAAACCTTAATATCTATATACAAAACAGAACTTTTAGACGGAACATTTTTAGTTATTTATGGTACTAGTGTTGAAAATGAGTCACGCGAGAAAGATTTATACTACGAGGCCGTCAGGCCGAGTGGTATAAATTCTCAAGTGTCTTAACACGAGTTGCATACAATGTTTTATCCAACAAGTGGAAGAAATCGTTTTTTTAAAATGAGATAATAATAATGAATAAGTTACGTGATCAAATCAAAGCTACTTGCGTCTCAGTACCCTATAAATGTCAGAATGACTTGACAGTGACTATTTTACATTTTGGTCAAAGTTCGTTGATTGTTTGGTTGCCATGGGCATGATACATTGTTAGCAAATGTTTAAATAAATTTTGACACTTGTTAGTTTTCCCTGCAGAAAAGGGAAGCTTTTCTGAAGAAAAAAACCTATAGAAAATGGAGGAAACCGATCAAAATTACGCTTCTGAGGATATCCTTACGGAAGCGGAAGAAGCAGCGATGCAGATTTTGTCAGAAAAGTTCCGAGATGGTTAAACAAGGAGTTCAAAATGTTTGAGTTTTGGATGAATTCACGGAAGATAAAAGGTATCGATAAAAATGTTCTATTGGCTTATTTGGCTTAGTCGCTATGGACCAAATGTTCGATGCTTCGCTCGACTATTCACCTTTATAAAAAGAAACGATGTTTCAAAATATGGCAAACTAACGAGCTTTTTGAAAAGCAAATCACAGGGATACAAACCAAAGAAGTCCAATACATTAGAACGACCTGAAATAGAGAAGTTTTTGAACGGAGCTCCCGACGACAAGTACTTGTTGATGAAAGTGGCTTTGATTATGGGGATAAGCGGTGCTTGTAGATGCGATGAATTGGTCAATTTGAAAATAGAAAATATTCAAGACAAAGGGAAATACTATGACGTAGTTTTGCCAGATGATCAATTTGTGTAAAAAAAAATACTAGTTCTAGCCGCTTTTTTGTTTGTCGAAGATTTCTTCAAGAATTGCAATGTTTTTGAAATTTGAGAAACAAGCGCTCTACACTGGTCACTGCCTGAGAAGGTCTTCGGCGGCTCTTTTGTCTAATGCAGGGGCTAACATGACTACTTTGAAGCGTCACGGAGGATGGAAGTCCTCGACGGTAGCAGAAGGATACTTAGAAGAATCGGTGCATAACAAAATATAAATTGCAGAAAAAATACAAGGTTCTAACGGTTGGCGTCTTCTAGCACTATCAGCAGCTGTACCGATATAAGAGCGTCTGGTTCCAATGAACCAACGAATTTTACAATTACTTCAAATTCGAATAAACAGTTAGCGTTTTCCTGTAATTTTAATATCAATGTGAATTCTGCTTGTAGTAGTAATAAATAAATAGAATACTACTTTAAATGTGAACTTAAGTTATGGATTATAACTCACTAGTGTGTTATTTGATAGTTTACTTGTCTAAAATGACATTGACAATGACAGTCATAACTGTCATGTGTTGGATAAAAAACTAAGCGTTTCCGACAAAAACTGCTTTGTAATCTAAAAAAATTAAAGAATTAGATTAAGAGTACAAGCGTGGGACGAAGAATTAGGATCTAATTAGATTTTTAGATCCGAGCCCCTAGGCTCGAAGGGGGTGCAGCCCGGACGCAGCTCCCTCTGGCGTCTTTGAGTAAGTTAATAGATGGGTCTCTTCTAAAAAAATTAGTTTTCTTTTAGTAAAAAAAATTATTACATATATATTTTAACAACACTTTTTTTTCTTGAACTGTAAAAAAAAACATCAGGGGCATACTCATATTTATAAATATAGTTCTTCTAGATAGAGTTGTTATTTCTATTTAAATTCGATCAAAGAATAAACGATCAAAGAATAAAAAGATTTTACTGCAAATGATATCAAATAAACACAACAGAACTATAAATAGCTATAAATTCCAAACCTGACACTGTCTCACCATATATTTTTTTTATAATTAGGTAACCCACAAAACTTTCAAACCCTAAACTCTCACCACTTTTTATTTAATAAAGCTGAAAATAAATAATTTATTGTTCTTATTGTCAAAATTGTAAATTTTCATTTCCGTATTTCCACTTGCTACCGCTAGGAGGCAAACGTTGCCAAGTTTTGCACGATCGTTGTATTGCGAACTATGCTATAGTGTGTAGTAATCCGAAAAATAAATTTATTATGACCGTTTGTTGACTAGGTATATGTTAAAGGCAATTTTAAAATGTCATCGTAATGGTGATTCACTATATTTTAAAATATATATTTACTTCTCGAATTCATGAAAATAGGTGACGATGTAGTATGGTCAAATCGTTTGAACAAGATATCTATTTTGTAATTAATTTTTATAGTAGTTCAGCTCAAAAGTTAGGTTAAGTTATGTCAAACTGACAATCACGTTTCAAGTTCGATTCTGTCTGCGGTTTTTATTTAAATCTCGATACGGATACAATTACAAAATATGCCAAATCGACCTTAAATAATCGAACTCAATACCTGCGTTGGTGAAATTTTTAATTCGCTACGTGGATTCAGGTCGATTTATAGGTAAATAGGTACTTCATGAAAATTATTAGGAATACGAGAATACCACCTCTGGTGGCAGTCACAGAAGCTCTCTTAGCTGCCATTTAATGAGATATTTTCTCGAAATGTTTGTCGTTATTAGTAGTTTGAGGTTAGAATATGTTTTAGGAAATCCAACGGTGGGTTTGTTTAATTAGGTATATTCTTTTTTACACCGGTTTCAACGAGAGAGATCGTAAAATAATTAACCAACCGATTGATGACGTCATTCCATCAGCTGTCAATCATAAGTTTATCAGTTCCACCACTGGTTGAATCCATCGTTGAAAAAAAGAATATGCCTATTTTAACCCAAATAAAACCCACAATGGGAGAATCCTTTAATCATTTGGCAAAAAAAATTTTCTATTTCCATATGATTTCACTCATTGAACTCGCCAGGTACTAAGTCGTAGCTTGAATTTTAATCCTTGTCGGCTTGTTTTGATAAAGGGAAATGCGGGGTCTATCTTTGCTTTCTTTTCGTTGGTATCTTCCACCGGCTTGTCACGTCTAAAATGATACACCCGAAGCGCATGTTTGTAGTGTATTAAATGCCAATTTTTACAGCCTTTCTTCGGCAAAAAAAATAAACAGAAATTTACTTCATAAATAGCTTTAAAGAAAATGGGGAGAAATAACACTCTAAGTCAACCTTCACTGGGATATATTTCAAAGAAATTGTCTATCTACACTCTCTACATGTTTCGAACGTATAAACGTTCATCTTCAGGAGAATAATTAATATTAAAGGTTACACTAAGTTAGGAAATTGTCAGTGACATCCTAATGGAGCTCTTGACGAGATTAGTTAAATAAAGGAAAGTTGAAAAACTTCCATAAAAGTAGGAGAGAAACGTACTACCAAGTTATATAGATAAAGTTGGGATAACCGTTGTTATTTTTCAAAAATGCAAAGTGGCGAGATAAGACCTTTATCCCCTACAAACCCAAACTTAATGTCCACGAGCCGCCACTGGTACAGAATCAACTTTACATTGGATCCGGTTTTTGGCGATTCCTTACTCGATCCTCTTCCATTGTCAATGTTTAGTTTGCGAAAATTAAACGTGAACGTACACACACCACTGATAAATCTTGTTCAAGACGTGTCAAGTTCAGAGATTCCCAGGCACGTAGCCAGGGAGGGGGCCCAGAGGGCCCGAGCCCCCCCTCGAAACCATACTTATAAAGCACCTCAATTATTACCGGGTTTGTTTTTGTGCTTTTCTTGAAGATTTTGTGTTGTGTTTCTATTTTTTCCATTTAAAAACCAAGCAGCATGATTCAAAAAAAGGCGTGGCACCCAAAAAATTTTCGCGCTTTTTTTTAACGTCTTCGGGGCGGTTTCAATCGGCCCTCCCGAGAAGAAATCCTGGCTACGTGCCTGGGGATTCCCGAAAGAATACCATCGCACACCAAATTTTAATTGTTAGCTCTATATATACTATACAGGGTGATCCATTATGGATAGCAAGAAGGAAAAAAAAACGTTGCCTTTGGGTTAAACAATTTATTAATAAATATGACTGAAAATGTTTACTGGAAAATATTTTTATTCCTTAACTACGGACACACTGACTACACTGATATGGCCAGGGAGTCTGACAGACTTCTATTAACAAATATTCAGTTATAAAAAATAAAACGGTTTTGTAGTATTATTTTGTCAATAACGCATAAGGTTTTCTAAAAGCACGTATTAAGTTTAAAAAAATAAAATCAAATTCTAAACTCAAGTAAAAAAAATCTGCAGGTAAAATTAGAATACTGTCAGAATGTGTGTAATTACGTGTAACATGTCGTAGAGCACTGTACAAAAGAGCCCACTAGTAGAGCCCACTAGTAGTGGGCTATGTTGTGGAAAACTGAAACTGTGTAAAGGCTCATTTACACTTGGAAACTTTAGTGGCGGAAAGTGCTTGTCCCCAGCAAACTTGCCTTGTGTAAATTAGAGGAAAATCTGATTTTCAACTTGCCGGCAAGTGACAAGTGAAGTTGAGGAGCTGGCTAGTTTAGTGGCCGACTTTCCTGTCAAGACTTGTAGTTTCCGTGTGTAAATAGTTACTATTGGCAAGTTGGCAACTAGAAAATTAAAAAAAAATGAAGTGGAACAATGACCAGTCAATTAAACTTTGAAATCTATAGGATTTCAGTTAATTTTTTTCCAATACCAATGACAAGTTGGTTTGTTTTTCTCCCTGTTGACAACTAAGCTATTAAATATGTAAATACACATTTAATAACAAGTTTACTGGCAGCAAGCACTTTCCGCCACTAAACTTTCCAAGTGTAAATGAGCCCTAAGGTACATACAGCGATCAATCATTGTGGTGGGACTAACAGCGCAAAGTATGTAATACAGAGTCTGTCAGACTTCGCGTCCATAGTTAAGTCTCTAATTCTACCGCTGAAGGTCGCTGTTGCTACGGTATGATATAAACTTCTAAATATTAACTAATAACTTCAATGCAATGTATATATATCAGGGCCGTAGCTAGACGTTATTCATGGGGGGGGGGGGTTAGGTTATTAAGTTAAAAAAAGTTGCATTTTTTGGGTGCCATGCCCTGTTAAATTTGAAAATAGCGCCGCAGGTGAAAAATTTTCGGGGCCACGCCCAAAGTTCGTTTAAAATTCACCTAACTACTATCAAATTTCGAAAATAAAATTATTACCTCTCCCACTCTGCATGGTTGGATTAAATTTGTTTTGGTAAATGTTATTTTTTACTTTTTTTTATTCCTAGCTGGTTCTTCATTAAAAAAAAAAACATTTTTTATATTTGTGAAAATATGAATATTGATAACAAACCAAAATTTTAACATAAGACATATGTATTACCAGCGTTTTTCGGGCTCGGTTTTTCATGATTAAAAATAAAGTAAATATCGCTCACCACGCCAAAATTGATGATTTTTTCAGAAATCATGTTTTCATTTTAGGAGCATAGATCTAACAGCAGTTTTTGGCGCAAATGCTTATAGGTTTTGAAATACTCCTTATTAAGTGCCGTTTTGTATATTCATAATAAAGCATTCTCGTTTCTTCACGCACTATTTTTTTTATTATAAATTATCACACTTCTTCCATAAAAAATGTTTCAATTAATTATTTTTTGGTTTGTTGTGCAAATATTTTATTGCATTGGGTTATATTTTTGTTGATTGAAAATAGCGCTAAAAAAGGCAAAACGGAAGAGACATCAATAACTAAAACAATATGCGTCTGAAAACCCTAATCTCTATATAAAATAAGACTTTTAGAAGGAAAAGTTTAAAACCTAACCCCCTAACCCCCCCTTACCTACGGTCCTGATATATATCAACTGTAACTACGGTTTGCGTTAACTGATTTTAACAAACTAAGGCTTGTTTTAAAGCGTATTTTATCCTGATTAAATGGTACGCCTTAAATTTAAAAAAAAATCTTGGCAAAAAAAGAAACCACAAAACCAGGAGGTCGTATGCTTTGGTCTTTTAAAAATTATGCTCAGTTTACTAAAGTAAAAGTAAAAAATTTAAAATAAAAAGAAACAACAAATTAAAATTAGGAATTAGGGCAAGCTATCTCGTTACTTTACCGGTTTATTATGCTTAAGCAGATGGCGTTTTAAACTTGCTTTATATATGGTTTGAAAGACACAATTATTGCATTTGAACATTTCAACTTCCTCTGGATTCCTATGTTGCAGGCGGTGGATGTTTAACTGGGTTTTATACTTTGTTTTATAAGAACACTGGTCGCACTTAAAATTTTTATTTTGCTCTGGATTATGTCGAAGTTGATGAATCTTTAAATTAAGTTTATGTTTAGTTTGAAAGTCACATTTATTGCATTTAAACATTTCAACTTCCTCTGGATTTTTATGTTTCAAGAGGTGTCTGTTTAAATCGTGTTTAAAAATTGTTTTATACGAACAATGATCGCATTTAAATTTTTGATTTAGCTCTGGATTATGCCGAAGTTGATGCATCTTTAAATTACATTTAAGCTTAGTTTGAAAGTCACATTTATTGCATTTGAACCTTTTAACTTCCTTTGGATTTCTATGTCGCAGGAGATGTTTGTTCCAGTGGTCCTTAAAATTTGTTTTATAAGAACACTGATCACATTTAAAATTTTGGTTTCGCACTGGATCGTGCCGAAGCAGATGAGTTTTTAAATAATCTTTACGTTTAGTTTGAAATTCACATTTATTGCATTTGAACATATTAACTTCCTCTGGATTCCTATGTCGCAGGAGGTGTCTATTTAAATGAAATTTTATAATTGTTTTATAAGAACACTGATCGCATTTAAAATTTTGAATTTGCTCTGAATCAGGCCGAAGTAGGTGAGCTTTTAAATTACGTTTATGTAACCTGTTTAAAGTGGTTTCTCCAACTATTTCATCCATTTTGGGAAGATTTTGATATAAACTTTCGCTTTTCTTGGGCGTGTATCTCTCACATCTGACCTGGTTATCTTGAAACACGCAATCTTGTGAAATACTGCAAAGAGAAAACACTAATAATAGAACATGTAATTAAGGTACCCACTTACAAGGCTGGATTAAAAAGTTTCCGTAATCGCTAATAGATGGCGGTTTATGTTATTTACATTTTTTGAATCATCAAGTATAGACTGATGTTTCAGTTCTCTAAACAAACCATGTTTTCGCTCTGTTAGTTTGCGCTTGGCAAGCGTGGTAACGCAAACATTTTGTGATTTCTTAAGTATAAAGAAACAATTCGAGCTGCGTAAAAATTTTATTATTTTGAAGGTAAAACGGCGACAGAATAAAGTCTACATTATATCTGGTTTTCGGCGATTCTTTAACCCATCCTCTTCCACTGTCAGTTTTTTGATTCCGGAATTAAACGTGATCACATGAACACACAACTGATGTACCGTGTTCAGGAAATCCAAAATCTATCGCTGCTATAGAAATAATTAACAAGATGCACGAAATGTTAGCAGATCCCCGAATATTCGCGAGATTATTGAAGTTAAGGGCATCATATGAAGGGCTTGTAAACATTTTGTATGAGTTGGAATTAAGACAACTTAAGGCAAAGTGGGTGGCCCTTACTCAAGATTAAATCTCAGTAATGCGCGAGCTTCAACCGATTCCTCCAGACTGTTTAGAAGAAACCTGGTTATTATCTCCGTAGATTTATCGAAGGCTGTAACTTGGATTTATACTCCAGAAACTAAGGAACAATCGAAACAGTGAGAAAATGTGTAATTATTCCAAACAAGGCAAAATTAGTTAAAATCGACTGGAGAAGTGATGGCATCCGTTTAATGAGATACAAAAGAAATATTATATACTTGTTAGCGTTATTCCCCTTTTACCATCCATTAGGCATTATGTGAACAGAAAGACCAAGCATGCTCAGTCAATATCATATCAGGACAGGCGAGCTGCAGGAAACCCAAGAGGCGCAGGTCAGTCTGAACGTAGCGATCGGGGACAAGAGAGTGCGACATTGAACTTTGTAAACAGACTTGCTCAATAGAAACCTGATTTTATAATTTAGACTTTTATTTAGGGGTTAAAAAGAACACTGCGTTAACAAACTTAACGATTAGGGTAAGGTTGCCTATATCGTACCACTTTTTGGTTTTAATTTTTTTTCCTATAACCTGATAAATGAAATGTATATTTTTTGGTTTAAAACAATAGATCGGTCTATTGGACACCTAACCGCAATTTTTAAAATATTATTTTTTATTTAATTTATAAAAACAGCTGTTTTTGTAAGGAATAGCAAATGGTACGATTTAAAAAACTGGTTTCCTAAATCGTACTAGTGGGTTTCTAAATCGTACCACAGTGTTCTTTTGGGGTACCTATATTAAATAAAAATGAGTACAGTTTTTTGTAAAGACAACAAATTACACAAAATTATTGTTTATATTAAGTATTTTACAAAAAAAAAACATTAAAAAAATCTATCACACCTTTGAAAATAATTTTAAATGTACCTACAAACAAAAGTCGCACATGTAGTCCTTATTAAGATATGTCACGTTGGAACACTATTCATGTGCGTGTGTGGTACGATTTAGGAAACTGTCAATCAAAATAATAAATAATACAATTCTAACCCCAATATAGATCTAAAATTAAATTCAATTTTTGCAAAATTACAAGAACTTCCTAGGCTATGTTACTAAAAAAAAATATCTGTATAAATACTACTTACCAATGAGATATAGCCTTGCAAAAAATCAACAAAATTAACATGAAAATAGCCGAATTCTTTTAACTTGCTTTTCCCGCTTAGCGAAACACAACCGGTGCAAAACGATTATACTATGCAACTGGCACTAGTTAGACACTACAACAACGTCCGATAGATGTCGTATAATGTATCGTCTAATATGAAAACTTGTAGTGGTACGATTTAGGCAACGGTACGATTTTGGCGACTTTACCCTACATCAGGGGCGGCTCGTCAACAAGTGCGCTCGTGCGCGCGCACTGCCTAAGAAAGTCAAGCACCAGCAAAAATAAAATTTATACTTATTTAAAAAAATATTTAGGAAACTGAAATAAAGAACTTGTATAATATAACAATGGCGAAGGCGTAAGACTTCAAGTCCGACCGAGCGCGTGGGCAGACTCACCGGCTGTGTGCTGTGGTGTGTATTCGTTCGGCGCTCTTATGGATGGATTTTCGTGCGATTTTCCTTATGCGGATTGATCGGGAATATTCGGTTAATCGCCCGATGAGAGGACGTCGCCGGGCGCTTTCTGAATACACACTTCAATCATTTAATATGATTGTTTTATGAGTTTTTGACGCGATTAGATAAGTTTGGAGTTTATTGACGGTGTTGTGGATGTTTTTGTGTTGTTTTTAAGTTTGGAGTTTATTGACGGTGTTGTGGATGTTTTTGTGTTGTTTTTAAATTAATAATGGCTAGTAGTTTGGATTGTGTCACACGAAGTGATATAGTTATGGACCAAAATTCTGTAGAGGACATTATAAATAAATTTTCGACATTCGATTTCCAAAGGAAAATTGACATAAAAAAGTTAGGAAGGCCTACGCCGGATTTAAAATTAAATAAAACTTGTACAATGAAAAAAGAAGGTCGATTTTTTATTAGACATTTTAATATTGACATTTACAAAAAAAACAAATCGATATGTGGGTGTAATATTAGAAACTCACTGTTTTGTTTCCCATGCTTATTATTTTATAATATAAACATGGACAAGAACTGGAGCCGTGTAGGCATTACAGATTTAAATCATATACAAACGTGAAAAGGGGCGTGGCACCTCGAAAAATTTTCGCCTGCGGCGCTTTTTTGCCTGCTGCGCACACCCTACGATAAATATCACGAGCCGCCACTGCCCTACATAAAAAAATGAAAATCCGTAATGAGGTTTTTCACTATAATCGAATTTATCATATTCAGCACTGATTTCACTTTCATTACGGAAATATTTTTATCCACCTTCGTTTTATGGCATTGCCGAAATTATTCAAGACGTGCCAAGTTCAGGGATTTTGGAAAGAACACTTAGCACCATATATATACAGGGCGATCCATTATGGATAACGAGAGAAAAAAAAACGATTAATTTGGGTTAATTAAACAATTTATTAAGAAATGTGACTAAACACGTTTACTGGAAAATATTTTTAATTCTTAACTACGAAAACTCATATTTGTTACACTGATACGGATACGGAGTCTGACAGACTTCTACTAAAAAATATCCAGTTATAAAAAATACAACGGTTTTATAATATTTTTTTGTCAATAAGGTGTTCTAACACCATGTATTAAGTTTAAAAAAATAAAACCAAATTCTATACTCAAGTAAAACAAAATCAGAGGGTGAAATTAGAATACTGTCATGGTGTGTGTGTGTGTGTGTGTAACATGTCGTAGAGCACTGCACAAAAGAGGCCACTTGTGGGGCACTGAAACTGTGTAAAGGCTTATTTACACTTGGAAAGTTTAGTATTGGAAAGTGCTTGTCCCCAGCAAACTTGCCTTGTGTAAATTAGAGGAAAGTCTGACTTTCTCGGCAAGTGACAAGTGAAGTTGAGGAGCTGGCTAGTTTAGTGGTCGACTCTCCTGTCAAGACTTGTAGCTTCCGTGTGTAAATAGTTACTATTATTGGCAAGTTGGCAACAAGAACATTTAAAAAAATGTAGTGGAACAATGACCAGTTAGAGATCATATCGCGATAGAAAACGGCGTTTCGACAGTTGAAAGCCACAGATGACATTCACAGCTGATTCTAGTTCCGCCGAAAAGTTACTAGATTTAGTGTGGACCGTAACAAGTTCACATGTCAGTTCGAGTCCTATTATTTTCGTTGTTTTTTGGTGTTTTTTAGTATTTTTGTGGTTGTTTTTTATATAGTGTATATAGAGTTTTCTGATTGAAAGTTAGAGTCATAACTAAAATGAAGCATAGTGATTGTTTTGTATACCAATATTTTAACCATATATACCATGTTTTACGTATTCTACCTAGCTGGTGCAGTATTACCGGCATTTATTACATTCTTTAATATTCACGAGCAAAGGAGAGTAGTGTGTCGATAAGTTACATTTTTTAAAAGCTTTGTCGATAATATTTATGTTACTAGTACATTACTTTATTGTAAGTAATTCCGATCACAATATCTAGGTAGTATTCAGTGGATACCTAATAGGTTCTTGACTTTTGTTCCAATTTGGATAACATCTCCAAAAGTTTCTTGACAACTTTAGTTAAGAACGATGATTTAAATAGAAAAATTTGTTAAGTCTTCTTTGATAAATTAAAATGGGAGATAAGGAACTTAATATTTAAATATTTTTTAGTTTGTTAATGGAACATAAAAATAGTACGGTCCTGTCTTTTTAGCCAACCTCTAAACGTAAAATAGACCAGACGTCAACAGGGTGCCATAAATGACAAGTGACTTGGCGTTTTCTTAAAAAAATTTGACTTTAATTAAACTTTGAAATCTATGGAAATGGGATTTCAGTTAATTTTTTTCCAATTCCAATGACAAGTTGGTTTGTTTTTCTCCCTGTTGACAACTAAACTATTAAATATGTAAATACACATTTAATAACAAGTTTACTGGTGGCAACCACTTTCCGCCACTAAACTTTCCAAGTGTAAATGAGCCTTAAGGTACATACAGCGACAAATCATTGTCGTGGGACTAACAGCGCGAAGTATGTAGTACAGAGTCTGTCAGACTCTGTACTACATACTTCGTTGTTAAGTTTATAATTCTACCGCTAAAAGGCGCTGTTGCTACGTTGATATAAACTTCTAAATATTAACTAGTACAGTACAATCGCGATAATATGAATATGCACTCTTATGAACGACTCAGTAATATGAACATAATATTTTTAACATTGACCACTCTGTAATATGAATAACACTGTTCATACTGCAGAGTGGTCAATGTAAAAGGAAAATCAAAATGCCTTTATTCAGTTTGCTCAATTACGGGAAAAGCAGAAAAATCTTGCTATAAAAGATTAGCTAAGTATCTTAGGTTAGGTTATTGTATCAATACTCATTATGTAGTATACTACGTACAATAATAATAGTTGTTAGATATGTATTTATATGTATTTTTTGTAAACGTTCCGTTAATATGAACTCCTCAGAATTGTTTGTGTTCACGTTACCGAGATTGTAGTGTAATTTCAATGCAATGTATATGTCAACTGTAACTACGGTTTAACTAATTTTAACAAACTAAGGCTTTTTTAAAGCGCATTTAATCCTGATTAAATGGTACGCTTTAAATTAAAAAAATATTCTTGACAAAAAAGGGAACTTTAAATAAAAAAAAAACAACAAATTAAAATTAGGAATTAGGGCTTACCGGATTATCATGCTCAAGCAGATGGCGTGTTAAACTTCCTTTATTTATAGTTTGAAAGACGCATTTATTGCATTTAAACATTTCAACTTTCTCTGGATTCTTATGTTTCAAGAGGTGTCTGTTTAAATCGTGTTTAGCAATTGTTTTATAAGAACAATGATCGCATTTAAATTTTTGATTTTGCCCTGGATTATGCCGAAGTTGATGACCCTTTAAATTACATTTATGTTTAGTTTGATAGTCACATTTATTACATTTGAACATTTTAATTTCCTCTGGATTTTTATGTTGCCGGAGGTGTCTGTTCAAATGGTATTTAAAAATTGTTTTATAAGAACAATGATCGCATTTAAAATTTTGATATTGCTCTGGATTATGCTGACGCAGATGAATTATTAAGTTATGTTTATGCCTATTTTGATAGTCACATTTATCGCATTTGAACATTTCAACTTCATCTTCATTCCCATGTTGCAGGCGGTGGATGTTTAACTGGGATTTATACTTTGTTTTATAAGAACACTGGTCGCACTTAAAACTTTTATGTTGCTCTGGATTATGCCGAAGTTGATGAATCTTTAAATAATGTTTATGCTTAGTTTGAAAGGCACATTTATTGCATTTAAACATTTCAACTTCATCTGGATTCTTATGTCCCAGGAGGTGTGTGTTTAAACGGCATTTATAAGCTGTTTTATAAGAACAATGATCGCATTTAAAAATTTGATTTTGCTCTGGATTATGAAGACGCAGATGAGATTTTAAATTATGTTTATGCCTATTTTGATAGTCACATTTATTGCATTTGAACATCTTGACCTCATCCGGATTATTATGTCCAAGCAGATGAATTTTTAATGAATATTTACGTCTAGTTTTAAACTCACATTTAAAGCATTTAAACATTTCAACTTCATCTGGATTCTTATGTCCCAGGAGGTGCCTGTTTAAATGAGACTTTATAAATGTTTTATAAGAACACTGATCGCATTTAAAATTTTGATTTTGCTCTGGATTATGCTGACGCAGATGAGATGTAAAATAACGTTTATGCCTATTTTGATAGTCACATTTATTGCATTTGAACATCTTGACCTCATCCGGATTACTATGTCCAAGCAGATGATTTTTTAAAGACTCTTTATGTTTAGTTTGAAACTCACATTTATTGCATTTGAACATTTCAACTTCCTCTGGATTCCTATGTCGCAGGAGGTGCCTGTTTAAATGAGATTTTACAAATGTTTTATAAGAACACTGATCGCATTTAAAATTTTGATTTTGCTCTGGATCATGCCGAACCAGATGAGACTTTAAATTACATTTATATTTAGTTTTAAAGTCACATTTATTGCATTTTAACATCTCGACTTTCTTTTGGCTGACCAAGCCTGCTATACTGTCTTCTAGATATTTATGTTGAAGATGTAACCTCTTTAAAGTAGTGTCTTCAACTATTTCATCCATTTTGGGAAGATTTTGATGAAAACTTCCGCTTTTCTCGGGCGTGTACCTCTCACATTTGACCTGGTGATCTTGAAACACGCGATCTTGTGAAATACTGCAAAGAGAAAACACTAATAATAGAACATGTAATTAATGTACCCACTTACAAGACTGGATTGAAAAGTTTCCGGAATCGCTTGAAAGGTAAAAATAAGGACATTAGGGTAAAATTACCAAACCCATTATTTTACCTTTTATTATAAGATAGAAAATTGTTTAGTATTATTGTTATAGTTCCTGCTTAACATTGAACACCATAATAAGGTTAAGACAGGGGTTAATACTCATTGCCAAGACGTGAGGTTGTATTTGCTAATAAACTATAACAATAATATACCTTGTAAATCTAAAGGGTAATATCATAGTTTAAGGTTAGTACGTAGTATAAATAAGATGTAATATAGTAGATTGGAGGTTTTATTAGAGAATTAGATAAGATCAAATTAGATTGTTATAATGTAACTTCAAGTAAAAATATACCTTTTTTGATAAATAACCAGTTTAACAAGTATTTTCCTTTATCAAACCTAGTAGAAACCGTACATGGCGATTCTGCCAGGATATATATGGCGGTTCATGTTATTTACATTTTCCATTTTACATCCAAACAAAAAATGTTTACTCTCTGTTAGTTTGCTTATGGCAAGCGTGGCTACGCAAACATTTTGTGATTTCTTAAGTCTAAAGAAACAATTCGAGCTGCGATCAAATATTATTATTTAGAAGGTTAAACGGCTACATAATAAAGTCTATATTAGATCTGGTTCTCGGCGATTATTTAACCCATCATCTTCCACCGTCAGTTTTTTTATTCCGGAAATTAAATGTGATTACATGAACACACAACTGATAAATCGTGTTCAGGAAATCCAAAATCTATCACTGCCACAGAAATAATTAACAAGATGCACGAAATGTTAGCAGATTCCCGAATATTCCCGAGATGATTGAGGTTAAGGGCATCATATGAACGGGTTGAAGGCATTTTGTATAAGTTGAAAACAACTTAAGGCAAAGTGGGTGGCTCTTACTCAAGATTAAATCTCAATAATGCGCGAGCTTCACCTGATTCATTCAAACTGTTTAGAAGAAACCTGGTTATTATCTCAGTAGATTTAGCGAAGACTGTAACTTGGATTTATACTCCAGAAACTAAAGAACAATTAAAACAGTGAGAAAGTGTGGAAAAATCATCCCAAGGAAGACAAAATTAGTTAAAGCCGACTGGATAAGTGATGGCATTCGTTAAATGAGATGCAAGAGGGATGTTATATACTTAACAATTACATCGAAAAATGAAAATCCGTAATGAGGATTTTTACTGTAATCAAATTTACACCAAATTTTAATTGTTAGCACTATATATACTATACAGGGTGATCCATTAGGGATAGGGTAAAAGGAAAAAAAACGTTGGCTTTAGTTTCAACAATTTATTAAGAAATATGACTATAAACGTTTACTGGAAAATATTTTTAACTCTTAACTACTACGACACTCATATTTGTTACACTGATGCGGACAGGGAGTATGACAGACTTCTATTAACAAATATTCAGTTATAAAAAATAAAGCGGTTTTGTAGTATTATTTTGTCAATAATGCATAAGGTTTTCTAAAAGCATGTATTAAGTTTAAAAAAATAAAATAAAATTCTAAAATCGAGTAAAAAAAATCTGCAGGTGAAATTAGAATACTGTCACACTGTGTGTGTAACATGTCGTAGAGCATTCACAAAAGAGCCCACTAGTAGTGGGGAAACTGTGTAAAGGCTCATTTACACTTCTTGGAAAGTCTAGTGGCGAAAAGTGCTTGTCCCCAGGAAAAGACTGACTTTCTACTTGCCGGCAAGTGACAAGTAAAGTTGTTTAGTGGCCGACTTTCATGTCAAGACTCGTCGGCAACAAGAAAATTTAAAAAATTAAGTGGAACAATGACCAGTTAATTAAAATTTTAAGTTTATAAAAAATATGATGTAATATGGGATACGGGATTTCAGTTAATTTTTTTGCAATTCCAGGGACAATAACTTTAACAGCCACCCACGCCACTGCATTGGGAGCCAGTTTGTTTTTCTCCCTGTTTACAACTAAACTATTAAATATGTAAATACACATTTAATAACAAGTTTACTGGTGGCAAGCACTTTCCGCCACTAAATATTCCAAGTGTAAATGAGCCTTAAGGTACATACAGCGATCAATCATTGTAGTGGGACTACCAGCGCGAAGTATGTAGTACAGAGTCTGTCAGACCCCTAGTCCGTAGTTAAGTCTCTAATTCTACCGCTGAAGGGCGCTGTTGCTACGTTATGATATAAACTTCCAAATTTTAACTAACAATTTCAATGCAATATATATGTCAACTGTAACTACGGTTTAACTGATTTTAACAAACTGAGGCTTGTTTTAAAGCGCATTTTATCCTGATAAAATGGTACTTTTAAATTCAAAAAATATTCTCGACACAAAAGGGAACTGCTAAACCCAGAGGTCGTATGCTTTAGCCTTTTAAAAATTATGCTCAGTTCACTAAAGTAAAAGTAGAAAATTTAAAATAGAAAAAAACAACACATTAAAATTACGAATTAGGGCTCGTTTCTTTACCGGATTATCATGCTTAAGCAGATGGCGTGTTAAACTTCCTTTATTCATAGTTTGAAAGACGCATTTATTGCATTTAAACATTTCAATTTCCTCTGGATTTTTATGTCGTAGGAGGTGCTTGTTTAAATAAGATCTAAAAGCTGTTTTATAAGAACACTGAGTGCATTTAAACCTTTGATTTTGCTCTGGATTATGCCGAAGTTGATGAACCTTTAAATTACATTTATGCTTAGTTTGAAAGTCACATTTATTACATTTGAACATTTCAATTTCCCTTGGATTTTTATGTTGCTGGAGGTGTCTCTTTAAATCGTATTTAAAAATTGCTTTATAAGAACAATGATCGCATTTAAAATTTTGATTTTGCTCTGGATCATGCCGAAGCAGATGAACTTTTAAATAATCTTTACGTTTAGTTTGAAACTCACATTTATTGCATTTAAACATCTTGATCTCTTCAGGATTATTATGTCTAAGTAGATGAGTATTTAAATACCTTTTATGTTTAGTTTGAAAGTTGCAATTATTGCATTTAAACATTTCAACTTCCTCTGGATTCTTATGTCGCAGGAGGTGGTTGTTTAAATGGTATTTAAAATTTGTTTTATAAGAACATTGATCGCATTTAAAATTTTTATTTTGCTCTGGATTATGTCGAAGCAGATGATTCTTTAAATAACGTTTATGTTTAGTTTCAAAGTCACATTTACTGCATTTCAACATCTCGACCTCCTTTGGATTCCTATGTCGCAGGAGGTGTCCGTTTAAACTGGATTTTAAAAATGTTTTATAAGAACACTGATCGCATTTAAATATTTTATTTTGCTCTGGATTATGTCGAAGTTGATGAATCTTTAAATTAAGTTTATGCTTAGTTTGAAAGGCACATTTATTGCATTTAAACATTTCAACTTCCTCTGGATTTTTATGTACCAAGAGGTGTCTGATTAAATCATGTTTAACACTTGTTTTAAAAGAACAATGATCGCATTTAAATATTGGATATTGCTCTGGATTATGCCGAAATATATGAATCCTTAAATAATCTTTCCGTTTCGTTTGAAACTCACATTTATTGCATTTGAACATATGAACTTCCTCTAGATTCCTATGTCGCAGGAGGTGTTTGTTTAAACGAGTTTTTAAAATCGTTTTATAAGAACACTGAGTGCATTTAAAATTTTGATTCTGTTCTGGATTATGCCGAAGTTGATGAACCTTCAAATTACCTTTATGCTTAGTTTGATAGTCACATTTATTACATTTGAACATTTCAACTTCCTTTGGATTCTTATGTCGCAGGAGGTGGTTGTTTAAATGGTATTTAAAAATTGTTTTATAAGAACACTGATCGCATTTAAAATTTTTGTTTCGCTCTGGATTATGCCGAAGTTGATGAACCTTAAAATTACCTATATTCTTAGTTTGATAGTCACATTTATTACATTTGAACATTTCAACGTCCTCTGGGTTTCTATGTCGCAGGAGGTGTCCGTTTAAACTGGATTTTAAAAATGTTTTATAAGAACACTGATCGCATTTAAAATTTTTGTTTCGCTCTGGATTATGCCGAAGTTGATGAACCTTAAAATTACCTTTATGCTTAGTTTGATAGTCACATTTATTACATTTAAACATTTCAACTTCCTCTGGATTTCTATGTCGCAGGAGATGTTTGTTCCAGTTATCCTTAAAACTTGTTTTATAAGAACACTGATTGCATTTAAAATTTTGATTTTGCTCTGGATTGTGCCTAAGTTGATGAGCCTTAAAATTACCTTTATGCTTAGTTTGATAGTCACATTTATTACATTTGAACATTTCAACTTCCTCTGGATTTCTATGTCGCAGGAGATGTTTGTTCCAGTTATCCTTAAAACTTGTTTTATAGGAACACTGATCGCATTTAAAATTTTTGTTTCGCTCTGGATCAGGCCGAAGCAGGTGAGCTTTTAAATTACGTTTATGTAACCTCATTATAGTGGTGTCTTCAACTATTTCATCCATTTTGGGAAGATTTTGATAAACACTTTCGCTTTTCTCGGGCTTGTACCTCTCACATCTGACCTGGTTATCTTGAAACACGCAATCTTGTGAAATACTGCAAAGAGAAAACACTAATAATAAAACATGTAATTAATGTACCCACTTACAAGGCTGAATTGAAAAGTTTCCGGAATCGCTAATAGATGGCGGTTGATGTTATTTAAATTTTTTGAATCATCAAGTGGTCTTTCAGTTCTCCAAACAAAAAATGTTTTCTCTCTGTTAGTTTGCTTTTGGCATTATTGAGGTTAAGGGCATCATATGAACAGGTTGTAAACATTTTGTATGAGTTGAAATTAAGACAACTTAAGGCAGATGGGTGGGCCTTTCTCAAGATTAAATCTCAATAATGCGCGAGCTTCAACTGATTCCTTTAAACTGTTTAGATCTGGCTGTTATCTCCGTAGATTTATCGAAGGCTCTAACTTGAATTTATACTCCAGAAACTAAGGAACAATCGAAACAGTGAGAAAGTGTGGAGCAATAATTCCAAAGAAGGCAAAATCATTTAAAATCGACTAGAGAAGTGATGGCATCTGTTTAATGAGATGCAAGACGAATGTTAAACGATTTCCTAGAAAAGGGAAAAACCGTAATAGGACAATATACTTTGCAGCACTTTTTGCAAAATTAAAGTAATCAATTGGATGGAAAGGATGCAAAGAAAAATGTATTAATTCATCAGCACAACGCACCAGTCCAGAGAGTAATAATTGTCCAATAAAAAATGATATCAGTAAAGTTTTAAATCCTTTCTCGTCCTCCTTAAAATAGAATGGTAAAAAATGTCTTGATTAATAAGGACAATGCACCAATCCATATAAGAACAATAATTGTCCAATAAAAAATGACAAATATTTTAAATCCTTTCTCGTCCTCCAATTTGCTAGATTGGAGGCAGGGCCCGCTCTAACAATAACGCCGCCCTGGGCAAAACAAGAAATTGCCGCCTTTTTCATCCCTTCTTCGTTTTATAACTACCACAACAGCAAATTGTCTGTCTATTCCTCGCCGCTCGCCGGCTTGTCCTTTGCTGCGACGCCGCCATGACCAAAAAAAGTACCGGTGCCGGCGTTGTTCGGCTTGCTTTGTCGCGGAATTGCTTGATATTATTATAATATTAAAAAGAAAAGGGATCCGTCGAAATTGTCACTGTTTTAAAAATAAGACGGCACGGCAAAACAAAGGAAATTAAATTTGTTAACTGGGAATTGGAATGGTTCAAACTTCATATATACCTAGGAACGTAGGTAGGCAAAACGGGGATTTATAATGTTTTTTTTTATTTTTCATGCCGCTTTTCCAGCTTGCCGCCCTGGGCAGGGGCCCAGGTTGCCGCCCCCTAAAGCGGGCCCTGATTGGAGGTGGAAAAAACTTTAGAACTAATGAAGGTAATTCACACTACAAACGCGTAATATGCCTGTATCAAAGAAAATTATTTTAGCAAAGATGTCGTCTACATGCGTTAGGTAACGTCGCGCATTGATTTTATTTGTTTTCATTTTCACCCCGGAAACACTTTATCTGTACTCGTGAGTATTATGACATTGCTGAAATTATTTAAGACATGTCAAGTTTAGGGATTCCCGAAGGAACACCATAGTAGACCACATTTTAACTATTAGCACTATACATGGCAGCGGCGGATCCAGGATTTTGGCCGAGAGGGTGAGGGAGTCAATTAAAGTGTCTTTAAAAAAAAAGAGCGTATGCCGGTTTTAAAAACCTTCCTACTCTTAAAAAACTACTGACCCTTCAGACACCCTTCACTTTCCAAGGAAAGTAAACATATAATAATAATAGTAAAGATGTAAAGTTCGGCTCGTCACACCAGAGAAGCAATAACTAGCATTAGTTCTTGCTTAAGCCCAACCATTAAATACTCTACAAATAGGGTTGGAAAAAAATTAAAATTAAATCGTGTAAATTTAGTAATTATTTTCAGGGATACCACATTTCCTTTGATGAAAAAGACTTAATAATTTGCAGTTTTTTTGTAATTCAAGCCAAGAATAACCGCGATTTAACACGGGAAATTTGGTCTAACCAATGGTTTAGGATGGATATTTAAACAGTCTGTATGACATCATAATTATACCAGAATAAAAAGATGTACCTAATAAGGTTTTTAAGATAGATAATCCACGAATAATCCTATTTAAAATGGGTTTTCTTTAAAAATCTAATATTTCTTTAATAGTAACAAAGACTTTAATATCTTTTGGCAGGTAAGTTCAGTAAAGTAAAAAATTTACAATAAAAATAAGTCATTAAGAATGGTCTAGCGACGCATTCTTCATTTACTTTCTTATTTTATCAATAAGCTTTATTTTACTGGCTATTATGCAAACGAGGATGAGAGTTAAAATCATATTTACGTTTAATTTGAAGGCACATTTGTTGCATTCAAACATTTTAACTGCCTCGGAATTCCTAAGTCGCAATGAGATTATTTTTAAATCGTATTTAAATATTGTTTCATAAGAACATTATTGATCGCATTTAGCCTTTCGAACATGACTGTGCCGAAGGAGATGAGTCATATTTATTGCATTTGAACAATTCAACTTCCTCAGGATTCCTATGCCGCAATAAGTGCCTTTTTAAATCATATTTAATATTGGAATAAGTAAAAACATGAAGTCTTTCTCCACTGGTTTATTGAAATAATAAAAATTATTAAATTCTACATGTTTCGGGTGTAGTAACACCCATCATCAGGAAAAATACAAAGAGAGAGCATTAGTAAATAAAGGAGCAAGATTAACTGGTAGTGAACTTCGATGGAGCTCGAAGTTCACTACCAGTTAATCTTGCTCCTTTATTTACTAATGCTCTCTCTTTGTATTTTTCCTGATGATGGGTGTTACTACACCCGAAACATGTAGAATTTAATAATTTTTATTATTTCAATAAACCAGTGGAGAAAGACTTCATGTTTTTACTTATTCCTATAAATTAACTCCACTTTAAGAATGGACTACTTTCTCAAAATATTTAATATTGTTTCAAAAAAACATTGATCTCATTTAGCCTTTGGAACTTGATAGTGCCGAAGCAGATGAGACTTTAAACTACGTTCATGCTTAGTTTGATAGTCACATTTATTTAAACTTGAACATTCCGGCATTTTCTGGATTTCTGTGTCGAATGAGATGTCTGTTTAATTGGTATTTAAAAATTGCTTTATAATGACATTGATCGCATTTAAAATTTTTATTTTGCTCTGAAATATGCCGAAGCAAATGATTCTTTAAATTATATTTGTGCTTAGTTTGAAAGTCCCATTTATTGCATTTTATATATTTATGTGGAAGATGAAGCCATTTTTAATTAGTTCAAGTTCAAGTAATGTAGCCATATTTTTAGGAAGAATATTACTTTTTATCCACTTGTTAATTTTTCTCGGGCTTGTACTTCTTACATTTGACCTGGTTATCTTGAGAAATATTGCAAAGAGAAAACAGTAATAACAGAATATTATGCACACTTAACATTGGTTGCATTAGCATTTTTATTTACTATAAAATGCCTTCATTCCAAATTAACTATTACAGTTTATTATATGAAATATGGCAATTTATTATAATAATAAAATCGAGAACATAATTAAAAATATAAATAATTTAATAAATATTTCTTTACATTGTGGGCATACGCACAATAAAAAAAAATTTGTCCGATATTTAGTAGGTTTAAGAATGCAGGGAAAAGTGTAAAATGTATCATCTCCCAACCCGCCCCATTCACGTCGGTAACCAGGCCGGATGAGATCGGACATCTCGTGGGGTGCGGAAGAAGGTACACACTCCCCAATCGGTAGGTCATGCCATGACGCAAGAAACAGAGGAGGAGGAGGGGGAGTGTCGCACGACTGACG
The DNA here is from genome assembly GCA_935413205.1 of Polydrusus cervinus. Taxonomy (NCBI): domain Eukaryota; kingdom Metazoa; phylum Arthropoda; class Insecta; order Coleoptera; family Curculionidae; genus Polydrusus; species Polydrusus cervinus. The sequence continues at coordinate 1,586,744 of OW284518.1, forward strand.
ATCGTGGTTCCGAACCCACGTTAAGCAGTAGGTGCCCTCGGGAATGGCCCTGGCAGCGAACGAAGACGTAAAAAGCCGAATTCGAAAGAAAGAAATATATTTTTTTTCCAAAATTGTTTTTAATTGGGATAGTTTGACATTTTATACATTATACATAGTAGAATAAATTAGATACTAATTTTTAATTTATACAATAAGTGTTTGAACGTGTAAATTTAGGTCTATATAATTTAACAGTTGGCTATAGACGTGGTTAACTTTCGATTATGCCGAAGACAAGTCTTTAAATTCTTTTTTAGTTTGAAGCTTACATTTAGTACGTTTGTTTCTGACATAATCTGGATTATTATGCAGAAGCAAATGGCATTTTAAACTTCTTTTATGAATGGTTTTAAAATCACATTTAGTACATTTGAACATTTCAAGTTCCTCTAAATTCCTATGTCGCATGAGGTGTCTGTTTAAATAATTTTTAGAAAATGTTTTATAAGAACATTGATTGCATTTAAACTTTTCACCTTGCTCTTGATTATGCCGAAGTAGATGAGGCTTTAAATTATGTTTATGCTTAGTTTGAAAGTCACATTTATTGCATTTAAACATCTCGATCTCTTCTGGATTATTATGCCCAAGCAAATGATAACTTAAATAATTTTTATATTTAGTTTGAAAATCACAATAATTACATTTGAACATTTCTACTTCGTCTGGATTCCTATGTCGCAGGAAGTGCTTGCTTAACTCGAATTTAAAAACTGTTTTATAAGGACACAGATGACATTTGAACTCTTGACCTTGCTCTGGATTATGCCGACGCAAATGATTTTTTAAATTACGCTTATGCTTGTTTTGATAGTCACATTGATTACATTTCAGCATCTCGACTTCTTCTGGATTATTATGACCAAACAGATGAGACGTTAAATAATATTTATTTTTAGTTTGAAAATCACAATTATTGCATTTGAACATTTCAACTTCCTCTGAACTTTTATGTTTCAAGAGGTGTCTGTTTAACTCGTGTTTAAAAATTGTTTTAAAAGAACACTGATCGCATTTAAACTTTTGAAGTTTCTCTGAATTATGCCGAAGCAGGTGAGGCTTTAAATTACTTTTATGTATTGTTTGATAGTCACATGTATTGCATTTAAACACTTCTGCGCCATCTGGATTATTATGCCCAAGCAGATGAGTGTTTAAATAATATTTATTTTTAGTTTGGAAATTACATCTATTGCATTTGAACATTTCCTTTTGCTTGAGGAAGCCTGATTTATTTTCAAGATAAAGCCTTTTAAAACTAGTTTCTTGGACCGTTTTATCCATATTGTGATCACTTTTAGGAAGTTTCCAATACAAATTACTTTTAAGTAATATTTCATTATCCAATTGATCACTTTTCTCGAGCGTGCACTTCTCACATTTCACCTGGTAATCTTGACAAACACAGTGTTGCGAAATGCTGCAAAGAGAAAACAGTAATAATAGACATGTAATTGTTATGCTAACTTAGTAGGCTCGATTGGAAAGTTTCAGAAATGGCCAATAGATGGCGCTTGTGTTTAAACTTTTTTGCATCAAGTCGACTGATGTTTCAGTTGTCTAAACAAAAAACAATAGAATGCTGTCTCTAGTTTACTTTTGAAAAGCGTGGGTACACAGATATTTTCTCAATTACGGATAAAAAAAAATTAGGTTAAGTTATGAATAAATCGTGTTATTGAAAAGCTAAAACTGCGATATTCTTCACCATTATTTTTTACACTTCGGCGGCTCTGGCTTTACCCCAGAAATAATGGGCTTTTTCACTAAATTTTGAGTTTCATTATTTTAGTGGTGTACGTTCATGAATTACTTTATTTGTAATTTAACTTTTTCATATTTTATATATCATAGGAAAAACGAATCTTGGATTGACGTCTAGATTTACCAGAATGACAAATTTTAAATTGAATCAAGGAATGATGCAATAAACATAAATTTAAAAATCCATCCAACAAGGAAGATTTCAATTCAAAATAATTCTATAAATTATTTAATGTTTTTATAAAAAAAGTTAAATACTCCTGATGGGATTTGAACCTATGACCTTGCGATCTGTAGGCTAGAGCTCTATTCTATACGCCATCGATACCAATAAAGATTTGTTGTTTAATACATGACACTTTCTTCAGCGCGATTTGTTTTTTCTGGTAATAGATTTTCTAGTATATTATTAACATTTTTTATAATTTCAGATGGCGTATTTTTACACTCTAATTCTGAATCACTCGATAAATACATGATAAATAAGTTAAACACTTTACAATTACTGCTTTCTAAAATTTAGTATTTTTAATAAATAGGGGTGGTCAGTCAAATTGGCACCATATGCTTAAATTAAATAGTGTGCCTTGTATTTCAACAATAGTGTTGAAATATTTTTTTTCAAGACGAGTGTGATATTCGGCGCTTTCGAGCCAAGTTAACCGTGCTTTTTTTCTCATTTTCATAGGTGGTCGTAGGAAAACAACGAATAATAACTGTTGGAGAACTTCCCCAACCCCCTTTAATTTTCACCCCTGTATAGAAGTCGTGAAATGTTTAGGGAGGCACTGCGTGCGCACCAGTCGTTACAACAATCAAAAAGAGATGATGTTTTTGGTTGACATGGTTTTTAAGTGACGTTTATGTTTTTGTTGACATTGGTGAACAACGAAAAGTTTTCTCCGTTTTTTAAAAGTCTTTTTTGGTGACTTATACCAAAGTTTACTCTTGCCTAAACATCTCCCCGTGTGCTGTGACCACACAACCAGTGCAACCGAAAAAATGTCACTGTAAAAAGGCCGTCATTAAATCTCGACGGTGCTTTTAATCTTTTGATTCTATGCAAGGTTTACGCTTACTTTCGAGATGTACATAATATGAAGGTATGAAGATTAAGACTTTCTCAATCTCATAAAGGAGGAGTGAAGCTCAATTCCTGAGAAGTTTTTTTTTGTGCAAGAGCACAAAATAGAAATCCGCTCCAATCAGGGAGACTGTACATAAAATTAGTTTTTATTGTTTTTTAATGTTTTCTTGTCTTGTTGAAAATAATGTATGTATATTGTTGATAGGTATTTTTAATTTGTTAGTATTGTAAAAAACGTAATTATCCACCTGTTTAATTGCACAAGAGTTCAATTCAAACCCGTGTTTTATTTTTATAATAAAATAAAACATTATTTCAATTCATCCATTCAAACGTGTTTTATTTATACCAGCCAAAATGGCAAAGTAGTCAATTTAACTGATCGGTAATCCGATCAGTTACCCCTTTTTTGGTTATTGGGTCTAACTTCAGAGTTTTTCCTACAATAACAAATTAAAATTAGGTGACGTAACTACATGTTAACAGGCACGATGCTTATCTAAAACCAGCAACTGTGTTTACATATTTCAAATTTACGTTTTTTTGGATGGCTTAAAAGTTTCATCGTATTTAAATACTTCTCCCTTCTCTGAACTATTATGGCGTCGCAGATGATTTAATAAATTACTTTTAGATATAGTCTGTAAGCCACAATAATTGCATTTGTATATCTCCATTTCTTCTCGATTTCTATGTCGTCGCATGTGTTTGTGTAAATAACCTTTAATATGTGTTTTATAAGAACATTGATTGCATTTAAACTTTTCACCTTGCTTTGGATTATGCCGAAGTAGATGAGGCTTTAAATTATGTTTATGCTTAGTTTGAAAGTCACATTTAGTGCATTTGAACATCTCGACCTCTTCTGGATTATTATGCCCAAGCAAATGATAATTTAAATAATTTTTATATTTAGTTTGAAAATCACAATAATTGCATTTGAACATTTCTACTTCGTCTGGATTCCTATGTCGCAGGAAGTGCTTGCTTAACTCGAATTTAAAAACTGTTTTATAAGAACACAGATGACATTTGAACTCTTGACCTTGCTCTGGATTATGTCGACGTAAATGATTCCTTAAATTACGTTTATGCTTATTTTGATAGTCACATTGATTGCATTTCAGCATCTCGACTTCTTCTGGATTATTATGACCAAGCAGATGAGACTTTATACTACGTTTATGCTTAGTTTGAAAGTCACATTTATTGCATTTGAACATTTCAACTTCCTCTGGATTCCTATGTCGCATGAGGTGTCTGTTGAAATCAGTTTTAATAATTGTTTTATAAGAACACTGATCGCAGTTAAACTTTTGGAGTTTCTCTGAATTATGCCGAAGCAGATGAGGTTTTAAATTACTTTTATGTATTGTTTGATAGTCACATGCATTGCATTTAAACACTTCTGCACCATCTGGATTATTATGCCTAAGCAGATGAGTATTTAAGTAATATTTATTTTTAGTTTGGAAATTACATCTATTGCATTTGAACATTTCCTTTTGCTTGAGAAAACCTGATTTATTTTTAAGATAACGCCTTTTTAAACTAGTTTCCTGGACCATTTTATCCATATTGTGATCACTTTTAGGAAGTTTCCAATACAAATTACTTTTAAGTGATATTTCATCCAATTGATCACTTTTCTCGGGCGTACACTTCTCACATTTCACCTGGTAATCTTGACAAACACAGTGTTGCGAAATGCTGCAAAGAGAAAACAGTAATAATAGACATGTAATTGTTATGCTAACTTAGTAGGCTCGATTGGAAAGTTTCAGAAATGGCCAATAGATGGCGCTTGTGATTAAACTTTTTTGCATCAAGTCGCCTGATCTTTCAGTTGTCTAAACAAAAAACAACAAAATGCTGTATCTAGTTTACTTTTGAGAAGCGTGGGTACACAAATACTTTCTCAATTACGGATAAAAAAAATTACGTTAAGTTGTGAATAAATCGTGTTATTTAAAAGCAAAAATTGCGATATTCTTTACCATTATTTTTCACACGGCTCTGGCTTTACCCCAGAAATAATGGACTTTTTCACTAAATCTTGAGTTTCATTTTAGTGCATAAAGATATAAAATATAAAAGTTTTAATGGTAGGAATAAAAGTCTCTCTAAACCACAATATTTTTAATAGTCAAAATCAGGGGTTCTCTACATTAAAGTAAGAGAAAGAAAAAAGAAGGACATATTACGACCTTAGGGGGTTATCATCAGCTATAAATAGAAAGTGTGACGCTATATAAATTAGAGAGAGGTAGAGGTTCGTACATCAAAAAAAGTTACTTGATAGCATAAACTTAGAAGTGTTTCCTGGGATTTAGCAGAATGCGTAAAGGAAGCCTTTTAATTCACCCTTGACATGATGGACTGCTTTTCGCCAGAGAACTGGCGCTTTCACTTTCAATTAATGTATAGTATCGCTATAGTCAATTGATATAAACTAATTAAAAAAAGCATTCCGATCAAAATGAATGCCGCCTCATGGACAAGCTGCAAACTGAATAGCTTCCCTTATCTTGACTATAAAGAATTCAAATACACCGGATGTCAATTGACTTTGGTAATTCTAAACCTTGTTCTGGACGTTCAATATTTGCCAGATCCACGATACATTAGCCGATCACCGCCTAAAAGTACGCGAGTTGTTAATATTTTACATAAAAACTTGGGATTAAAAAAACTTATTGATTTTAACTGGTAATCCCATTAATTTTGTTAGCGAAATTGGTCACTTCTATAGCGTACGGTCGTTCCCGGACCAGAAACACGAACGGGAGTGAAATACCTGTTCACCATTAAGTAACGTCATTAAATTATGCTCGGGATAATAGATCAGCTGATTTAATCCATGCGATGAAAATCAAAGATGAGAACTTGCAGGCCGTTTCGCGTAAATATGTGCACACGTGAACTATTATGCCGAAGCAGATGAGTCTTTAAACTATTTTTATGTTTAGTTTGAAAGTTACAATTATTGCATTTAAACTTTGGAACTTCCTCTGAACTATTATGCCGAAGCAGATGAGTCTTTAAACTATTTTTATGTTTAGTTTGAAAGTTACAATTATTGCATTTAAACTTTTGAACTTCCTCTGAACTATTATGACGAAGCAGATGAGTCTTTAAACTATTTTTATGTTTAGTTTGAAAGTCACAATTATTGCATTTAAACTTTTGAACTTCCTCTGAACTATTATGACGAAGCAGATGAGTCTTTAAACTATTTTTATGTTTAGTTTGAAAGTGACAATTATTGCATTTAAACTTTTGAACTTCCTCTGAACTATTATGACGAAGCAGATGAGTCTTTAAACTATTTTTATGTTTAGTTTGAAAGTTACAATTATTGCATTTAAACTTTTGAACTTCCTCTGAACTATTATGACGAAGCAGATGAGTCTTTAAACTATTTTTATGTTTAGTTTGAAAGTTACAATTGTTGCATTTAAACTTTCGAACTTCCTCTGAACTATTATGACGAAGCAAATGAGTCTTTAAACTATTTTTATGTTTAGTTTGGAAGTCACAATTATTGCATTTAAACATTTCAACTTTCTCTGGATTCCTATGTTGCATGAGGTGTCTTTTTAAACTATCCTGACGCTTAGTTTGTAAGTTACAATTATTGCATTTAAACATTTCAACTTCCTCTGGATTCCTATGTCGCAGGAGATGCGTGTTAAAATGGCTTTTAATAACTGTTTTATAGGAACACTGATCGCATTTAAAAATTGGTCTGACAAAGCCTGCGTCACTTTCTTTTAGATATTTATGTTGAAGATGAGGCATCTTTAAACTAGTTTCTTCAATTATTTTATTCTTTTTAGGCAGAAAATTACTTTCAAGTAATTTATCATAATCCAATTGATCAAATTTCTCGGGCATGTCCTTCTCATATTTGACCTGGACCGGATAATCTTGCAAAATACTGCAAAGAAAACACAGTAATAGAATATTTAATTATTATGCCCACAAACGTTTCCGAAACTGCCAATAGATGGCTCGTTTAATTCTAATTTAAATTTTTACGTAGCATCAAGTAGGCTAAATAAAACAAATTCCCGGAGAAACACGAACGGGAGTGGAATAACCTTTCACCATTAAGTAATGTCATTAATTTATGCTCACGATAATAGATCAGCTGTAAAAGTTAAAAAAATTTGTCAAAGGTTCATATAAAAAATAGGACATTATATTTAAAAACAAACATTTTTTTATGTTTTATTCATATAAATCATTTTATTTAAAGAAAAATTAAATTATCAATACAGGGTGTTACGAATTCGACATGCCAGCATTGGAACTCGGAAACCATAAGAGTTAGAGAAAAGGTTAAATGGGGGCAAAGTTGTGCAATTCGGTGCTGATTATAATGCCGCTTTAAAAGTTTTCAAATTCCGATTTTATTCGAAAAAACCGAAATTTTGCAAAATCGTTTTTATTTTTTCCTGAGCTTATTCGACCAGCTATTTAAAAATAAATTTTATTTTGTCATTGCCACTTTTTATCCTCTACAAAATGACGTTACTAAACTAAAGAACCGCCGTTTCGTCTCCGAGCGGCCATCACCAACTTTACTTTTTTAAATACGGACCTGGATTTTTTAAAACCGATTTTTAAACCCTCCTACCCTCAAAATGTAATGGCAATATTACTTTCTCATAATAATGAATTATTCTCGTTTATTTTTTTAAATTCATATTTTTTACACTACACAATGCTGGTACGTCAAATTTTTAACACCCTGTATAAAGCAAAACCGGTTAAAAATATCTATATTTCAAGTAATTTAACAAATATCTTTAATAGTTACAATGATATATGTGACTTTAAATATGACCTAAAGTGATCTATGTAACTGTTCAATTGTTACTGGGTTTCGTAAAGTAAAACACGTAAAATACATACTAATATTAATAAATCAAAATTTAGACACCAAATCTTACTGGTGTAGAAGTTGGTGGCATCCAACCAACCACCGGAAAGCAAGCAACATTATTTTCGCCGTTTTTATATTAATTCCTTGCATTAATATCGATAGAACACACTGGCGGCTTAACAATAGGGTCAAATGGTCATTGACCTCCCATAAATAATAAGTCAAAATGACAGTTAAAAACTCTAAAATTAACATTTAACCCATCCAAAAATATCTAAAATAGTATATTGAACATCTGAAATCTTCAATTTTTACGCTACAACATCTTAAATGTCGTTCATATTATACCCCGGTCAAAACTTAATTTTGACCAAATATAGCCTGCTTATTTAAATGTAAAATTCTATTTGCATAGCGGCCGGTGATTTCTTAGAGCGAGAAAGAATCATAGAATAAATAAACGCGTTAAATCGAGAGAAACTGCTACTCCAGGCATTGACCGCGAGCTCACTGGTTCCATGCGATAGGTCACATGTCATGTATAGTCTAACCTCCGACCTATGCACCGGTGCGTGTCTCTCTTCGATCTCTGATGCAGATTGACAAAAGGCTGACGTCCATCGGTTATTAATCTGTGAAATTGATTATTATTTCATCTGCAAATTGTCGGTGGCAGTGTTTTGTCGAGCGCGTGGCTCCAATTACGAATGGAATGTAATTTCAGTAATATTTAATTAGTTTGTTGTTTAATTAAATAAATACAAGAAATATGAACAAAAAAGGGCGTGGCATCCAAAATTTTTTTGCCTGCGGCGCATTTTTTCCCTGTATTGACCACCCTACTAAATTGACCAAGAGCCGCCACTGATAGAACATGACATGTGGCCTTTTCTTGCCTGTAATGTTAAAAAATTAGCACTTTCGGTTATGTTGTTGTCGCACACAAATATAGTCTATTTCAGAAAGGTGTAGAGTAATAAAATGGGGAATTCCGACCAGTTTGGCTCAATTTCGGTATCGGCCATAGGCGTAGATAAATTTTGAGCATTAAATTATTTATGATAACTAACCAAAGAAAAAAAGAAGATAATTTGATAAAGAAGGAACTATTAGCTATAGCAAATTTACACAAACATCGTTTTATGAAATATGCCGGGGAAGATATAGCTGAAAACATAGTGTAACTGTGCTGCACACACCGCCGTATCATTGCGAACTAAATCCTATAGAACTTATATGGGCGCAAGTGAAAGGATTTGTAGCAAGACACAACACGATATTTAAAATGAAAAGACGTTAAGCTACTGTTTAATCAAGCCATTAAAGAAGTGACACCAGAGAACTGGCGAAAAGCAGTCCATCATGTCATTAAAGAAGAGGAGAAAATGTGGGATCTTGACCACCTGATTGATCGGACCGTGACCCGTTAATTATAACGTCAAGAGGAGCTGAAAGTTCCTCAGATGACGAAGAATATTATAATTTTTTATAATTTAATTTAATATAATTTAATGTCTGTATTTGGTATTTTTTCATAATGTTTACCTAATACTATGTACATAATGCATTTCTTTGTCACACCATTTTCAGTGTTTGTGAATGGATAACAATAGGCAAAACCCATAAATTTACCCAAACCCGGGTGGTAATACCTGCACTTGATGAAAATAAAAAATTTTGCAATGAAATCAATGCCAAATTATGAAAGTGGCTTAAATATTCGTTGGGTCACTCTGTCGTCCCTTTGCATACCTAATGAGCTTTTATTACTTTACTACTCTACACCTTTCTGAAATAGACAATAGTAATTTCACAAATGGCAACTTCGCCGCTTGCGTCTTATCGCAAATGGAAGCGCATTAGCGAGGTCGCCTAGAGGAAAAGGTCAAGATCCCCCCTCCCCCCTTCTATCGCGTAAACTGAGTAAAAGAAAGGAATATAGCAGATTGATTTCCTAAAGAGAGTTGTATTCGGTTTGGAGAGGCTTGATCCACCCCCTAGAAAAATGTAATTTTATTAATTTTGTGAAGGAGGCAAGGGAGACACGACGTTTTTTTTCTTGATCCAAGGAGAAGTTTTGGCTAGTTTTTTAAGAATCCACTTGTGGGAACCGCCTACAAAAATTCCCGCTGACGGCCTTGGATATTCGGGAGTTCCCATGACAATAATCCTAATTTATTAATTTATGAAATTGGTATTTGCGCGCGGCAACGGTAGAATCTTGTTTCTGGCAAACCGATTACGCGAGGCAATAAAAAAAAGTGGTCGGCAGTGATGCCTTGAGAATAACCCTATTTTATTCATAAAATTAGAATTGCCGCGCAATCTTAAATCCCGTTTCGCTCAAATCGATTGCGTGTGGCAATAAAAAAGTGGTCGGCAAAAATGCCTTGAAAATATTCCTATTTTATTCATAAAATTAGAATTGCCGCGCAATCTTAAATCCCGTTTCGCTCAAATCGATTGCATGCGGCAATAAAAAAGTGGTCGGCAATAATGCCTTGAGAATATTCCTATTTTATTCAAAAAATTAGAATTGCCGCGCAATCTTAAATCCCGTTTCACTCAAATCGATTGCGTGCGGCAATAAAAAAGTGGTCGGCAATAATGCCTTGAGAATAATCCTATTTTATTCATAAAATTAGAATTGCCGCGCGATCTTAAATCCTGTTTCGCTCAAATCGATTGCGTGCGGCAATAAAAAAGTGGTCGGCAAAAATGCCTTGAGAATAATCCTATTTTATTCATAAAATTAGAATTGCCGCGCGATCTTAAATCCCGTTTCCCTCAAATCGATTGCGTGCGGCAATAAGAAAGTGGTCGGCAATAATGCCTTGAGTATATTCCTATTTTATTCATAAAATTAGAATTGCCGCGCGATCTTAAATCCCGTTTCGCTCAAATCGATTGCGTGCGGCAATAAGAAAGTGGTCGGCAATAATGCCTTGAGAATATTCCTATTTTATTCATAAAATTAGAAATGCCGCGCGATCTTAAATCCCGTTTCGCTCAAATCGATTGCGTGCGTCAATAAAAAAAGTGGTCGGCAAAAATGCCTTGAGAATAATCCTATTTTATTCATAAAATTAGAATTGCCGCGCGATCTTAAATCCCGTTTCGCTCAAATCGATTGCGTGCGGCAATAAAAAAGTGGTCGGCAAAAATGCCTTGAGAATAATCCTATTTTATTCATAAAATTAGAATTGCCGCGCGATCTTAAATCCCGTTTCGCTCAAATCGATTGCGTGCGGCAATAAGAAAGTGGTCGGCAATAATGCCTTGAGAATATTCCTATTTTATTCATAAAATTAGAATTGCCGCGCGATCTTAAATCCCGTTTCGCTCAAATCGATTGCGTGCGGCAATAAGAAAGTGGTCGGCAATAATGCCTTGAGAATATTCCTATTTTATTCATAAAATTAGAAATGCCGCGCGATCTTAAATCCCGTTTCGCTCAAATCGATTGCGTGCGTCAATAAAAAAGTGGTCGGCAAAAATGCCTTGAGAATAATCCTATTTTATGAATAAAATTAGAATTGCCGCGCGATCTTAAATCCCGTTTCGCTCAAATCGATTGCGTGCGGCAATAAAAAAGTGGTCGGCAAAAATGCCTTGAGAATAATCCTATTTTATTCATAAAATTAGAATTGCCGCGCGATCTTAAATCCCGTTTCGCTCAAATCGATTGTGTGCGGCAATAAGAAAGTGGTCGGCAATAATGCCTTGAGAATATTCCTATTTTATTCATAAAATTAGAAATGCCGCGCGATCTTAAATCCCGTTTCGCTCAAATCGATTGCGTGCGTCAATAAAAAAGTGGTCGGCAAAAATGCCTTGAGAAAAATCCTATTTTATTTTTAAAATTAGAATTTGCGCATGGCAAGTTGCTGGCTCAAAATAAAGATAACTGAAAGTGACTATTTTTAACATTTCGGGTACACTGACCGTTTTTAAACTTTTAAAGTTCTTCCGTCTTTGTTTAGTTGGAAAGTTACATTTGTTGCGTTTAGAATATTTTTAATGTCACATTTATAGCACTTGAACTTTTTAGTTTCCTTTGGAACCCTGTCTCTCTTTAAATACTTCTAAGAACCTATTTTATAAACAGACTTATCACAATTTAACTTTATTATATTAACTAATGTTCGTTTAAATTACGATTACACTTAGTTTAAAAGTCACATTAATTGTATTTCCATATCCCGACCTCTTCTGGCTTCTTATGTACAAGCAGATGAGCCGCTAAACTACACTTATACTTAGTTTGAAGGCCACATTGATTACACTTAAACATTTCAACCTCCTCTGGATTCTTATGTCGTAGGAGGTGTCTGGTAAATTGACTCTTAAAAAGTGCTTTAAAAGAACACTGATCGCATTTAAACTTTTGATTACGGTCCGGATCATGCCGACGCAGATGAGGCTTTAAATTCTTTTTACGACTAGTTTGATAGTCACATTTATTGCATTTAAACATTTCGACCCCCTCTGGATAAATATGTCGACGTTGATGGGACTTTAGGTTACCTTTATGCTTAGTTTGAAAGTTACATCTATTGCATTTGAAGAGTCCAACGACGTCATCTGGGTTACTATGCAGAACCAGATGGCGTTTTAAACTTCCTTTATGCACGGTTTGAAGGTCACAAATATTGCATTTGAATATTTTAACTTCCTCTGGATTCCTATGCCGCAGGAGGTGTCTGTTTAAATTTTCTATAGCAAATGATTCATAAGAACACTGATCGCATTTAAACTTTCGAACTTCCTCTGAACTATTATGCCGAAGCAGATGAGTTTCTATACTCTTTTTATGTTTAGTTTGAAAGTCACAATTAATACATTTGAACATTTCAACTTCCTCTGGATTCCTATGTCGCAGGAGGTGTCTCTTTAAAGTGGATTTTAAAAATGTTTTATAGGAACACTGATCGCATTTAAACATTGGTCCGACAAAGCCTGCTTCACTTTCTTTTAGATATTTATGTTGAAGATGGGGCATCTTTAAACTAGTTTCTTCAATTATTTTATTCTTTTTCGGCAGAAAATTACTTTCAAGTAATTTATCATAATCCAATTGATCAAATTTCTCGGGCATGTCCTTCTCATATTGGACCAGGACCGGGTAATCTTGAAAAAGACAAGCTTGCAAAATACTGCAAAGAAAAAACAGTAATAGAATATTTAATTATTATGCACACGTATGAGGCTCGATTGAAACATTTCCGAAACTGCCAATAGATGGCTCGTTTAATTCTAATTTAAATTTTTACGCAGCATCAAGTAGGCTAAATAAAACAAATTTATCTCTTTAGTTTACTGTGGACAAAACCGGGTATACAAGTATTTTGTGATTTTTCAATTATAGAGAAAAAAGAAAATCGAACCCTGCACGGGCCGGAATTTCACGGCCCGAGCGGGAATTTGGCGACGCGGCCCGGTCCGGCCCGTCAACCAAAACCGAACAGTTTGGCAGGTCCGACAAGCTCGGCAGGTCCGACAAGTCGGCAGGTCCGACAAACTCGGCAGGCCGGAAAAAAATGATTAGGGCTTGAAAATTAACTAACAAATATTTCCTTTAAAAAAAAACTAAAGCAAATCTAGACTGACCTCGCCTGCTCGACTGGTAAGCGGCAGAATGCTTGTCGGACCCTTTGATCCGTTCGCCTTCCTTGGTGCGGTTATTTTTATTTAATATTTTTAAATTAATAAGATAATTTTGAATAACGTTGTTCTAAAGTAGAATTTTTATTGTCGAATGAATTTAAATTGAAATTACTCGTTCTAGAGATACAGGGTGTTGAAAGTAAAAGTTTATTCTCGAAAATAAGCCATATAATTTTAAAACGGTTTAATGAATCGAATTGAAAGTTGGCAATATTACGTTTTTATGAGCAAGAAATAAGAATTTGTAGAAATTTTTAGGTTTCAAACTAGAGGGCGCTAGTTGCATACACTGGACTTCATAAATCTATGATTTTTTTTCTTACCAGTGATATTAGGTGTTTTTCAATTATAGTTTCTTAAAAAGGGCATTTTCTGAGTCAAAAATGTATACTGACTTGATTGATCTTAATATCTTTAACGGTTTTCGAGATATTTCCCTTTAAACATCCCAAAGCATAAAAAAACATAGTAAATAATTAAATTAACAAAAAAAAAAGTGACAATCCGAAAAAACTTATATGACATAATCGGCTTAGTTTGATGTCTAGTATCTCCAGTTACTCTACGGCCCATAAGTTACCGGACACCCTGTATAACAATCACTCTTATGAATACATTATTAATTACACAATTATGACAATTACTTATATTAATATTATTAGGGATATTAACAGAAGTGGCAGTGTTGAAATTAGAAAGCCGCTTACAGTTATCCAAATCGTCCCGAAAGTAAAGAAATCGTTTCGAAAGTGAAAAAAATCGTCCCAAAAATAGCTACTTTCAGTACCATTTGTACAAGTCGTACTTTCGATGTAATAAATCATACCGAAAATTTTATTTTCGAGACGGTTGCAGAAAAAAAATTATTTTGTTTTATACTCTTATAAATTATTTTATTACTTCTTTAGGATTTCTACAATTACATAATTTTTAAAATACAACTATTTTTTATTACGTCTAATAGGATTAGTTAATCTATGATTTTGTGATTACCAAATTTATTCATTTTAAATTGTTATATTAATAATTGATAAAGAAATAAATAAATTTAAAAAATGTTTTAAATGGGTTTTGGCCAAATAGGCCATCATCAGAGCATAAGGCAATGAGGATGAGGTTTAAATACACACAGACAAAGTAGGACGCACTTCGTCAAGTAAAATGAATTATCAAGAAACACACTAATACATGTTACATTAAAAAAAATCAGAAAGATAACAATCAAGGCACAACCTCCTGTCATCAGAGGTACGTTGGTACATTTACGTTTTATATTTCTGACATAATTTGGATTCTGACGCAGAATCAGATGATATTTAAACTCCTTTTATGAATGGTTTTAAAGACACACTTGAACATTTCAAACTCTTCCGGATTCCTACATCGCAGGAAGTGTGCGTGTACATAACTTGTATTTATTTAAACTTGGTCTTAATTATGCCCAAGCAAATGATCCTTTAAACTACGATTTTGCTTAGTTTAGAAGTCACATTTATTGCATTTCAATATCTCTCACTTTCTCTGCATTTCTATGTCGCAAAAGGTGTCTGTTTAAAAAGCTTTGAAATCTTGTTTTATAAGAACACTGATCGCATTTAAAGTTTTGAACATGATCTGGATGATGCCGACGCATATGAGGCTTTAAATTATTCTTATGCCTAGTTTGATAGACACATTTATTGCATTTAAACATGTCGACTCCCTCTGAATTAATATGCCGACGTAGATGATACTTTAAATTACCTTTATACTTAGTTTGAAAGGTACATTTATTGCATTTGAACAGTTCCAGATTGTCTATATTATTATGCATAATCCAATGGCGTTTTAAACTTTCTTTATACATGGTTTTAAAGTCACATGTATTGCATCTCAATATCTCAACATCCTCTGGATTTTTATGTCGCAAACGGTGTCGCTTTAAAAAGCTTTTAAATTTTGTTTTATAAGAACATTGATCGCATTTTAACTTTTGTCTGACAAAGCCTGCTTTACTTCCTTCGAGATATTTATGTTGAAGATGAGGCATCTTTAAACTAGTTTCTTCAACTATTTTATCCATACAATGATCAGTTTTAGAAAGAAAATGACTTTCAAGTAATACATCATAATCCAATTGGTCACTTATCTCGGGCGTGTCCTTTTCACTTTTGACCTGGACATCTTGCAAAATACTGCAAAGAAAAAACAGTAATAGAACATGTAATTATTATGCCCGCTTATCAGACTGGAGTGAACAAATTGGGTTGTTCGTCAATTATCAAAAATTCATCAGGTGCTTATTCTGGTGGGTCTGGGGATGCAGCCCCATAACCCCAGTTTTCAACCTGTTATTTATTTCTGGAGATAACAGTTGCGACCTGTCGTTGAAAATAGCAGTTGTAAAATATTATCGATAAATAAACACATCACTATTAAATGACAGTCTGGAACTATTGTTCTTGAGACGACGTTATATGAGATTAAAACGCTTTTACGTGTTGTGTGAACATTATAATGAAACGATATTACAGGACAGTAGAGTAACTGATGAGGATTTTTATTTTACAAGTATAAGTGTTCATATACATGTCAGAAGAAGAGAATGTTCTCCATAAATAATGCTGTGCCCGGCGAACCAGTACTTTTACGAGTCTATATTACTGTCGTCGTTGGATCGGAACTTGAAGACAGTTTCGCTTTATCTGTAACTGTGCGCACATTTTGCAAAAGGTAAAAAAATTTGTTCATATAAAAAATAGGAGATTTTAATTACCTAAAAACAAATTCATGTTTCATTTATACAGGGTAATTTCTAAGTTGATACTTCTTTTTTAGCTGTGTATAGAAGGCATTAAAATAAACATTTTCAAATGCCTTTTTTCACAAAAATTAAAAATAGGCGAGATACAGAAGTAAAAAATCTAAGTGCGGGCCTGGTCATCAAAACGAAGCCTGCTATATTATATGTTGTTGGTCTTATCTCTTATTAGTCATGCAATTTACGGGTCGGTGGTGAGTTGTTTGGCAATCCGCTGAGGTGTGTTTTTCTGAAGCAAGTTAATTTTAAATTGGGGACACGTGAAAATGGTAAAATTTGAAAACAATGAACTAGTAGATATGGTGCTAATTTACGGTGAGTGTCGTCAAAGTGCGGCTGCTGCTTCGAGATTATACCCAGAACGCTTTCCCTTGCGGGTTCATCCTACACCCAGAAGTTTTCTTAATGTTATTCAACGAAGTTAGGCACAACCGTATTTGATCCATAATGTAATAAATGAATTTAAGTACCGTATACTTGAGTTTTTTGAAAAAAGGTATGAAAATGGAGTAAATTATTCCACTTCTGATACTACTGCGGATTGAGGTCGCTAGAAGCTTTTTCCTTTACCATCTATATATTTCTAACTGAATTTTCACTTGCTTGCTTCCCGGTACAGTTTCGGCGTCTCTACACATAGACACAAATATAATATGTTTGTTTAGAACCACTTTTATAATGTCTATTTATATAAACAGCGTTTAAGAATTTTAGATTTCTTTTTTGGATGTCTTAAAAAAAAGTTACATTGTATTTAGACATTTCGATTAATTCTGGATTCCTATATTTAAAAAAAAGGATTTAAACATTGTTTTTTAAGAACACTGATCGGATTTAAAGTTTTGAGGTTTTTCTGGGATGACTCTTTAAATTACGTTTACGCCTAGTTTGATAGTCGCATTTAATGCATTTGAGTATCTCGACCTCCTTTGGATCACTGTGCACAGGCCGATGAGTGAATATATTTCCTTTATATCTAGTTTGAAAGTCGCCATCATTGCATTTGAACATTTCAACTTCCTTTGGATTTTTATGTCCCAGGATGTGTCTTTAAATGATTTTTATAAATTGTTTTATAAGAACACTGATCGCATTTAAACTTTTGAGGTTTTTGTGGGTTGAGTCTTTAAATTCTTTTGTTTAGTTTGATTCCAACATAATCTGGATTCTTATGCAGAACCAGAGGATATTTTAAACTCCTTTTATGAATGGTTTAAAAGTCACATTGCATTCGAACATTTCCAGTTCTTCGGGATTCTTATGTCGCCGAAAGTGTGCGTTTAAATGGATTTTATTATTTGTTTTATAAGAACATTGATCGCATTTAAACTTATCATCTGGATCGTGCCGAAGTATATGGGATTTTAAATTATTTTTATGCTTAGTTTGATAGTCATATACTTTAACTTCCTCTGGATTTTTACGTCGCAGAAAGTGTCTGCTTAACTCATATTTAAAAATCGTTTTATAAGAACACTGATCGCATTTAAACTTCTGAACACGATCTGGATCATGCCGAAGCACGTCATTTTCTGAAGTGACGGTTTCGCGACCCGGTTTAGTTAGTCGGTTCTTTTCACTAATCCGATGACCCAGATCCCACCTCTACCCGTTCGGTACGAAAAATGGATTTGTTTTCACTCTGTCTCGGTGATAAGGTGAAATACCAAGATATTACGTTCATATAACTTACTGTAGAGTGTGAAAGATTGTCAAATATGGATTCGTACCCTTAAGGATGGATAACTCATTTTATACTACAATGTGGTACTAAGACTCTTAATAGGTGTTTAGTCTGATGATAAGAATAGATGTAGTGGAAAGGACACTTCTAGTTTTGTAGGAGGAGTTTGTAGACGATAGTTGATAAAAATAATTGATTGAATTGGTTGGGATAAAGGGTTCCATTTTGAATAGTCCATCCAGGGAAATCCCCGCTTTTAATAAATTACTGACATAGCAAAAAGGAACCCCTTCTTCCATCTGGTAAGGGTTATACATTATAAAAACTCAAAGAATCACTTACTCAATGGAGTTGTTTAACGTTTTCAAGTGTAAGGGTAACCTCTGCCCATTTGGTCATTCAGGTCAAGATGTTTATTTAAATTGTTAAATTGTTTATTTCTATTTTGGCCTGAGTTGACTGTAAAGCGGAAGTTGTTTTTCTTGAACTTAGAACAAATAGCCTCGTATGTGAGTTTTAAGGAAACAACTCTTCTTTAGAGAAAACTCTCTAAATTTATGTATTGGATTGAGTAGTCCGTTATTTGTGATATTGCATATTAACAAAAAGACAATATGTGTAATTTTACTTTGTTATATCACTTTTTATTTACTGATTAGTTACTGCAGTTTCGTAGTACTACTACATTATCAAACTGAATACCTTAAACTACGTTTCACAGTTATAAATAGGTTTTTAACAAAGGGTGCTAATAAATATTAAAATAAAAATAGAATATTTTATCCCTTAATCTAGTAATTGATCCCTATTGTATAGTAATGTAAAAAGCGGGGAATTCCACAAGTCTGTTTGGTCATTTAGTAGGTTTATGGTCGGGTTTTTATTATGTTTGTAAATTTCTATTGATTCTAAAAGATGTTAAGCCTCTTGCTTTTTGGTGCAGTATGTGAAATTTTTAAATTATTCATATCTGGGAAACAATGACCTATATTCGAACAGTGTTTAGCGAAATTTGAATTTTCTTTGTTTAACAAATATTTATTTATAAGCTACACGATCCCGTCCGCCATCATATTGATATGCGAGATTATTTTTAAATAAGTAAAATAAACTTGAGTTAGACAACTGGCTTAAAGTCTCAAGGTCAAGGACGACACCATCCAATAATTCATTTAGTCTGTAATAAACAATTGGCACGCATACATATGAGAAGTAATAAAAAAATAATTTGCCTTTATAATAAATATATATTCTTAGTGGTTCCCCCTGTTTACACATTTCAACCAGCGGTTGACATTATTAGATAAGGAATAAAAACTATGCTGCTATTGTATATTGCGGATTATCGGTATTCAAAGACTACCCTGTATACATGGGTTCATTGAAAGTACCTAAATACATTGACGGATTTAGGGGGCGCCCTCCTCGAAATGTTTGCATTTATAAACGATTAAAAATAATAATTGCATAGAAATATTCATATTTTATCACATTTTAAAATATTTGCCATTTATATAAGTACCTATACAGGGTGTTACGGAATTGACAAATTATATTTAAATGGGTGATTCTGTGAATATCCTACAGAAACTCTCCATACCTATTTTTTTACCCGGCAGTAAAAAAAGTTGGGTAAATACCACTAAAACCAACGGACCCATATTTGATTGACGACTGACATTCTGCCAGTTTGCCACCGGCCTCTCGTCGTTTAACGATTTTAGTCTGATAATAAATAATGGCCTCCGGGTTCGGTTGTTTATTTAGTTTTACACTATTTAAATGTTTATGGACAATTTTCAATATCAAGGTGCTTAAAAACATGTTATAAAGTATTTTGACACAGTTATATTTTGTGTTTATTTGTAGTAAATAGCAGCAACACTTTTAATTCTGGATTGGATTTAAAGCTATTGTTTTTAGTATGGTTTTGGATTTGGTTTCTCAAGTGGTCGCTACAGGGCGTAACTAAGAAAACGAAGGTTTCTCGTCAATATGCCTAGTTAAGTCCTATCAAAAAATTTATATATTTCAATCTTTAAACGCTTATGAGCAACTTTGGTCCAGTACTTATTGCGCCAGCTCCTCAAATAAAAGCGTAAAGGAAAGACAAATATTGGAAAATATTAAGCAACTTCGGTTAGGGACAACGAAAATTATCAAACTTGGTCCCGTTTAAAAACGATATTCCATTGTTTTATCATTTGTATTATAATATGTGTTTTTGGTTTCTGCGGTGATCTCTGAAAGGCGCTATTTGAAATGAAAAATTTAAAAAAAGTGGGCTTTCTTAAGCATTTCAAATAAAACTAATGTTGGATTTTACATAGTTAAAAGGACAGCTAAAATTGGAGAAAGGCAGTGAAAAACGCAAGTTAATATCATCCTCGACTGGCAAACTGGTAAATCTTACTTACACCCCATATAACTATTATAATCAATGTCGTAAAGGCAGACAAGTTACAATCACCCAAATCGTGCTGATGAATGGCTTTAATCGCAGCTGATGCCAAAAAGAAGTGCTATTTAAATACCACCACACGAAAATAAGATTTGTCACTTTTTAAATTTTATTCTAACCCTACTTTGTGTCATAAAACGACGCATAAAATTTACCCGGTGTAAAATGGGTTGTTATTATCGTACTCAAGATAAAATGGACATTGTTTGGAGACCCTAAAACGTCCATATATCTTGGTGGTCATTGAAATAAAGCCAATACAATAAATAATAGTTTGGCGAATAAAGTTTTATGTTTCCTTGATTCATAAAATAATGCACCATCTCTTTATTCAAACATCGTTTACTATTTTCGGAAGAACAACAAATTCTGGGGGTTCCACAGTGTAAGTTACTTGCCTGAAGCCTTCTCCGAATTGTTCTTGAACCTATTTCTAATCCTATTCCATTTTTAATTGCGGGAGACGATTTAAAGGAATGGATTCTCGATTTACAAACAATTTCCATGTCAGTATGAGGTCGTTTTTCTTTTAGCTCCAAGAATTTCGCGGGCTGATTGTATTTTTAATGCATTTTCCACAATTTCTTTTGAACGACCGATGATCCTTGCAATGTCTTCGAGTAACTTTCCTTCTTGTCGCGATGGTAAAATCTGCACTCTTCTAGCAGCAGTACGACTATCTCTTTTCGACCGAGCTTATTTTTTAAAATCAACGCAACAACAAAAAAGCACAATGTGCTGAGAAAGTAACAAGATAACTTTCTGAAAGTACTATTTACTGATAGCGGACTTTCGTGGCTCTATTTTAATGACCAAGCAAAAATATGACCTTCGGTTTTTGCGTAGATTTTAGAGATTTCTCATTGCAAATTCAATTATACTAAAAGTTTAGCCTGGCTCTATTTCAATGGCCACCACTGTACAGGGTGAGTCAACGATTATCTTAAGAATTAGATACACATTCTAAATACACACGTTGTACAGATCGTTGAGGTGCACATTTCAAAATTATATTGGAGTAGGTATACGGAGTGGTCCAAAAACGCGGTAAATATAACTGAAACACCCTACCGTAAAACGGGGGGAAGTTGACCGGTAGGATCAACTAGACCAAAAATACAAAAAAAAAATATTTTCGGTTATAAGTTCGCCCCTAATTTTTTTAAAAAATTTGTCTTCATTTTTTCCTATCAATAAACTAATAAACTTATAAAATATTGTGGGATAACTTTTTCGGAAATAAATAACGTGAAAAACTATACCGGGTCCGGCAACGTGGCGGGGATGAAAGATTAAATCATTATCGAGGAGCTTATCAAAAATACTAAACCAGCATAAGGTATCGACTTAAAAGCGGCATATTTAAAAATTTTTAAAAATATTTTACATTATACAGGGTGGCTCAAAAAAGTGTGGCGGACTAAACTTGCATTTTTTTAAAGGGAACACCCTATATATTATATTATTTTCTAATTCCCTATACAATTCCACGTATATTTTGTATAAAATGTCATATGTCTAAATTCAATTGTTTTTGAGTAATTGACGTTTAAAATATGGCATTTTTTGACTTTGACAGGCTGTAACATTGGAACGGTTCATCTTAGAGAAAAATGGTTTTCACCTCCCTATCTTAGTTTTTCATTCTCTATCCAAGGAAACCAACCTCCGATTTACCATGTTAAACCGTTAAAACCGGTTAAACCGTTAAAATGGTTTCACCTCCCTATCTTAGTTTTTCATTCTCTATCCGATGAAACCAACCTCCGATTAACCATGTTAAACCAAAAAACCGGTTAAACCGTTAAAATGGTTTCACCTCCCTATCTTAGTTTTTCATTCTCTATCCAAGGAAACCAACCTCCGATTAACCATGTTAAACCAAAAAACCGGTTAAACCGTTAAAATGGTTTCACCTCCCTATCTTAGTTTTTCATTCTCTGTCCAAGGAAACCAACCTCCGATTAACCATGTTAAACCAAAAAACCGGTTTTAACGGTTTAACATGGTAAATCGGAGGTTGGTTTCCTTGGACAGAGAATGAAAAACTAAGATAGGGAGGTGAAAACCATTTTTCTCTAAGATGAACCGTTCCAATGTTACAGCCTGTCAAAGTCAAAAAATGCCATATTTTAAACGTCAATTACTCAAAAACAATTGAATTTAGACATATGACATTTTATACAAAATATACGTGGAATTGTATAGGGAATTAGAAAATAATATAATATATAGGGTGTTCCATTTAAAAAAATGCAAGTTTAGTCCGCCACACTTTTTTGAGCCACCCTGTATAATGTAAAATATTTTTAAAATATGCCGCTTTTAAGTCGATACCTTATGCTGGTTTAGTATTTTTGATAAGCTCCTCGATAATGATTTAATCTTCCATCCCCGCCACGTTGGCGGACCCGGTATAGTCCTTATTCCACTGAATTATGCCATAAACACAAGGGGGTCAAACTTTGATGTGGCAAGTGATAGCTATCTCGTTCCCGTACATTATTTCTATTCTATTACATAAGTTATTCCCTCTCAATATGGTCTCCCAAAAGTCCCGCATAAAATTAATATTAATTAAAGGGAAGAGATCTAGGAAAAACGCTCGGACCCGTAAATTTTTAATTTTAATTGTGCATTTTTTGACATAAAAAAATATTATACAGGGTGTCTCATAGGACAATTTTTTTTAATGGAACGCCCTATACAGGGTGTTACAAATTCGACATACCAGCATTGGAATCTCGGGAACCATACGAGTTAGAGAAACGGTTAAATGGGGGCAAAGTTGTGCAATTCGGTGCTGGGGGTTTAAAAATCGGTTTAAAAAAATCCAGGTCCGTATTTAAAAAAGTAAAGTTGGTGATGGCCGCTCGGAGACGAAACGGCGGATCTTTAGTTTAGTAACGTCATTTTGTAGAGGAGAAAAAGTGGCAATGACAAAGTGTCATTTAATTTTAAATAGCTAGTCAGCTAGGAAAAAATAAAAACGATTTTGCAAAATTTCGGTTTTTTTCGAATAAAATCGGAAGTATTCGGAATTTGAAAACTTTTAAAGCGACATTATAATCAGCACCGAATTGCACAACTTTGCCCCCATTTAACCGTTTCTCTAACTCGTATGGTTTCCGAGGTTCCAATGCTGGTATGTCGAATTTGTAACACCCTGTATATTGTATTATTTTCTGATTCCCCACAAAATTCTACGCTTATGTTGTAAATGTGATGTGTCTAAATTAAATAGTTTTTGAGATATTGACTTTTAAAAATATGGCATTTTTTGACTTTGACAGGCTGTAACATTGGAACAGTTCATCTTAGAAAGAAATGGTTTTCACCTCCCTATCTTAGTTTTTTATTCTCTATCTAAATGTAACAACTTCGAGTTTAACGTGTTAAACCGTAAAACAGTTTTTTTGGTTTGACATGTTAAACCAAAAGTTGTAACCTTTAGATAGAGAATAAAAAACTAAGATAGGGAGGTGAAAACCATTTCTTTCTAAGATGAACTGTTCCAATGTTACAGCCTGTCAAAGTCAAAAAATGCCATATTCTTAAACGTCAATATCTCAAAAACTATTTAATCTAGTGCGGGAAACTAAAATAATGCAAATTTTGACCTTATTAGATAGTTATTTGCTTCGGAAGTTATAACTATTGTTACAACAGGTGAATAAATATTTACGAAATAGTCCATCAAATAAAATGTACATCTTTTCTAGCTTTTTATTGCATTTTTAATTTTTTGAAAATATAAAATAATGAAGATATTTTTATATAACCCTGTACATTCTTTAAAGCAATGTCACAAAACAACTATCAAACCACCGGGTTTGATATCAGTTGCTATGATAACCCAGGCGTGTAATTGTTACTAAAACGTCAAAGTTGTTCAAATTAAACCACATTAAACCGAATCCGAAGCAATAATATTAATGGATTCATCCGACGAAGAACTTCCCGAAGCCATTTTGAAGGCTGCAGATAAAGCTAATTCCGAGCTGTTACCTGCCAAATCCAGACTAAGATATGAAAAGCAATACGACCATTTTGTTACATGGTGTAAGGAGAAATATTATATATAAACAATATTAATATTTATAATAATTAGTAGTTTTTAGTTAAAGTTTTGTATATGTATGTTGAAATAAAATAATTTTTGAAAAATGGGTTGGTATACTTTTTTGTATATACAGTAGTAGAAAAAATAATGTTCCTAACTCATGCGTAAAGTGTCTTTCCCGCCTTTGACCGCTTGCCCGAACTCCGCTCCGCGTCGTTTGGGTCAACTGCAGTTGCGGGCGGGAAAGTATCACTTTCCGCACTTGTTAGAAAAATAACTATTTCTCTAAGATGTTACAGCCTGTCAAAATATGAAAATTCCACATTTTAAACATTTAATATCTCAAAAAAAAATTAATTTAAACATGACATTATATATAAAATACGCGTAGAATTTTGTGGGGACACCGTATACTCAATATAATTTTAATATGTGCACCTTACTGATCTCTACAACATTTGCATTACGAATTTTTATCCGATTCTGAAGGTAAAGGAGATAAGGGACTTTACTTTATCGTTGACTCGCCCTGTACATATTTTTAGTGGTTCACCCTGTAAGTATAGAATAGATTCATATTCTTCTAATATAAAGGATAATGTAACACTTAACTGAATTGCCTCAAAATTGCCCCCAAAAACCAAATGTTTCATTCAAAAAACAATTATTACACAGGGTGTTATGGAATCGACGCATTATATTTAAAAAATGGCCGACTTTGCTAGAAAACACTTCATACTTTTTCATCACCCAAACCGTCTTAAAAGTTGGACTCCCTAAATAAGACCGAATTTACCGCATGTCTATCATTACTTGATGAATGGGGTGCGTTGCAAGATGATACATTTTATACTCTACCCTGCATTCCTAAACCTACTAAAATTCGGACATACTTTTTTTCGTGTCTGTTTAAAGGTTGTAGACAATGACGTTTCTTGAACGGCAGTAGAGTTTTGGACTTGCATTGTCTTTATTGGTTTTGAATCACTACGTTTCAACTGGTAAGTATCTCTAGTCGTCTTCAGGTGAATATTAAATAAGTCTGGTAACTACAGCTCTATTTATACTAGGCAGATGCGGTGACGCATGACTAGTGGGCGGAGTCTAGCGAGGTGATGACGTCATGCTCGATGAGTCATGCATTTAACTGTTGCGTGGTCTTAGTATCTCTTGAGCTGAATACTGTGATGATGTTGTATCGTTGTCCTAGTCTTCTTATTTTCTCGGATACTTTGATATACGGAATGTTGTGTATTGGTTGTATCTCTTTCTCTGCTTTACGTGCGTTTGGGTTTTTTGGGGCGTTTGGTACTTTTTTTCATTGTGCGTATGCCCACTCCGAGGATTGAACCCAAAATTTTTTATTGAGGATGAAATTCTCTTTCCAACGAGCTCAAATTTATTAAAATTGTACAAAAGACGTGAAAGATACAGTTCTTTTTAACCTAACTTAACTTTAACTTATTTACCAGCTTCCCCACTCTTATTATTGGAGATACGAAAAAATCCTTAGGACTAAACTGCCACAAGTATGGATAACCTTTCCATTCCCAATATCAAAACAGTACTTTAATAGGGCTATTTTTAAAATAACCTGAATTTTGTATTTTTCCTCAGGTACGCCCTCTAGCGGCAATCATACAACTTTAAAAATAATATCCCGTGTTTTCTTTTTGTCCGTCTACCTATTTAAAAATTGCCAAACATGAATAAGCTATACTTTTCGAGATACAGTCCCTGGCAGACCTTACCGGGACACCCGGTATGAGAAAATAATCATCTCGTTGGCAAATCCATGAACCAAATTACGATAATAAATATAGGGTGTATCATTTGAAAAAACAGAGTTATTGTATTTCAAAATTTTCTATATTTGAATGTCAACAGAAAATACCCTATACAAAATTTTCGGTACTTAAACTTTTAAGACAGTTTTTCTATCCCTCAACTTAAGAGCTTACAAGAAATTTTCGATTTTCGATATTCTTATTGAGAAATACAGATAATTTTTTACTATCATATTTTTTCCAAAATTTTAAGAATTTTGCATTTTGTTTGGCAACGTTGCAAAAAATTAAAAAAACTAAATATGGCGTCATATGGATAATTTTGTAAGGAAACAAAAAATATTAAAATATATAGGGTGTTCCATTTAAAAAAATGCAACTTTTTATTGTCCTACTTTTTTGGACCATCCTGTATGTTTAAAAATAATTTTAGAACATAGTTTTTTTTATACCCTAACAACTTTTATAAAAACTCTTTTTTCGATATCTTTAATAGTAGAGACGGTATATTACTTTGTCAGACAAATGGGCCACCCTGTATGTGGAAGTAAAAAAAATATTTTTTGAAACCTTAATTCACATCAGCATTTAGGAGTTTAAATATAATCAATCAATTCCATAACATCCTGTATAGGCTCGAGAAAATTATAAATATGTTTTTCGTGAATTAATTTGGCATCTCACGAAAAAAGTGTACATTTCCTGTAAGTAAAAGTAAAACAATAATTTCAAAAGGCACCTACCTGGCTTCATTTTCTTCTGAATCTTCTTTGATGTCCAGCTCTTCGTTTTTAATCTCCCAATCTTTTAAAGTAATTTCATGCATTTCCTTTAAGTCGTTTATTTCCTGATTTGTTTCCACTTTTACAACCTCTGTCGGTGCGAGAATATGATCCTTGCTCCTGCAGAATATAAAATTTTTAATTACTCATTTTAAGCCCCAACAGTTATTTCGTTTTTTGACCAATATTGTGTTGCCTCTCAGTTAAACTAAAAATTTTTTTAAGCACATAACATTTTTTTTTCTATTTTTTTTTAAATTATAATAATAGGGGAAAGTGTCCTATGATGGCATCCTGCCTATGATGGCATACCAGCCCTGTTTCCCCCACCAACGCATATTTGTCACTCGTCGTATAGTGCCGGTAAATGGTCAGTACAATGTTGCCAGGTCTGGTGATTTTTCACCAGATTTGGTGATTTTGAACCCCATCTGGTGAAAACTTTTTAAAAAAGTCTAATTTCTGGTGATTTTTCGAGATGATAGCGGGGGATTTACAGAATTTGTATCTGTTACTGTTTTATATATACTGTTTTTTATATAGTGATTTCTAAAAAAAAAAAGGTCGTACCTCGGAAATAACATACATCTCATTGGCATCGGGGTGCGCACTCATGTTTATAGCTTAAACAACATGAGTGCCCACCCTGGCGTCAAAACCTTAAAATGAGAGGTATGTTATTTTCGAGGTATGACCTTTTTTTTTTTTTTTTTTTTTTTTTTAGAAATCACAGCAATATATTTGATTTTACATTAATTATATGGTGTTGTATGTGATAATGCGAGAAATTAAGAATCTGGTGATTTCTGGCAACTTTTAAGGCAAGGGTCTGGTGATTTTAAATTTTTTGACCTGGCAACATTGGGTCAGTATTTCAGTATGGAGACAGAGTTTCGTAAGGTTGTACGCGTTTCTGTGAGTGCTGCGACGTAAAACGTGGTTTGGTAAGTTTTGATCTAATTTTCTAAAGTCATTCTCATGGATATACTTTGGATTGTTATAAGGCATTTCTGTTTATCTTTTTACTTGATGCTCAGTAGACATCTAGTATTAGATCTGCCATACTAGGATAGATGATTTGTAATAACAAATATTATTCTTTTGTTATTAATTTGTCAAGTGTATTTTTGCCGATGATGGCATATAATAAACTTGCCATCATTGGCTAATCACTATTTTATTGTACTTTTCTTTCAGATATTGTAATGGTACCTACAAAAAAAGCTGACGCAAGGCAGACATGGAGAGAAGAGGACATGCAACAAGCTATAAAAAATGTCCAGAGTAAAACTATGGATTGGCGTTTGGCCTCCAAAATGTTCAATGTTCCCTTTACTAGGTACTCTAAGAAGAAGAGTAAAGCAAGAAAAAGGGAGCAAAAAGGATACCTTAGGAGGAAAGAAGCCGGTTTTTGATACAAACCTAGAGCACCTTTTAGTTGAAAAAATTAAAGATATGGAAAGTCGATTCTTTGGCATAACTGCGAATGAACTGCGAAAACTGGTTTATGAAATAGCCGAAACAAATAAACTGATACATAATTTCAATCAAGAAAAAAAGAAGGCCGGCTACAAGTGGTTGAAAGGTTTTCTTAGAAGAAATCCTCAACTATCTCTAAGAACACTAAAAATGTTTGTTGCGTTTTTCAATAAAAATACATCTGAAAGAATGATCTTTTTTTAAAATCGGTTTGTATACCATGATTGGCTTAAGTACCGTGCCATCCTAAGAACATTCGTCCTATGATGGCTCAAAGGGAAAAAATTTAGAATTCGCTTCTAAAAGGAAAGTTTATGACTTTATTTAAAATAAGAAAATTCAACTAATGGTGCTGCAACACAGCCAATTATATGACTTATGACCATTCTTGTAGAATAAAGTAGATTTTAAATTTCAGTTTTTCTTAGAGGTGCCATCATAGGACAGTTTCTCCTACATGGCACAATTTGTAAGGTATTGCCCAAATATCGATCTTTAAAGCACTTTGGGTTCTTTCGAGGGTTGCGACGATTTAAATCAAATAATTTAAATCAACTAATTTTTTAAATTTTAATCGTAATTTAAATCAAAATTATAAATTGCTGTAAAAAGAAATCGCCGAAGCAAACAACTTATCAAGAAATTTAAAAAAAAAGGAAGATAGTTTATTTAAAACGAAGTGTTTAGATACATTATGTAAGTGTAAAAACATAACTAATCGTCATCAGTCCAACGTAAAAAATATTCATAAATTAAGCTGCCGAAAATTTTCATGTCAATACAAGTTTTTTTTTTTTTTTTTTTATGATAAAACACCTGCACTGTAGGAAAAATCCTTTAAGGCGCTCTGGGAGCGGTGCGAGTGCGAAAAAAACGATTAACGTTGGTCTTGAAACGTTGAAGATTGTATTCATTGGGAAACACGACCTCAGGAAGATCATTCCACAAAGATGACGTTCTCCAGATGAAAGAATTCTTGAACAATGAAGTTCGAGGAGTACTAAGCTGAACAACATCTGTTTTGCATTGCTCTAGGTGGAATCAAGTGGGCAATGTCAGTCGAACACCTGCCATGGAAATATCTGTAAAAGAGAGCCAAATCACCAACCTGTCTTCGATGCTCCAAGCTATCGAGGGTCTTGGT
This sequence comes from Polydrusus cervinus, assembly GCA_935413205.1. NCBI lineage: Eukaryota > Metazoa > Arthropoda > Insecta > Coleoptera > Curculionidae > Polydrusus > Polydrusus cervinus. The sequence continues at coordinate 1,616,395 of OW284518.1, forward strand.
CAGCTCGGGGTCGCCGATCAGACGAACGGCTCTCCTTTGAATGGAATCCAGTAGCCGAAGGGTGTGCTTGGGTGCAGAGCTCCAGACATGAGAGCAATATTCTAATGATGGTTGAATCTGGGCTTTGTAGAGTGTCAAAAGTTGATGAGGTGTGTACAACCTTTTGGTGCGGAAAAGTACACCAAGTTTCTGTGCAGCTGTCTTGGCAACTGCGGCAACGTGATCATGCCAAGACATATTACCTCCCAGATTGACCCCCAGCAAATTAATAGACGGTGCCAGGGGAATTGCGTGTCCTGCCATGACTATATCCGGTTCTGCAATGTTAACCTTTTTAGAGAAGACTGCTGCCTGGGTTTTCTTAGCATTAAATTCGACTTGGTTAGTGTCACCCCAAGCCAAAATTTCTTCCAGGTCATTGTTGAGGCGCAATACTTCATGCTGCCTGCGAAGATGTGCGTCGGCAGCGGATGTTTGGGGAGTCAAGGTAAAAGATGAGACAAGTGTGCTGTCATCAGCAAAGCTATAAATTGGATTTTGGGTTTTCACTAGAAGGTCGTTAATATACAGTAAAAAGAGGGTAGGCGACAATATGGACCCTTGAGGAACACCGGCATTGATGGTGAAGGTGTCTGAGAGAAACCCGTCAATCGCCACTTGCAGAGAACGGTTCTTAAGGAAGCTGGTTAACCATAAACAAAATCCATTAGGCATACCGTAGGATCGCAATTTACTTAAGAGTCCATCGTGCCAAACACGATCAAAAGCCCTAGAGATGTCCAGTGCAACAGCCCGGGATTCTCCATGATGTTCGATGGTGTTGCTCCAAAGATGGGTGACATATGCCAGAAGGTCACCTGTTGATCTGGACTTACGAAAACCGTATTGATGGTCGCTGATAATGTTAAGCCCTTCCAGATACTTTAGTTGTTGTTGGTTAATAGCTATCTCCATTACTTTGGAAATTACTGAAAGCAATGCGACGGGTCGGTAGTTGCTTGGCAGGGTCTTTTTACCTTTCTTTGGAATGGGCTGGACACGCGCCGACTTCCAGCAGGATTTTAACTGTAAATCCAGACAACAAATATTTTTGGGCGAATAGAGACAAAATAATAGTGATTTTAAAGTTTATTTTTACCATAATTATTAAGGAAAAAATATTGATAAAAATAAAAAAAATCGTGATTTATTGCTACCCTGGTTCTTTCACTATTATTAATGATTGACAGTTTTGACATTTAAACTGTTAAGTGGATCAGACCGCAATTAAATTTGTTATGTAAAATTCCCGTTCTTTTCGACACTAATTACAAAAAACTCAGCGGGATATTGAATTTTTGTTTTCATTAATGAAAAGGTGTGAAGTGGAACAGTTATTTACATAAAAACGAAATTCGCAAAAAAATATAAGTCAATGAAAAATATTAAAATAATATTTTATTGCATTGTTACATATACCGGGTGTCCACGGAAGGTGGCTCGCCCCTATAACTTTTTTGTTTTTAAAGATAGTGAAATGAAAATTGGAGGATTTATATATGACGTAAAATTGCATTTTTTGACAAGTGATTTAACTTTATGAAACTTTCGGTTTAATCAGAAGTGACATCAAGTTTTAATTTTTAAATGGGACACCTGGTATATTTTTCCTTTTTTTAACTCTATATGACGTTCTCAATATAACATGTGTCACTTTTTGTCACCAAAATAAATTTTTTTTTTATATATTTTTTTATCTAGAGGGCTATGAATACGTTTAAATTACTTATTTCAGTCCTAAAATCTTGGGAAAAATACAATTTGACTGTTTTTGGCCAAAATCTATCTGTGTGAAATTTAAAATTTAAACTTGTTTTACTCACAATCTACTTGATGCATTTAAAGCGTATTTTATTTAAAAAAGATGTTTTATTTTAGGGACGTTCTAACGTTAAATTTTTAAAGGTTTTTAATGAAAATTTGGTTAAAACCTAATAGTGTGTGGTATCATATTAATCGTAACAAATTGCTCTTTGTTTCTAATCTGACGAGCCACCATGTTGTCATTTGAAAAAAATGAGTTAAACAAGTTTAAATTTTAAATTTCACACAGCAGATAGATTTTGACCAAAAACAGTCAAATTGTATTTTTCCCAAGATTTTAGGACTGAAATAAGTGATTTAAACGTATTCATAGCCCTCTAGATAAAAAAATATATTAAAAAAAAATTATAATTTTGGTGACAAGTGACACATGGTTGTAGGCATTTAGAACGTCATATAGAGTTAAAAAAAAGGAAAAATATACCAGGTGCCCCATTTACAAATAAAAAGTTGATGTCCCTTCCGGTTAAACCGTAAGTTTCATAAAAATAGTCAACAAATGCAATTTTACGTCATATACAGGGTGTTACAAATTCGACATACCAGCATTGGAATCTCGGAAACTATAGGAGTTAGAGTAACGGTTAAATAGGGGCAAAGTTGTACAATTCGATGCTGATTATAATGCCGCTTTAAAAGTTTTCAAATTCCGAATACTTCCGATTTTATTCGAAAAAACCTGAAATTTTGCAAAATCGTTTTAATTTTTTCCTGAGCTCATTTGACAAGCTATTTAAAAATAAATGACACTTTGTCATTGCCATTTTTTCTCCTCTACAAAATGACGTTACTTAACTTAAGATCCGCCGTTTCGTTTACGAGCGGCCATCACCAACTTTACTTTTTTAAATACGGACCTGGATTTTTTGTAACCGATTTATAAACCCTCCTACCCTCAAAATGTAATGGCGATATTACTTTTTCATAATGATGAATTGTCTTTGCTTATTTTTTTTAAATTCATATTTTTTACACTTCTTGTCAGTCTGGTCCTGGCAACGAATTGCAATATTAAATAAAAACTTTATTTTATTTAAAACATTCATACATAAGTAATATAATTTATTTTATAAGAATATTTTAATAATTCTAAATTTACTAATTATAAATCCTAACTTTCTAAATGTTTAAAGAGATTGCCGTTTTGCTCAATAAAACGATCGATGTTTCTTCCAATTTTGGCGACAGCCCTTTCAACCAATTTCTCCTTATTCTACCAAATGCAATTTTAAAAAATATGAATTTAAAAAAATAAACAAGGACAATTCAACATTATGAGAAAGTAATAACGCCATTACATTTTGAGGGTAGGAGGGTTTAAAAATCGGTTTAAAAAAATCCATGTCCGTATTTAAAAAAGTAAAGTTGGTGACGGTCGCTCGGAGACGAAACGGCGGATCTTTAGTTTAGTAACGTCATTTTGTAGAGGAGAAAAAGTGGCAATGACAAAGTGTCATTAATTTTTAAATAGCTTGTCAAATGAGCTCAGGAAAAAATAAAAACGATTTTGCAAAATTTCGGTTTTTTTCGAATGAAATCGGAAGTATTCGGAATTTGAAAACTTTTAAAGCGGCATTATAATCAGCACCGAATTGCACAACTTTGCCCCCATTTAACCGTTTCTCTAACTCTTATGGTTTCCGAGATTCCAATGTTGGTATGTCGAATTTGTAACACCCTGTATAGATCGATTCGGTTCCCGGTGGGACACCCTGTAGAGAAAATAGCTTTTGCACACTTAATACCTCTAGAGTCCAAATTTGAAGTTTTTAACACCCATAAATAAGCATGGCCAAGGATTTGGGCCAAGAGAACGCAACGCTTTTGATTTAAATTAAAATACAAATAAAAGACGCGAGGGGAAAATACGCAAAATCAATGGTCGGTTCTTAAGCAAATAAGGCAGTGTACGCACCTGGCTGCATTTTCTTCCCAATCTTCGTTCATGTCCGGCTTTTCGCTTTTAATTGTCCAGTCTTGCATTTCCTCAAATTCATTAATTGTTGTTGTATCGGTTTCACTTTTTACCAGGACCTCGATCTTTGTCGAAATATGTTCCTTGTATCTGTAGAATTTAAATTATTTAATTACCACGAAATCCGTGTGCATACATGGGTAAAAACGGTAAAATTGTGTATTTGGGGCTTAATAATGGGGTGAAAAAAAATTGTAAACATTCCAAATACCTTTGAAGATATCAAAAAAAAACTAAATTTTCAGTTTTGTTTTTTAATTTTTGGCGCTCTTATTTTTAAATTAAAAAACCTCGCACAGATGATATCATTAGTTAATAAATGCGACGTCTCGTTTTTGAATACCTCAATCAAGTAAAATTTTGTAATACGGACCTGGAATTTTAAATACTGTTTTAGGGACTTCTAAGCTTTAAATTTATTTTAAAACAATACAAAGGTTTACGAAAGTTAGGACTAAGTGGCAGCATAAAAAAAAGTCATGAACGTAACTGCATTATTTTGGCACACAATATTTTAAATGGTTTAATAAGTAGCCCAGAACTTGTCCTTGTTCCAATTATATGTACCTCCTAGGCAATTAAGAGAATCTGAAATGTTTGTATTGAGGCAGCACCGTACTGTGTATGGTGAAAATTTCCCAATCAATAGAATAATGAAAAATGAGAACAGGTTGGGTGATTTATTTAATATAAATTCACAACCATTAAAAATGTTGCTAAAGAATATCTACTACTAATTTTTTTTCAATTCAAGTTTAGACTAAGAACTTTTGTATAAATGGGCATGTCCCCTATATTGATAATAAATAATTAATAGAAGGTAAAAAAAAAAGAACACAAAGTCTTCCTCCACTGATATATTATAGAAATATTTTAAGCAACTTCTCTACATGTTTTGAATGCAGAAGCATTCATCTTCAGGAAAAAAATTAAAAGAAGAAAAGACCAGTAGATATCACCCTAACTGAGCAACATAATTGTAGGTTCAGTGTAAAAATGAGTGGAACGGTTTTTTTTTTTAGTTTCTCCAAATAGATCGACGTTTTATAATGTGGGATTGACAGCAAGTTTGATTTAAGAGTGATCATAAGTACAATTGTGTTGATTAGGTACTATTAAAACAAATTTTGCTGTCAATCCCCCATTATAAACCAACCATTTCTGATAATCTGTAATTCAAACTAGACCTTGTGACTATAAAATTGGCTCTGCAGTAAATAACTCTAGTAAGTACCCACCTGGAATCATTTTCTTCCAAATCATCTTTAAAGTCCTGCTCTTCATTTTTAATTTCCTGATCTTGTAGTTCTTCAGTCATTTATGGTTTAATTGAATTGAATGTCCAGGGTCTCCTTCTATGAAGACATATAGTCCTTATACCTATTGAATTTAAAATAATATTTTGATAGAGAAAGTCCGAAAATTACGTTTGTATATTTCAAGGAGACTCCTTACAAAAGAAAACAAAAAAAAGTTCATATGAATGTAGGCCCTTAAATATCTTGTACTGAAGCTATGGCCATCCATTAAAATTTATATTACAGTTTGATAGTAGTTTTATGTAATGATTTAAATAAACGCTTCTCTCTCCTAAACTATTAGCCCAATAGCTTTTTACAATAACTTATTTGTGTAAAAAAACTATAAATATTAATTTTCGGGTAAAATTTTAATACATAAAATAAATGTACCTACAAACATAATTCAGGAGGAGGGGTAAACCGCTGACCAAAATGTTGTACACTTAATGGAAAAATGCCCTAATACACCATCGATAGAAGCCACTAATGCCGAGCTTGTTACAGCAAGCAGCAATCAGGTTTCACCCCCACTCCACCTAATTTAAAGCAAACGGCTTTGACTTTTGATAAGCAGTGTTGTAGAGTCGTAAGGATGTTGCCTAATTATTTTTAACAAATGCTCATACTGCCAAAATAATGCCAAATACTGCCTGCATAATGCCCATACTGCCATTAATGCCAAGAGCTTGTACACTAAAATGCCCCAGCGGTTTACCCCTCGATTCCGGACAACCAATAAAGGTTGTATGGTCTTAACAATTTTTCACGTAGACCAAAAATATTTACTTCCTAATGAATACCACTAAATTAGCCTAAATAATAATAGGTACCTTTATAGGTATGGTATAATATTATGCTAACACACTTCCCGTGCTTTATCTGTTTTAAATGCAGAAAGTTCAGGAAGATATTTTCCTGAATCGAAGCAACTGATGTAAAAAAAATATAACAAATTAAACTACATAATTAAGTAAAATAAGTTTACCATAAAAACGATAGGGTTCCGTTCAGAGTTGTCAATGACCTATCTTGGTTTTCAGGGAAAACGTTAGGGTTCACGCCGTTCACATACGTTGTGAGAAAACTTTGGAGTCCAAATGTTTAACAATATTACTTTTTATTCGATTTTCAATAGTCTCTTTATTACAGTGAAAGTAGTACAAAATGCTACAAAACTGGTCACAATCACAAAATGACGCCTAAACAAAATGGATTCTCTTTTCTTCATTCTGTAATCTTTTGGCATAAACATTATAGCAACATTTGTTAAGCTTTAGAAGTAACTTTTAGCCACCCACAGCAGAAATTATGTAGCAACAGTCTAAAACTACAGAGAAGTGATAGGTTGAATTCGCTCTGCCCTCAGAGTAATGGGTTGACGCTGTCGCTGAATCATTGGCGTGATATTATTTATGCTTAAGGTTCCCTAATCTAAGTAATTATGCCTCCAAATCACCAACTTTGTGACAAGAGCACAGATGCAATATACAGGGTGTCTAAAAATATGACGTTTTAACCCAACTTACCATAGTCCAAAAGTTGATGATTTTGGATTTCATGTTTTATAAATAACTTTTTTAATAATTGGTGAATTGTCACAATATTATGCTCTCATTTTTATTGTAAAGTTTAGAGGGCGCCACCTGCGGTACCTTGCACACATTTAAAACGAAATAACTTTTAAATATGAATTCGGATTCTCCAACGTCTTTTACCTAAAAAAGGTTTACGTGCTAAGAGTTAATTTGGGCAGCTGTTTTTGAGATATCTGGATTTAAAAAATTCACTTCGTGTATGGCCAGGCCTAAATTATTGTAATAATTGAACACATTTGAAGCGTAGGCGGTAAATTAAAATAACGTGACTGAAAACTAAAAAAAGAAACACTTACCTACCTATTGTTACATACATCGGAGGAAAACATCGATGGTTGATAACATCGATGGGAACTCAGGTCGATGTTTCGAAATAGCGATAGTTTTCAACGAATAGGGAGACGCTGTTATAAAGTCATTTCGGGAAGGGACGCCAGGGATCTTTTTTAGAAGTCATTTGAGGAGAGAATGTGAACGTTTTTTTTTTAGAAGTGTTACTTTTCAGAACGATTGATAAATCATTGGATTTGAAATAGATAGTCGATATATATCGATGAATGGTCAATGTTTTTTCTATATCGATGGATTCAATACTTCAATTTTTGATGGATTTCGAATTTTGTGCATCCTTAATTGTAAAGAAGCAAAAATTTCCATCGCGAAACACCAGGAAATAGCTTTTCTTAATTTTCAATCATCTACGCCAACAGCGCGATCGGTACCACTGTCCATTTCCACGCCAATCTAGAGTAGGGACAGACTGGTCGTGCTACCGATTATACTGGAACTTTTTACCGATTTCGCAACGTAAGTAAATCAGTGATGTAAATTTTCGTTACTTTTAAGGACTTGGACCGTTTCGTTACTTTGGGTATTAGGACTCGTTACTCAGGACTCGTTACTTTATGTAAATCGTTACTTTTAAAAATAAAAAATATGGCTTTGATCGATGGCCAAATACTCATGTTTTGTAGTATAGATATATTAAATCTAGGTTATGTACTATTGACAATTCTCAAATATGTAATTAAGAAACACATAAAAACATACAATATAACAAAAAATAGGAATAGAACATGGCGTATTGATTAAAAAATAGATTTACTTGTTCTCAATTTACACAAAAAATAAACAAATAACGCTTCGTTTCTGCTTTTGGGTATCTGATTCTAGGAATCAAAGATCTATTATTTTATAATTTTCTAAATACCAGTGTGCGAAGTGAACTTGACTAAACACAATTTGTTTACGCTATACAATCTAAGAAACAGAATACTCAATTTATATTATGTTTATAAAATAAGTGCCTGTTAAAATTACAAAAGAAATATAAATTAAAAATACATAGGAATAATGAATAAACATTGCTTTCATCTCTCAATGGTAACTTCCAGTCCTGTATTTCCTCAACCCAACAGGCAACATGGCTTCCCGACAACAAATTAACCAAATACATATTAATACGCCATCTCTCCAAAGTACATGCAAAACGACACGCCATCGGCCGCCTGACGAGGTAAAAACAAAATCCAGCTCGAAAAATAATTATGATACGTTTTGTCTGTCATCCGTTTGGCTATCAAGTCCACGAACGAAACCGCCCGCTGTAAAATTCTGGGTAGAATAGTTACTAGTTAGATTTAAATTCAGAGTAACGAAATGCCAAAAGTAACGAGTCTTTTATAACATTAGGACTCGTTACTTTTAGTGATCACATAGTAACGCTTACTTTGTAACGAGTCCTTATTTATTTTACATAACTGAAGTTACCTTTTTCTGATTGCATAAGTTAGACACGTCCTTTTTACTGATATCTGCAACACTGTTACCGTACGGACCTTTAAACCGATACTGTTAATTCTGCTGCGGCGCGACTATGTTTGTAGATTCCTTCCTTGCGCTGGCCTATGTACCGCTACCGTTGTTCCGAGTTTGCACCATAAGGTAAAGGGTAAAGGACATTTTGGCGAAGAACTATTTCCATTGTCCCACGAACCGTCCGATTTGCTACACAATGAGGTCTTCAAAAATTAAAATAAATAAAAGTAGGTAGCGTAATTAATTTACAAATCTGCCAGAGAAGAACAATTATTTAAAAATCGATTTCTACTAAAAGAGTCATTGTAATGTGGGGTGTTTTTTTGATTCTTCATAAGTATATTAATTTGTTTAAAAATCTGGATTTAAAAAAATAAATAAATATTACTAACGCAATCGTAATGTACGAGTTTTATTTATTTATACAACATATTTTTTTTAATAACATCAGATAACTAGATCAGTTTTCGAAAGTCCTCCAAATGTATACCTATTTAAAAGTAAGAATTCCCTAAAAATGAAAACATTAATAAACGCATTCACTACTTCGTTTTTTCAACAACATTCCGTTTCTTCACCGGACTAATATGCCGAAGCAGATGAGCCTTTAAATTATGTTTATGCTTAGTTTGAAAGTCACATTTATTGCATTTACACATTTCAATTTCCTCAGGATTCCGATGTCGCAGGAGGTGTTTATTTAACTGATATTTAAAAATTGCTATATAAGAACACTGATCGCATTTAAATCTTGGACCTTGGTCTAGATTGTGCCTAAGCAGGTGAGACTTTAAATCGCGGTTTTGCTTAGTTTGAAAGTCACATTTATCACATTTGAATATTTCAACTTTCTCTGCATTCCTGTGTCGTTGAAGGTGTTTGGTTAAATAACTTTTAATATTTGTTTTATAAGGACACTGTTCACATTTAAATTTTTGAACTTGCTCTGAATTATGCCGACGGAGATGAGACATTAAATTACGTTTATGTCTTGTTTGATAGTCACATTTAATGCATTTGAATATCTCAACCTCCTCTGGATTTCTATGCACAAGCCGATGAGTGTTTAAATAACTTTTATACTTGGTTTGAAAATCACAATTATTGCATTTGAACATATCAACTTCCTCTGGCTTTTTAAGTCCCAGGATGTCCTCATTTAACTGATCGCATTTAAAAGTTTGAACTTGGTCTAGATTGTGCCTAAGTAGGTGAGTCTTTAAATAGCGGTTTTGGTTAGTTTGAAAGTCACATTTATCGCATTTGAACATTTCAACTTTCCCTGCATTCCTGTGTCGTTGAAGGTGTTTGGTTAAATAACTTTTAATAGTTGTTTTGTAAGGACACTGTTCGCATTTAAATTTTTTAACTTGCTGTGAATTATGCCGAAGGAGATGAGACATTAAATTACGTTTATGCCTTGTTTGATAGTCACATTTAATGCATTTGAATATATTAACCTCTTCTGGATTATTATGCATAAGCCGATGAGTGTTTAAATAACTTTTATACTTGGTTTGAAAATCACAACTATTGCATTTGAAGATTTCAACTTCCTCTGGCATTTTATGTCCCAGAATGTGTCTGCTTAAATGGCTCTTATAAATTGTTTTATAAGAACACTGATCGCATTTAAATGTTTCAACTTCATCTGGACTATTATGCCGAAGGAGATGAGCCTTTACACTTTTTTTATGTTTAGTTTGAAAGTCACAATTCATGCATTTGAACATTTCAACTTCCTCTGGATTCTTATGTCTTAGAAGGTGACTTTCTAAATAAGATTTAAAAGCTGTTTTATAAGAACACTGAGTGCATTTAAATTTTTCAACTTCCTCTGGATTATGCCGAACCTGATGACACTTTAAATTTCGTTTATGCTTAGTTTGATAGTCACATTTATTACATTTAAATATCTCCACTGGATTAATATGCATCAGCAGATGTTTATGTAAATACTTTTTATATCTAGTTTGGAAGTCACATTTAGTGCATTTAAACATTTCAATTTCCTCTGGATTCCTATGTCGCAGGAGGTGTCTGTTTAAATGGCTTTTAATAATTGTTTCATAGGAACACTGATCACATTTAAACTTTTGAACTTCTTCTGGACTATCATGACGAAGCAGATGGAACTTTAAACTCCTTTTATGTTTAGTTTGAAAATCACAATAATTGCATTTGAACATTTTAACTTCCTCTGGACTATCATGACGAAGCATATGGGCTATTAAACTTCTTTTATGTTTAGTTTGAAAGTTACAATTATTGCATTTGAACATTTCAATTTCCTCTGGATTCCTATGTCGAAGGAGGTGTGAGTTCAAGCAGTTTTTTGAAGTCGTTTTATAGGAACACTGATCACATTTAAACCTTTCAAATTGTTCTGGATTATGCCGTAGCCGATGAGGCTTTAAATTACGTTTATGCTTAGTTTGATAGTCACAATTATTGCACTTGAACATTTCGCCCTTTTTTTGGCTATGCATGACTGCTGTATTTTCTTCTAGAATTTTAGGTTGAAGATGGTACTTCTTTAAAATAGGTTCTTTAACAATATTATCCGTACAGTGATCACTTTTAATAAATTTCTGACAGTGATTAGTTTTAAGTATTATTTCATCATCCAATTGATCACTTTTCTCGGGCGTACACCTCTCACATGTACCCTGGTTATCTTGACAAACACAATCTGGTGAAATACTGCAAAGAGAAAATAAGAATAATAGGAATTATAATTATTATGAGCTCTTAAGCGGGCTGTTCTCTCAATTATTTTGCGATTGACAAGAAGCGTGAATTTGCGGGAACTTTGTGATTTCCCAATTATGAAGAATAAAAAAACCAAGTTGTAATTAAATTTTATTTGAAAGATAAAACTGCAACAAAGTCAAGTCTATATTAAATCTCGTTCTTGGTCATTTTTTACTAATAATTTTTCCACCCTAGGTTTTTGTATTTCGAAATTTAAGCGTGACGTCCAAAATAAGCCACTACCCCAGAAATAATTGACAAGATCCACAATGTGATGTTGTTACGTTGCCAACTGTAAAGCTTAAACAAAATTACAAACCAATCAAGACTACTGTAAATTTAAAATCTTTCTTTGGAAAAATGGAAAACTTTGATACAGCCCAACCATTAAATATGTATACCGAGTTTTTTAACCAATTTGACATTTGTTAATAATGATTATCGTTGTTTTTCAAAGAGTTGAAGTAATAATTAAGTATATATTATTATAATATGTAAAATAAATAAATTCTAAAGGTACTCACCTAGTCCCATGTCCTTCCAACTCTTCTTTAATGTCCAGCATTTCGGTTTTAATTGTCTGGTCTTGCATTTTCTCAAAGTCATTTACTGTTTGATTGGTTTCTATTTTTACCAGCGTCTCTTTCTGTGTGAAAATATATTCCTTGTAACTGTGGAATACAAAATATTTTATTATTTATTTAATATAAATAAATAAATGTTTTTATTATAATATTAAATGAAAAAAAATTGCAAATGGCGGAGTTGAAGCTTGTATAAAAAAATGTAATCATCTCGCTGTTTTCAAATTAATACAAATTATTTTAATGTCGGTCTAAAAAAATATAGTACAAATTACAGTCTAAATATTGGTCGGAAAGCGCTTCTTGCAAGAAAATTCCTGTCGCGACTTAGTTCTTTCCCGATCTATAAATTGCCATTGCCCAATACGTCTCGCCTATTGTGATAGTAGTTATTAGGGAATTATTGGAAGCCCTATAAGATAAAGGCCTTATTATGGTCATTCTTAAAATGACAGCTAAGCATGCGCCCTAAAAAAAAAATTAATATGGGAACCATAATAAAATACCGCCTTCCCCTATTTACGACTAGTTACCGTAAGTAAAATAACGTTTCCTTATTTCCCTTATTCGAAAAACCAAATGTCAAAAAACAGATGGTTGCATTATAATCTTATAATTGGTGAACTTTATGTTTTGTGTCGGTTTTTTTTTAAATACAATCACTTAACGAAGGTACCAAACAGAATTCACAACACAAAAATAAATAGGTTAAAAATAACGCTGTCGTAAAAACGAAAGCGTTTCAATAAGTCTTTATTTTTTACAGAAATAAGATTAACCTAGTTCTCAGAACTTCGTTCTGTCGCTGGCGACACGTGATGTAACCAATAGAAAATGAGTATTGGAGTCACATGTCAAAATACTCATTTTCTATTAGTCACAACACGTGTCGCCAGCGACAGAACGTAGTTCTAAAAACTAGGCAAGACCTTATTAAAATAGTGCGTTTCCTTATTAGTAAAATACTGACGTAAAAATTATCTTTTCAATAATTCCCTATTCAAGGGGGTGGAAGTAAATAGCTGTATTTGTTTCTTGGACATTAAAAATTTAAGGTGGGAAATACTGTTACCGATATGGAACGTTCCATGTCATACCGCGACAAAGTAACCGTTACTTGGGAACGAACTAGAGTGCAACGTTAGCGAAACAAAAATAAATCATAAACGGCAGAACTAAAAGTAAATCAGTTGTCGAAATAAAAAAATAATCTATCATTCCTATCTGTGACCTTGAAATCTTAAATCAGTAAATGATAAAATTCAAATCGCTTGTCAATTAAATTAAACAATTTCTGAGAGTAATTTTTTCGGTGTGATTTCCACTATATTGGAAAAAATACCGAGAAAATTCCTCTGATTAGTCAAAACATGAAGTATGAATCTTTTCTTTTAAAGAGTTTTTTCGCTAAGTTCTGAAACTGTTTTTCGATTAAAACCAATTTAGTGACATAAAAATTATAAGTCCTTTATTTTAGTACATATCCCCAAAACTATTTTAAGTTTTTTATATTATTAAAATATTTTAGAAGAGAAAACCAAGACCAAAATAATCTCTGTTACTTATAAAATGAAAACTATGAATTGAATGTTTTGCTCTACATCAACAAATTCCCCAGAACTAGTATTAGGCAAATGTCTAGCGACTTGGATTTAAAAATCTACTCTATTAGAATGGTCTAAAGGAACATAAAAACTTTTAAGCCAAAATTTACTTTTTAACACATTTTTACAAGGGAATTCGGAATTGATACTAGAATTTTCGGCACCTGTCCACGGGTCTCATCCCACTGGATTATTTTTGTTGGAACGCCCTCTATTTTAGGTTAGGTTAGGTTAGGTAAGAGTGGCAGACCCTTGGTTCTGACCAAACGGTCTCACGTAGTCCTGATTAGGTCCGTTGTGATACCACACGTGTTCCGTAGAACCCACCTTCATCAGATCACTGATGGTTTATGCGACGTAACCGCGGAAGGATTTTAACAACTCATTCAAACCAGCCACTACTGTTCAGAAATCTGCTCAGCCGTCCAAGTTGTAAGTTGTTTAGTTCCTCCAGGCTATCGAAAGATGATTCACCCAGAGTAGTGAACCTCCTTCTTGCGAGGCCAGGGCATTCACACAGAAAATGTTGAATACTTTCTTCCTCTTCCTCATCTCTGCAGCTTCTGCAGAAGTCGTTAGTGGGTATTTGCATACGTTCGGCATGTCTACCGAAGAGGCAATGTCCGGTAACAACCGCAGTAATATTTCTCACGTCTTTTCGACTGTGTCTCAATAGCTCTGCGGTTCTCTTTTTATCGAATGTGGGCCACAGTTGCCTGGATGTACTACAGGTTGTCAACCCCGTCCATCTGTTCTGTGCAAGCTGCTTGGCCGTGTAGTCAATCTCCTCTTTGACCAATCCCAGTGGTTTGTTCACTGTATTGTCTGCTAGATCAGCTGGCATGCCTGCGCCCTCTCTTGCGAGCGCATCGGCAGCCTATTTTGGAGTGTCCAGGAACCCAGCACAGAATAACCCAATGTTGGTTGCCAAGTGTGCATAGATTGTTGCGGCATCGTTTTACGAGCTTTGATTTGACGCTGGCCCTCTATTTTAGATTATTTAATACATTTTTATTAGGTTGGTAATGTTTAAAATATTTTAATCACTCTGTAGTATACTGTTTTAACATGCAAATAGCACATTTACGGATTGATAATAAAAACTGTGAAGTTACTTATTCTTATTTTATGTAAAAATTTTAATAACTATTTAAATATTACTTTATTATTGTCTTGCAAATTAGTTGACGATTTAATGCACTTTTTTCTCTTTTCAATTTAAAGTATTTTCCATTTAAAATTAAACTCTCGTTTTTTGAAACACCCTGTACAAAAAATAATTTATGCCAATCTTAATATTTTTCAAAGCAAAACTATTATTGAGAATAATTTTTTCCAAAAATTAATAACAAAAGTTTTCTATTTGGAAAGTAAATTCGCAAACACACGGTAGTACTGTATAATAAATATTACCTTGAATTAAGTAGGTAACTAAAATAATTAAGGAAGATTTTAAGTAAAATGGTCTGATTCTAACCTACTTATTTTTTTTAAATAAAATCAACCATAAACTTTTAAATGTTCATGTTTGACAACAAATTTTTCACTAACTCTAAATTTTTATATCAATCTTAATATCTAAAATGTGGGTTGATTTGTGTGGTAAGACACAGACCGGTATAAGCAGTTGTAGAGAAATAAAATAGAAAATAATCTTTGGAGGACTTTAGACAGGTGTAGCTTGCTTATAAGAACCTAGATTTGGAGTTTCCGGACACCTGTTATAATCTGATTATGCCATTAATATTTTTGTTAGGTTAGCATCCTAATTAAAAATAAGGCAGGTAGATATTACTGGGTATAGAGAACAATTCAACATTTATTAGGTCTATAACAAGACTATTTATAAAATTCAGGAACTTTTGTCAACAGTTGTTTTAATAAATGAGGCTATGAGTGCAATCAGGTTTTGGAGGCTAGATCCTGTACAAAGTTTTTGGGCATTTTTCTGGACCAGAACTTAAAATTTGATACTCATATTGCGAACTTGATCAGTAAACTGACGAGAGGTTGCTATGCTATTCGCCTTACATCCAGAGAGGTTGGATTGTCATTGTCGAGATCTGTGTATTTTGCACTTATAGAGTCTCACCTAAGATACGGTTTACCGTTTTGGGGTAGCTGCTCTCAAACTCTTTTTAGGTCAGTATTTTTAATTCAGAAGAGGGCTGTGAGATGCCTTTCCGGTGTGGGTCCTAGGGAGCCTTGCAGGCCTCTGTTTCGGAAACACAAAATATTAACATTGCCGTGCCTTTTCATATTGGAATCTGTTTGTCTAATTTTTAAGAGGAGGGATGCATACAAGAGAGATGTGTTGGCTTACCAGACTAGGAATACTCATGATCAATGTTGCCAGGTCTGGTGATTTTTCACCAGATTTGGTGATTTTGAACCCCATCTGGTGATCTGGTGAAAACTTTTAAAAAAAGTCTAATTTCTGGTGATTTTTCGACACTGATGATAAGCTTATATCTTAAAAAAAACGAGAGAAAAATGGCTTGATTGTGTTTTATTCTTCTTTGTTAAAAATGGTGACATCGATGCAAAAACTTATTGGTTTCAAAAGCGAAAAGCGTTTGTCTTTGTCTGGAAACTCTCTACTTCTCTGCGCCGAATATTTCTTAGTAGCGAGGGATTTACAGAATTTGTATCTGTTACTGTTTTATATATACTGTTTTTTATATAGTGATTTCTAAAAAAAAAAAAAGGGTACCTCGGAAATAACATACATCTGATTTAAGGTCTTGGCACCGGAGTGCGCACTCATGTTTATAGCTTAAACAAACATGAGTGCCCACCCTGACGTCAAAAGCTTAAATGAGAGGTATGTTATTTTCGAGGTATGACCTTTTTTTTTTTTTTTAGAAATCACAGCATTATTATTTCATTTTACATTAATTATATGGTGTTTGGTGTTGTATGTGATAATGCGAAAAAATTAAGAATCTGGTGATTTCTGGCAACTTTTAAAGCAAGGGTCTGGTGATTTTTAATTTTTTGACCTGGCAACATTGCTCATGATATTCTTTTACCTTTGCCAACTAGCGCTCTTGTATACAATTCTATTATATACAATTCAAAAAAGATGTTTAATCATCTCCCTCTTAATATAAAATCCTTAAGTAATTACTTAAAGTTTCGAATTCAGGTCAAAAAATTGTTATTGGAACACGTGTATTACACCGTATCTGAGTATTTTGTAGAAAGTTTGTAATAGTTCGGTTTATGTATTGTCCTTTATTTGCTTTTGTATAATTTTCTCTGTAGGTATATATTTTGTTTAGCATGAGATTGTGTAGATTTTATTATTGTCGTATAGATTTTATTATTGTTGTGACATTTCATTTTGACTTTTATTTTATTTAGTTCTAAGTTTTTCAGCTTTGTCAACAAGAGTATAAACTCTTATGATTAATAAAGCATATTTTGAATTTGAATTTGAATAGTGGACTAACCCCCAAAAACTAGATTTCTGTTTTATTGCAGTTTGTAAACCACAATATGATAATCTTTCAAATGTATAGTGGACCAAACCACCTTTAACATTTTCCTAATAGATGGCAGCACATACACAGTTTTGCTGTTTTAGGATTTGCCTATTACATCAGAAGCAAAGTGGACTGAGTGCGGTTGGTCCATTTTGCTTCTTACCAATCGCGTTATTAGTTGTAGTTGACAGTTGTTGTTGTTTATGTATGCCGCCTTTATTCAGTGCTAAAATTGTGCAAATATTGCCATTATCTTTTGTAAAATGGATTATCAGGACACCACAATGGAATGTAAGTATTATAGAACTTTGTTAGTAAAGATTAAATACATTTTTTAATTAAATTGGGATCAAAAAGTAAATTTTAAATGCTAGGTTATAGATATATTATTCGAGATTCAGGAAGGCCGTGACTAAAGTAACAGAGGTGTTACTTTTATAATTCTCTTAAAGTAACATCTACTACGTGTACGGTGCTTCACATATTTTTTTTTAATTTTTCCAGGTACGTTAGACTCGGATCAGTCTGATCCTTATCAAGATTCAGGATCAGAATATGTTCCATCAGAAGAAGGTGGAGTAAATGAGGCAATAGAAACAAGTAGCGAGGAAACGCAAGAGGAAGAAACAAAGGAATTTAAGCCAAAAAAACGTATTCGTCGTGAACAGAATTGGAGGCGAGCTGTAAATAAAAAGAAAAGATGTGCCGGAGAAGAATATATAACAAAATCTGGAAAAACAGTGCCTTCAAAACCTTTCCAACCATTCGTTTGTGTCTGCAAAAATAAAAGCCATCTTTTACTACCCGAAGAACGGCAAAGGGAACTGCACACAAGTTTTTATGGTTTACAAAGTTTCAATTTACAGACTTCTTATCTGTTTTCATTAGTTAAGGTTGTAAACAAACTACGGAAGTACACCGAAAACCAAAACTCTCAGAGAGATAAAACAAGAATCTACTATATACCTGATGCCACGGGAGAAGAAAAAAAGGTCTGCAAATCATTTTTCCAGGCTGTGTTTCAAGTTTCATCTGGAAGACTGGATAGACTACTAAAGACTAAACCAATCGGCGCATCATCACCATGCGATAAAAGGGGGAAACACCCACCAGCTAATAAAACTAATGAAGCGCAGAAAAACAAAGTTAGGGATTTTATTAAGCAATTCCCAAGCTATGAATCTCACTACTGTAGACCAAAGAGCAATCACAGGAGATACCTTGCTTCAGATTTAAGTATTGGAAAAATGTACAATTTGTACAAAAATGAATCAAACAATTCGGTTTCTTATTTCGTTTTTAGAGAAATCTTTAATAAAGAGTTTAACTTACATTTTCATCCACCCATATCAGATTCCTGCAAGAAATGTGATCTATTCAACATAAAAATTAAATCAACAGTTGATGAAGTAATAAAGAGACAACTTGAGATCGAGCGTGAACTTCACCAAAGAAAAGCTCAAAGTGCAAGGGACAGCTTACAACAAGACGCTCAGTTATCGAAAGAAGG
Source organism: Polydrusus cervinus (assembly GCA_935413205.1). NCBI lineage: Eukaryota > Metazoa > Arthropoda > Insecta > Coleoptera > Curculionidae > Polydrusus > Polydrusus cervinus. The sequence goes on from OW284518.1 coordinate 1,634,887, forward strand.
AGACATTACAGTCATATGTTTTGACTTGATGAAGACCTTGCCCACACCTGTTTTGACAACAGGAATCTGTTATTATAAGCGGCAGCTTTGGACTTACTGCTTTTCGATTCATAACATGGCAACCAATGATTCCTACATGTTTGTATGGAATGAATCAGTGGCTTCAAGAGGTCCTCAAGAGGTTGGATCTTGTATCCTATACTATATCAAAAATTTTGTTGCTACAAAAAAACTTGTTATGTATTCTGACCAGTGTGGAGGTCAGAATCGAAATATAAAAATGTCTGTACTATGTAATTACATAGTTTCATCAACTGAATTTGAAGTTGAAGAAATAGATCACAAATTTTTGCTAAGTGGTCATTCCTACTTACCTTGTGATCAAGATTTTGGGGTTATTGAGAAAGAAAAGAAATTCCATCCCAATATTTTTATTCCCGATGACTGGAATAAGGTTATAACAAATGCAAGAAAAAAAAATCCATTCAAATTGGTAGAAATGAAAAGTTCTAATTTTTTTTCTACAAAACCATTGGAAAATAATATCACCAATAGAAAAATATCCAAAGATAATGTCAAAGTAGAATGGCTAAAGATTCAATGGTTGCGTTTTCAATCTCATTGCCCATTCGATATTCAGTTCAAGTACTCTAATAACAATGTTGTTCCCTTTAAAACTGTGGATATAAGTAAGAGAAAATCACTTTTGCCGGAATCGAAACTTCCCTTATTATACCCTAACGGTAACGTCATTAACGATGCCAAAAATAAAGATCTCCTTCAACTAAAGGAATTTATTCCTCCGATGTATTACGCGTTTTATGAAAATCTTCGATCTACAGCACAAGGAACTGGCGGCGAACTGTTACATGGTCCTGAAGAAGATGAAGATTAAATTTTTGTCGCCCGTTTTGATGGTAGTTTTGTATTTGAAAAATATATCTTTTAATAAACGTTATTCATTGATTTGTTTTTACTAAACCTTTATGAATAATAATAGAATGTTTTTAATCAAAATGGACTAAACTGACAAATTAATTTACTTACTTAGAAGAAAAGTGGACTAACCTACATCTAACTCCTAAAAAAAAATATTTAGGTAAAATGTAAAATTTGTTTATAAATCTATGCTGATTCATATTATAAACCAATTTAAATAAAACCTTAAACTGTATTTAAAATAAATTTAATTTAAATTGCAATATTCAGACAATTTTTAAATTCGTTTTTTTGCGTTTATGCAATTTGGGGATAGTCCACTATTGCACTCATAGCCTCAAATCATCTCCAGCAAAACAAAATAGGTATGCATGGATGTTTGGTTTGAGGTACCTATTTACTAAAGATACTAATGTTGAGTTGTACGAAGAATTTTAATAATAATTAACTAACCAGCAAGTTTGACTGTGACATCCATGGCATGCAAGCTATAGTTTCTTTAAAGTAATATACTTAAACAAATATATCTAGTAGGGACCTACCTGGCTTCATTTTCTTCAAAATTATCTTTAATGTCCTGCTCTTCACTTTTAATATTCAAGTTTTGCATTTCCTCGTCCATTTTTTGTTTAAATTGGTAAAAGTAGAATTACTTGGGTGGTCAAGTTCTGTGAAGAAATATATTTCTTATATCTGTTAGAATATAAAAAAACTTTATATTGCATTTATTTAAAAAACTAATAAGATTAACTTCCTAATGAGTTTATAGCCCAAATTAGGAAAAATAATCTGATAACTGAAAGTGACTGAAATGTAAAAATACCTACCTATTTCTAAAAGTTTTCAAAGGTGTAGGCCCAGTACCATGATTTCAAAAAGATAATTCTTTCTAAGATCTTCTACAAGGCCAGTCACAGTAAATTATGTAGGTAGACACAATATGTATTACAATATATCCCATTCTGTTTAAATACACTCACAAATATCTAAAGTAAAAATATTAATTGAATACACAGAAAATGAGTTTTGTTTTGCTTTCTGAATGAAAAAGGGTGTGTTTATTAAGGGATCAAGAACTCCTAACCTCTACAAGTTGCCACTTTAAGAGGAAATATTTCAAGAACTAAGCGTTCCCGGACAGAAACTACAAACCGTGAAAATTATTAATTACAGTGGTACGTGACTGGTACCTTTTTTTCAGAATTAAAATGGCTTTTATCTTTATCTGCCCCAGCCAGCCTTATCACGGATGGGCGACACAGAAGAAGAAAAGGGCAACCTGAACATATAGAGGTCAGAAACAAGTTAAAAATTATCACTATCGATATTTTATTAGAAGTCGTATGGGATAAGAAGGAAGTTTTAACGGGGCACCATGGTTTTATTTTAGAAGTCCCCTATGACCGGGATTCTAATCGATCGACCTATTTTTTAAAGATCTAAGGTGAAATTACAGAAAGTTTTTAAAATATTGCATATTCCTCGCTTTTTAAAATTATTATTAAATAGTTTATACTTTTGCTTCTGCAAGTAGACCTGCAGGGTCTTCTTTCCTATTTTGTAACCATCTTCACAGAGGAATGATAGGTCGTCGCTGTACCCATCTTTATTTTTGGCATTGGGAATACTAGCAACAAATGTTATTCAACTATTCAATAATATTATGTAAAAACACAGATTGTAGATAGGTCTACCATTGACGGTTTTAAGATAAAAGGTAAAAGTCGTAAAAGGCCTTTAAAAGGATATATCACCTACTTTGCCCTCGGGTGTAAATTTCAGTTTTTTAACAATATCAATAATTCTGTTGTTAATTAGTCACCATCTCTTTGGGGCTACTTGTTCATTGTTGGCGATAAATCAATGTTATTTTTTTCAAACCCCCAGCAAACATTATGGGTTCATAGAAAAATTTTGAATCTCCACAAAAAAAATATTTTGGTCCAAGGGTGGACAACTAGTAGCCACAGAGTCACAGAGATTGTTGTTGGCAGAATTTTAATTTTAGAACAGAAATATCGTTAAAACTGAATTTTTATGCCTTGAATGCATCTAAATAGTAAAACACCCTTATGTGCAGATTTGCACTCATAAATTAAAAGACGTTATTCCTTGGTTTAAAAGAGATACAAATGATTTCTTACATAGAACGCCACCTATTCAAAAGCAGAAAACCCATGTAAATAAAGAAATCATCATTAGGTATATAGAAAGGCCCATTTTTAAAAGGTACTCGTGAGTGTAGGGGGTCCTAATTTAAGTGTTTCACTAACAGCTAAACTATCAAATGATAAAAATCAATAAGTTGAAAAGGGATAATCTCCAGAAAATTCTTGATTTTATTCCACCAGCTGAAGTAACTTTGAGGATGTCGAAGGTACTGAATATGCGCGCGGTAGCCGTATAGAGCCAGATTAAGAATGAGAGTTTTTTTTAAATCCATCATGCTTTTTATGTTTGCATTTTTTCAAAAAATTTTACCGGCTATTACAAAAAAAAATATTCCGGTTTTTTTTCCGAAAATAAAACATTTTTAGTAATCAAGTGTTTATTTTGTAAAACAAAAAACAAATATAAATACAAAGTGTCGGTACATGTTTTTTATGATAGGTCCCAAACGACTTTTTATAAAAACAACAATAGAGCTATTAAGTTTCCCTGAATCCATTTTCACATTAAAAAAAACTGATAAATTTTAATTAAAGGGGTCCAAGTGCAATTTTTTCAAATTCAGCGATTGGATTAAAAAACTTTAATGGGTTCAATGATTTTTCCAATTTATTATTGCTCTGGTAAGTGATTTAAAATGAATTTTTAATATTCAAAATATTTTAACATCAATTATCTTTAAAGATATAAATCTGCACTTTCTTCCCTTTTATTCTAAGCCCCTCAATTGTCGCTGGACCAAAACTATGGTCTGTTCTAATATTTGCAGTGAACTCTTGTTTTAAGACCGTCTTATTGGCGTAATTTCAAGTAACATTGTTGTACCAAGCGGGAAAAGCGTCGCAAACAATTTTCAGGGCCACGCCCAAAATTTGTCAAAAATTTAGGTACTCAATTTCGTAAATTAAATTGGATTGATCTCACAATAAAAATAATAAATATTTAAAAAGGAATTATGCAAATTTAAGTTTTTAAATTTTAACTAACAATTTGTAATAGGTTATTATTTGAAAATTCTGGATGAAGAGCCATCCATGTGTCACTTATTTATACAACATATATTTTTTTCAGTAACATTGCATACCTTACTATATCAGTTTTCGAAAATCCTCCAAATGTATACCTACCTAATTTTAAAAGTAACAATCAATAACACTTAATTCACTTGTGAAAATATATTAGTACATGGTACATTTAGTAATAAATATTCAATTCAATTCAAAAAAATTTATCCCCTGAAAATAAAAACAAATCAACATCAAGTTACTTTATCGGTCTACTATGCTGAAGATGAGTCTTTACACTTTTTTGTATCTAGTTTAAAATTAACAATTATTTCATTTGAACATCCTCCGGATTTTTATGCCGCAGGAGGTGTCTGCTTAAATGGCTTTTAATAATTGTTTTATAAGAACACTCCTTGCAGTTAAACATTTCAACTTCCTCTGGACTATTATGCCGAAGCAGATGATACTTTAAACTACCTTTACGTTTAGTTTGAAAATTACATTTATTGCATTTGAACATATCAACTTCCTCTGGATTTCTATGAGTCAGGAGGTGTCTGTTTAAATGGCTTTTAATAATTGCCTTATAAGGACACTGCTCGCATTTAAAATTTTGAACCCGCTTTGGACTATGCCGAAGCAGATGAGACTTTAAATTACGTATACGACTAGTTTGATAGTCGCATTTAATGCATTTGAGTATCTCGACCTCCTTTGGATCACTGTGCACAGGCCGATGAGTGATTATATTTCCTTTATATCTAGTTTGAAAGTCACAAAGATTGCATTTGAACATTTCAACTTCCTCTGGATTTTTATGTCCCAGGTTGTGTCTCTTTAAATGATTTTTATAAATTGTTGTATAAGAACACTGATCACATTTAAACGTTTGAACTTGCTCTGGATGTATATGTCTCAGGATGTGTCTGTTTAAATTGTTTCCATAATTTGTTTTATAAGAACAATGATCGCATTTAAACTTTTTATCTTCTGGACTGTTAAGTTTAAGAAGATGAGGTCTTTCGTATTTAATCATCTCAACCTCCTCTGGATTAAGATGCCGAACCAGATGAGTCTTTAGATTACTTTTATACTTAGTTTGATAGTCACACTTATTGCATTTAAACATTTCCACTTCCTCTGGATTCTTATGTAGGAACAAGTGCTTGGTTAAGCAACCTTTAACGTTTGTTTTATAAGGACACTGATCGCATTTAAACTTAACTTCCTCTGGACTACTATGCCGAGGGAGATGAGCCCTTATACTATTTTTATGTTTAGTTTGAAAGTCACAATTATTGCATTTGAACATTTCAACTTCCTCTGGATTTTTATGGCCCAAAATATGTCTATTTAAATAGCTTTTTAAAATTGTTTTGTAAGAACACTGATTACATTTAAACTTTTGAACTTGCTCTGGGTTTTTATGTCGCAGGATGTGTCTGTTTAAATTGTTTTTATAATTTGTTTTATAAGAACACTGATCGCATTTAAACTTTCGAATTTCTGGACTATTATGGTCAAGGAGATGAGTCAGCAAACTATTTTTATGTTTAGTTTGATAGTCACATTTATTGCATTTGAACATTTTAACTTCCTTTAGGTTGAACAAGACTGCTGTATTTTCTTCTAGAAATTTATGTTGCAAATTTAAACCAGTTTCTTTATCTATTTTATTCATATATGATATTTCATCGTCCAATTGATCATGCTCTTCAGACGTGCACTTCCCACATTTGCCCTGGTTATCTTGACAAACACAATCTGGCGAAATACTGCAAAGAAAAAACAACAATAATAATGGGAAATATAATTATTATGCCCCTTAAGCAGGCTGGATTGAAAGTTTCCGGAGTTGCCGATAGATAGCAGTCGTTATTTTTTTTTTTTTTTAACGGTTCGCCGACTACGGAGGCCATCTTGAACCGGTCATCGACCACAAATGTGGTCTACCGACTGGGGAGTGTGAAACGGCACCTTCATCCTACGAGATATCCGATCTCATCCGGCCTGTCCGGCGTGAATAGGATGGCTAGGTGTCGATTCATTTTACACTCTTCCCTGAGGCAAGAGCACGCAGTGTTCCCAAGCGGTCACCCGCCCAAGTACTAACCGCGCTCGACACAGCTTAACTTCGGTGGTCTGCGGGAACCGGTGCTTAATGTGTCGACAGGATCTTGCCATCAGTCGTTATTTAAACTTTTTGAATTATTAAATAGGTTTCAGTAATAAATTAGTTTACGTGTGACAAGCGAAACTCGAGAGTATCGAGTCTATATTAGATTTTGTTCACGGCCATTCTTTACCATCATTTTCTACCTTAAATTTTTGTATTACGAAATTTAGGCGTGACGTCCAAAATAAGCCACTGTCCCAGAGATAATTGACAAGTTGTTAAATGATCGCCTAATAAACGTTCGGGAGATTGTTAAGGCTGTGGGTGTTACTATTTCAGTTTTAATTAAAAATTGCCAATTTTATTCTAAAACTTAAACAGCCTTACATGTTAAAGCCCATTTTTAACACACTAACAAATCGACAGCGACATTATTTGTTAATAATAATTGTTGTTTTCACATAGTTCAAGAAATATATGTATGTAAAAGTAAATAAACTCACCTACTGTCATGTTCTTCCAAATCTTCTTTGATGTCCAGCTCTTCATTTTTAATTGTTAATAAGTCTTGACTTTTCTCAAAGTCATTTATTGTTTGATTGGTTTCTATTTTTACCAGGGCCTCGTGGGTGGAAATATTTTCTTTGTATCTGTAGAATATAAAGCATTTAATTACTCATTTATTATTATTATTATATATAGGTACCAGGTTAAATTGAAAACTACAGAAATCGCCAGAGAGAGGAGGAACATAGAACATTTAAGTGCAGATCTAGTGTTGACTAAGAATATTTAAAAAGGGAGCTGTAGAACAGCTCTTTGTTATCATCAATCCTTTTATAAAAAGAAGAAAATAAAAAAAAATGTTTATCCTGTAAAAATAATGATAATATATTTTAACCTACTTACTAAATGGGATAGTATTTTTTTTATAAACAGTCTTAAGTAATTTTGATTCAATATTTTTTTAATGAAACCCATCTTTTTGTTACATTAAATTAATCTAGTAAGAACCCACCTAGTTTCATTTTCTTCCAAATCATCTTTAATGTCCTGCTCTTCTTTTTTAACTTTTATGTCATGCTTTTTCTCATTCATTTTGTGTTTAAATTGGTTTCTACTTTTACTGGGGTCACGTTCTATGTAGAAATATATGCCTAATATAGAAAACTTTTTTGCATATTTAAAAATCTTACATTAACCAATTAACGATGTTAAATTACCCTGTATAATAAAAAAAAATGTGGTTTAAACACACTGCAAATCTTTAAAGTAAAAATATGAATTGAAAACATAATTTTTTTTTGCTTTTTAAAATGGTAAATGGGTTTATTTTTTATTTAGGTACTTACAATAAACAAAAAGTAATCAAGAACTCCTAAAAGAAGAAATATTTCAAGAGCTAAAATTTCCCGACAGAAATTAGGCTCCAAAACATATTTCCTGAAAAAATCATCTATCTATATTTATTATTTATGGAAAACTTCTTTATTGTGTACCTTTTTTCTTCACTGTATTAAAAGTGGCTTTAATACACCCTCTTAGGAATGCGCGATACTTTTGACTTTGACTATTTCGATACTTTGTATCGAAATATATATATATAACGAGTCATTTTACTGTGTATTGAGTATATAGCGACAGCGACAGCCTATCATTCCTCTGTGGTATTGATTAAATAGTATCGATACTTCACGATCCGGACAACTTGTAGTGGTGCAAATAGGGATGAACGATAGTTTTCGATACATCGGAGAAAAACAATTTAAAGTCGATAGTTTATGACATCGATGGAGCTCAGGTTCTATGGTTATCAAAATAAATCGATATTTACGAATTTCGGGGCGGGAAGATGAGGAGATGGACGCTATGCATCTTTTCTTTATTGAGTCACTTATGATTTGAGAACATTGGTGGATAGTAGGAATGTTTTGTTGAGAAGTCATTTTTGATTTGAGGAGAACATTTGGGGGAAGTAGGAACGTTTTTTTTTAGAAGTAATTTTTTAGATCAATCGATGAATTAAAGTCGAAGGTAACATTAAAAAATCGATTAGAGGTTTTTCTAGGAGTAACTTTTGATGATTGGAGTGAAGATTCGATGCCAGAGGATCGGTAAGTCACTTTTGAGCGGAAAACAAAGATGCGGTGGCGCCAGAGTTTTTTTTGAAGTTATCACTTTGGATTGGAGCGAAACCAGTTTTTCTTTAGAAGCCACTTTTGAACGGATTGAAACCAGTTTTTTTTTAGAAGTCACTTTTGATTGGACTAAATATTGTGCTAAAAGCAGAGGACCGGTTTTTAAAAAGAAATACTGCCACATAGTCAATTTAGCTTTTGGAGGTTTTAAAATGACAATCCAGCGGGAATGCGAAGTGAAGTGTTGGCAACACTGGTGAAATGGAACCGTGGAAGCAGAGGTCCCATATCTCACGATTTAATTGTGATATCTTTTAATTTCACGATAGATGACTTAAATCTCAACCAGTGACGTATCCTGGATTTTGCTTAGGAAGGAGGTCGACTAAAAAAGTTACTCCAAAAAAGAACGTATTCCGTCACTAAAAATATTCCTACTCTCAAAAGTGACTTCTAAAAATACTCACTCAAAGTAAACAAACACCCATTTTGTAAGGCTCACCTGATTCGCCACCGGGTCACTTATCTATACAACATATATTTTTTTCAATAACATTGGATATAACTTACTAGATCAGTATTCAAAAATCCTCCAAACGTATACCTATTTTGATAAGGAAGAAACAATACAAGTCATTGACTTGTAAAAATATATTTGTATACGCACATTCTGTTATAATTTGAATTTAATTAGAAAAAGAAAATTGACTTTTCTAAATTTAATTTCGCTGCATTATATTTGCTTGCGAATATAGGAAATAAAACAACTTATTTTAACTGCTGAACAACGAATGTATCTTTATTTAGGCGACCCAAGAATTTATATCAGTGGTATAAAAAACATCACAAAATATTAAATGGAATTCCTACATGGTGAATATGCAAACTGCTATATAGGGTGAATATATCACACTCTCCTACCCTAATTCGAAAAATAAAAATAAATAATATCCCAAACTTAAATATCTTAAATTAATTTATAATTTCAGAAATAAGCTCCTAAAAAAGTTAAGGCTCTTAAATGTAATATAAACATACAAAATATTCACCTACTGACCTACTTAATTTTTTTTACAATAATAAAAACTAAATAATATAAATATTTCACATTTAAATATAATAATTGTTTATTACCATCAACTATCAATATGTACTAATTTATTCCGGTACCCATTAACAAATATGTACAAAAACTATATCTCAATCACTACGATTTATTTTTAAATAGAACCTATATAAAGTAATACTAGTTATTATTACTTTTTAATAATTGTTTAAATACAGAGAAAAATTATGTGTTGTCATTGGTATGTTTTGATCGTAAATTATATCGATGATAAGGTTTAGAGAGAGGCTCTTTTACTTTAGAATTTATATCAATGCACATATCGCCGCCATTGTCAGTGACTGATGCTGCCGTGGGCAAAACAAAATTATCGTTTGGTGTTTGAACGCACGAAGTGGAAGTGTCCTCCAAGTTATTTGTGGAAACTGATGCTCTAAGTTGATTAGAATGGCGTCTATATGCTCTCCCCTCTTTAGTTTTTACATCAAAAATAACCGACCCCTCTTGACCTATTATTTCACCCTCTGTCCAACTAGGACTATCTGGGTTTTTAAAATCCCTTAAAAATACTTTATCTCCAATATTCAAATGTTTTGGTGTACCACCGTAATATTTTTGTTGTTTTTCTATCCTATCTTCTACAATTTTTCGTGAATTTGGAATAAGTAAGTCTAATTTGCTCCGCAAATTTCTATTAAACATTAATTGCGCTGGACTAACGCCTGTTGTAGAATGCGGTGTATTGCGATAATCAAACAAAAATTGCGTCAAAAAAAATTCTGGATCTTTTTTGTCTGCTATTGCCTTTTTAAGTGCATTTTTTAACGTTTTAACACAATTTTCTGCTTGACCATTGCTTTGGGCATGTTTAGGAGTAGAAAATAACTGTCTAATTCCATTTGATTTCAAAAAAATTTGAAAATCATGAGATGTAAAAGGTGGGCCGTTATCAGATACTATTTTTGTTGGTAATCCGAAGTTAGAAAAAAGTTGTCTTAAAATTTTTATAATATATTTAGCATCACTATGATTTGTTTTAAAAACCGTTGGCCATTTGCTGTAAGAATCAACAACAATTAAATATTTATTTCCCATAAAAGGTCCCATAAAATCCAAATGAATTCTACTCCAGGGTGTGTTTTCATAAGGCCAGGGGTGTAACGGCACTTTTGGTGGATTAACAGCTACCGCATTACAAGTTGCACATTCCTTGCACATACTTTCGATATCCAAATCTATTTTTGGCCACCAAAAATATGAACGAGCAATTGCTTTGCACTTACTAATGCCCATGTGGCTCAAATGAATTTCGTTAAGCAAGGAAGATTTTAATTTTTCAGGTACCACCACCCTGTAACCCCATAAAATGCAACCATGCTCTAAGTGCAACTGGTCACGTTTAATATAAAAATTTTTATACTCCTCTGAAATTTTGTTTTTTTCTGGCCACCATGCAAACAATACCCATAAATTATATTTAAAATTGGGTCCCTTTTTGTATACAAAGCTATTTTTTTATAATCTATAGGTAAATTTTCCTCTAAATATAAAATATGCGAATAATCATGCGTTTCCTCTTTTTTTATACTAAGCGGTAGGCGCGATAACGCATCAGCAATATTTTTTTCAGATTTAATATATTTAATTTCATACTGATAAGTGCTTAAAATAATACTCCATCTCTGCAGCCTAGAGGCTGCATAAATAGGTATTCCTTTTTTTGTTCCGAAAATATTTACTAACGCTTTATTGTCACAAAATAGCGTAAAAAATCTACCAAACAGGTAATCGTGAAATTTTTTTAAACAAAAAATAATGGCTGCCCCCTCTTTATCTAATTGACTATATGATTTTTCGGCATCTGAGAGTGTGCGAGACGCGTATGCTATAGGGCGAATATCCCCATTAGGGCAGGTATGCGACAAAACCCCTCCTACAGCATACGAGCTCGCATCACAGGCTAAAGATATAGGTAATGCTGGATTATAGTGGGCCAAAAACTTTGGAGAGGTTAATTCTGTTTTTATTCTATTAAAACATTCAGTTTGAACTTTTCCCCAGATCCACGGGGTATTTTTTTTTAGTAACATATGCAAAGGATGCAATTTAGTGCTTAAGTCAGGTATAAATTTACCGTAAAAATTAACTAAACCCAAAAATGATTTTAAAGTAGTAATATCAGTGGGTGTTGGGGCTCTTAATATTGCTTCTACCTTATCTTGGGAAGTAGTTAACCCAAATTTATTTATAGTATATCCTAAAAAATTGATTTCCTTTTGAAAAAAAGAACATTTTGCCAGTTGAACTCGCAACCCGCACTCACGTAATTTGTCAAAGACAATAAAAAGGTTATTAACATGATGATTAATGTCCCTACCAGTAATTAAAATATCATCCAAAAAAATGGTGACATAATCAAGACCAGCAAAAATATTTTCAACGATTCTTTGAAAGATCCCTGGGCTCGATGCAACTCCGTAGGGTAATCTATTCATCTGAAACAACCCCTTATGAGTGTTTAAGACAGTTAACGCCTTACATTCTTCTGTAAGCTCTATTTGTGCATAAGCTTGAGATAAATCAATTTTACTAAAATAGGTACCATTATTTAACTTAGCAAAAAGGTGATCAATTTTTGGAATAGGATATGTATCTATGTGTAAATTTGGGTTTAACGTAATTTTATAATCACCACAAATGCGAACCTCACCTGATTTTTTTAAAACCGGTACTATGGGCGTTGCCCAATCACTATAGACGCCATTCTAATCAACTTAGAGCATCAGTTTCCACAAATAACTTGGAGGACACTTCCACTTCGTGCGTTCAAACACCAAACGATAATTTTGTTTTGCCCACGGCAGCATCAGTCACTGACAATGGCGGCGATATGTGCATTGATATAAATTCTACTGGAGTTAAAATGTTAGCTTGAACCAAATTATTTAATTCGATTTCGACTTTTTCTTTTAAAGCTAATGCCAAATTGCGTGCTTTACAAAAAACTGGAACTGTGTTCTCTTTCAAGTATAAAGTAGCTTTACCCTTATTAAATTTACCTAGTCCTTCTTCAAAAACGTCAGGAAATTTAGATTTCAAAATTTTAGGAACATCCGAAATTTGAAAATTATTAATTTGATTTATTTTTAATAAATTATCCACGGAAATTTTTAAATTTGAAATCCATTCCCTGCCAATAATTGGTGGACCTCCATTTTTAATAACAAATAATTTTAGTTTTACCTCCCTGTTGCCATAAGTCACTGATACGCAAATATACCCTAAAGTACTCAATAAATCTCCTGCGTAAGATTTTAAATTTAAATTTGAATGTTTTAGATAAATATGTTTAAATGTTTTTTTATAACATTCCTCAGAAATTGCTGAAATCGGAGAGCCAGTATCGACCTCCATGCAAATAGGAATGTTTTCGACAATTAAATTAACTTTAAGTGGTTTTTCGTCAGTAGACGTTATGTTAAAAAAATTTAATTCATCGTCCGAGTCAGAATATTTATCAAAACTTTCTTGTTTTTTCTCTGTATTTAAAAAATTATTAAATTTTGAAAATTTACCCTTTCCTTGGTTACAAATGGTGGAGATGTGGCCTCTCTTTCTACATAAGTTACAGCTGGCATCTTTGAAATAGCAGACTCCGCTGTCGTGGTTGGTTTTTCCACAATGGCGACATTTACTACCCCCCGCGTCATCTCTGCGCCGGGAAAGAACCTTGGGCTGCTCCGGCACGTGGGACTTTCTCTTAATTTTGGAGACATGCTGTACACTTCCCATCGGTGTGATGAGGCCGGAATTTATTTCTGCTACTTCCAAATTTATCGCAATGTCGTAAGCTTTGCTGTAAATCAATTTTTTTTCTTGAAATAATCGTTGTCGGATTACGTCATTACGAAGACCGAAAACTAATTGGTCACGAAGTTGCATTTCTAAGTTGCTTCCAAAATTGCACTTTTTGGACAACTTCTTTAATGCAGCAATATATGTAGGGATGGACTCACCACTCTCTTGCCTTCTTTGCCGGAATTTATAGCGTTCGGCAATTTCTGAGGGTGTTGGCTGGAGATGCTCCCCTACTAATTTTACCAGGTCATCAAAAGCTAGATCTTCTGGCTTTTCAGGGCTGCATAAGTCGACCATAAGCTCAAACATTTCGTCCCCTACGGCTGTGATCAAAATAGCGGTCTTCATCGTTTCCTTGCATTCATTGACTTTCAGATACTGTTTTAGTCTAGTGATGTAAGAACTCCAATTTCCCTCACTGATTTTAAAAGTCTCCAATTTTCCGATCGACATGGTGCAAAATTTTAATTTATTATGCTGTAAATTTATAATTTATATTTAATTTCTTCAGTTTTCCGACTGCGCCAATGTTATAATTTGAATTTAATTAGAAAAAGAAAATTGACTTTTCTAAATTTAATTTCGCTGCATTATATTTGCTTGCGAATATAGGAAATAAAACAACTTATTTTAACTGCTGAACAACGAATGTATCTTTATTTAGGCGACCCAAGAATTTATATCAGTGGTATAAAAAACATCACAAAATATTAAATGGAATTCCTACATGGTGAATATGCAAACTGCTATATAGGGTGAATATATCACACATTCAATAATAAATATTTAATTTAATACAAATTAATCGATCCCCTAAAAATAAAATCAAACATCAAGAGTTGGGGCTAGCGACCATTTCGTTTTTTGATTAATATTTTCTTATTTTACGGGACTACTATGCCGAAGCAGATGACACTTTAAATTATGCGTAGCACATTTTTTTCAGTTGAACATTTCATGCAACTTCCTCTGGATTCCTATGTCGCAGAAGGTGTCTGTTTAAATGGCTTTTAACAATTGTTTTATAAGAACACTGATTGCATTTAAACTTTTGAACTTCTTCAGGACTATTATGCTGAAGCAGATGATGCTTTAAACTACCTTTACGTTTAGTTTGAAAGTTACACTTATTGCATTTGAACATTTCAACTTCCTCTGGATTTCTATGTCGCAGGAGGTGTCTATTTAACTGACTTCTAATAAACGCTTTATAAGGACACTGCTCGCATTTAAATTTTTGAACTCGCTTTGGATTATGCTGAATCATATGAGACATTAAATTACGTTTACGCCTAGTTTGATAGTCGCATTTAATGCATTTCAGTATCTCGACCTCCTCTGGATTACTATGCACAAGTCGATGAGTATTTAAATTTTGTTTATGTCTAGTCTGAAAATCACAATTATTGCATTTGAACATTTCAACTTCCTCTGGATTTTTATGTCCCAGGATGTGTACGTTTAAATGTCTTTTATAAGTTGTTTGATAAGAACACTGATCACATTTAAACTTTTGAATTTGCTCTGGATGTTTATGACCCAGAATGTGTCTATTTAAATTGCTTCTATAATTTGTTTTATAAGAACACTGATCGCATTTAAACTTTCGAACTTCTGGACTGTTATGTTTAAGGAGATGAGTCCTTACACTATTTTTATGTTTAGTTTGAAAGTTACACTTATTGCATTTGAACATCTCGATCTCCTCTGGACTAATATGCCGAACCAGATGAGTGTTTAAATTACTTTTATACTTAGTTTGATAGTGACATCTATTGCATTTAAACATTTCAACTTCCTCTGGATTCTTATGCACGAACAAGTGCTGGGTTAAACAGCCTTTAACATTTGTTTTATAAGAACACTGATCGCATTTAAACTTAACTTCCTCTGGACTATTATGCCGAGGGAGATGAGCCCTTATACTATTTTTATGTTTAGTTTGAAAGTCACAATAATTGCATTTGAACATTTCAACTTCCTCTGGATTTTTATGTCCCAGAATATGTCTGTTTAAATGACTGTTTAAAATTGTTTTATAAGAACACTGATCACATTTAAACTTTTGAACTTCTTCTGGATTTTTATGTCCCAGAATGTGTCTGTTTAAATTGTTTTTATAATTTGTTTTATAAGAACACTGTTCGCATTTAAACTTTCGAGCTTCTGGACTATTATGCTTAAGGAGATGAGTCAGTAAACTATTTTTATGTTTAGTTTGAAAGTTACACTTATTGCATTTGAACATCTCGACCTCCTCTGGACTAACATGCTGGAGCAGATGAGTCTTTAAATTACTTTTATACTTAGTTTGATAGTCACATTTATTGCATTTGAACATTTTAACTCCCTTTTGGTTGAGCATGACTGCTGTATTTTCTTCTCGAAATTTATGTTGAAAATGGAGCCTCTGTAAATCAGTTTCTTCATCTATTTTATCCATACATTGATCTTTTTTAGGAAGTTCCCAAAAGAAATTATTTTTAAGTGATATTTCATCATCTAATTGACCATGTTTCTTTGGAGTGCACTTCTCGCATTTGCCCCGGTTATCTTGACAAACACAATCTGGCAAAATACTGCAAAAGAAAAACAATTATAGTTGGAAATATAATTATTATGCCCACTTAAGTAGGCTGGATTGAAAGTTTCCGGAATTACCAGTAGATGGCGGTCGTTATTTAAATTGTTTTGAATCTTCAAATAAACTGCTGGACAATTGCTTTCGAGCAAGAACAATTTCGCCTAAATTTAACAGTTAATATTTTCTGAACCAGTTATGATATCGACCTACGGTTTTGAATGCTTGATAGATTCATCCCTTGGGAAACAATTGTCAATGTTGGATTTTCTTTAACTGTCAGAAAATTGTATATACAGG
The DNA here is from genome assembly GCA_935413205.1 of Polydrusus cervinus. Taxonomy (NCBI): domain Eukaryota; kingdom Metazoa; phylum Arthropoda; class Insecta; order Coleoptera; family Curculionidae; genus Polydrusus; species Polydrusus cervinus. Next base: position 1,651,061 of record OW284518.1, read on the forward strand.
GTGTTAAAAAAGACGATGATTTTTGCTCCAATTTTAATGGCGTGTAACTTCCACAATAATATTTTTAATTTTTATCGCTCTACGTCAATTGAATCACTGGTTCATAGCAAAGAAAGTAATTTGTCAAATTTTTGATATCTGCTATATTTTAAGAAATACCGATTTTTTTGGAAAACCTTGCTTTATTTCAACTTATTGGTAGCTAGATCTCACTGTGCGTTGTATCGTGCAAACTTTGCGAGTGATTATTATACCTTATGAAAAGCTTGATTATGTTCAGTAACAACAGTTGTATCCAAATGTTATGATGTACAGTGGCGTACTTATAAACACCTATATGTCTATGGTTTACGAGTATCTCACAATTTTTCACGATTGTTTTATATTGGAAAGTACTCGCCCCTAGATTAGGTAAATTTTTTCTTATATTTTAGTTTTCATATCGCACTACAGGTATATTATACAGTGTTTTTTAAAATTTTAACAAAGATAATTTTTTTAATTTAATTTTTGGAAAAAATGTATTTATTAATTTCTAACACTATTCCTAAAATTAAACTTTCACTGAAAGGAATTCTTAAAATTAAGTAACGCTAGTTTGATTTTGATGGGATTAATACGTTGTAGGCCCTCCTCGGATGGACGGGGTTTGGTTTGACGGCAGCTAGTGATATTTAATATCAAAGTCTCTTTCAATGTAAGTTTAATTTTAGGAATAGTGTTAGAAAGTTAGAAACTAATAAATCAATTATCTTTGTTAAAATTTTGTAAACACACTGTATAATATACCTGTAGTGCGATATGAAAAACTATAAAATAAGAAAAAATTTACGTAATCTAGGGGCGAGTACTTTCGAATATAAAACAATCGTGAAAAATTGTGAGATACTCATAAACCATAGACAAATAGGTGTTTATAAGTACGCCACTGTACATCATAACATTTAGGTACAACTATTGTTACTGAACATAATCAAGCTTTTCATAAGGTATAATAATCACTCGCAAAGTTTGCACGATACAACGCACAGTGAGATCTAGCTACCAATAAGTTGAAATAAAGCAAGGTTTTCCAAAAAAATCGGTATTTCTTAAAATATAGCAGATATCAAAAATTTGACAAATAACTTTCTTTGCTATGAACCAGTGATTCAATTGACGTAGAAGAACAAAATTTAAGAATATTATTGTGAAAGTTACAGGCCATTAAAATTGGAGCAGAAATCATCGACTTCTTTAACACCCTGTAAATACAATTTTCTGACAGGTAAAGAAAATCCAACATTGACAATTGTTTTCCAACCATTCAAAACCGTAGATGGAAATCATAACTGGTTCAGAAAATATTAACTGTTAAATTTAGGCGAAATTTTTCTTGCTCAAAAGCAATTGTCCAGCAGTTTAGGTTAGTATTTCAGCAGTTTTTAAAAAATACACTCTAAATTAGTTTACGCGTGACAAGCGTGGCTTTGCGAGAACGTCATGATTTTTCCATTTTGGAGAAAACGGAAATTCGAGAGTATCTTAGATTTTGTTCACGGCCATACTTTACCATCATTTTGTACCTTAAAAATATTTATATTTACCAAACTTACGCGTGACGTCCAAAGTAAGCCACTGCCTCAGAAATAATACACAAGATCCACGTTGCGGTGTTAAACGATCGCCGATACAAGTTGATGAGATTGTTAAGACTGTGAACATTAGTTTTAAATTTTTTTTTCAATATAATCAATTTTAGTCTACAACTTAATTGGAAAAACTCCATTTTGTCATTTATAATAAGCGTTTTATTCCTTGGAATATACAATATAATTTTGCTTTAATACTTATTGCTCTAACTTGTAAAATAAACTGAGGGGAGGAGGGAAACTTTTTTTGAAAGAAATACTTAAAACTCCGGTTTGCCTTAACCAAATTTAACAAACTTGATCTCGTTTGAAAGAGCTGATCCCATAGTAATATTGAAAATACTGTTTTTTTATGAATGTATAAATTCTGATTCTTGGTCAATTTTGTTTATTTCAAAACGTTGTGCCAAACGGTTCCCGAGATATTTGGCCACCCGGTATATTGGCAAGAAATTTGCAGAGTATTTTAAACCCATTTTTAACACACTAACAAATCGACAGGGACATTTATTAATAATAATTATTGTCGTTCTTCACAGGCTTGAAGTTAAGTTAAAAGCAAATAAATTCCAAGGGTACTCACCTACTATCAGGTTTCTCTAAATCTTCTTTGATGTCCAGCTCTTCGTTTTTAATTGTCCAGTCTTGCCTTTTCTCAAAGTCATTTATTGTTTGATTAGTTTCTATTTTTACCATGGCCTCGTTCTGTATAGAAATATATTCCTTGTATCTGTAGAACCTAGAACATTTATGGGCAAAACTAGTATTATATACAGGGTGATTCTTAAGTTGAAACTTCCTTTTTAGCTGCGTATAGAAGGCATTAAAATAAACAACATTTCCAAATACCTTTTTTCAAAAAACCCAAAAATAAAGTGCTTACATTCATTTATTACACTACAAATCAAATACGGTTCTGCCTAACTTGCCCGTTGAATAACATTAAGAAAACTTCTGGTTGTAGAGAAAAACATCCGCACTTTTACGACACTCACAATAAATTAGCACCATAATTAGTTTATTGTTTTGAAGTTTAACCATTTTCACCAATTCATTAAAATTAATTTGCTTCAGAAAACCACACCGCGCAACGAACTGCCAAAATAAATAACTGACGACCGATCCGTAAAATGCATGACTAATAATACAAAAAACGGAGAAAAACAATAAAAAGTAAAGTGCTACGTTTTTATTACCAGGCCCACACTTAGGTTTTTTCTGTAACTCGGCTATTTTTAAGTTTTTTGAAAAAAAGGTATTTGAAAAACTTGTTTATTTTAATGCCTTCTATACACAGCTAAAAAAGAAGTATCAACTTAGTAATCACCCTGTATACAAGCCTATTTTAAAAGGGATCTGTTCTTTGTCATCAATCCTATTTATAAGATAAAATAAACATATGGCACATATTTACTGTAAAAATAACTTTAATATATTTAAACTAACTACATGGGGTATTTTTTAAAAAGAATCTTAAGTTATTTTGATTTAATATTTTTTGGCTCGATTTTTAGACTTATTTAATAAAGCTTTTCCTTTACAAAATTTAAAAAAACAATAAAAATTTTGGGTTTCAAAATAAGTTTTACGAGTTTGAGCTCCCTTCATTATATTAGAAAATTTGTTCCATCAAATTGTTCATTTATTTCATATTTTAATAATTAAAAATCTACAGAAAATTTATTAAATAAAACCAAGAAAAAATATTTTGAAAATTGTATTAATAAATCAACTCACGTAAGGATTGTGGGAAAATTACTAGTAATTTACATACTTCATTATCTTCTAAAAAACTCTACCATTATTACTGTTCTATTGCTCTAAATATTTTTAAAAACATTCATTCATGTGTTTATATTTAATCCAACTGATATTCTAAAAGTGAAATCGATCATTTCATAAACAAAAAATAAAAATGTATCCGAATGCACACAAGTGTATATCATGTTCAGTTTAGTGCCCAAAATCTCAACTAATAATGTCAATGCTACGGCTTCATGCGATTTATTTCTGGAATGCGATGGGTTTCCCCCACCCAAGGACAGTTTCAATCTACTCTATGAACTAACGATGCCGTGTTGTTTGAAATTATTGTTGTAAAAAGTAAGGTGCTGTATGTTTTTAGAGTATTTATTTAATACTTTCATAATGGATTCAAAACTCTGAGGTATGTTTGTATTTGATTTCCTTTTAGACAGATTAAACAATCAGCTAATTTTTTTTCGCAAATATGAGTTTTGAAAGTTGCGAAATTATTAGAATCAAACTATTTAATCAATTCTGTAATATACCAAGTTAACTATTGTAGCCTAATTTCTAGACCAGTTTTAGGTGCTACTATGTGCTAATTGCCTAAATTAAGGAATTAATTAATCAACTATATGTAGTCAGACCAATAAATCTAGTACAGTAAGTAGATAGTTACCCACCTGGCTGCATTTTCCTCCAAATCATCTTTAATGTCCTGCTCTTCATTTTTAATTTTACAGTCTTGCATTTTCTCATCCATTTTTTGTTTAATTGGATTCTACTTTTGCCGGGGTAACGTTCTGTGTAGATATATATTCCTTATACCCAACTGTTAAAATACAAAAAACAGAAAATGTTTTTTTCCTTTTTGAAGAAGGGTAAATGTGTTTATTTACAATTTTAAAAAGTGATCAAGAACTCCTAACCTCTACAAGTTGGCACTTTGAAGGAATTTTTTATGAACTAAGGGTTTCCGTCAGAAACGACGGACGGATTCGTAATCTAGGCCCCAATATACATGAAAATATAATTAATATTTAACAAAAAAATTACTACAGTAGTATTCAGTTAAAATTATTGCCTATAATCACAGAAGAAAAAAGGGCTTAGTTGCGATGACAGGTTGATCTTGTGTTAGGGATGTTCAAAAATAATCGATTCGATGAATCAAATATGAATAGATAGATATTATAAGACACTACCACTGTCGATTTTTGAATGAAACTTTGACTAGTATCGATAAGAGTTAGAAAATTAAGATTATTTGTAATAAATGTAATAAAAAATTTGCTGATTGTCTTTAATTTGTGTGGAGGATTATCATGCTAGTTTCTTATTGGTCATCTTTCTGCGTTGCGCCACCGGAAAGGCGTGCTTGGTGTCACACATATGCGTATGCATCAGATTGTTAAAAATATTGGGTTTATTTTCTTCTTAATATGTATACAAGGGAAGGGCTCACACAAGCCATTTTGGTTTTTAGAAGATTGCGTACTTTTGACAAAAGTAATGAGGAATGAACCCAATTTGATGCAACTTTCCGATTCAAATGGATAACGAATAAGGTAATACGTTAGTTCTTCTGACAAATTGGCCACGAAATTATAAAGCCATCAATATTATTTCACAGTATATTTTTCAATATTTTTGTTTAGTTGCCTGCAGACCAAAAACTCTATGCAGTTTCTTGATTTTACTACAGGATCGATGATTCCTTTTTGTAATATATACATTTTAAAGAATCCATGTTTTATTTTGATTAAACAAAATTAATAAAATCATTCCATTTTTCTTATGAATCGAATTATTCTACTAGAATATTGAATAGAATCGATTTAATTTTCAAATATAAAATCGATTCATAGCATCATGAATATCCCAATTTTGTATCCATTTTCTATAATTTTTCTTGGCATTGGGAATACCAGCAACAGGGTTTGTTCGTATCCTCTTTCATCGAGCAACATAACTATATTCATCCTCTATCTATTTTGTGTCAAAACACAGAGGAATGATAGGTTGACACTCGTCGCTGGATATAAGCATTAGCCGGATATTTGAATAATTTCTTTTGAAATAACTAAAATTTTAAGTTTTTGTTTTTTTAAAAGTTATCTGATTTATTTTAACAGAAGAAAAAAGACAGCATTGTTAAAGCACCTTTTTTGAATTCATACTACCGTGTTTTTAGAATTTCGGTACGTTTCGTTTTTGTGAAACTGTTATCAACTTTAATTTTTTTGACTCTTCATAGCTTTCTTATTATGCACCATATTGTATTTGACATTTTTGAAATACCTAATTTCTAAATTGTTAATCGCTCTCCTCCGGCAAATCAACATGAGTCACGCCAGTTCGTAATATTGACGACGAATTGTTTACTGATGAACAATAAAAGTACCATTGTAGAGCTCTCATATATTTAGACGCAACTGTACTAAACTGTACTCAAACCCGTAAAATATGCAGCGAATAAAAGGAATTTAATAATTCCTACTTGGAAATTTCACCGGCCAAAAGGGTCGATCAAAGTAATTACAGGTTAAAAAATTAGGAGAAACACTTATTATTTATATAGTACCTTTTCATTTCAAAATAATGACACACCTGTTCATCAAAACCATTTTTATTAACATAACTAATTCTACTTTAAACTTTAAAAGAATTTTACCTTCACGTTCACCACGCCAAAATAAATAATGATCTTTTTCAGAAAAGATGTATATTTTGGAACGTAGATTACTATTCTTAGATTAACGCCGTTTTATCAGAAACGCGGTTTTTGATCGCAGTTTTGTAGAGTTTAGGTTTCGGAGGCATACCTTCGTATTTTTCGTTTGTAGTACCTAGTACCCACAATTTTAAAAGAAGAGCGAGTAAAGCGAGCAGTATAGGTACTTTATATAGGCTGGTCCGTTCTGTCCCATTTTCCCATTATGTTAAGCTATTTTAAATCAAAAATATAACAATAAAATGGGAGTTCAAACATAAATGACAAGCAGCCACCTTTAAATAGGTATAATAATTAAATAGTATTTTTGAAGATAAAAATTTAAAGTAAAAATATTAATTGAAAACACAGAAAATGAGGCTTTTATTTACTTTTTCAATAAAGAATTTACGATAACAAAAAAGTGATCAAGAAGAACTAACCTCTACAAATCGGCACATCAAAAAGGGATACTTTAAGAACTAAAAAGCGTTCCCACACAGAAACGACATCTTCGTTGGAAACGACGGACGGATTCGTAATCTAAGCCCCAAAATACATTTTTCTCAAAAAAATCATCAATATTTACAAAAAAAAAAGTTAAGGTTGGGTACCCATTGTGTGTGGGTGTGTGTTCTATGGCACTGGTTCAAACCAAATGGCCAGCATTTCTTTTTTTTTCAATTTTTCGAAATTAGACATCTTATGTACAAGCATTAATACACTAATATCAAACTAACTTACATCTGTCTACCTAAATGCTAATTAATTGTAACAAAACTAATTTATTTATATTTTCCTACTGTTCTCTATTTTTTTTAAGTTTAATTTTAGAATAATTTTTGTTTGGTCTTCTTTTTTTTTTAATTTTTTTTTGCTCCTCTTTTTTTTGTATTAACTCTTGTTTTTCAACCATTTAACTTATATTTACATATTTATAATATATACAAGTAAAAAGGTTATAAATAAACACATCTATGTTAAATAAGATTTATTTACATGACAAAGCCCATTTTTACACAAATCCTTATAAAATATAGTAATCGTTAGAAAATAAACTGGGCAACAATTGAACCGTTACAAGTAAAATGTGGAGTCATATATTTTTAAAACTCTCAGGATTTCATAGCATCTAAACTGCTTAATTTTAAAATATTTTGTAAAAACAGTTATAGAGACAAGTTCTACAATCTAAGATTATGTTAAAATATGCCAAATAGTCAGGGCATATCAAACATACTTTTTTTTTAAATGGAACACATAGAATTTTACGGGAAATTAAAAAATACTATAATATATAGAATGTTTCATTAAAAAAAAAAGTATGTCGGATACACCCTGTAGATATAATTTAAAATAATTTGAAAATTTGCAATTTTTGTTAAATTATTACAATAATTATTTACTCAAATAGTTAGATATATGAAATTTAAAAAAAAAAGGAAGTTTCAGACAAATACACTCCCGTGCAGAGAAAACGGTCACTCTAAAATTTTGATTAGGTTTAAGACTTGACTTTTTTATTTTTAATCCGATTTTAGTAATTCTTTTATAGAATTGTAGGTACAATTATCAGCTTTAACGTGCCCTTTACCAATCTTAAATAACGTTGGTTACTTCACATATTATACAAGGATAATCGAAATGTTGTTTTGTTCTCTAATTTTAAAACACCATGTGGAATCAAGTAACAAAATTATTTCAAATTACCAATTTTTATGTAGAGTCATCTATTCTTCACATTTTATTTTTTGGTTTATGTCAATACATTCATTCCGTCTCACACAAATTTAAAATAATCTTGGTTATCAATAATATAAATTTTTACATAATTTGTATTACAATATAAATTCAGAAATTTTTTTACAAGGTGGCTGTGTCCTTTGTTGTTTGACACTTTATTGTCAGTTTGGCAGTAAGTTTGTGTATTGGCAATGGTCTTAAGTGCTGAAAATTTCGCCCGTCCTCCACTAAAGCTACGGCTTTTGCACAAAAATGGTCACACTAAACATATACATTATCGTCTAGAGAAACAGTTTTTTTGTAAAAAAAGGGCATTGTTTGTCAATATGCTTTGCAGCTGTGAAATTTAAGGAAACTTATCCCACCATAATGACGAGATGCCATAACAAGTTTTGTACTATCTGTTAACTACTCGATCTAAAACGGTTTTTAAGTATGACTTTTTAGATAAGACCCAAAATTTCTTTTGTAAAGGTTCAATTTCATTTGAACATTTCAACCTTCTCTGGATTTCTATGTCGCAGGAGGTGTATGTTTAAATAGTTTTTAATAATTGTTTGATAAGAACACTAATTACATTCAAACATTTCAACTTCCTCTGGACTATTATGTCGAAGCAGATGATGCTTTAAACTATCTTTACGTTTAGTTTGAAAGTCACAATTATTGCATTTAAACATTTCAACTTCCTCTGGTTTTCTATGTCGCAGGAGGTGTGTGCTTAAATGGTATTTATAAATTGTTTTATAGGAACACTGATCGCATTTAAACCTTTTTTCCTCTGGAATATCATGATAAATACGATGAGTCTTTATACTTCTTTTATTTTTAGTTTGAAAGTCACAATTATTGCATTTAAACATTTCAACTTCCTCTGGATTTTTATGTCGCAGGAGATGATTGTTTAAACTTTGTTTAAAAAATGTTTTAAAAGAACAATGGGAGCATTTAAACTTTTGAACTGCCTCTGGATTATGATGCCGAAGCATATGAACTTTTAAAGTATCTTTACGTATAGTTTGATAGTTACAATTAATGCATTTGAACATATCGACCTTCTCTGGATTAATATGCCGAAGCAGATGAGCCTTTAAATTATTTCTACGCCTAGTTTTAAAGTCACAATTATTGCATTCAAACAATTTAACTTCCTCTGGCTTCTTATGTATTAAAAAGTGGTTCGTTAAATAGTGTTTCACTTTTGTTTTATAAGAACATTGATCGCATTTAAACTGTTCCACTTCCTCTGGAGTATTATGCCGAGGGAGTTGACGTTTCTCTGGATTTTTATGTCGCAGGAGGTGTTGGTTTAAATAAGATCTAAAAGTTGTTCTATAAGAACACTGATCGCATCTAAATTTTTGAACTTGCTCTGGATCATGCTGAACTAAATGAGACTTTATATTACGTATACGCTTAGTTTGATAGTCACATTTATTACATTTGAATATCTCCTCTGGATTATTATGCATTATCTGATGAGTATTTAAATAAGCTTTATTTTTTGTTTGAAAGTCACAACTATTGCATTTGAACATTTCAACTTCCTCTGGTTTTCTATGTTGAAGAAGGTGCGTGTTTAAATTATTTTTAAAATTTGTTTTATAAGAACACTGATCACATTTAAATTTTCGAACTTCTGAACTATTATGCTTAAGCAGATGAGTTTTTAAACTATTTTTATGTTTAGTTTGAAAGTCACACTGATTGCATTTGAACATCACGACCTCTTCTGGACTAAGATGCCGAAGCAGATGATCCTTTAAATTACGTTTATACTTAGTTTGATGGTCACATTTATTGCATTTAAACATTTTTACTTCGTTTTGCTCCAGCGCGCCTGCTGTATTTTCTTTTCGCAATTTATGTTGCATTTTTAAAGTAGTTTCTTCATTTATTTTATCTTTTTTGGGAAGATTCCGGTATAAATTACTTTTAAGTAATATTTCATCATCAAATCGATCTTTTTTCTCGGGCGTGCATCTCTCACATGGGCCCTGGTTATCTTGACAAACACAATCTGGCGAAATACTGCAAAGAGAAAACAGTAATAATAGATAGGTAGATTAGATAGCAGAGCAAAATTCAAATTTAATTAACATTCAGCGACATTTTTTGATGTCTCAAAATTAAGAAGTAAATTGTCATTTTCAATGCTTTAATGATTGTAACTTGAGTTCAGAACGTTACTAAGTCGATAAATATATCAATGGTACATACCAGTATTAATGTGTTAATATATTCTAAACGGTTGAAGATAGGTACAGGGCAAATTTATGAAAAATGTATAGAAATTAATAAAAGTTGATACACGCATCATTTTTATGGTCCACCCTGTATATTTTTTCTCTAAAAAAATGCATTTATTCGATCAAGTGGGCGGTAAAGGATGATACGTTTCTTTATCATAACTCTGAATGTAAGTATTTATTTATTTACTGAAACTGTTATTTTATTACAATTTTATAGAAGGTCTTAGGGCCGTTTGCACGGGTTCCACTTAAGACGTTTTAGGTCGGACTTAACTTAAGGTGTCACTTAACTAAAACTTTTCCGTTGCACAATTGCTAAACCGGCACATAAGCCAGCCCTAAGTAGATATAAATTAAGCTGTAATAATCTTCGGCTTAATTTATATCTACCTAGGGCTGGCTTATGTGCCGGCTTAGCGACTGTGCAACGGAAAACTAAGCTCTACTTAAAGTTGAACTCGGTTCTGCTGAGCTTTCATTTTTCAGGTAAGTTGTCAATTTTCTAGGCTTAAACTAAGTTATTAATGACAGATGACATATAACCCAATAAATCTTATAAAAAATTATTTTTGACTTTAAAATTTATGGTAAGTAATAATATTTTAAAGTTATGAATGCGAATGAACACCATCTGTATTCATCAGACGATGAAGATTTTATGGATGTACTATAGAAAACGTTCTAAGACGGCCCCAAAACTACAGACCGGGACCTGATAATATTCAAATTTTCGTAAATAAATTTAGTCTCAATATTTTTACATCCTATTTTTTCTTTACTAGTAACATTATCTGTTTTTTTTTTATTTTCCAAAGTACCTTTAAACTCCTTAACAAAAGTTAATAGCAGACATTCTTCTGTGGAAGTAAAATTTTCATATAGTTTTGAATACATGAAAACGGTAGCTGCAAATTGTAGATAATAGGGAATTATTGGAAGCGCTATAAGGTAAAGGCCTTATTATAATCATTCTTAAAAAAAAATTAATATGGGAACCATAATAAAATACTGCCTTCCCCTATTTACGACTAGTTACCGTAAGTAAAATAACGTTTCCTTATTTCCCTTAGGCCCGTATTATTCATCTCCTGGTAACTTTATCAGCAAGATAATTTCCAAAGAAACCATTGTTAAGACAATTGTCTCCATAGAAATTATCTGGCTGGTAAAGTTACCAGGAGATTAATAATACGGGCCTTATGCGGCAAACCAAACCTCAAAAAACAGATGATCGCATTATAACCTTAAAATTGGTGAACTTTATGTTTTGTGTCGGTTAATTTTTTAAATACAATCACTTAACATAGGTATCAAACAGAATTCACAACACAAAAATAAAAATAGACTTTTTAGGTTAAAAATAACGTTGTCGTAAAAAGGAAAGCGTTCCAATAAGTCTTTATTTTCTAGAGATATAAGGTTAAGACCTTATTAAAATAGGACATTCCCTTGTTAGTGCTGACGTAAAAATTTTCTTTTTAATAATTCCCTAATACCCCAAACTTTGACAACAAATAAAGTTTGATGGTTTTTTGACAGCGTAACCATTGCCAGCATGGTAATTTAATTTATTGATTCTACTTGTGCAGACCTGTGCTTAGGAATTGGTTATACAACAAAAATCCATTTTTGAACCAAATTCAACTTTAAGTAGAGCTTCACAAAACTCGCATTTAATAAGCTCTTATTGTACAACCGGATCTTAGACATACAGGTTGATTAAAATATTTTAAACCTTAAAACTAAAGTTTAAAGACAAATGTAACACATACGCTAATTGCATGAGAAAGCTATATAATTACTTTTTGTTAAATTTAACGTCAGTTTATAGGTTTGTAGCCAGTTTTGTATAATTGATAATCCTCTCATAGCTCTATTTTTTACATTACTCCAATCACTACCACTAAAGATAATACCAGCGTCGTCAGCATAAGAAATAAGCTTTAACACTTGTATAATAAGTTTATGTACATAATAAGCAAGATGGGACCCAATACCGTCCCCTGCGGTACACCAATTCTTACACTGAGTTCACTACTAAGTGTGTCGTTAATCCTGACCCTCATATCTGTCATTCAAACAATGTTTCACAAGCTGTAACACTGTTCCTCTTATTCCATTATGCTCCATAGCTCTAAGAAGTTTGTCGTAAGGAACAGTGTCAAAAGCCTTTGCTATGAAGAAGCCTGTATACTTATTACCAGCATTGAAATTCCTGACAACCTCAGAAACCAGTTTGTACATTGCATCTTTGGTACTATAGCCTTCAACAAATTCATATTGATCTGGTAAGACAATTGAGTTTACTGTTAAAAACCTGCTCAATCTCGCTTTAAAACTCTTCTCAAAGATCCAAATTCAAAACGTGCTTTATTGTCTTTAAAATACAAAGCAGTATTTGTTGACAAAGCTATAGAACACCTTCATATGTATATATGTTACCGGCCAAACCCGATTTCAGGATAAACTAGTTTGACCTAGGCCAAACTAGTTTATCCTAAAAGTTGTTCGGGTCTGGTCGGGTTTGTTCGGGGTTGTTTAGGTTTGTTAGAATACGAACAAACCTTAACAAACCCGAACATGCCTAGGCAACTCTAGTTTATCCTGAAATCGGGTTAGGCCAAACTAGTTTATCCTGAAATCGGGTTTGGCCGGTACCATATATAAGTCCAAACAAATGTACAAGTTATAAATAATAAGTAATACCCTATAAACAAAACAAAAACAAGTATAGTAGTCAGCACAGCAATGTATAAACAGATATAAGAACAAACACAGTTATAGGCCAATAAAATTACATTAAAATAGATTTTTTTTAACTCATTAAAAATTACACAACATTCACCACAAACAATATTGACAGACCCTAAACATCAACAATAATATTGAAACCGAGGCTTTGTGTCTTTTTTTTTACAAAATATCAGGTCTCTGAGTAAAAAATGGACGAATTCTTCGAGTTTATAATTTGTCTTTTTGCAGGTTTTTTAAAGAGGTTTTACAATTGACATTTTGAAGGAATTTCCGCGGTTTCTATGATTCTATTTATAAAATAAGCAATAAGCGATGAAATCACTAACTTTTTTAGCATTTCGCTTTGAATTCCATCATAACCAGAACTTTTACTGTTTTTAAGATCCTGATTTCTTTACGTCGACCGAATGTGTTGCAAATATTGAATTTAGAAGGAATTATGAAGTTATTCTTATCTACTATTTTTTAAAAACAATTTACTTTCGTTCTATATTTATTTTATTTGTAATTTTTTTGTGACATCCTTAAGTATTTTAGAATAACCAGGCATTTTTATTGTCCGTTTGGTTCTGGATTATGCCGAAGCAGATGAGCCTTTATACTTTTTTTATATTTAGTTTGAAAGTCACAAGTATTGCATTTGAACATTTTAACTTCCTCTGGATTCCTATGTATCAGGAGATGATCTTTTAAATAGTATTTAAAAGCTGTTTTATAAGAACACTGAGTGCATTTAAATATTTCAACTTCCTCTGGATTCTTATGTTTAAGCAGGTGAGACTTTAATTGACGTTTATACTTAGTTTGATAGTCACATTCATTACATTTAAGTAACTGGACCTCTTCTGGATCACTATGCACAAGTTGGTGAGTATTTATATTATTTTTATATCTAGTTTGAAAGTCACAATTACTGCATTTGAACATTTCAACTTCTTCTGGATTTTTATGACTCAAAATGTGTCTGTTTAAACTGCTTTTATAATTTGTTTTATAAGAACACTGATCACATTTAAACTTTTGAGTTTGCGCTGAATTATGGCGAAGCAGATGAGACCTTAAATTATGTTTATGCTTATTTTGATAGTCACATGTAATGCACTTGAATATCTTGACCCCCTCTGGATTATCATGCACAAGTCGATGAATATTTATATTCTTTTTAGATCTAGTTTGAAAGTCACCATCATTGCATTTAACCATTTCGACTTCCTCTGGATTCTTATGGCTAAGCAGATGAGAGTTTAAATGACGTTTATACACAGATTGATAGTCACATTCATTACATTTAAATACCTCGACTTCTTCTGTGTTATTATGCCGAAGCAGATGAGATTTTAAATTCTTTTTGTGCTTAGTTTGATAGTCACATTTGTTGCAATTGAATATCTCGACAGCCTCTGGATCACTATGCACCAGCCGATGAGTATTTATATATTTTTTATATCTAGTTTGAAAGTCACAGTTAGTGCATTTGAACATTTCAACTTCCTCTTGATTTTTATGTCCCACGATGTGTCTCTTTAAACTGCTTTTATAAATTGTTTTATAAGAACACTGCTCGCATTTAAACTTTTGAACTTGCTCCGAAATTTTATGTCTCAGGATGTGTCTGTTAAAATTGCTTTTATAATTTGCTGCAAAAGGACACTGATCGCATTTAAACTTTCGAACTTCTGGACTATTATGCTTAAGGAGATGACCGCTTAAACTATATTTATGTTTAGTTTGAAAGCTACACTTATTGCATTTGAACATCTCGACCTCATCTGGACTAGTATGCCGAAGCAGATGAGCCTTTAAATTATGTCTATGCTTAGTTTGATAGTCACATCTATTGCATTTAAACATTTCAACTTCCTCTGGATTCTTATGTATTAACAAGTGCTTGTTTAAATAGTGCTTCATATTTGTTTTATAAGAACACTGATCACATTTAAACTTTTGAACTTCCTCTGGAATATTATGTAGAGGGAGATGGCGTTTTAAATTTCTTTTATGTTTAGTTTGATAGTCACATTTATCGCAGTTGAACATTTCAACTTCCTCTGGATTCTTATGTATTACCAAGTGCTTGGTTAAACAGTGTTTCACGTGTGTTCTATAAGAACACTGATCGCATTTAAACTTTTGAACTTGCTCTGGAATATTGTGCCGATTAAGGTGACATTTTAAATTTGTTTTATGTTTAGTTTGATAGTCACATTTATTGCAGTTGAACATATTAACTTCCTTTTGGTTGAATACGCCTGTTGTATTTTTTTCTAGAAATTTTTGTTGAAGATGGAGCCTCTTCAAACTAGTTTGTTCATCTACACTGTAAAGAGAAAACAATAATAATAGGAAATATAATTATTACCCCACTTTAAGCAGACTGGATTGAAAGTTTCCGGAATTACCAATAGATGGTGGTCGTTATTTAAACTATTTTGAATCATCAAGTAGTAAGTGTTTCAGTAGTCTTCATTTTTAACACACTAACAAATCGATAGAGAAATTTGCTAATATAATTATTGTCATTTTTACGAACTTGAAGTTATAATATCCTATGAAAAATCAAATAAACTCCAAAGGTGCTCACCTAGTGCCAGGTCCTTCCAAATCTTCTTTAATATCCAGACCTTCGTTTTTAATTGTCACGTCTTGCATTTCCTTAAATTCATTATTTATTCTCTGATTGGTTTCTGTTTTTACCAGGGTCTCGTGTAAGAAAATACATTCGTTGTGTCTGTAGAATATAAAACATTTAATTACTCATTTAATATTAGTAGATACACCAGGCTGCATTGAACACTTACAGAAATCGCCAGAGAGGGAAGAGGAACATAGAACATTTTATGTGCAGAACTAGTATTTTAAAATGTAGCTATTCTAACAACTAAACCTACTACATGAGATTTTTTTTTATAAAGAACCCTAAGTAATTCTGTTTCAATATTTTTAGACTTATTTAACAAAGCTTTCTCCAAAGGGTATTAAAATAAGTTCTAAAAATGTATTCAATTATGGCTTTCCAATTTGTTGTAATTCAAAACTATCTAATATTATTGTAACTTGAAGAAGTAGTCCATACTTGAAGTGGAGTGGAAATTTAGAAGGAAAGAAATAAGAACACAAAGTCTTCCTCCACTTTTATATTAAAGAAATAATTAAGGGTTGAAAAATTCTCTACATGTTTCGAATGCAGAAGCATTCATCTTCAGGAGAATAAGTAAAAAGAAAAAATAATTAGATATCACCTTAACGGAGCATCAAAAATACTGGAAGAACGTGGTATTGGATCCTGCTTAAGAATTTATTAAACTCGTTTTTTAAAAATTTAACTACCAAAATGGCATTTAAGCCTAAAATGCTACAACTTTTCAGTTATACTTATTCTTAAAATTTCATTATGAGATTCGCATCTATAGGTTAGAACAATTAATATAGTTTTTCTTCCTCAAACTTCCATTTTCACAGTTTTCATAATGATTTTTCTTAAATAATTCTTCAATTCTACATCTCGTTCAATATAATCTACCTTTAGTTTTCTCTTATACAAATGCTGAACCCTTCGTTCTGCATTTGCACTCTTACGTGCCCTAAGCCATAAACCCTTACATTTTTATTTCTTTCCTTTTCATAATGCAAGTTACATTATGACTTTTTCTCCGTTCTATTCATTGAACCGGTTTCTTTGTGCCTACAAATTTTGATGCTCCGTTAAGGTGATATCTAATTAATTTTTCTTTTTACTTATTCTCCTGAAGATGAATGCTTCTGCATTCGAAACATGTAAAGAATTTTTCAACCCTTAATTATTTCTTTAATATAAAAGTGGAGGAAGACTTTGTGTTCTTATTTCTTTCCTTCTAATATTATTGTGTTAACAAAATGACACTAGGGCTGCTATAATAAGCGCGATACACCGCTCTAAGTATGACAAAAAAAGGAGTAATTTCACCATGGCAATTTTCTGTCCAGAGCACAGAGGAATGACACTTGTCGGTTAGCAAGGAGGGCACATTTGATTTGTAAACGTGTACTGTCGAGGGCTGCTATAAGCGCGATACCCCCTCCAAGCATGACAAAAAAAGGAGTGATTTTACCATCACCATGGCAATTTTGTGTCCAGAGCACAGAGGAATGACACTTGTCGGTTAGCAAGAAGGACACATGTGACTTGTAATCGTGAACTGTTTTGATACTTTTTCAACATGACAAAATATAAAAAATTAAATTAACTAGAGAAAAATTAGCGGCAAGCGGACAACTACACTAAATTAACTGTTGAAAATGTCCGCCTCCTATAAGTATACACGTTTCAACCCTTACTTCTCATCAACTCGCGTTCTCTTTGGAAAATTCCCGGACTACTTCTTACAGGATTTTTTATAGCTTCGCAGGGAAATATGCCGTTTCGCAATTCTTCCTCGGTTTGAATGGGTCGACTGTAAATTAAGGTCTTAAGATATCCCCAAAAAAATCCAAACTGTTTAGGTCTGGGGATCTAGCTGGCCATTACTCTGTTCCCCCGCCTATCCAGCGATTGTTATTGACAGTTTCTTGAAGATAATTCGCCAATTCTGTTGGAAGATGTTTCTGTGTTTATGCACGACGGAGCCTTTGCACATTTTAGGACCATTTGCACGGGTTCCACTTAAGACATTTTAGGTTCGACTTAACTTAATGTGTCACTTAACTAAAACTTTTCCGTTGCACAGTCGCTAAAACCGGCACATAAGCCAGCCCTAAGTAGATATAAATTAAGCCGAAGGTTGTTACGGTTTAATTTATATCTACTTAGGGCTGGCTTATGTGCCGGTCTAGCGACTGTGCAACGGAAAAGTTTTAGTTAAGTGATACATTAAGTTAAGCCCCACCTAAAACGTCTTAAGTGGGACCCGTGCCAACGGCCCTTAGTACGCTGGCATGTGAATATTTACATCAAAACTTTAATAACCGCTAGATAGGTCGTGGGGAACAGAGTCATGGCCAGCTAGATTCCCAGACCTAAACAGTTTGGATTTTTTTTTGGGACATCTTAAGACATTATTTTACAGTCAACCAATTTAAACCGAGGAAAAATTGCGAAACCGCATAATAGTTTCCTGTGAAGCTATAAGAAATCCTGTAAGAAATACTTCAGGAATTTTCCGAAGAGTACGCGAGTCGATGAGAAGGAGGGTTGAAGCGTGCATACTTACAGGAGGCGGACATTTTCAAAAGTTAATTTAATGTAGTTTTCCACTTGCCGCTAATTTTTCTCTAGTTAATTTCTTTTTTTTTTCAAAAGTTATTAAGATTTTAATATAAAATATGTATTTTTATCCGTACTTAGCATGTACCAAAATTGAAAAAAAAAAATTCATAGCGGTTTTAGAGATATTGGAATTTTTTTTTTAATTTAAACACCCTGTATCCCAAAAATAAAGCGGTTGCGGACATATATTCATATGAAGAATTATTCTAAAAATCGTCCAAATATGATCGCCCTTTCGGATTAGCCGCCCTGTATATTATCTAGTTTTTCATTCTTTCTTTACAAATGCCAACTTCTGGTTTAATATATTGTTAAACTTGATGTACTTGCCCAAAACACGGTTTTCAGTATTACATTTTAACAGAAAATTACAATTTTTGACGGAGAGTAAAAATGTTCATAAAATAATTGTAATAGCCTGTTCAACTTCAACTGGAAAGTGTCATTTCAGATGTTACTTTTCCGGTAAGGTTATACAGGGTGTCCGGTAACCTATGGGCCGTAGAGTAACTGGAGATACTAGACATCAAACTAAGCCGATTATGTCATATACATTTTTTTGGATTGTTACTCGTTCTAGAGATACAGGATGTTGAAAGTAAAAGTTTATTCTCGAAAATAAGCCATAATTTTAAAGCGGTTTTATGAATCGAATTAAAAGTTGGCAATATTATGTTTTTATGAGCAAGAAATAGGAATTTGTAGAAATTTTTAAGTTTCAAACTAGAGGGCGCTAGTTGCATACACTGGGCTTCATAAATCTATGATTTTTTTTCTTACCTGTGATATTAGGTGTTTTTCAATTATAGTTTCTTAAAAAGGACATTTTCTGAGTCAAAAATGTATACCTAGTTGATCTTAACGGTTTTCGAAATATTTCCCTTTAAACATCCCAAAGCATAAAAAAACATAGTAAATAATTAAATTAATAAAGAAAAAACAAAAGTGACAATCCGAAAAAACGTATATGACATAATCGGCTTAGTTTGATGTCTAGTATCTCCAGTTACTCTACGGCCCATAAGTTACCGGACACCCTGTATTTAAACACTTCCCTATGTTAAATAAGATATATTTACATGACAAGAACATTTTTACACAAATCCTTATAAAATATAGTAATTGTTAGAAAATAAACTGGGCAACAATTGAACCGTTACAAGGAAAATGTGGAGTCATATATTTTTGAAACTCTCATGATGTCATAGCCACTTAACTGCTTAACTTTTAAATATTTTTCAAAAACAGAGTGTTAGGGAGGCATTCATTCTACAATCTAAAATTATTTTAAATTATACAGGGTACTTTTTTTAAATGAAAAAAATTTAAAAAAGGAAGTTTCAGATAAAGATAAATGTTATTTTCCGCATTGAAAAAATTCCTGAGAAATGATAACTTGCTTTAAGATTCTAGTCACCTAAAGTATTCAAAATAGTCAACCTCAACAAATACTTTAACGAAACAGTATTCTTGTAAAAAAAAGTCATTGTTTATATCCTTTGCAGCGTGTGAAATTTGAGGAAAATGCATGCTATTATCGTTCCACCATAATAAAGAGATTCCATTTCAAAGGTATGTGACGTTAAATAAGACTTAAAATTTCCTTTGAAATGTTCAATGGTTTCGTAAAGTACAAAACGTAAATTATAAACAAACTAATCCCAACTAGGTCAGCAGATTATGGGTTTAAGACTACTGAATTGTCTTATAAAAACTGAGTTGGTGCATTTGACATTTATTCCTTCTTGAATGACTTAAGAGTTACACTGTATTTAAACATTTTGATATAGTCCGACCGATTATGCCGACGCCGATGATTTGATAAATTACTTTTATATTTAGTCTGAAAATCACGTTTATGCTTTCGTATATTTATTTACATTTCTTGTGAATTTCTTTGTTAAAATATGCGTTCCTTTACAAATTGTTTTATAAGAACACTAATCGCATTTAAACTTTTGGACTATTATGCCGACGTAAATGTTTCTTTAAAGTAGGTTTACGTTTAGTTTGAAAGTTACATTTATTGCATTTGAACATCTCGATCTCTTCTGGACTATTATGCCGAACCAGATGTGTCTTTACATTACTTTTATACTTAGTTTGATAGTCACATATATTACATTTAAACATTTTAACTTCATCTGAATTCTTATGTAGGAACAAGTGCTTGTTTAAACATCCTTTAACATTTGTTTTGTAATAACACTGATCGCATTTAAACGTTTGAACTTCCTCTGTACTATTATGCCGAAGGAGATGAGCTGTTATACTATTTTTATGTTTAGTTTGAAAGTCACAATTATTGCATTTGAACATTTGAACTTCCTCTGGATTTTTATGTCCCAGGATGTGCCTGTTTAAACGACTTTTATAAATTGTTGTATAAGAACACTGATCACATTTAAACTTTTGAACTTGCTCTGGATTTTTATGTCCCAGGATGTGTCTGATTAAATTATTTTTATAATTTGTTTTATAAAAACACTGGTCACATTTAAACTTTTGAACTTCTGAACTATTATGCTTAAGGAGATGAGTCTTTAAAGTATGTTTATGTTTAGTTTGAAAGTTACACTTATTGCATTTGAACATCTCGATTTCCTCTGGACTAATATGCCGAAGCAGATGAATCTTTAAATTACTTTTATACTTAGTTTGATGGTCACATTGATTGCATTTAAACTTTTCAACTTCCTCTGGATTCTTATGTATTAACAAGTGCTTGGTTAAATAGTGTTTCATATTTGTTTTATAAGAGCACTGGTCGCATTTAAACTTTTGAACTTCCTTTTGAATATTATGCTGAGGGAGATGAGCCTTTAAACTAATTTTATTTTTAGTTTGATAGTCACATTTATTGCATTTGTACATTTCAACTTCCTTTTGGTTTAGCACGCCTGTCGTATTTTCTTCCAGAAATTTATGTTGATGATTGAGCATCTTTAAACTAGTTTCTTCATCTTTTTTATCCAAACAGTGACTTTTAAAAAAAGTATTTTTAAGTGATATTTCATAATCCAATTGATTATGTTTCTCGGGCGTGTACTTCTCACATTTGTCCTGGCTCTTTTGACAAACATAATTTTGCGAAATACTGCAAAGAGAAAACAATAATAATAGGAAATATAATTATGAGTCCATTTAAGGAGGCTGGATTGAAAGTTTCCGGAATCGCCAATAGATAGCGGTAGTTCTTTAATTTTTTTTAAATCTTCAAGTAGGTTAGTGTTTCAGTGGTATTAATTAGTTTGCAATTGACAGGCGAGAGTTAGCGAGAACTTTGTAATTTCTCAATTATACAATCGTGCTGTAATTTTGTTACAGTGAAACCTCTCATAACTGACATCTCTTATAAGCGGACATCTCTATTAAGAGGGCATTTTTTCATAGTCCGGAACGATGTAGGTATATGAAATTCCATGAAAATCAACCTCCCTTGGGCGGACTCTCCTTTGGGCAGACGCGGTCAGGCTGTTTTCATACAGAGTGCGAAAACTCTACTTTAAACGGACAACATTTTTAAAAAAGTATTTGGGAGATGAATAAGTACGGTGCAAAAACTCTCTGAAGACAGACCGGCAACCAATCGCGTATGCGTGGCAGCGCGAAAGGAGTTCGCCGAGTGAAAGTAGTGTGATTCCCCGAAAGCAGTCCGCCGTTTATTTGTGAGTTGTAAGGTTAAAATCGTAAACAATGTCAGAAAAACATCGCGTTTTTTAATACTAGATCCTAACTAAAACTAGTGTATTTTTGTTATGTTTATTTGTACATAAATAGTAATAATTATGCATTTACATATTACCTAATAACAAATTTCCTATGGGCGGACACCTCTATTAGGCGGCCACACTTAGACAGTCCCGTAGGTGTCCGCCTAAAAGAGGTTTCACTGTATTTGCAAGGTAATACTGCAACAGAATTGAGATTATATTAGATCTTGTTTACGACCATCCTTTACCAACAATTTTTATCTTAAAGTTTTGAAATTTGAAATTTACGAGAGACCTACAAAATCTGCCAAATACATCAGAAATAATTGACAAGATCCACGTTCTGGTGTTAAACGATCGTTTTTCATTCTTCATACAAGATTGCCACTGTAAAACCTGAACAGAATTACAAGCTAATCAAGCCAATAATAAATTTAAAATTATTTCTTGGAAAAACCATATTTTGTCTTTTATAATTCCAAAATCTAAGTCTATATTAAAAAGAGGTACAGTGGCCCAAAAAAACGTGGCGAATATACCTTAGGTTTTTTTTTTTAAATGAAACACTCTATATATTGTCTTATTTTCTAATTCCCCACTAAATTCTACGCTTATTTTGTATAGAATGTTATATATCTAAATTAAATAGTTTTTGAGATATTGACGTTTCAAATATGGGATTTTCAGACTTTGACAGGCTGTAACATTGGAACGGTTCATCTTAGAGAAAAATGGTTTTCACCTCCCTATCTTAGTTTTTTATTCTCTATCTAAATGTAACAACTTCGGCTTTAACATGTTATTCCGGTATAACATGTTAAACCGTTAAAACCGTTTTTATTGGTTTAACATGGTAAATCGGAAGTTGGTTTCTTTGGATAGAGAATAAAAAACTAAGACAAGGAGGTTAAAACTATTTTTCTCTAAGTTGAGCCATTCCAATGCTACAGCCTGTCAAAGACTAAAAATGTCATATTTTAAATGTCAATATCTCAAAAATTATTAAATTTAGACATATGATATTTACAAAATAAGCGTAGAATTTTGTCGGGTATCAGAAAATAATACAATATATAGTTCCATTTAAAAAAAAAAAAAAGTTATATGCGCTACGGTTTTTTTGGCCACCCCGTATACTCCAGCATAATTTTAAAATGCGCACCTCAATGGTCTCTACAACTTTTGTATTTCTTATTTTTTTCTAAGTTTCAAGATAACGGCGAAAACGAACTTTACTCTATCATTGACTCACCCTGTATATGAGCCAGAAATTTGCAGTTTTTTAAACCCATTCTTAACGCACTAACAAGTCGACAGGGACATTTCTTAATAATGATCATTGTTATTTTTCACAGACGTAATATTATACAGGGTGGCCGTTTAGTGTGGCAAAGTAGAGGATGTTCCATTTAAAAAATACTTATTTTCTTGTTGTGCTTTTTTGAGCCACCCTATAAAGTCAAAAATAATTTTGCGTTATAACTCACTTACTAACCTTCAACTTTTGTATTGACATTTTTGATGTATGTATTTAAAATAGTAACGGAGCTATTATACTTTGCGGTTACCCTGTATGTATCTAAAAGTAAATAAATGCCAAAAGTGGTACTCACCCAGTGTCATGTTCATCCAAATCTTCTTTAATGCCCGGCACTTCCTTTTTAATTGTCCAGTCTTGCATTTCCTCAAAGTCATATATTGTTTGATCGGGTTCTATTTTAACCAGGACCTCATTCTGTGTGGAAATGTATGCCTTAAATCTGTAGAATATAAAAGATTTAATTACTCGTTTAATATTTCTACATAATATTATACCAGGCTGAATTGAAAACTTACAGAAATAGACGAAGAGAAACGGAACATAGAACACTTATGTGCATATTAAGCCTAAGACACATCTTAATCGTGAACTGTCTTGATATTTTTCAACATGACAAAAAAAGACCAGGAATGGTAATTTTCCTGGGTCTGGTAAGAGCCTGTTTATCCAATTCGAATCGCGCCTTTTATACTGTTAAACCCTGTTGTTGCAAAAAATATTTTTGGTAAGTATGAAAATTCAAAATTTGTCTTTTGAAATGTTTGGCCTGCTGCGCTACTGTTTGTAAGAGTATTTTGTGGGCAGCCAGCGCCATATTTTCCCCAGAGCAGGTCATTGGCGGCGCATGTAAAATGTTCTTAAAGGTCCTTTTGCTGACTTTTATACAATCGATTTAAGAACTCACAATTCAGTTCATTTCTATCTTAAGGTCTGTTTCCATAAGCAATCACGGACAAGTTACCGACAGTTTGACATTTCTCTAACCAATCCAAACACCCAGAAATCCGCGTCCGAGTCTATTTCGCAGAATTCTGATTCTCACGGACTGTCCGTGACTGCTGTGGGAACGAATTCATAATTTTTCATTAATTTTTTACAAATGCCAACTTCTGGATTAATATACTGTTAAACTTGATGTACTTACCTAAAACCTGTTTATCAGTTTTACAACTTAACAAGAAATTAGCGTTTTTGGATGGAGATTAAAAAACTAAATAAAATATTCATAAAAGAATTTTATTGTAGAAGCCGTTCAATTGTCGAAGATGTCATATCAGATTTTACTTTCCTGGTAAGGTTATATTTAAACACTTCTCTATGTTAAATAAGATTTATTTGCATAACAAGCCAATTTTTACACAAATCCTTATAAAATATAGTAATCGTTTGAGAACAAACTGGGTAACAAAATATGATAGAAATAGAAAAATATGAGTTATGAATAAAGTTAGTTCAGGAAACTAAATTTTAAACAGAAATAAAGCACAAAATGTTGGTGAAATAATTTTGCAATGACAGCTGTGACAAAGAAAATTATTTATTTTTTGTTCCAAAGCAATCTTGACTAAATAATTTAATTAGAACTTTTCTTTTTTACCCTGATTTAAGACAAATCCTAAAATATTTCAAAAACTATGATATTTATTTATATGACATGTTTAACAAAAGAGTAAGGTTTTCGAAAGATAAATTCTTTTGCCTAAAAAAATGAGGGGGTCCCATTTAAAAAAAAATGAAATAAAGCATTTTTAAAACTATCAAGTTGTCCAACTTGTAATGAACGCTCTGTATAAGAGATTTAAAAAACATTATTATAGATCAATATATCGTACCTACAAGTAAAAAAGTACTTACAACGTAAATTATATTTGCCTAGGGTTACTCCACAGGGAATTTTTAACGATACCCTTAAAATTACTAAAATTTCGGAAAAAAATTAATTACTTGGCAACGTTGCATTTCACTTCAAAAATTTTAATAGGGTTACAAAGTCCTTATTCCATTGAATCATATTCTAGAAAATTATACTGTGTGTCCCATTTAATTTTCTTTTTTATTATTCAGTACCACTTTTTAGGACCACCCTGTAGATTAGAAAATATTTTTAGATTATGTATCCTAAAAAACCCGTTCACTTTTGTATTACACTTTTTTCCCTATCTTTGATAGTTTATGTGCTATCTAAGACAGACACCTTACTGACACACCCGGTATATTTTTATTATGGAGTGGCCAATTTAAAATTAGCAGCATCAGGGTCTGCTTAAAAATCGAATCGAATTATTGCTATTTTTGAATTCTAAAGTTTTACACATTCTTAAGTAGAAATATAAAATTTAAGAAATATACATTTTTTAGATAAAGATTAAAGTTATTTTTCGCAAATCAATATTAACTTTCCCAAAAGTCTTGAGGAATGATATTCTGCTTTAAGACCTAAAGTATTAATATCCTCTTGTAAGGAAATGGTCAAACTGAACATAATTCTTTATTGTCTGAAGAAACAGTACTATTCTTGTTAAAAAAAAGTATTTGTTTGTTTATATGCTTGGCAGCGTGTGAAATTTGTGGAACCTGCATGACTATAAGAAGGAAATGCCATAACCGTTTTTGCACTAGCCATTAAAGGTGGATTTATAGTCGCCGTAACGTAAGCCGTAAGACGTAAGCAGTAGTCCGTAAGACGTAAGAATAAGGCCGCAACAAGAAACCCATTTATAGATCAAATTAGTTAAGAAGTAAGAGAACAAATAGTTAGGTTATAATTTAATGTTTTGCTTTTGGTTAAAACCTCTTGTTTCAAAATAGCAGCTGTTCTGTCTCAAAGTCGCTCTTTTTTACAAAGTTTCGTACGAGAAAATTAAATTTTAAAACTCAAAACAACTGTAAATCAAAAGAAAATGCCTGACAGTTCATTGCGGTTATGTTCGAGTATGACCGATCCCGGCCGAAGCCGTAAAACGTAACGTAAGAAATGAAAATAATCCATTTCCTTACTGCTTACGAGTTGGGCTTAATTCTTACTGCTTAAGTTTTTTTAACTATAAATGAATGTGTATTTTTCTTACGGCATACGTTACGGCGACTATAAATCCACCTTAACTACTTGATCTAAAACGGTTTAATTTCTAAATATTCCATTAAAAAGATATGTGACATTATATAAGACCAAAAATTTCAGTTGTAACGGTTCAATGTCATTTGAACCTTTCAACTTCCTCTGGATTTCTATGTCGCAGGAGGTGTCTGTTTAAATGGTTTTTAATAATTGTTTGATAAGAACACTAATTACATTCAAACATTTCAACTTCCTCTGGACTATTATGTCGAAGCAGATGATGCTTTAAACTATCTTTACGTTTAGTTTGAAAGTCACAATTATTGCATTTAAACATTTCAACTTCCTCTGGATTTCTATGTCGCAGAAGGTGCCTGTTTAAATGGTTTTTAATAATTGTTTGATAAGAACACTAATTACATTCAAACATTTCAACTTCTTCTGGACTATTATGTCGAAGCAGATGATGCTTTAAACTATCTTTACGTTTAGTTTGAAAGTCACAATTATTGCATTTAAACATTTCAACTTCCTCTGGATTTCTATGTCGCAGGAGGTGCCTGTTTAAATGGCTTTTAATAATTGTTTGATAAGAACACTGATTGCATTTAAACTTTTGAACGTCCTCTGGACTATTATGCCGAAGCAAATGATACTTTAAACTACCTTTACGTTTAGTTTGAAAGTTACAATTATTGCATTTGAACATTTCAACTTCCCCTGGATTTCTATGTCGCAGGAGGTGTCTGTTTAAATGGCTTTTAATAATTGCTTTATAAGGACACAGCTCGCATTTAAATTTTCGAACTTGCTCTGGATTATGCTGAAGCAGATGAGACATTAAATTACGTTTATGTCTAGTTTGATAGTCGCAAGTAATGCATTTGAGTATCTCGACCTCCTCTGGATTATTATGCACGAGTCGATGAGTATTTAAATAGTTTTTATATTTAGTTTGAAAGTCACAATTATTGCATTTAAACATTTCAACTTCCTCTGGTTTTCTATGTCGCAGGAGGTGTGTTTTTAAATGGCTTTTATAAATTGTTTTATAGGAACATTGATCGCATGTAAACTTGCGAGTTTCCTCTGAAAGATTATGATAAATAAGATGGGTCTTTATACTTCTTTTATATTTAGTTTGAAAGTCACAATTATTGCATTTAAACATTTCAATTTCCTCTGGATTTCTATGTCGCAGGAGGTGCTTGTTTAAATAAGATCTAAAAGCTGTTTTATAAGAACACTGAGTGCATTTAAACTTTTGTACTGGCTCTGGATTATGCTGAACCAAATGAGACTTTAAATTACGTTTACGCTTAGTTTGATAGTCACATTTATTACATTTGAATATCCCCTCTGGATTATTATGCGTTAGCAGATGAGTATTTAAATACTTTTTACATCTAGTTTCGAAGTCACAATCATTGCATTTAAACATTTCAATGTCCTCTGGATTCCTATGTCGCAGAAGGTGTCTGTTTAAATGGCTTTTAACATTTGTTTTATAGGAACAATGATCGCATTTAAACTTTCGAACTTCCTCTGGACTATCATGACAAAGCTGATGAGTAGTTAAATACGTTTTATATTTTGTTTTAAAGTCACAACTATTGCATTTGAATATTTCAACTTCCTCTGGTTTTCTATGTCGAAGAAGGTGCGTGTGTAAATTGTTTTTGAAAGTTGTTTTATAAGAACATTGATCACATTTAAATTTTCGAACTTCTATCGATCTATTATGCTTAAGGAGATGAGTTCTTAAACTATTTTTATGTTTAGTTCGAAAATTACACTGATTGCATTTGAACATCTCAATCTCTTCTGGACTAAGATGCCGAACCAGATGATTCTTTAAATTACGTTTATACTTAGTTTGATGGTCACATTTATTGCATTTGAACATTTTAACTTCGTTTTGCCCCAGCACGACTGCTGTATTTTCTCTTAGGAATCTATGTTGCATTTTTAAAGTAGTTTCTTTAATTATTTTATCTTTTTTGGGAAGATTCCGGTATAAATCACTTTTAAGTAAGATTCCATCATCAAATTGATCACTTTTCTCGGGCATGCACTTCTCGTATGGGCCCTGGTTTACTTGACAAACACAATCTTGCGAAATACTGCAAAGAGAAAACAGTAATAATAGTAAATGTATTTTTTAGGGGCACTTACGAGACTGGATTGAAAACTGATATCACGGACTTCCCTATGACTTCTACTTTTATCTCCACAATCCAACATATTCAAAATTTCTATGCGTTCATCTTCAGCGAGGCGCATTTTGGATCTAATATCAGCAGAGCAGAATTCAAATTTGATTAACATTCACTGACATTTTTTGACGTCTCAAACTTGAATTAGGCAATCCAACGATGTGTCAAAATAGCGGCTGGTTGGCAAATACTGTTTTGTAATTGGTACACGTGACCATAAAAATAAAGCTACTGGTGGCATTTAACGGGTGACTCAATGCTTTTTGCCATCCAACCGCCATATTGAATCACGTGGTTTGTATTCCCTAATAGCAAATTGTCATTTTCAATGCCCTAATAAATGTGACTTGAGTTCGCAATGTTTTTAAGTCGAGAAACACATCAATGGTGTATACCAGCATCAAAGTGTTAATATTTCCGGAACGGTTGAAGATAGGTACAGAGCATGATTTATGAAAAATGTCTAAATGATTGTAGAATGTAAAAATATATGTTTTAATAAAAAACTAAAACTTGATACACATGTAACATACTATACAGGGTGATTCCTAAGTTGATACTTCTTTTTTAGCTGTGTATAGAAGCCATTAAAATAAACAACATTTTCAAATACCTTTTTTAAAAAAACTCAAAAATAAGGTACTTACATTCAGTTATTATACTATGGATCAAATACGGTCCTGCCTAACTTGCCCGTTGAATAACATTAAGAACACTTCTGGGTGTAGTATGAGCCCGCAACGGAAAGCGTTCTGCGTATAATCTCGAAGCAGCAGCCGCACTTTGACGACACCCACCGTAAATTAGCACCATATCTACTAGTTCATTGTTTTCAAATTTTACCATTTTCACGTGTCACCAATTTAAAATTAACTTGCTTCAGAAAAACACACCGCAACGGATTGCCAAATAACTGACCACTGATGACTAATAAGACAGCAGCATAAAGTATAGCAGGCTACGTTTTGATGACCAGGCACTTAGATTTTTTACTTCGGTATCTCGTCTATTTTTAAGTTTTTTGAAAAAAGGTATTTGAAAATGGTATTTATTTTAAGGCCTTCTATACACAACTGAAAAAGGAACACAACTGAAAAAGGAGTATCAACTTAGGAATCATCCTGTATAATTACTTTTTGTTAAATTTAACGGCAGTTTATAGGTTTGTAGCTCGTTTTGTATAATTGATAAACCTCTCAGAGCTTTATTTTTTACCTTATTTCAATTACCACTAAAGATAATAAGAGTGTCGACAGCATAATAAATAGCTTTAACAGTTAGGTATTTATAATTGTAATGAGTTTATTTATATAATAAACAAGATGGGACCCAATACCGTCCCCTGCGGTACACCAATTCTCATCCTGAGTTCACTACTAAGTGTGTCATTAATCCTGACCCTCTGATATCTGTCATTTAAATAATGTTTCACCAGCTGCAACATTGTTCCTCTTATTCCATATGCTCCATAACTCTAAGTTTGTCGTGAAGAACAGTGTCAAACGCCTTTGCCAAGTTCATGCACTTATTACCAGCATTTAAATTCCTGACAACCTCAAAACCTATTTGTACATTGCATTGATATCGGTAATTTCAAACTTTTATTTAAGCAGCAAACAATTACAAAATCTTGACATTTGAATTGAAAGTAAAGCGAGGTTATTCTATTAAACTGCCGCGTTGACACTTAAAGTTAGCTAAAAGAGCGCAAACGTTTGAATTTATGCTTGAATCCGATATTTAAAACAATGAAATAAACGTCTTCACCTAACCTCAAGTTTCCAGCCGCTTAAAACCGGCTTGAAGCTGTCGATTACTACGTTTTCATGAGGACTGAGTTCAATCTGAATATTTTTTACCCTATTAGATTCCAAGGCGTTTTCATTGCAGTTTTCAAATCGAATTGAAATCGATTTCAATTCGGATTTGAATTTTCGACATTTGTCAGCTGTCATGCGTCAAACCTGTGGTTATAACCGCTCTTTTTTCGTACTTGTCGTTTTTGCTTTTAGATTTTGTTTCTATTGCTTTTTTGGTCGGTCATTTTTACAACGTTTATAAAAGAACCACCAAAACCAAACATAACATAAAAACTATTTGTAGGTTATGAGAATCATATTCCGTTCCGATCTCGAACCGTTTTCATGATTAAAAATTTCGGTACGATCCCGATACGATCCCAAAAATTGGCGAATCGACCTTGAACTGAAAACGAACTCAATACGGTAAAAATACCTGTTTTCATGTGTTCAATATGGATTCAAATCGAACTGAATCCTCATGAAAACGTAGTAGATATAAACGTAGTAATCGAGTTTGGCATGGCAGGCCCCAATGCGCATGTCTGATTTGGTGCAGGAATATGTTTTTCCATTTCAAAGCCAATATTTATAAAATATTCATTAATATAATTAGCCATATCAAAATCACAATCAAAATGCTCGGCGTTATTATTCAATATGTTAATAGGTATTATGTTTTGAGTTAAAGTTGCATATTGTTGCAAGTTGCATCTTTTATAATTTCATAAATTTTTTTCCTATTAGTTTTATTTAAGTCAATTTAATTTTTATAGTAATTATTTTTAGCTTTATTTATTAATTTATTGAGATAACCAGTATAACCGCACTATAGTTTTAACAGTCTTCTTTTAATTTTATCTCTATTGAAGTGCCAAGACCAGAAGGAATCCATTTTTTAAGTTTTTTATGATGGCCAATCACAACATTAAAAACAGTAGTAGATTTCTTTAGTAGTTTAAATGCCCGTACACACGATCAGGCATGCCTTCGCGCCTACCTGAACGTTTCAAGCTCGCGAGTAAGTGCGATCGTGTGTATGCTGAACTGATGGTGCGTTCAGGCCACTTTGCGCGGAGCGAAGCAATCTGGCGATTCTTGATTTTCTGGTCAGGCTCGCAGGCAGGTTTTAACGTGTATACACTGCGCGTGCCAAATTTTCATTTTCAACCAGTTAAAAACTATTTAGCACTGAACTTGTTGTTTTGTGTCTAAATAAATAATAATGTATAATAAATATTTATGGCTACTACAAGAGAGAAAAATATAATAACTGAATTTATAGAACTATATCGAGAAAATAGATGTTAAAGTGGATGATAATCTTTCGAGTGGACTTATAGATTGTCGCATTACAGTATCTTCTTTTTGAATGTATGGTGATACCAAATCTAATAGTTCCATATACACTTCTTCGGTCATTCGCATGTAATTTCTGTAGTCATCTGGTTCTAATTGTAGCTCTTTTAATACATATATTTGTTCCTTTTAAGTAACCATGACTTTACCCACTTCTTTTATGGCCGTGCTAATTAAACACAAGTCTTTATTACTGCTTAACGACATATTAATATTAAAGCGGATCGTTTGATAATGAAGAAATGAAGTGATGACTCTCAGTCTAACTGAGACGTGTGTACGGAATGTGTAGTATCAGACTTACTCGCAGACCTGCCTCTTCAGGTAGGCGCGAAGGCATGCCTGATCGTGTGTACGGACATTAAGGTATAAAAATAAAGTTTTTTGTTGCAACCTCAGGATCATGTACCTACATTCTCACAACACCTGACCAATCATGGCCACCCAGCAATAGTATAAACTTATCTAAATCAACTCTGGTCCTAGTGATAGTACAAAGTGTGTCTACATTTAGATAAATATTAGACACATTAGTTTTTTCAATATTTATATTACTCATAGTCGAGCACCGGTCCACCCTAGAAACATGAGTGCCCCCCCCATATTGATGGATCCAGTTTTGTAATGGAATTTCCGGGGGGAATGGGCGAACTTTGGCTCTATGAAAGCCTTGATGAGAAAAGAGTGGTGTTGTATGTTATTTTCCAGAGAACAATGACTTTTTTTTTAGACATCACTTTCAACAAGTGGGAAGTTTTGTTTGCCCCTGTTTATGGCCTTATAGAACGTGGGGGAGGCGCCGACCTTTTTTTTTTTAGAAGCCACTTGTGATTGATTTGGGTAGTGCCCATTCAAAAATCTTCGGGCCTATTTGTGCCCACCCATCCCAAAAATCAAAAATCCTGGCGCTGCCAGTGGCATAGTTTAGTTATGGTCGGTAATATGTGTATCAAGAATAAAATATTTTAAGTGAGTATTAGAATAATACACACAGTCTGCTACTTCCTACTCATAATATCACTCCACTGAGAGATGGACTATTTCCACAAAATTAAAATATTTTAGTTTTAGATATTGTGGTTTTGATCTCTGATTTACAAATATGTGATCTACACATGCATGGGTTTGCAAACAAGTAACCGAGTTTATATATAGTACATATCCAAGTCCAGCCATCAGATAATAAGTCACATCATCATCATTAAGATTTAAAATTTCTATATTGATATCACCTATAAATATTTCAAAATTATTATTGGTGTTCAGATGATGATATTCTCACACATCACCTATAAAGTTATGTTTTAGAATCTGTGGTAGCTTATAGACAATTTATTATATCTGTTGTACTTAGCTAACGATGAAGGTAGTTTATGAGTAGAAAAATCAACATTAATATTCGATTTTTCCAAGATTAAGACTCCATTGTTTCTATTATAGTCTGCTTTGTTATAGAATGTATTATAGTAAAAGTAAATAAATTCCAAATGTACTCACCTAGCCCCATGTCCTTCGAAATCTTTAATGTCCAGCTCATCATTTTTAATTGTCAAGTCTTGCATTTCTTTAAAGTCATTTATTATTTGATTGGTTTCTATTTTAACCAGGGCCTCATTCTGTGTGGAAATACATTCCTTGTATCTGTAGATTATAAAACATTTACATAAACATTGAACATTTCCAGAAATAACCAGAGAGAAGAGGAACATAAAACATAATATATATTCAGATCTAGTATTGACTAAGACTATTTAATAACATCGCATTATAAGATTAATAGTGAGATTACAGAAGACCTACTACAGGACAACTTGCAGATGTGGTTATATTATCAATAAAACTAACTCAATCATCAAAATAGACTTTAAGTTGCAAATCTGTTCTTTTTAGAGGTACCTATCTATATCACCGATGAAGTACCTAGATTTAATATTCCAAGTTGTATGTGTTAGGCGCTGAATATTTGCCTATAATTATTTATATTTAAATTATTTTCTACACACCAAACTATGTTTCTTTAAGGTAATAATTAAAGTAATACTTAAGCATACATAATATCTAGTAAGGACCCACCTGGCTTCACTTTCTTCCAAATAATCTTTAATTTCGTGTTCTTCATTTTTAATTTTCAAGTCTTGCATTTTCTCATCCATTTTTTGTTTTAGTTTATACTCTTACTACTTTTTTTACATGCAGTATGCAGTATGACAAAACTGACCAATGTAATAAACTATAAACAACGGATGGGACGAGTCTATTAGGTTGACAAGAAGATGCGATGACAGATCAATATTAGTGATGGAGAACTATCGATAGTATTGTAGTATTCAGTTGTAAAAGATTTTAAGGGAGATGAACAGTAATGTGGGGCAATGAATCGTTTTTTAGAAGTCTTTGATGAGAGCATACATTTTTTTCTACGAAAAAGTCTTTTTATGGTACCAAAAACTATCGGTTGTTCTATCGATATATCGAGCCCTACCCACTATCGATAGTTCCCCACCACTAATCAACATAGGATTTAGTACAGAGATGTCCAGAATCAAATCGATTTATTTAAATAGAGGCATCGAAACAGTCGAATCCATTCAGGAAATATGAATCGATTTAATTTCCTTGGGACAACTAGTAAGGCAATTTTTTCTGACAAAATGTGTAACGTAAAATTATTTAGCGATATATTTTTGTTGTTTATTATGTTTATTTGCTTTCAAATAAAAATCCTATAGTTTCTTGATTTTGTTACAGGAATTGTTTTTATTTTGCAATACATTTTAAAAAAATCATATTTTCGGTTTGATTTATAACAAAAATAATTAACTCTTATGATCATTCCTAGAATCAATTTTTCCGATTATTGAATCAAGTCGATCTAATTTTCAATCGATTAATAAAATTATAGTATCTTGAGGCCTCGTATCAGATCCTGGACATCTCTATTTTGTACCCATCTTCTCTATTTTATTTAACTTTGGGAATACTAGCAACAAGTAGAGTCGCCAACCCTCCAGGTTTGGTTTGGAGGCTCCAGGTTGAAACAGTGTCTCCAAGTCGAAACCCTTTGACTCCAGGTTACGGGTATCGGGGAGAAGGGTTACACGTGTAGATGACCATTTTTCTGGAAGTCACCTTTGATTAGAAAGTACCATGAGAATGGTGGAGGAGTGGGAGTAGGGTTGCTAACCTTTTAAAGTTGTTGACCTGAAATTTTATATTTCGTCGTCCAATCAGAACTGATTTCTAAAAAAAAGTCTCGCCTTCCATTGACCTGACCATTACTTTTATATTTCTTCCTCCTCCTCCAATCAAAGGTGATTAAAATATTCTTCCACTTTTGGATTATTATGTTATAATCCATGTTGTGGGCAGGGTATACATTATAAATATTTATTTATTTAGGTAGGAACAATTTTAAAAGGCAACTTTAAATAAAAACATTTAATTTTTAAGTTAATTTGTTTTATTTCTGCAAAAATTTTAGAGATGTAGCGATTAAAATATATAACAATGTTAATCTGTTTTTATTATACATAGTGGCCCGCTCTCCACGCAGGATTCCATAGCATCTAAACTACTCAACTTTTTAATATTTATTAAAAACAGAGCTGTAAGTAAGGAGGCTAAATCTACTATTATACAAAATTATACAGGGTGTCTAATAGTCCATGTTTTACGGTTCAAATGGCCAATCGGAAGTTGTAACTATTAGATAGAGAATAAAAAGGTAAAAGATGAAAACAATTTTTCTACAAGATGCGCCGTTGCAATACTACAGCCTGTCAAAGTATGAAAATGCCATATTTTAAACGTCAATATCTGAAATATCATTAAATTTCGGCATATAATATTTTATACAAAATATAAGTAGAATTTTATAGAGAATTAGAAAATAATATATTATGCATGGTGTTCCATTTAAAGAGAAGTATGTTGCATATGCCCTGTTTGGGGCACCCTGTATAATTTAAATTAATTTTAAATTGTAGATTTCGGGCTTCCTTTTAACTGTTTTTGAAAAATATTAAATCCTACGTTGAGAGCGGGCCACACTAGAGCCCTGCGTGGACCGAAAAGTCACGACCTGACCCGGCCCGGCACGAGCCGGAAGTTATCGGCGAGGCCTAATCCGACCTGTATCAAAACCGAATAGCCCGGCTAGCCTGTCAGGTCCGAAAAAATGATTAGGGCTTGAAAATTATTTTAAGAGTTTTAGAAAAAAGCACATAAGCAAACCAACGCTGACCTGAAAGACCGGCTGGCTTCAAAAGATTGGCCGGCACAGCAGACCCGTCGAGGTTTAAGCACCAACTTCCTCTATACTTTTATGTCGTCGCAAAATATGTTCCTTTAAATGATTCTTCCTAAATGTTTGATATTCACATGGATCACAGTTAAACTTATCTGAAGCATCAACTTCCTCTATATTTTTATGTCGTCTCAAGATATGTCTCTTTAGATCACCTTTAGTAAATGTTTGATATTCACATTGACCACATTTAAACTTATATAAAGCATCAACTTCCTCTATATTTTTATGTCGTCGCAAAATATGTGCCTTTAGATTGCATTTCGTAAGTGTTTGAAATTCACATTGGTCACACTTAAACCTATCTGAAGCATCAACTTCCTCTATATTTTTATGTCGTCTCAAAATATGTTTCTTTAGATCACCTTTCGTAAATGTTTGATATTCACATTGACCACACTTAAACTTATCTGAAGCATCAACTTTCTCCATATTTTTATGATGTCTCAAGATATGTCTCTTTAAATTACCTTTCGTAAATGTTTGATATTCACATTGACTACATTTAAACTTATATGAAGCGTCAACTTCCTCTATATTTGTATGACGTCTTAAACTATGTATCTTTAAATGATCCTTCCTAAATGTTTGATATTCACATTGATCACACTTAAACTTATCTGAAGCATCAACTTCCTCTATATTTTTATGTCGTCTCAAAATATGTTTCTTTAGATCACCTTTCGTAAATGTTTGATATTCACATTGACCACACTTAAACTTATCTGAAGCATCAACTTTCTCCATATTTTTATGATGTCTCAAGATATGTCTCTTTAGATCACCTTTCGTAAATGTTTGATATGCACATTGACCACATTTAAACTTATATGAAGCGTCAACTTCCTCTATATTTTTATGTCGTCGCAAAATATGTGAATTTAGATTGCATTTCGTAAGTGTTTGAAATTCACATTGGTCACACTTAAACTTATCTGAAGCATCAACTTCCTCTATATTTTTATGTCGTCGCAAAATATGTGCCTTTAGATTGCATTTCGTAAGTGTTTGAAATTCACATTGGACACACTTAAAAATATCTGAAGCACCAATTTTCTCTATATTTTTATGATGCCTCAAGATATGCACCTTTAAACAATAACTGGAAAGTGTTTGATGTTCACATTGATCACACCTAAACTTATTTGTTGCATCGACTTCCTCTGTATTTGTATGACGTCTTAAAATATGTATCTTTAAATGATCCTTCCTAAATGTTTGATATTCACATTGATCACAGTTAAACTTATATGAAACGTCAACTTCCTCTATATTTTTATGTTGTCGCAAAATATGTTTCTTTAAATTAGATTTTATAACTGTTTGATATTCACATTGATCACACGTAAACTTATCTGAAGCATCAACTTCCTTTATATTTTTATGTCGTCCCAAAATATGTATCTTTAAACCACATTTCCTAATTGTTTGATATTCACATTGATCACACGTAAACTTATCTGAAGCATCAACTTCCTCTATATTTTTATGTCGTCCCAAAATATGTATCTTTAAACCACATTTCCTAATTGTTTGATATTCACATTGATCACACGTAAACTTATCTGAAGCATTAACTTCCTCTATATTTTTATGTCGTCCCAAAATATGTTTCTTTAAACCACATTTCCTAATTGTTTGATATTCACATTGATCACACTTAAACTTATCTGAAGCATCAACTTCCTCTATATTTTTATGTCGTCCCAAAATATGTTTCTTTAAACCACATTTCCTAATTGTTTGATATTCACATTGATCACACTTAAACTTATCTGAAGCATCAACCTTCTCTACATTTTTATGTCGATGCAAAATATGTTTCTCTAGATAACTTTTTGCTAGTGTTTGATATTCCCACTGACCACACTGGTGTCCTTGATCGATGCCGCCAATTGCCATACTAAAAAAAATAAACAAAATATTGAATTAACTCGAAATTACACATTGTAACTATTTTTCGTAGTTAACCTTAATTATTAGGAGAAAGTGGTTTTGGGTTTCGTCATATTGTAATACTTTTTTAAAAAACAAAATTTGTGCGCAAAATTTGTACAGAAGATTGCATCTTTCATCAACTGTACAATGGACATACTACATAAAATCCCTAAATATAATTTGATGGGCCCTCTTATTTCCAGGGTGGGACCCTGGCGCCTCTGCTGCGTGTAAGTTGAAAAACAGTATTATAGATAAGACTTTTTCCAATACAGACCTCATAACATCTAATTAAACGATCTATGAAAATATTCGGAAAAATTATTGGACACGTCGGAAAATGACAAAAAAGTGATACCAATTAAAAAAAAACTATAAACGTTTTAGAAAAGAGTTTCAAATAAATAATTTTACAATAAAGAACAAATTCCGATAGAAAAAAATTGCGGCGGCTGGTGAAAATTGAGTATGGGTGGGCGCCGATCTAGATACGCAAAAATAAGTTCATGGGGAAGATTCTAATTTTTGAGGAAGTAGTAAAATACATGGCTTATAAATTCATATCGTAAACGTTATTTATTAGCTAGGAAAAATGGCCTCGAAATGACTCATGGTTCTTTATTTTGGTAGGATGCTGATAAATACCTACAAAACCTGTTGTTGCTCAATTGGAATTCATTCCTGATGCAGTATTTTAAAATAATAAACACAGGAAATAGAACAATACATGTCTAATTTCATTCGCATTATAGTTATTTTTTACATAGGAACTATTGGAAAAACGGCGTGTAAAGGTTCTGCTTTCCGTTCAATAAGTGTGTCAACTTTAGATCAGGCAGCGGACTACCGAAGTTCTTAATTTTTAGTTTGTGTGAGCATAAAAAATTTACATTTAATATCTACACTGCTAGCACTATTTATATTAATTTTAAACGGTAAATTATTGTACACAATTCAACGCACAAACGTCCGCACTGCACGAAAAGAAACCACTGCGTAAGAACGTAAAACACAAGTTCTACTGATATTGTTTGATAGCAGATATAAGAGTTTGGTGGCAGTAATATAACATTTCAGATGTGCTGATAGGAGATGGGCTATGGAAAGTTTTAGGCCCCGCTCCTGTCACCGTACGGCTTTGCCGATTACCGCGAAGCAAATGCGGATCAACGTCCAGCGTGTTTTCAGTCACACAGCGTGTTCAGTATGAGCCATGCGAGATCGCTGATTTTACGCGATTGTCATAGCGGAGAGGCCGCAGATAATTCGGTACTCCCGGAGAGCACAATAGGTATATGATGGAGCGCGGTTTCGCAAGATAAAGGAGGTTGTAAGAGAGTTACAGGCAGTGTTAAGCATGTTTCTCGATGAACTCAACATAATAAAAGAAAATGTATCGTATTTTCGTAAGACGGGAGGGGCGCGCGACCTTAAGGAGAAGCAAACACGGGTGGAACTGCAACTTAGCGTACTTAAATTAAGTTTTCAAATATTTAAAGAGCCTATTTAAATATTTATATTTATATTGTTACTTTAAAATAATTGTACAGGTAAACAAAAATACACTAAAAAAGCTATATGCGCCCCCATTTTGTCCGGGATGAAACTAGTACCCATCCCACATTGAAACGGTGTACTCACGAAAAACGCAATTCTCCTCACTA
Source organism: Polydrusus cervinus (assembly GCA_935413205.1). Taxonomy (NCBI): domain Eukaryota; kingdom Metazoa; phylum Arthropoda; class Insecta; order Coleoptera; family Curculionidae; genus Polydrusus; species Polydrusus cervinus. Next base: position 1,690,516 of record OW284518.1, read on the forward strand.
GTTGCGTTTTATATATTTACCTCCTTATGGGTAATGCATTTCAGTGAGAGTTAAAGGAAGAATAGATGCCCTCAAAGGTACTATTCTCTTAATGTACGTTACTGAGCTACCAAGCTAAACAAACACAGTAATTAAAAACTATAATTTGCATATTGTATTGTTTTTGGCCGTTTTTAAGAAAAAAGTAGCAATTAGAGATACTTACATGCTTTGGTTTTGTTCAAGATCTTCCGTTTTAAGGTCGATTTCCTCATTTTTAATTATCCATTCATCATAGACAATGTCAGATGTTTGTTTAGCTCCTCTTGCATTTTCAGTGGTTTCAATTTTGACTGGCACCTTCAAATATTTAGAATAACAATTTTCTGATCTGAAAAATAAAACCAATAAAGGTTTGCTTAAGTGGGTATATCCTTATAAGTTTTCAATAGTGATGTAAAATGCTTGATTCAGAGGTTTTTTCCAGGAAAATTTCTAGCTAAACAACATCTGATTAGTGAAATAATTATATTTTTCAGAACGACGCCGATTTAAACTCTTAAATGTTGATTTGCATTTAAATTTTAATATGTCATTGTGCCTAACGTTGAGTCAAAAAATCAATATTAATAAAAGGGCAGCCGAAAAAAATCCAAAAATAACATTTTGGAATTTTCTACCTTGTTTTTATTTTTATTTTGCAACCAAACACTTTTAAAAGGTAGGTAAACTTTTTTAAAATCTGGTGTTTTATTTATTTATTCAAACTGTTATTACAATATTATAGAACAACTTAGAATATACAGATTGATTAAAATATTTTAAACCTTTATAAAGCACATACTTAAGTGTTGAAACACCTTTGAGTGCCATAATAAGATACTTAAAACTAAAGTTTAAAAACAAATTTAACACAGATGCTGATTGCTTAGTCACTGTAACTGACTTTCAAAATATGGGAATCCTACATACATATTTTTTATAGTACCCATAGCTACTCAAATACTAATTGAAAAAAATTATAATTTTTAATAATAAAATTTTTACAGGCTTTATTGAATTTATTCCTATTCCTTAAGTTTCTTATTTCCTGGGGGTATTATATTATAGACTTTAGGTCCTATGTAGCTGATAAACCTCAAATTAACGTTGTTTTAATTAATGTGTATATATTTATTTCCATCTGCTCTATTACGAGTGTTGTAAATATGATCTATATTTATTTACACAAAATAAATATAGATCATATTTACAACACTCGTAACAGTGGCGGCTCGTCAGGTGAAGTAGGCCAAAAAAATATAACCAGAACAAAAGTTTTTCGACAATATTAAATATTAATGAACCAAAGCAGCTACCATTTTAGCCCTTAAAAATAATTATGTTCGAATTAATAATATTAATTTAATCCGAATGTAGCTATGCATAAAAGGGCCACGGTTAACTCCGATGGACAATAATTATAAACACTCGTGCATTTTGGCGCGCCCCAGCCGACCGTGTCCGTTCCCGCTCAAAGCAAGTGAAGACCCAACGCCCAACATAGCTTTGATATTCACCGTTGATATGGTTACGTGACGTCAGTCACGCAAACAGCATGAAACAATTTGCATTATGATGAAGGACAATTTAAAAATAGATCAGTTGTTTGCAATAACATTGTTTTAGCATTGGTTCGCCTAACCTTAAGGTATTTATTTTGAGACTTCGCGAAATTTACGATTATAGATATCGTTTTTACGTGATTTACTGTGTGATTAAAAAGTTTTGTTATTATTTTTCAGTTAATTCAGTAGTGTACGTACCTACTTAGTTGTGTGTTTTAAAAATGAACCCAATTAATGACATAGTTTGGAATTTGTTGGAAACTCCATTCAGTCGTTGGACAGATGAGGATAAGAGAGACGTTTTGTTACACGGGTTTTTAGTCAATGTTTGTTTAAGTACCCGTACTATACCTAGCTCTTCACCATTTTTTAAGACCGCGAGCCGCCACTGACTCGTAATAGAGCAGATGGTAATAAATAAATACCCGTTAATTACAACAACGTTAATTAATATTATTCCAAAAGTTTCCATTTTTATAAATAAATGAACAAATAGTGAACATGAATACCTATAGTTTTAATGTTACCTACATATTTATTTTAGAGAACAGTAAATGGGATGGATCTAACCGATGTTTTTTGTAATTCATTTTAAGTATAAACTTTTGAATTATATTTAGTTTATAGAGACAATTATTATACAGCCCACACCATACCAAGATAATAATAATCTCAATAATTGTTCTGCTTAGAAATTCTCTTAAAAGAGAGAAAATAATTTATATATTTATACAATCCCAAGATATTTTATATACGGAACTTCATTTACTTCATGACCATCAATTAAAATGTTTGAATAATCTGGTCAATATTTTAATATTATTTTTTAAGTTGGAATTTGCATATGTTGCATATTTTATAATTTCATAAATTATTCACTTCAATTTGATATTTATAGTAATTATTTTTAGCCTTATTTATTAATTTATTGAGATAATTACAATATACTTTCTATTCCCTTTCATAAATGCACTGTAGTTTCTTAACAGTCTTTTTTTCATTTTATCTTTATGCCTAATTGAAGTGCCAAGACCAGAAGTAATCCATTTTTTAAGTTTTTTATGATCGCCAACCACAACATTAAAAACAGTAGTAGATTCCTTTAGTAGTTTAAGGTATAAAAAATAAAGTTTTTTGTTGCAACCTCAGGATCATTTACATCCACAACATCTGACCAATCCTGGCCACCCAGCAATAGTTTAAACTTATCTAAATCAACCCTGGTCCTGGTGATTGTACCAGGTGTGTCTATATTTACATTATTATTAGCAGCATTAGTTTTTTTCATTTTTATATAAAAATACACGGTAAAGTTAAAACTCTCTGAGACAAGAACAAAGGTCGGCAAGTTTCCCGTGGCTTAGCACCACAAAGATTCCTAATCACTCGTTTCTGCAGCACAAATACAAAAATAAAATATTTTAGTTGTGGATGTTGTGGTTTCAACCTCTGATTTACAAATATGTGATCTAAACATAAATATGGGTTTGCGAACAAGTAACCGAGTTTATATATAGTAGATGTATCCAAGTCCAGCCATGGATACCAGATAATAAGTCACATCAACATCATTAAGATTTAAAATGTCACCCATAAATATTTCAAAGTTATTATTGGTGTTCAAATAAAGATACTATTACACATCACTTAATAAGTTGTGTTTTTAGAATCAGTGGAAGTTTAGAGACAATAGAAAAGTTATTCTACCTATTGTAGCTAACAATGAAGGTAGTTTATGAAAAATCAACATTAATATTCGATTTTACTAAGATTAAGACTTCATCATTTCTATTATAGTCTGCTTTGTTATAGAATGTATTATAGTAAAAGTAAATAAATTCCAAAGGTACTCACCTAGCCCCATGTCCTTCAAAATCTCTAATGTCCAGCTCTTTATTTTTAATTATCAAGTCTTGCATTTCCTTAAAATCATTTAGTGTTTGATTGGTTTCAATTTTTACCAGGGCCTCGTTCTGTGTGGAAATACATTCCTTGTGTCTGTGGAATATAAAACATTTAATTTCCCATTTAATATTATTACATAAACATTGAACACTTCCAGAAATAGCCAGAGAGAAGATGAACATTTATTTATTTTGAAAGCATCAACAGCTAAAAGCCAAGCACTCAACTTAAACTAATAGTCAGGTAACAATACAAAGCTATAAAAAACAATAACGATTAGCTTAGCAAAAAAAGTATGAATAACACAGAAACATATATGTGCAGATCTAGTATTGACCAAGACTATTTAATAACATCTCATTATTAGATTAATAGTGAGATTACAGAAGACCTACAGGACAACTTGCAGATGTTTCTATATTATCAATATCATCGTAAAAACTTAACTCAATCATTAAAATAGACTTTATGCAAAGCTGTTCTTTTTAGAGGTATATCTATATCATGGATGAAGTAGCTACCTAGATTTAATATTTCAAGTTCTATGTGTACAGGACATTAGGTGCTGAATATTTGCCTATAATTATTTATATTTAAATTATTTTCTATACACCAAACTATAGTTTCTTTAAGGTAATAATTAAAGAAATACTTTACACATATATCTAGTAAGGACCCACCTGGCTTCACATTCTTCCAAATATTCCTTAATGTCCTGTTCTTCATTTTCGATTTTCAAGTCTTGAATCTTCTCATCCATTTTTTGTTTAATCAGTTTTTACCTTTTTACTGGATTAAAATGGCATTAAATAATATAAAATACAGTATGACAAAACTGGCCAATGTAATAAACAACGAATGATGATGGGAGTGATGGGACGAGTCGGAGTCGATGGGTAAATTCAAATTGGTATGAAGGTTGGGGAGACGTACAAAAGTTCGTTGGACAAAAGTGTACAAGATGCGATGCGATGACAGATAAACATTAGTGATGGAGAACTATCGATAGTTTTGACTTTACTATCGATAGTAAGGTAGTATTCAGTTGTAAAAGATTTTAAGGGATTGGGGGCAACGAATACTTATTAAGAAGTCCTTAATCGGACCAAAATTTTGTATCTAACACAACGCCTTTTTATGGGACCAAAAACTATCGATATATCGAACCCTACCCACTATCGATAGTTCTCCACCGTAGAGATGTCCAGAATGGAATCGATTTATTTCAACCGACGCATCGAAACAGTTGAATCGATTCAGTAAATATGAATCGTTTAACTTTCCTTGGGAAAACGAATAAAGCAATTTTTTCTGACAAAATGTATAAAGCTAAATAGCAATATTTTTGTTATTTATTATTATGTTTATTTTCTTTCAGACAAAAATCCTGTAGTTACCTACTTGATTTTGTTACAGGAATTATTTTTATTCTGCAATACATTTAAAAAAAAACATGTCTTCGGTTTAATTTATAACAAAATTAACTCCCATAAAATTCCATCTTCTTTAATCAATTTTTTCCGATTATTGAATCGATTAATTATAGCATCATGGATATCTCCATTTTGTACCCATCTTCTCTATTTTATTTAACTTTGGGAATACTAGCAACAAAGATTGTTAGACCAACAATTGCCACTACATTGCCCTCTATCTACTTTGTATTTATGATAAAACTGAAACTTTGGACATTTTGTGGATTTTATAATTTAAATTTCTTCTGCACGGATTAAGTTTTAATAAGAATGTTTATCTACTGATTATAAGCGTCAACATTGTCACTCTATTTTTGATTTCGTAGAAAGAAAACATGCCTCTCGTAAGTTTTTTTTTCGGGATTAAAATATTCTTCAAACTTTTGGATTATTTTCCAAAATTTATATTTTATTTTGGATTATAATCCATGTTGCTTTCGGGTTTTATATATGTAAAGTTATTGTATATTTTAAGAGCTCTATCCCCAATGCATGAAAGCAAAACTGATGCTTTATAAGATGATTCTTCGCCATTTGATTTTGTAGCAAGCAAATGCAGAATGCAGCTGAAATTTTTGTTTGAAAAAACGCCAGTTTACAGCCAAGCTTCCCTCTTACAACATTGGACTTGGCGGAGGAATGTTAACCGCCGAGTGCTGAACAGGGTCAGGTTGCGTAGACTCACGAGTCTCGGGCATTTTAAAGTCACTTTGAAATTTTTTTAGCATTCACTATACTTTAATCACTAGTAATACACCAGAGTAATCTTTAAGAACTAATCTTATTCTCTTTTAATTGTTCGTGAAGGCATGGATTTGCAAGTAAGTATATATAAATAAATAAATAAAATAGCTTTAATTGTCTAGCAGTACATTGATATACTATTTACAAGACAATATACTTAGCCTAGTTATCCTATAACTATACATACCTACATAATTTTGTATATTATTTTTAAATACCCAATATTATCTTCCTAATTTCATTTTTATTTGTAAAAAATAGATCTATTTTGTTAGACAATGAATGGTAACTTGTGCACATGCTGTGTATTGGGGATTTATGTAGAATGTTTGTGTTTGGGGTATGCAAGTAAAATAAATTGTTTTTTGGTCGTAGATTTAGGCTCGGAGCATAGAAATTAATTTGACTGAGTAGATATGATGAGTCAATTTTATTATTACATAATTTATATATTGTGTGAATTTGGTGATATTTATGTCGATCTCCAATAGTATTTATTTTGCTGTCAAGTAAAATTGTGCCATTATAACCCCTTGGAAGATAGATGTTATCCACTTTGTATGCTAAGTACTTTAATAGTCTACGCTGCACAGCCTCTAGTTCCATTTTGTATTTCGCGTAGTAGGGGGTCCACACAACACTGTACTCAAGTTTGGACCTTACATCGGCAAAATACAGAGTTTTAATGGTTTCAATATTGGTGAAATGTTTGCAAACACGAAATATAAATCCTAGCATCCTTATGGCAGAGTTAAAAGTATTTTACTTAGAACAACCTGCCAAATGTCATTGATAAAGAGAACAAAAAGCAGCGGAGCGAGAACGTCTCCCTGAGGCACACCACTAGTCTGCGTAAAAGTTTTAGATGTATGTCCTTGACATTCAACAAATAGATTTCTATTTTGTAAATACGATTTTAACAGACTCAATAGTTGACTATTAAAACCTAACACTTGAAGTTTATGCAATAGTAATTGATGGTCAACACTGTCAAATGCCTTTGAAATGTCCATGTATATAATGTCAACCTGACCATGATGATCAAGCTCATTGCTTACAAACTCGGTAAGTTCGGACAGATTGGTTGATGTGGACTTTGCGTCAAGAAACCCATGTTGACACGGATTTATTAACGGTCGAACATGAAATATAATTTCGTCATACACACACATCTCAAAGACCTTCGCAAAGTTTGATATTAGTGCAATTGGTCTATAATTTTCTATTTTGGTTTTTGATCCTGATTTATGCACAGGGCATATTTTAGTATGCTTCCATTTATCAGAAAATTGACATGTTTTTAAAATAAAGTTAAATATTACATACAGGGGATCTATGAAAATGTGCCGACAGTCTTTTAAAAGAAATGCAGGTATACCATCCACGCCACAGGATGCCTTTGGCTTTAGTCTTTCAAGTGCAGAGGGAATGTTGGTCTTTGTTATATGGGATACCGATATACTGCTATTGCTTGAATTAGTCTGCGTTTGCATACAGTCTGCATTAAGGTTTGAGTCATTAAAGGAAGAACTAAATAATTTTGAAAATGATTCCACTATATCTTCTTGGTTGTCAATTTCCTGATCTTTGTAGGTTAGGACAGCGGGTATCTTATTTGCTTTGATTGAACATGAGACCAAATTTTTTTTGGGTCATTATAGTTATTGATGTTTGAATATTTTTTATATATTCCCGGTGTGCCAACCTAATTTGTTTCTTAATAATTTTACGCATGGTCTTATAGTTATTAATATTCATAGGTGAAGGTTGAGTTTTAATTTTAATATATAAAAACATTGTTTATTTTATTTTAATGGGTACCTGCTTTTGGGTATTTCTAGTTCAGATTAGCCTAGAGATAACTATTCTAAGTTAACCATCACAATGGTCTACCTGTGTCCCAATGCAAAAGATAGATGCACTACTGTGTGCTTTTACCGCTAAACTGCTTCCTATGGAAAATTAAATTTTTGGTTTTTTCAAATATCTCCGGAAGAAATCGGAATTTTTTAATTTCTCACGGGCCTTAAATCCAAATTATCCAATTTAACCTTTGCTGTATATTTTAGTTTCCGAGATCTCAATGGCGAAGATCGAATTCGGACACCCTATACAGTCCTAAACCATCAATTACAATTTATCATTTATCTAAATCAGGGGTTCTTAAAAGTGGGTGATAACGCCCCTTTCTGCGTTGGGGCTTTTAGAGGGTCGGTAAAAGGCTGTAGAGGAAATTGGGGGCGTTAAGGAGGTCTAGGCCTTGTTCTAACGTGTTCAGTACGAATTCGGCCACACACAGGAAGTAAATGAGTAGGTACACTGAGGGAAGATTCTTGCTGTCCTTATAAAAATCTTTATACCGCTTATAAAGAAAAATGCTAACATAGGGGACAAAAGAAAAACTACCTGAGACAGTAAAATCCATTTGGCTTTAATTTCTTTGCTGTAGTAATAAAGTCACTTTATAAAGAATGATCACTTAGCTCAAGTAAACAAAAATGTTGGATTAGCAAAGTAACTGACCATCGGCTATAAAGAGACTTTGCTAGAACAATAAAGATACTTTTCTACGCCATCTGCATCGTTATTGAAACAAGAATTTTTTTTTCAATATCAGTATAACATTTTGCTATATTAGAAAGATTTTTTTATTTATTTCAAGAAAGTTACTTTGCTGCGTCAGAATGTACCATCGCGCCGATAAAAAACTGGGACAGGAAATTTTTCTATTTTCTCCTAGACTATTAAGAATAATTTTACATCAAGCCTGGTACCAGTAAAATGTCATGAAAATTTGCATGTCAATAAAGATTGTCACTTTATGATTGACTCGTCAAACATACAATCATATATTATTTGTAAGTATGCCACAATTAACCCCCCAGCAAAAGGCAATTATTTATAGTCGGTTGCGAGATAGTGTTGCTATTAGGGATATTGCAGATGAACTGGGAGTAAGCAAGAATACCGTGCTATTGGCAAAACAAAAAATAGCAAGACATGGGACTATTATTAGGAATGCAGGTTCTGGTCCCCCTAAAATTTCTACTGATGATCATGATAGAAGACTGGTTAATTATCTAAGGGATCATCCCTTCGAAACTGCAATCAAGGCAAAAGAAGAGACGAATTTTCCAGGTTCTGCAAATACCGCTAGAGACAGGGTTCGAAATTCCGATATACGAAGCCGTTGTGCTGCCAATAAAACTTTTTTAACGGAAATAAATAAACAGGGCAGGTTAGAATTTGCACATGAATATATTAATCAAATAAATTTATGGGAAACAGTTATATTTTCTGACGAGAAAACTTTTCAGTCATGCAATAATGGGAGAATTCGGGTGTATAGGCCTTCCGGCATGCGGTATGATGAGAGATACACCCACAAAACCAACCAAAGTGGGCGTTTCTCCATAAATGTTTGGGGCTGGATTAGCGCTAGAGGACCAGGACTTTGCCAAATCGTCGAAGGAAGACTAACTGCAGTAGTATACGTTAATATACTAAACGAAGTGATGATACCATCGGTAAACGCTGTATACGGTCAAAATTACACATTTCAGCATGATAATGCTCCAATACACACAGCGCGCATTGTACAAAATTTTCTCCAAGAAAATAACATAGCAGTTCTTCCCTGGGCTTCGAAGAGTAACGATTTGAACCCGATAGAAAACATTTGGGGTGCCATGGTCAAATCTATGTATAAACATGATTTTCAACCTAGAAACAGGGATGAATTACGTCATAGGATAAATCAAGCTTGGGATGAAATAACTGTCGAATTATGTAGAAACTTAGTTTTAAGTATGCCACAAAGGCTCCAAAAAGTAATAAACAGAAATGGTTCTATGACCAAATATTAATTTTGTGTTGTTTTGACAAACTTTGTGTTCGCAATTTTTTTCTTTTTATTAAATGTATTTTATTACCTGTATTAGCTTTATTTATTATTTTGTGGTAATGGTAAATATAATAATTTATAAAATATTTGACTTTAAAAAAATCTAATAAATTTACTTTATCCATATTATATGATGTCTCTCAAATTTAACCACCCCGTATCGAAAAATACAAAACATTCCATTATGTAACCTAGGTTACTTTTTAAATTTTGTTGTTGTTGTTTGTAGTTAATGGCTCTGCTCCTTTACGGGCAATTTGCCAGCTCATTCGTGGCGAGGTGATCTTGTCTGGTTTTTCACCATATCATCCCCGCGAGTTGTAGTTTTGTGCTGTGGAGTAAGAATAACCGCCACCGGGGTTGGTTACCCGATCTTGGTTTTAAAAATTAGAACGATATGTCTATTACTTTATAAGATGAGGTGTTATTTTGTACAATACATCAAAGCATAAATACAGTTGACTTTTAGCTTGCTGAAAAAAGAGAAAAAAAAAATTAATAAAAATTTATAATTCACATTTTTCATAGTTTTATTTGGTTGTAGGTTAAGAATCTTATTAATATTTTAATTCTGAGTTCTGTGAGACATGACAGAATAATGGCGATATTAAGAGGGGGTTGAAGCCCAGAACTGACCAGTTCCTGATAAACATCGAAATTAGGAATGGAATTAATTGGGCACTCTAGGAAAATATGTTCTAGTGACTCTTCTAAGCCACATTCGCAATATGGGTCTGTTTTGATGTTAATTTTATAGAGGTGCGAAGATGTCAGGCAGTGACCTGTGCGCATTCTTATTATTGTCGTGATGTGTTTGCGATCAACAAACTCAAAATCATCAAACCATCTCTTTTTGGGGAAGGAGGATATTATCCTTGAGTAAAATATCCCTTTAGATTTTAATGTGTCCTGCCAGAATGTGTTGTGTTCGTCATTAATTTTTTCTTTGATAATATTAACTATTTCTGACCTGTCTAAGTTCATTTGTAATGGAGCATTTAGGCTGGCGCCTATTTTAGCTAACTTGTCCACTTTATCATTACCTTTTATATGCGCGTGTCCTGGGATCCATGCAATAAAATAAATTTTTAAATTTTGAATGTTTTTCCTTTTTAGCTCTAGACACCTTTTATAGTCTAGGGGATATGTATTTCTTACATTGTTTTTGTAAATCTCTTGTCCCAGTTTTTTATCGGCACAATAGTACCTACTTACTTCAGGAACTCTTTTTTAGCTACGGTAGCAAGTAAGCATTGCTGTAATAGTAAAGTGGTTTATTATGACAGCACCACTTATTTGCTATAATATGTGGGGTGTGGCCCAAAAAAGAAGCCGTATATTTTGTTGAATTTTTAATATACTCTAGAGAACATATTATGCTTAATAACACATTTATATAAACCAAGTTTTTTAATTTGGATACGTAAGTTTCAAAAAATTTTGATTTATTTAAAATTGTGTTATTAAAAATAATATTTTCCATGCTATATCAAAAATTAAACATAGTATAAAGCTTATTTTTCAGGTAACTTCATCATATTTTATATCATGCAACTCCCCACGTCTGAATAGGTTGTCAAAGATTTGAAACTAAAAAAAAAATGTTCTCTTTATTATTTAATACAACAGAAAACAACACTTCATAACCTAAAAATAGTTTCAGTTTAAGCTGCTTAAAAAAACAATAATATTTTACTGCTTTTTTCGTTGAGTGGTTAAAACATATCTTATTAAAAAATATCTGTTCACTTTAAATTTAAACAAATATCCAAAAGGGAATGCCGAAAAAACTTTTTTCTGCATCTAGCCCGAATATAAGGTAAAATAATAATTACATTGTATTTTATTTAGAAAAAGAAAGTATTTTACTATTGAGATATTTCTTAAAATCTTCCTTTTAAAAATCATACCGTGTTTAAAACTTTGGTAAGTTGTATTTTAGTTTATGGACTTTTAATATGAATAGCATTTGCTAAAGAATTACTAATTTTCTTTTTTCTAAAACTTGACTCACACAAAAATTATTATTAAATAAACAACAGTTTAACTAAACACATAACATAAAAAAATTAACATAAAACTAAAATAACTTTGGTCTTTTAACACTGATATTAAAAATCTACACTGTCATTGATGTCACAATCCAATAAAGTACTGCACACTGGAAATATTTTTGAGCCTAGACAATGTTTATTAGAAAAAATGAGTCATAATGGTCACCAACAACAGCCACCGATGCGGCGATTTTACTTTATGAAGGAACGAGCATCTAAATATCAGAAAAAATGAATACCTGAAGACATGTGGAGACAGGAACGGGACGACTGATGCTCAATATAAAAATTGACCCAATCAGACTAAATTTGTCACCACGAAATAATCCGATTCGAACCGAACAGTTACGATTTTTCCAATTCCAACAAAAAATTTTGCTACCTCTTTAAACACGCTTTAGAGCGCTAGAAAAGATTTTTTTCAAAAGCAGCAAACTGCATTACTTCCTCAGCAAAGCAAATAGTAGTCCTAGAAAATAATTTTTTATAAATACTTACTTAGCTGTTATCATAATGTAAGTTTTCTATAATAGCAAAGGGCTTTGTAACGGGTGTAAAGAGTTTTCAGGTAAATTGTTTCTTTTGCAATAAGAAATTCATTTTGCTATCGTAGGTTGAAAATTTAATATTACAGCCAAAATAATCTTAGCAAAGAATTTCTTGCTGAAGCTTTTCTCAGTGTAGGGTTTCCATAAAGATTTTTTGAAATCCAGGACAAATGTGTTTTGAAATCCGGACCGTACCGAAAAATACATTATAAATTATTTATTTAAATTCAAACTCAAACTCAAATATGCTTTATTGTCCGAGATTTGTATAATCCTATTGACAAAGCCAACAACTTAGTGTGTATTAACTTTTACTTATTTATAAATAAACATAAAGTATAAGAAAAGTTAGGTATTATATACCTATATAGTAATCGGTATGTTTATCGAAATATAGAAAAATTCTCCATATTGTTTAATTAGAGAAAAAGCTGGTTTTTTCGAACCGTTTTTCCAGTGAAACAAGCTTAAAATTTTTACCATTAAATACCAAATAAATTTAAGCAAAAGCAAAATTGAATTCATTTTAAGGCGGTAAAAGATTGCTGGAATTGGCCGAATAAAATGCGATTAAAAACAGGACCTTCTCTTACCAGGTTTTAAGACAAACCCCAGCGGGGCGTTGCCTCGTTGCTGTGTCCTATATATAATTATTTTTACTGTTACTATTATTATTACGCTTAATTCTTATTACACAAACTTATCTAAAGCATCAACTTCCTCTATATTCTTATGACGTCTTAAAATATGCATCTTTAAATCACCATTCCAAATTGTTTGATATTCACATTGACCTTAAACTTATAGGAAGCGTCAACTTCCTCTATAGTTTTATGTTGTCGCAAAATATGTTTCTTTAAATTAAATTTGTAAAATGTTTGAAATTCACATTGGCCACACTTAAACTTATCTGAAGCATCAACTTCCTCTATATTTTTATGTCGTCGCAAAATATGTTCCTTTAGAGAACCTTTCGTTAATGTTTGATATTCACATTGACCACACTTAAACTTATCTGAAGAAACAACTTCCTCTATATTTTTATGTCGTCGCAAAATATGTTTCTTTAGATCACCTTTCGTAAATATTTGATATTCACATTGACCACACTTAAACTTATATGAAGCGTCAACTTCCTCTATATTTGTATGACGTCTTAAACTATGTATCTTTAAATGATCATTCCTAAATGTTTGATATTCACATTGATCACACTTAAACTTATCTGAAGCATCTACTTTCTCTATATTTTTATGTCGTTGTAAATTATGTTTCTTTAAATTAAATTTGTAAAATGTTTGAAATTCACATTGGCCACACTTAAACTTATCTGAAGCATCAACTTCCTCTATATTTTTATGTCGTCTCAAAATATGTTTCTTTAGATCACCTTTCGTAAATGTTTGATATTCACATTGACCACACTTAAACTTATCTGAAGCATCAATTTCCTCTATATTTTTATGACTTCTCAAAATATGCCTCTTTAAACCACATTTCCAAATTGTTTGATATTTGCATTGACCACACTTAAACTTATCTGAAGCATCAACTTCCTCTATATTTTTATGTCGTCCCAAAATATGTTTCTTTAGGTGTCCTTTCGAAAGTGTTTGATACTCACATTGACCACACTTAAACTTATCTGAAGGATCAACTTCCTCTATATTTTTATGTCGTCGCAAAATATGTTCCTTTAGAGAACCTTTCGTTAATGTTTGATATTCACATTGACCACACTTAAACTTATCTGAAGGAACAACTTCCTCTATATTTTTATGTCGTCTCAAAATATGTTTCTTTAGATCACCTTTCGTAAATGTTTGATATTCACATTGACCACACTTAAACTTATCTGAAGCATCAATTTCCTCTATATTTTTATGACGTCTCAAAATATGCCTCTTTAAACCACATTTCCAAATTGTTTGATATTCACATTGACCACACTTAAACTTATCTGAAGCATCAACTTCCTCTATATTTGTATGTTGTCCAAAAATATGTATCTTTAGGTGTCTTTTCGAAAGTGTTTGATATTCACATTGACCACACTTAAACTTATCTGAAGCATCAACTTCCTCTATATTTTTATGTCGTCCCAAAATATGCCTCTTTAGGTGTCCTTTCAAAAGTGTTTGATATTCACATTGACCACACTTAAACTTATCTGAAGCATCAATTTCCTCTATATTTTTATGACGTCTCAAAATATGCCTCTTTAAACCACATTTCCAAATTGTTTGATATTTGCATTGACCACACTTAAACTTATCTGAAGCATCAACTTCCTCTATATTTTTATGTCGTCCCAAAATATGTCTCTTTAGGTGTCCTTTCGAAAGTGTTTGATATTCACATTGACCACACTTAAACTTATCTGAAGCATCAACTTCCTCTATATTTGTATGTTGTCCAAAAATATGTATCTTTAGGTGTCTTTTCGAAAGTGTTTGATATTCACATTGACCACACTTAAACTTATCTGAAGCATCAACTTCCTCTATATTTTTATGTCGTCCCAAAATATGTCTCTTTAGGTGTCCTTTCGAAAGTGTTTGATATTCACATTGACCACACTTAAACTTATCTGAAGCATCAACGTCGTCTATATTTTTATGTCGTCGCAAATTATGTTTCTTTAAATCAAATTTGTTAAATGTTTGATATTCACATTGACCACACTTAAACTTATCTGAAGCATCAACTTCCTCTATATTTTTATGTCGTCCCAAAATATGTCTCTTTAGGTGTCCTTTCGAAAGTGTTTGATATTCACATTGACCACACTTAAACTTATCTGAAGCATCAATTTCCTCTATATTTTTATGACGTCTCAAAATATGCCTCTTTAAATCACATTTCCAAATTGTTTGATATTCACATTGACCACACTTAAACTTATCTGAAGCATCAACTTCCTCTATATTTTTATGTCGTCCCAAAATATGTCTCTTTAGGTGTCCTTTCGAAAGTGTTTGATATTCACATTGACCACACTTAAACTTATCTGAAGCATCAATTTCCTCTATATTTTTATGTTGTCCAAAAATATGTATCTTTAGGTGTCTTTTCGAAAGTGTTTGATATTCACATTGACCACACTTAAACTTATCTGAAGCATCAACTTCCTCTATATTTTTATGTCGTCCCAAAATATGTCTCTTTAGGTGTCCTTTCGAAAGTGTTTGATATTCACATTGACCACACTTAAACTTATCTGAAGCATCAATTTCCTCTATATTTTTATGTTGTCCAAAAATATGTATCTTTAGGTGTCTTTTCGAAAGTGTTTGATATTCACATTGACCACACTTAAACTTATCTGAAGCATCAACTTCCTCTATATTTTTATGTTGTCCAAAAATATGTATCTTTAGGTGTCTTTTCGAAAGTGTTTGATATTCACATTGACCACACTTAAACTTATCTGAAGCATCAACCTTCTCTACATTTTTATGTCGATGCAAAATATGTTTCTCTAGATAACTTTTTGCTAGTGTTTGATATCCACACTGACCACACTGGTGTCCTTGGTCGATGCCGCCAATTGCCCTACTAAAAAAAATAAACAAAATATTGAAATACGCACAGTGATAGATATTGTAAATCATTTTTACCCTTTTTAAACAACAACATTACCGTTTCGGCAACCAGATGCATGCTTTTCAGGCGGCTGATTAATACCTATCGGTTTTTTTTCGTAAGAAAATAAAGTATGTATATATCTTAAGATGGAAAGTTCTTGTGTATAAACGCCTTTGCCGTTGTGAACCTACTTCCTTGATGGCGCAATTGGTTAGCGCTCTGTACTGGATATATGGAGGTTGTCGGTTCGAATCCGGCTCGAGGAAATACTTTTTTCTGAATTTCAAATTAGGTGTTTATACACAAGAACTTTCCATCTTAACAAAATATTGAATTAACTCGAAATTATACATTGTAACTATTTTTCGTAGTTGACCTTAATTATTAGGAGAATCAAGTGGTTTTGGGTTTCGTCATATTGTAATACTTTTTTAAAAAACAAAATTTGTGCGCAAAATTTGTACAGAAGATTGCATCTTTCATCAACTGTACAATGGACATACTACATAAAATCCCTAAATATAACTTGATGGGCCCTCTTATTTCCAGGGTGGGACCCTGGCGCCTCTGCTGCGTGTAAGTTGAAAAATAGTGTTATAGATAAGACTTTTTCCAATACAGACCTCATAACATCTAATTAAACGATCTATGAAAATATTCGGAAAAATTATTGGACACGTCGGAAAATGACAAAAAAGTTATACCAATTAAAAAAAAAAATATCAACGTTTTAGAAAAGAGTTTCAAATAAATAATTTTACAATAAAGAACAAATTCCGATAGAAAAAAATTGCGGCGCTGGTGAAAATTGAGTATGGGTGGGCGCAGATCTAGATACGCAAAAATAAGTTCATGGGGAAGATTCTAATTTTTGAGGTAGTAGTAAAATACATGGCTTATAAATTCATATCGTAAACGTTATTTATTAGCTAGGAAAAATGGCCTCGAAATGACTCATGGTTTTTTATTTTGGTGGGATGCTGATAAATATCTACAAAACCTGTTGTTGCTCAATTGGAATTCATTCCTCATGCAGTATTTTAAAATAATAAACACAGGAAATAGAACAATACATGTCTAATTTCATTCGCATTATAGTTATTTTTTACATAGGAACTATTGGAAAAACGGCGTGTAAAGGTTCTGCTTTCCGTTCAATAAGTGTGTCAACTTTAGATCAGGCAGCGGACTACCGAAGTTCTTAATTTTTAGTTTGTGTGAGCATAAAAAATTTACATTTAATATCTACACTGCTAGCACTATTTATATTAATTTTAAACGGTAAATTATTGTACACAATTCAACGCACAAACGTCCGCACTGCACGAAAAGAAACCACTGCGTAAGAACGTAAAACATAAGTTCTACTGATATTGTTTGATAGCAGATATAAGAGTTTGGTGGCAGTAATATAACATTTCAGATGTGCTGATAGGAGATGGGCTATGGAAAGTTTTAGGCCCCGCTCCTGTCACCGTACGGCTTTGCCGATTACCGCGAAGCAAATGCGGATCAACGTGTTCAGTATGAGCCATGCGAGATCGCTGATTTTCCGCGATTGTCATAGCGGAGAGGCCGCAGATAATTCGGTACTCCCGGAGAGCACAATAGGTATATGATGGAGCGCGGTTTCGTCAGATAAAGGAGGTTGTAAGAGAGTTACAGGCAGTGTTAAGCATGTTTCTCGATGAACTCAACATAATAAAAGAAAATGTATCGTATTATCGTAAGACGGGAGGGGCGCGCGACCTTAAGGAGAAGCAAACACGGGTGGAACTGCAACTTAGCGTACTTAAATTAAGTTTTCCAATATTTAAAAAGCCTATTTAAATATTTATATTTATATTGTTACTTTAAAATAATTGTACAGGTAAACAAAAATACACTAAAAAAGCTATATGCGCCCCCATTTTGTCCGGGATGAAACTAGTACCCATCCCACATTGAAACGGTGTACTCACGAAAAACGCAATTCTCCTCACTAGTTGCGTTTTATATATTTACCTCCTTATGGGTAATGCATTTCAGTGAGAGTTAAAGGAAGAATAGATGCCCTCAAAGGTACTATTCTCTTAATGTACGTTACTGAGCTACCAAGCTAAACAAACACAGTAATTAAAAACTATAATTTGCATATTGTATTGTTTTTGGCCGTTTTTAAGAAAAAAGTAGCAATTAGAGATACTTACATGCTTTGGTTTTGTTCAAGATCTTCCGTTTTAAGGTCGATTTCCTCATTTTTAATTATCCATTCATCATAGACAATGTCAGATGTTTGTTTAGCTCCTCTTGCATTTTCAGTGGTTTCAATTTTGACTGGCACCTTCAAATATTTAGAATAACAATTTTCTGATCTGAAAAATAAAACCAATAAAGGTTTGCTTAAGTGGGTATATCCTTATAAGTTTTCAATAGTGATGTAAAATGCTTGATTCAGAGGTTTTTTCCAGGAAAATTTCTAGCTAAACAACATCTGATTAGTGAAATAATTATATTTTTCAGAACGACGCCGATTTAAACTCTTAAATGTTGATTTGCATTTAAATTTTAATATGTCATTGTGCCTAACGTTGAGTCAAAAAATCAATATTAATAAAAGGGCAGCCGAAAAAAATCCAAAAATAACATTTTGGAATTTTCTACCTTGTTTTTATTTTTATTTTGCAACCAAACACTTTTAAAAGGTAGGTAAACTTTTTTAAAATCTGGTGTTTTATTTATTTATTCAAACTGTTATTACAATATTATAGAACAACTTAGAATATACAGATTGATTAAAATATTTTAAACCTTTATAAAGCACATACTTAAGTGTTGAAACACCTTTGAGTGCCATAATAAGATACTTAAAACTAAAGTTTAAAAACAAATTTAACACAGATGCTGATTGCTTAGTCACTGTAACTGACTTTCAAAATATGGGAATCCTACATACATATTTTTTATAGTACCCATAGCTACTCAAATACTAATTGAAAAAAATTATAATTTTTAATAATAAAATTTTTACAGGCTTTATTGAATTTATTCCTATTCCTTAAGTTTCTTATTTCCTGGGGGTATTATATTATAGACTTTAGGTCCTATGTAGCTGATAAACCTCAAATTAACGTTGTTTTAATTAATGTGTATATATTTATTTCCATCTGCTCTATTACGAGTGTTGTAAATATGATCTATATTTATTTACACAAAATAAATATAGATCATATTTACAACACTCGTAACAGTGGCGGCTCGTCAGGTGAAGTAGGCCAAAAAAATAAAATAAAACCAGGACAAAAGTTTTTCGACCATATTAAATATTAATGAACCAAAGCAGCTACCATTTTAGCCCTTAAAAATAATTATGTTCGAATTAATAATATTAATTTAATCCGAATGTAGCTATGCATAAAAGGGCCACGGTTAACTCCGATGGACAATAATTATAAACACTCGTGCATTTTGGCGCGACTCAGCCGACCGTGTCCGTTCCCGCTCAAAGCAAGTGAAGACCCAACATAGCTTTGATATTCACCGTTGATATGGTTACGTGACGTTAGTCACGCAAACAGCATGAAACAATTTGCATTATGATGAAGGACAATTTAAAAATAGATCAGTCGTTTGCAACATTGTTTTAGCATTGGTTCGCCTAACCTTAAGGTATTTATTTTGAGACTTCGCGAAATTTACGATTATAGATATCGTTTTTACGTGATTTACTGTGTGATTAAAAAGTTTTGTTTTTATTTTTCAGTTAATTCAGTAGTGTACGTATGTACCTACTTAGTTGTGTGTTTTAAAATTGAACCCAATTAATGACATAGTTTGGAATTTGTTGGAAACTCCATTCAGTCGTTGGACAGATGAGGATAAGAGAGACGTTTTGTTACACGGGTTTTTAGTCAATGTTTATTTAAGTACCCGTACTATACCTAGCTCTTCACCATTTTTTAAGACCGCGAGCCGCCACTGACTCGTAATAGAGCAGATGGAAATAAATAAATACCCATTAATTACAACAACGTTAATTAATATTGTTCCAAAAGTTTCCATTTTTATAAATAAATGAACAAATAGTGAACATGTATCTTACCTATAGTTTTAATGTTACATATTTTTTTAGAGAACAGTAAATGGGATGGATATAACCGATGTTTTTTGTAACTCATTTTAAGTATAAACTTTCTAATTATATTTAGTTTATAGAGACAATTATTATACAGCCCACAACATACCAAGATAATAATAATCTTTATTAATTGTTCTGCTTAGAAATTCTCTTAAAAGATACAATTTATATATTTATACAATCCCAAGATATTTTATATACGGAACTTCATTACTTCATGACCATCAATTAAAATGTTTGAATAATCTGGTTAATATTTTAATATTATTTTTTAAGTTGGAATTTGCATATGTTGCATATTTTATAATTTCATAAATTATTCACTTCAATTTGATATTTATAGTAATTATTTTTAGCCTTATTTATTAATTTATTGAGATAATTACAATATACTTTCTATTCCCTTTCATAAATGCACTGTAGTTTCTTAACAGTCTTCTTTTCATTTTATCTTTATGCCTAATTGAAGTGCCAAGACCAGAAGTAATTCATTTTTTAAGGTTTTTATGATCGCCAACCACAACATTAAAAACAGTAGTAGATTCCTTTAGTAGTTTAAGGTATAAAAAATAAAGTTTTTTGTTGCAACCTCAGGATCATTTACATCCACAACATCTGACTAATCCTGGCCACCCAGCAATAGTTTAAACTTATCTAAATCAACCCTGGTCCTGGTGATTGTACCAGGTGTGTCTATATTTACATTATTATTAGCAGCATTAGTTTTTTCAATTTTTATATATTACACATAGTCTGATTATGGTCGGTTATATGTGTATCAAGAATAAAATATTTTAGTTTTAGATGTTGTAGTTTCAACCGCTGATTTACAAATATGTGATCTAAACATGTATGGGTTTGCAAACAAGTAACCGAGTTTATATATAGTACATATATCCAAGTCCAGCCATGGATGCCAGATAATAAAGTCACAACAACATCATTAAGATTAAAAATGTCACCCATAAATATTTCAAAGTTATTATTGGTGTTCAAATAAAGATACTATTACACATCACTTATTAAGTTGTGTTTTTAGAATCAGTGGAAGTTTAGAGACAATAGAAAAGTTATTCTACCTATTGTAGCTAACAATGAAGGTAGTTTATAAAAAATCAACATTAATATTCGATTTTACTAAGATTAAGACTTCATCTTTTCTATTATAGTCTGCTTTGTTATAGAATGTATTATAGTAAAAGTAAATAAATTCCAAAGGTACTCACCTAGCCCCATGTCCTTCAAAATCTCTAATGTCCAGATCTTTATTTTTAATTATCAAGTCTTGCATTTCCTTAAAATCATTTCGTGTTTGATTGGTTTCAATTTTTACCAGGGCCTCGTTCTGTTTGGAAATACATTCCTTGTGTCTGTGGAATATAAAACATTTAATTTCCCATTTAATATTATTACATAAACATTGAACACTTCCAGAAATAGCCAGAGAGAAGATGAACATTTATTTATTTTGAAAGCATCAACAGCTAAAAGCCAAGCACTCAACTTAAACTAATAGTCAGGTAACAATACAAAGCTATAAAAAACAATAACGATTAGCTTAGCAAAAAAAGTATGAATAACACAGAAACATATATGTGCAGATCTAGTATTGACCAAGACTATTTAATAACATCTCATTATTAGATTAATAGTGAGATTACAGAAGACCTACAGGACAACTTGCAGATGTGGCTATATTATCAATATCATCGTAAAAACTTAACTCAATCATTAAAATAGACTTTATGCAAAGCTGTTCTTTTTAGAGGTATATCTATATCATGGATGAAGTAGCTACCTAGATTTAATATTTCAAGTTCTATGTGTACAGGACATTAGGTGCTGAATATTTGCCTATAAT
Organism: Polydrusus cervinus; assembly: GCA_935413205.1. Classification (NCBI taxonomy): domain Eukaryota; kingdom Metazoa; phylum Arthropoda; class Insecta; order Coleoptera; family Curculionidae; genus Polydrusus; species Polydrusus cervinus. The sequence goes on from OW284518.1 coordinate 1,712,298, forward strand.
TATTTATATTTAAATTATTTTCTATACACCAAACTATAGTTTCTTTAAGGTAATAATTAAAGAAATACTTTACACATATATCTAGTAAGGACCCACCTGGCTTCACATTCTTCCAAATATTCCTTAATGTCCTGTTCTTCATTTTCGATTTTCAAGTCTTGAATCTTCTCATCCATTTTTTGTTTAATCAGTTTTTACCTTTTTACTGGATTAAAATGGCATTAAATAATATAAAATACAGTATGACAAAACTGGCCAATGTAATAAACAACGAATGATGATGGGAGTGATGGGACGAGTCGGAGTCGATGGGTAAATTCAAATTGGTATGAAGGTTGGGGAGATGGGGAGACGTACAAAAGTTCGTTGTAGTGGTGGGTCGGTATCTGTGTAACTGCTACTTTAAAACGGTATTTTTTAATACCATCGTGTCGCGCTCCACCTCATACAATGAAGCAGTTCCCTCTGGAACTATTAAGATTTCGTCCTTCGCCGCTACACGCACACGCTGCGATGTGAACCGAGAGAAAGCGACAGCGGCCGGCCCCGGCTGACCAGGGGGCCTATTCTCGTTCCGTGGGATCCTGCTCCCAAGAGAACAATGAGCTGTGTTTCTCTCGAAAATGTGTAGGACTGTATTCTACAAAGTGAGGGAGCAAATGCTTCTCTCGGTTTTGGAGAGAACTTCCCTCTACTGCATTTACTTAGTAGAACGAAATAAATTGAGAGAAGAGGCCATCGGCGCATGACAATTAGGCAATCCAACGATGTGTCCAAATGGCGGCTGGCTGGCAAATACTGCTTTGTAATTGGCGCACGTGACCATAAAAATAATGTTGCTGGTGGCATTTAACTGGTGACTCAATGCTTTTTACCAGCCAACCGCCATATTGAATCACGTGGTTTGGATTCCCTAATTAGGTACCTTGTTAAATAATCTTATATTTTTAAGGTTATGCGTTATTTATTTTTATTTTGTTTATGAACATTTTCATAATAATGGATTTAGAGGAAATCATATTATATAATAATGCTGTCGAGGATCTTGAAGGTCTCGAGGAAGCAGAAATGGAAAATGTCGATAGAAGACAATTTCAAAGAGGGGCACCCTTAGCCTTTGGAAATGTTTCAGACGCGCAATTTATAAAAATGTTTAGGTAAAAAGCAATATAAATATTAAGCAAATAACAGATTTAGGTTACCCACACATTTAATTAAATTATATATTTTTAGGTTAAATAAAGAAATGGTAAAAGATCTTTACTCCATAAATATAATTAATGTTTATATAAATTATAGGCAATAGGCGATATTACTAATAAAATAATATTTAAACCATATAGCAAATCCAACGTTTTAAACCACTTTTAATCCAACGAATACTTAATACTTATACCAATTTTAAACTAACTGACGAAAAACACTCAAAAAGGGGTTATCATCTCTTCTTCTTCCTTAAATCTTAAGGGCGATATTAATTATGTGGTTAATTGTAAGTAGAGTTGCATATTTTTATGGTTTAATGCACTGCAGCAATTCGGCAACATAGCTGAGAGTGGTTCTATCAAGAGCTTCCTTCACATCTGTCGAGAATACGGGCATCGAGCCACGAGAGAAGATCCGTGGGATGGGACAATTTACCATTCTCTCGTGGGATTTCTCCCATCTATCAAGAACGAGAATAGGCCCCAGAGGCCGCCGCACCGGTTCGTTGTGGAGTGTGTAACAACAAACGCCGCAAACGGTATGAGTAACCGTCTGGAGCTTGAGGGTATTTTTTTTCTTGACGGTATTTTTACCTTGACGGTATTTTTACCTTGGCGGTATTTTTACCTTGACGGTATTTTTACCTTGACGGTATTTTGTCAGACTGGGGACGAAAGGTTGCCAGTGGAACGTGGAACTGTTGCGGCGCCGTTCGCGGCGGTATGAGTATAACAGTCTCGAGGTTAACGGTATTTTGCTTAAAAGTATTTTGCTTAAAGGTATTTTGTCAGACCGGGGACGATAGGTTGCCAGTGGAACTGTTGCGGCCGCCGTTCGCGTTATAGTTATATGGTGCTGATGTTTTACTGTCGCGGTAGCCGCGGTGTATAGTATTTTTCATTGAACGCGGTTTCGCGAGGATCCCTTTGGCTTGTATCAATGATGAAAGAAATGACTCAAGAAGTTGAAAAGCATTGTCGTCAATTAGATTAAAATATATTATTAGTATTAAACTTTATAAATTATTATATAAAATGTTTGTGCAAGGGGATAATATATTATATTTTATAAATACGAAAATACTTATATAAATAAACGATAAAAAGAATATAAGTAAGTTGGTATGTATATTTAACCTTATTTTGAATAATCCAGTAAAACGATTAATATTTATGAAACTAATACTAGGATTCTAGGAACTCATCATTTTCTGTAGGAATTTAAAAATAATAGTTTTTTGACTTTGGTAGAACCCAATCTATTATTTCTTCTATCTGAAAGAATTTGTGCTGTTTTAGAAAACGTTCTTTCACAGTATACGTATATGTTGCAACAGTAACTATGTTAGATTTTACAATTTCCGCTAGACTAGGATAATAATTATTGTAGAAGTAATGTTTCGGGAGATTGGTGGTTCTTCTAAATCTAAATACGAATTCCTACAGGTTCAAAGATTTAAATTTTTAGTCAAAATGTGCTCAGATAGAGATCGCTTCTGAAGCTTATTCGAAAGTATTCCTTATTTCCTGGCCTAAATATAGGAATTTGTTCTTATTTATTTGCGTTTTATGGGTTGTACGGGATATAACATTATTTTTGACTCTTTCGAAGAAAAACCCAAGGTTGTTTTAAATTCTTTCACAGAGGAAGGATAGGTCGCAGAGGGCGCTTATCACTTAGCGTGACACACTTCAAGTTTTGACCAATCAACAATGTTCTCGATATTTTTCCAATATAGCGGAAGTCATATAGAAAATCGTTAAATGACAGGCACGTCATCAGGAGATTGACGAATAAGTTTATTGAGGGATATAAAATAAACCTCATTTTTATATTGTAACTGACTTTTGAAAATAAACTTATTGTTATCATTATTATTAGTTTGAGACTTCAAGGTCACAGACAGGAATGATGAAACATTTTTTATTTCTTCAAATTATGACATTTTTGTAAACCAAACTCGCCCTAGTTCGTTCCGGAGTAACCGTTATTTAGTCGCGGTATTTTCCTGTCGCGGTATCAAATGGAACGTTCCATATCGGTAACAGTATTTCCCACCTCTAGTTCGTTGGACAAAAGTGTACAAGAAGATGCGATGCAATGACAGATAAACATTAGTGATGGAGAACTATCGATAGTTTTGACTTTACTATCGATAGTAAGGTAGTATTCAGTTGTAAAAGATTTTAAGGGATTGGTGGCAACGAATACTTATTTAGAAGTCCTTGATCGGACCAAAATTTTGTATCTAACACAACGCCTTTTTATGGGACCAAAAACTATCGATATATCGAACCCTACCCACTATCGATAGTTCTCCACCGTAGAGATGTCCAGAATGGAATCGATTTATTTCAACTGACGCATCGAAACAGTTGAATCGATTCAGTAAATATGAATCGTTTAACTTTCCTTGGGAAAACGAATAAAGCAATTTTTTCTGACAAAATGTATAAAGCTAAATAGCAATATTTTTGTTATTTATTATTATGTTTATTTTCTTTCAGACAAAAATCCTGTAGTTACCTATTTGATTTTGTTACAGGAATTATTTTTATTCTGCAATACATTTAAAAAAAACATGTCTTCGGTTTGATTTATAACAAAATTAACTCCCATAAAATTCCATCTTCTTTAATCAATTTTTCTGATTATTGAATCGATTAATTATAGCATCATGGATATCTCCATTTCGTACCCATCTTCTCTATTTTATTTAACTTTGGGAATACTAGCAACAAAGATTGTTAGACCAACAATTGCCACTACATTGCCCTCTATCTACTTTGTATTTATGATAAAACTGAAACTTTGGACATTTTGTGGATTTTATAATTTAAATTTCTTCTGCACGGATTAAGTTTTAATAAGAATGTTTATCTACTGATTATAAGCGTCAACATTGTCACTATTTTTGATTTCGTAGAAAGAAAACATGCCTCTCGTAAGTTTTTTTTTTCGGGATTAAAATATTCTTCAAACTTTTGGATTATTTTCCAAAATTTATATTTTGTTTTGGATTATAATCCATGTTGCTTTCGGGTTTTATATATATAAAGTTATTGTATATTTTAAGAGCTCTATCCCCAATGCATGAAAGCAAAACTGATGCTTTATAAGATGATTCTTCGCCATTTGATTTTGTAGCAAGCAAATGCAGAATGCAGCTGAAATTTTTGTTTGAAAAAACGCCAGTTTACAGCCAAGTTTCCCTCTTACAACATTGGACTTGGCGGAGGAATGTTAACCGCCGAGTGCTGCACAGGGTCAGGTTGCGTAGACTCACGAGTCTCGGGCATTTTAAAGTCACTTTGAAATTTTTTTGCATTCACTAGACTTTAATCACTATATAACTTTAACTATTTTTTGCCCTTTAAGGACTACGACTGCGCCATGTAAAGAGGATGAAGTAATACACCAGAGTAATCTTTAAGAACTGATCTTATTCTCTTTTAATTGTTCGTGAAGTCATGGATTTGCAAGTAAGTAGGTATATAAAAACATTGTTTATTTTATTTTAATAGGTACCTGCTTTTGGGTATTTCTAGTTCAGATTAGCCTAGAGATAACTATTCTAAGTTAACCATCACAATGGTCTACCTGTGTCCCAATGCAAAAGATAGATGCACTACTTTGTGCTTTTACCGCTAAACTCCTTCCTATGGAAAATTAAATTTTTGTTTTTTTTCAGATATCTCCTGAAGAAATCGGAATTTTTTAATTTCTCACAGGCCTTAAATCCAAATTATCCAATTTAACCTTTGCTGTATATTTTAGTTTCTGAGATCTCAATGGTGAAGATCGAATTGGGACACCCTATACAGTCCTAGACCATTAATTACATTTTATCATTTATCTAAATCAGGCGTTCTTAAAAGTGGGTGATAACGCCCCGTTCTGGGCGTTGGGGCTTTTAGAGGGTCGGTAAAAGGCTGTAGAGGAAATTGGGGGCGTTAAGGCGGTCTAGGCCTTGTTCTAACGTGTTCAGTACGAATTCGGCCACACACAGGAAGTAAATGAGTAGGTAGGGTTTCCATAGATTTTTTTAAATCCAGGACAAATGTATTTTGAAATCCGGACCGTACCGAAAAATACATTATAAATTATTTATTTAAATTCAAACTCAAATATGCTTTATTGTCCGAAGATTTGTATAATCCTATTGACAAAGCCAACAACTTAGTGTGTACTAACTTTTACTTATTTATAAATAAACATAAAGTATAAGAAAAGTTAGGTATTATATACCTATATAGTAATCGGTATGTTTAATATCGAAATATAAAAAAATTCTCCATATTGTTTAATTAGAGAAAAAGCTGTTTTTTTAGAACCATTTTTCCAGTAAAACAAGCTTAAAATTTTTACCATTAAATACCAAATAAATTTAAGCATAAGCAAAATTGAATTCTTTCATGGCGGTAAAAGATTGCTGGAATTGGCCGAATAAAATGCGATTAAAAACAGGACCTTCTCTTACCAGGGTTAAGACAAACCCAAGCGGGGCGTTGCCTCGTTGCTGTGTCCTGGTTAGTGCGACTAACCAGCAGTACTTAGTTTTAGATATTATGTTATGTAATAACAATATTAGTTAGTAAGGAAACCTGAAATGTAAAATACTATTAAGACAATAAAGAATATTTTAAAAGTAAAAAGAAAATTAAATCAGTGAAGATTGTAAACATGAACATGTCTCAGTAATATATGTGTCTCATAGAAAAATAGGTAAAATAAAGCACAAAATAAATAAATACACATAACTCTACTTTTAGGTTTTGACTTTTTGACACATACGGGTGCTTTGCACCGCAAAACATGTAAATATAGAAAAAGCTAGTAAGATGTCTGATGTTATGACATTTTTCGCTCCAAAGGATTCCAAAGAATCCCATTTCAAGTCTACGATCGAGCAATAGAATACTTAGAAAAATGGTTTAATTTTGAAAACAACATTTTTTTATTATTTAAATCATTTAATTTGAAAGACCGCATTCCAGAACTGAATGAAATAATCTTAATTGAGTCGCACATTGGCATAGAACTTCAACACAGCGATGGCGAGTCTTTACGAAGAATTAATTTTGCTTTAAGACGCATCTCCTTCTTTTATTCATCAAGACAAATGGAAGATGCTGGCCCACCCGGCATCGCCCGGTGAGATACCATTGCATCAGTTTACGCGGCGTGAAGTTGCTCTTTGAGTTAACGTTTCGTCGCTGTGCTGATGTTTCCGGTTTCCAGGGTGGGGCCGTATGAAAGAAGCATGATGGAAGCTCCAGGATCAAAATATTCCGGAGTTAAACTCGCCCCCCGATCGGATCTCCGGGTGGGGGCTGGTCCCGTGGCTTCATCAAGCGAAATTAATGAATTATCCACCATTTCCGATAACTTACTGGGTGCCTCCAACAACTCGCAACGAGGAAATGGTGTGGCGCCTGCAGTTGCTAACAGACCCAAAAGTAACAACTTCAAAATTGATTTCTGCAATATTAGAGGGCTTAATACTAACATCAATTCAGTCCACCAGCACTTACAATCTTCCAAGCCTCATGTGCTTGCACTGACCGAGACAAAAGTCAGAGCGTCAACGAACACCGTCAGCTATTTATATCCTGGATATGATTTTCACTTCCGTTTTAGACGCAACTTTGGGGTCTGTCTGTTCATTCGAGATGATCTTTGATGCCAACGGGAGGAGATACTGGAACCGAAAGACTTTGATGTAATGTGGTTTAAAATATCTTCACAAAAAATCACTAAGTTTATATGCTGCCTTTACCGTCCTCCAAGTGACATGCATTACAGGGCCCTCTTCTCATCACTAGCCAACACAATCGACTTCTTGCAAACCAATCATCCGCATGCCGAAGTTGCAATCTTTGGCGACTTTAACGTCCACAATGTCAACTGGCTTAAATACTCAAACACCAACGATGAGCAAGGCCGCGAGGCCGAATCTTTTGCGATCAGTTCTGGTCTAACTCAACTCGTAGAAGAACCAACGCGGGTTCCAGACCGAGCTGGGGATTTTGCTAGTCTTTTAGATTTTTTTTTAACTTCAAATCCAGACCTATATACGGTCACCGTACAACCACCATTGGGCTCTTCCGATCACAAACTTATTTCAACCCTAAGCGAGCTGCCAATTACTTCTGAACAACCTCCTAAACCCCGTAAGATTTGGCACTATACATCAGCTAAGTGGGAAGACCTAAAGGACCATTTTCGCAACTTTCCCTGGCTAAGCGTATGCTTTTCTTCGGATGATCCATCTGTCTGTGCAAAGGAGGTCTCCGACGTCATTCTAACTAGCATGGAGGCCTTTATTCCTTTCTCCAAAAAGCGAAGCGCCCTTCTAACGGCAAGCCCTGGTTTAGCAAGAATTGCGAGCGTGCTGTCAGATCTAAAAACCTGGCTTACCGACAGTGGCGTAAAAACCCTACTCCTGAAAATCGCGCCATCTTTGTTACCACCCGAAACCAATGTAAGCAAAGGATAGACCAAAGCAAAGAAGCTCATAACGAGAGAATCAAAAACAAACTTCTTGCCAGTCCTAACGGATCAAGGTCCTTTTGGTCAGTCGCTAAGGCCGTCAGCCAAAACTTTACAAAGTCAACTATTCCACCCCTAACACGTTCCGACGGCACAATAGCAACCACAGCCGGGGATAAAGCAAACCTACTTGCTGAACTGTTTTCCTCGCATTCCACTGTAGACTTTCAGGGAAAACCACCACCCAACATTCCCTCAGTTCAATCGCAAATGTCTGAAATCGTGTTCCGTCAGCGTCTTGTTAAACGAATTCTTAAAGGACTCGACGTCAATAAAGCTTCTGGTCCAGACGAAATTCCTATCATTGTTCTCAAGACATGCGCCGATGAACTTACACCAGTATTTTGTAGACTTTTGAACTTATCCTACAAAAAAGGAATATTTCCATCCTGCTGGAAGTCGGCGCGTGTCCAGCCCATTCCAAAGAAAGGTAAAAAGACCCTGCCAAGCAACTACCGACCCGTCGCATTGCTTTCAGTAATTTCCAAAGTAATGGAGAAAGCTATTAACCAACAACTACTAAAGTATCTGGAAGGGCTTAACATTATCAGCGACCATCAATACGGTTTTCGTAAGTCCAGATCAACAGGTGACCTTCTGGCATATGTCACCCATCTTTGGAGCAACACCATCGAACATCATGGAGAATCCCGGGCTGTTGCACTGGACATCTCTAGGGCTTTTGATCGTGTTTGGCACGATGGGCTTTTAAGTAAACTGCGATCCTACGGTATGCCTAATGGATTTTGTTTATGGCTAACCAGCTTCCTTAAGAACCGTTCTCTGCAAGTGGCGATTGACGGGTTTCTCTCATACACCTTCACCATCAATGCCGGTGTTCCTCAAGGGTCTATATTGTCGCCTACCCTCTTTTTACTGTATATTAACGACCTTTTAGTGAAAACCCAAAATCCAATTTATAGCTTTGCTGATGACAGCACACTTGTCTCATCTTTTACCTTGACTCCCCAAACATCCGCTGCCGACGCACATCTTCGCAGGCAGCATGAAGTATTGCGCCTCAACAAGGACCTGGAAGAAATTTTGGCTTGGGGTGACAGTAACCAAGTCGAATTTAATGCTAAGAAAACCCAGGCAGCAGTCTTCTCCAAAAAGGTTAACATTGCAGAACCGGATATAGACATGGCAGGACACGCAATTCCCCTGGCACCGTCTATTAATTTGCTGGGGGTCAATCTGGGAGGTAATATGTCTTGGCATGATCACGTTGCCGCAATTGCCAAAACAGCTGCACAGAAGCTTGGTGTACTTTTCCGCACCAAAAGTTTGTACACACCTCATCAACTTTTGACACTCTACAAAGCCCAGATTCGACCATCATTAGAATATTGCTCTCATGTCTGGAGCTCTGCACCCAAGCACACCCTTCGGCTACTGGATTCCATTCAAAGGAGAGCCGTTCGTCTGATCGGCGACCCCGAGCTGACCAAGACCCTCGATAGCCTGGAGCATCGAAGACAGGTTGGTGATTTGGCTCTCTTTTACAGATATTTCCATGGCAGTTGTTCGACTGACATTGCCCACTTGATTCCACCTAGAGCAATGCAAAACAGACATACACGGCAAACCACTGCCGCTCATCCATATGTTGTTCAGCTTAGTACTCCTCGAACTTCATTGTTCAAGAATTCTTTCATCTGGAGAACGTCATCTTTGTGGAATGATCTTCCTGAGGTCGTGTTTCCCATGAATACAATCTTCAGCGTTTCAAGACCAACGTTAATCGCTTTTTTCGCACTCGCACCGCTCCCAGAGCGCCTTAAAGGATTTTTCCTACAGTGCAGGTGTTTTATCATAAAAAAAAAAGATATTTCTGTTGCGGTGTTTATTTTTGAAGAAAGTGGAAGTTCCAATCTTAAGAAAAATAGTTCAAGTAGTTTTGTCTGTTCCTTGTAGCAATGCGTATGTGGAAAAGATTTTCAACATCATGAACCAACTATGGGATGATGACAGAAACAGACTGGCAGTTGAAATGGTGTAAGCAGAACTTTGCATTCGTTCTAACACTAAGCTTTCTTGTTCGGAATTTTATTCATCATTAAGTAACAAAGCAGAACTTACTAAAGCAGCAAAATCAAATACAAAATACCATTTTAAAATTTAAACAAGTATATTTGTGCATTTATCCGATAGATGTAGCTCGAGCTAGAGTTATAGCTATAGCTTGTTGTTTGTTGTGACTAAATGTTGCACTCATTTTAATTTTAACAATAAAGTTCTATTTTCTGGTTTTAAAGTTGTTTGCATTTTTTTAAACTAGTTTTACAGCTGCAGCGTTTTTTTTTGGTCGACGGTCCCGAAGGCCGGTTTTCTATTTAAAAAATTTGACATATACAAATTACTCTATCAATTTTACAAAAGTTTTACACGAAAGAGGTCAGAAAAATAAATAAAACTAGGCTCAAAAGATAAAGAAAACGTTGATTTATACGAGAGAATTGGAGGTTTGCTGGAATAATAGAGGAAAACAGGTTTAGTTTAAATATTTTGAATTATATTTGAAAAATTATTGACAGACTATGACAAGAAAATCTAACAAAATTAACACCAGCAAAAAAAACGAAGATATATTAGACAATAACCTTTTAAACAAATCTTGTGATAATGAATATTTACCACTAAAATATCCAGAAACCAGCCGAAAAACAACAGAAAAAATTTCAAAATTTAAAGTTTGTACAAAAGATCAAAATGAAGCAGGACCTTCCAATATTTATATTTGTGGGGAATGCAACCAAAAAATTAAAGGTAACCAAGCTGCAATAGAATGTACACTAAAATGTAAAAATTGGTACCATTTAAAATGTACAAAATTAGATAATACCATGTTTGATTACTTTTCCAAAGAAATAAAAAACCCGAAAGGAAATAGATGGAGTTGCTGTAAATGTTCAAAAAAAATAGAAATTGAAAATAAACAACATTTTAAAGTTTTCGAAAACCAAAAAAAATTTGAATCTGAAGAAAATATCATAAAAATAGTAACAGAATTAAAAAAATCTGTTATCTTCCTATCCGCAAAATTTGATGAGATGGAAAAAAAAAATAAAGAAATATTTATATTATTAAAAAATGTAAAGAGGGAAAAAGAAGAATTCAAATTAGAAAACAATTCACTAAAACAAGAAGTTATGAAATTTAAAAAAGAAATTAATTTTTTAACAACAAAAATAAATATAGAAGAACAAAGTAAAATCATAAATAATATTGAAATTAAAGGAACTCAAAATCAAGAAATTAAAAATGATGAGAATATTACAAAACAAATTTTAAACAAAATTGGAGTCAATATTAAAAAAGAAGATATATTAATAATGAAACGAAAAAATTTTAGTAAGGAAGGAAGCAAAGATATCATTCAAATTAACTTAAAGAATCACAGTATAAAAGAAGAAATTCTAAAGAAATCAAAAGATTATTTCAAAAAAAATGGCAATATCAGAAATACGGATCTTAATCTACCAGGACCAGCAACAAATATTTATATAAATGAACATTTAACAACGAGAAACAAATTTTTACTTGGAAGAGCTAAAGAATTAAGAAGGTTTAATTATAAATTCATTTGGTGCAAAAATGGAAAAATATTTGTGAGGAAAAATGAAGAAGAAAAGATAATCCAAATTACAAATGAAGAAGAAATAGAAAAACTTAAAAAAGGGGGTACATCTTATAGTTAAAATATTATTTTGAATTTTTTACTTGTACTATAAGTACTAAGTATATATTTCTATTACTTATCTTATTAATATTTTTAATTTGAAAATAGATAAATATATTTCAGATTTTAAAATTACAAATATTCAAACGCAGCTCATCGAAGATCAAAAAGATTTTAATGATATAATGATTAACACAACTAATAATTTCTCATTATATCACAATAATATTAGAAGCATTTCCAAAAATTTTGACGAAACTAAATTATTTTTACATCAACTTGATCATAATTTTGACGTTATTATATTTACAGAAACTTGGAAAACTTTTAATACTGATTTATTTAAAATAAATAATTATGATATGATTTATAATAATGGAGATTTTAATAAAAGTGACGGTGTTATGATGTATGTTAAAAATGAACATAATTACTTTTTTAATGTTATTTCTATGGGAAAAATAAAAATAATCCTATTAAAATTATCAATTGGAAAAGAAAAAATTAATATTATAGGTATCTATAAACCTCCACCAGTAAACATTTTAGAATTTACTATAAATTTAAAGAATTTTTTTGATGATGTTATATATACTTGTAAAAATGAAACAGTAATTCTAGTAGGTGATATAAATATTGATATTTCCTCAAACTCTACAGATAGTAGTGAATATTTAAACTTATTAAGTGAATATAATTTTATATCATTTATAAATAAAAACACAAGGGAAATAAAAGACTATAACTCTTGTATTGATCATATCTTTGTCAAAACAAACGAAAATTTAGATAATTTCCAATCAATGATCTTTAAATATCAAATAACGGATCATTACCCAACAATTTTACAAAAAAAACTGATTGATAATAAAACTAATAAAAAACCTGTAGCAGTGTACCAAACGTACATTAATTATCATAAATTAAAAGAAAATATAACAAAAATAGATTGGACAAATTATTACTCTTATTCCGAAACAAATGATTTATCCAATAATTTAATAAAAGAAATCCAAAACAATGTACAACAATGTACGACTAAATTTAAAATTAAAATTAAAAAAAGAAAAGAATGGATTACTAATGGCTTACTTAATTCTATTAAAACCAAAAACGAACTTTATAAAAACTTACAAAAAAATAAAAATAACCGATTTTTATTATATAAATATAAAATTTATAAAAACAAACTGACTAAACTAATTAAAGAGGCAAAAACAAATTTTTATAAACATGAAATTGATAAATGTGAAAATTCTAATAAAGATATGTGGAAAACTATAAAAAAAATATGTAATAAAAATCAAAAACATAAAAATATAAACGAAATTAAAATAGAAAATAACTCACTCACTGACAACAAAAGTATAGCAAATAGCTTTATTGACTATTTTTCTGAAATAGGCGAAAAACTAGCAAATAAAATCAATAAATGTAATAACACATCTTTAGATAAAAACATAAACAATATTAATTCATTTTATTTAGAAGAAACTAATCATCAAGAAGTTGAAAATATGATTGATAGTTTAAAATTGAAAAAATCTCCTGGTGCCGATGGTATAACTACTGAAATATTAAAAACTATTAAAACTACTATTTCAAAACCACTTACATTTCTAATAAATAATATTTTTAAAACAAGTATATATCCAGAAGCTTTTAAAATTGGTGTTATAAAACCTATCTTTAAAAATGGAGATTCAAATAAAATTAATAATTATAGACCTATCACATTAATATCTTCATTAGCCAAAGTATTTGAAAAAATTTTAAAAGCAAGAATTGAAAATTATTTAGAAAGAATAAATTTTATTTCTAATAAACAATTTGGGTTTCAAAAAAATAAATCGACACAAAATGCTATTTGCTATTTAACAGAACAAATATATGATGCATTAGATAAAAAAAAACCTTCTATTTGTATTTTTCTGGATTTAGCAAAAGCATTCGATACAGTTAGTCATGATCTATTGTTGGAAAAAATTGAAAATATTGGATTTAGAGGAAAACAATTTGAATTAATTAAAAATTATCTAAAAGATAGACCAACTTATGTTCAAATAGATACAGAAAAAAGCTATCCTAAAGTAATTAAATATGGTGTTCCCCAAGGAACAATTTTAGGACCATTATTTTTTAATATCTATATTAATGATTTATTTAATGTGATTTGTGATGGAGAAATTCATAGTTTCGCAGATGATACTGCAATTTTTTATACAGATACGAATTGGGATAACCTAAATAACAAAATTAAAAAAGATTTTAAAATAATAAAAAATTGGTTTGATAAAAATTTATTAACCATTAATTTTAATAAAACCAATTATCTACCTTTCACTTTAAATCCAAATAACGTACCACAAAATATGAATAGTATTAAAATAACTGATGACATTGAAATTTTAAAAGTTAATCAAGTAAAATATTTAGGAATAATCTTTGACAGTAAATTAAATTGGAATTTTCACATAGAATATTTGATTAAAAAATTAAGAAGTTTACTACCTATTTTTAGAAACATTAAAAAAATTTTGAACGTAAAACAACTGGAAATATTATATTATGCTTTAGTTAAAACTCATTTAAATTACGGAATTTTAGGTTGGGGAGGAATAAATAGAACTTTAGTTAAAAAATTAGAAATATTACAGAAAAGATTTCTAAAAATTATATTTAATAAAGATTATCTTTATCCTTCAATAAAATTATATTCTGAAACAAAGAAAATGAACATTAGACAACTTTACATTTACAATATCTTAATATATATATTTAAAAATAAAAATCTTATACAATTTAAAAACCATAATCATAATACTCGTCATAAAAATGAAATAACCATAAAACCTAAAATAAATAAGTCCATAGGACAAAAAAATTTCAAATATTTATGTTTTTATTTAAACGATTATTTACCAACAAAAATTAAAAAATATATTTCATTAAAAAAATATAAAGTCGAAATAAAAGCATGGATATTGGAAACGGATAATTTAAAAATATTTTTGGAAATGTTTTAATTGATATTGTTATGAATAATATATTTTTCAAAATTTAATTATACCTATATCTTCAAAAAAACTGCGTTTATATTTATATACATATATTAAAAAGTTTTTTTTTTTTTTTTATTTACAATTTAACTTTTATATAATATTAACAAATATTTAAACAAAATATTTTAATATTCTCATATATTTATAATTTCAAATATTAAGATTTGCCCCTAACAAGCACGTCTTCAGGGGATCAAAGAAGAAGTTTATTAAGGAAGATAAATAAACAAATGTATTATATTATAAATATTGAAAAATAAACTCTTATTATTATTAAAAAGGTGACAACCCTATGTATAAATGAGTGACACATAAGTTTAGCTGAGATTTACCGAGTGTGGAAATCCATATCGTGGATGTCATTAGGACCTCTAGGGTAGGTTTTTTCTCAGCCGGTTCTTCCTACCGATGAGACTATTAAATCTATTCAAGTATCACATGCAGATGTCACAGCGTGTAATGGACAAATGAGTGTTTCCATTGTTGTTGCCTTATTAATCAGTAAATCTTCTAGTAGATGGATGGAATATACAGTAAAACTTTACTGTATTGAAGTAAATGAAAATAAAATTCACAGCAACAGGTACGTGCTACTTCCTCTGACTGTCAATCAGGTTTGCATTTAAACAATATTAAACATATTGCGGGATGGTCAGAAAAATACAACTGTATTTAAAACTTTTACAATATACCAATCATTAGTGACAAAAACCGAGTTACATTAAAGATACTTAGATTCTAAGGGTTTTTTAATGTAAGGATGATAATGTCATTAATATAACAGGACCACCGAATATTACTTTTTAATATTAAATTAAGAAGGTTAGTACTGAAAAGTTTTTGTTACTCGCTAGTTGTGTTGAATTTATTTTTTATATTTTATAGACAGTGCTCATTTGGGAGTTCGATCTTGCTCTAAATATCTACAGGTGTGATCTACGAAGAATGGAATTGTGAAATACAATTAAAGGATTAAACGACTTATCTGTAAGGAAGTTCAATCCATATTGTATGAACAATTCCATCCGAGTAGATCACCCCCACCCTTCCCAATCTCAATGTGACCCTGTTAAACGATCTCACTCTCCATTAGGGGAAAATTTGTAATGACGTTAACGGGTGTTAGTGGCAGAGGAGTTGGATATGCTACGGGTACATAACCTGACTAAGTAGGACATAACCTGGTTAGGTAGGATAACAATGGACCAGGGGACCAAGGAAATAAAATTCTCTAAAAGACGTGATTTCAAACGAAAGTTTGTATACTACATGTGTGATCTACTCGGATGGAATTGTTCATACAATATGGATTAAACTTCCTTACAGGTAAGTCGTTTAAGCCATTATTTATTAGTCTGACAATCTTCATTGTGATATATATTGTATCATTTCAAGTATGTGCTTTTGTTCTCTTCTTTATCATTATTGTTTTTACGATATTGATGTATTTTTTAATGTAAGTTTATTGCTGTGATTGTTGTACTAATGTTTATATATTTATGATGCCCTGTTGACGACTGTATTGCTTTTTTGTTTTCTTTATAAGGTATTATTAATTTTTTATTACTTATACATGTTACTTGTATTCTATAGAGCTTTGTCAGTAAATACTTTGTATTTTAAAGACAATAAAGCATATATTGATTTTATTTTATATCTTATTTCGTTTACCTCTGAATTGGTATTTATTTGATTCAAAAAATATGTACTAATTTTAAACATTTTATACAAAATTTTTTAATACACTTTTATTATTATTATAATTATTTTTACTGTTACTATTATTATTACGCTTAATCCTTATTACACAAACTTATCTGAAGCATCTACTTCCTCTATATTTTTATGTCGTTGCAACTTATGTTTCTTTAAATTAAATTTGTAAAATGTTTGAAATTCACATTGGCCACACTTAAACGTATCTGAAGCATCAACTTCCTCCTCCTCCTTATGTCGTCGCAAAATATGTCCCTTTAGATAACCTTTCGTTAATGTTTGATATTCACATTGACCACATTTAAACTTATCTAAAGCATCAACGTCGTCTATATTTTTATGTCGTCGCAAAATATGTGCCTTTAGATTGCATTTCGTAAGTGTTTGAAATTCACATTGATCACACGTAAACTTATCTGAAGCATCAACGTCGTCTATATCTTTATGTCGTCGCAAATTATGTTTCTTTAAATCAAATTGGTTAAATGTTTGATATTCACATTGACCACACTTAAACTTATCTGAAGCATCAACTTCCTCTATATTTTTATGTCGTCCCAAAATATGTCTCTTTAGGTGTCCTTTCGAAAGTGTTTGATATTCACATTGACCACACTTAAACTTATCTGAAGCATCAACTTCCTCTGTATTTTTATGATGTCTTAAAATATGCATCTTTAAACCACATTTCCAAATTGTTTGATATTCACATTGACCACACTTAAACTTATTTGAAGCATCAACTTCCTCCTTCTCCTTATGTCGTCGCAAAATATGCCCCTTTAGATAACCTTTCGTTAATGTTTGATATTCACATTGACCACACTTAAACTTATCTGAAGCATCAACTTCCTCTATATTTCTATGTCGTCGCAAAATATGTATCTTTAGAGAACCTTTCGTTAATGTTTGATATTCACATTGACCACACTTAAACTTATCTGAAGCATCAATTTCCTCTATATTTTTATGTCTTCGCAAAATATGTGTCTTTAGATTGCATTTTGTAAGTGTTTGAAATTCACATTGGCCACACTTAAACGTATCTGAAGCATCAACTTCCTCCTTCTCCTTATGTCGTCGCAAAATATGTTCCTTTAGAGAACATTTCGTTAATGTTTGATATTCACATTGACCACACTTAAACTTATCTGAAGCATCAACTTCCTCTATATTTTTATGTCGTCCCAAAATATGTCTCTTTAGGTGTCCTTTCGAAAGTGTTTGATATTCACATTGACCACACTTAAACTTATCTGAAGCATCAACTTCCTCTATATTTTTATGATGTCTTAAAATATGCATCTTTAAACCACATTTCCAAATTGTTTGATATTCACATTGACCACACTTAAACTTATCTGAAGCATCAACTTCCTCTATATTTCTATGTCGTCGCAAAATATGTATCTTTAGAGAACCTTTCGTTAATGTTTGATATTCACATTGATCACACTTAAACTTATCTGAAGCATCAATTTCCTCTATATTTTTATGTCGTCGCAAAATATGTTCCTTTAGAGAACATTTCGTTAATGTTTGATATTCACATTGACCACACTTAAACTTATCTGAAGCATCAATTTCCTCTATATTTTTATGTCGTCGCAAAATATGTTCCTTTAGAGAACATTTCGTTAATGTTTGATATTCACATTGACCACACTTAAACTTATCTGAAGCATCAATTTCCTCTATATTTTTATGACGTCTCAAAATATGCATCTTTAAACCCCATTTCCAAATTGTTTGATATTTGCATTGACCACACTTAAACTTATCTGAAGCATCAACTTCCTCTATATTTTTATGTTGTCTAAAAATATGTCTCTTTAGGTGTCTTTTCGAAAGTGCTTGATATTCACATTGACCACATTTAAACTTATCTGAAGCATCAACTTCCTCTATATTTTTATGTCGTCCCAAAATATGTCTCTTTAGGTGTCCTTTCGAAAGTGTTTGATATTCACATTGACCACACTTAAACTTATCTGAAGCATCAACTTCCTCTATGTTTTTATGTCGTCGCAAAATATGTTTCTTTATAGAACTTTTCGTAACTGTTTGATATTCCCACTGATCACACTTGTGGTGTTCTTGATCGATGTCGCCAAATGTCATACTAAAAAAAAATAAACTATGACAATATTTGGAAAAAATATTGAAAACTTTGGAAAATTACAAGAAAGTATAAAAAGTTAAACCACTTTAAAAAAACTTCATTTTTTCGAAAAGTGCTTTAAATGGATAATTTTACAATAAAGAACAATATCTGATTTTAAGCAAAACTTTATTGTAAAACTAGAACTGCAACTTAAGCGTAATTAAATTATATTTTTTAAATATTTAAAGAGCCCATTGTTCGATTATGGTTTTTCAATTGTTATCATAATACTCTACAATAATTGAATAAGCAAAAAAAACACTAAAGCGGCTTTAAGCGCGCCCATTTTGTCAGGGCTGAAACTAGTAACCATAAGACATTGACTCTCGTTAGTTGAGTTTTATATTTTTACATCCTTATGAGAAATGCATTTCGGTCAGTGAGAATTAAAGGAGGAATAGCGGCCCCCAAAAGTACCTTGTGAAGAAACGTTCAAAGCGCACAGATAACACAAAAAGTAAGTCGTTTTAGTATCACTCTTAAATTTTCTCTTTAAGTCAAGGACAATAGGAAGGCCCCTTTTTTAAAATTTTAATTCCATTATTCCCTCAATTTACGTTACTGAGCTACAGAGCCTTAATAAATAGAGTCATAATTTGTGTATTGTATTATTTTTGGCCGTTTATAAGAATTTAGCAAATAGAGATACTTACGCGCTTTGGTTTTGTTGAAGGTTTTCCGTTTTAAGGTCGATTTCCTCATTTTTAATTATCCATTCATCATAGACAATGTCAATGTTTTCGTTGGTTTGAATTATGACTGGCACCTCCAAAGATTTAGAATAACAATTTTCTGATCTAAAAAATAAAACCAATAAAGGTTTGCTTAAGTGGGTATATCCTTATAAGTTTTCAATAGTGATGTAAAATGCTTGATTCAGGGTTTTTTCCAGGAAAATTTCTAGCTAAACAACATCTGATTAGTGTAATAATTATATTTTTCAGAACGACGCAGATTTAAACTCTTAAATGTTGATTTGCATTTAAATTTTAATATGTCATTAAGCCTAACCTTGAGTCAACAAATCAATATTAATAAAAGGGCAGCCGAAAAAAATCTAAAATAACGTTTAGGAATTTTCTACCCTGTTTTTTTTTTTATTTTGCAACCAAACACTTTTAAAAGGTAGATGGGTACATTTTTTTTTAATCTGGTATTTTTTAAATTTATTTATTCAAACTGTTATTACAATTTTATATAACTTAGAATATACAGATTGATTAAAATATTTTAAATATAAGATACTTAAAACTAAAGTTTAAAAACAAATTTAACACAGATGCTGATTGCTTAATGTCACTGTAACTGACTATCAAAATACGGGCCTCCTACATACATATTTTTTATAGTACCCATAGTTACTCAAATACTAATTGAAAAATATTATAATTTTTAATAATAAAATTTTTACAGGCTTTATTAAATTTATTCCTATTCCTTAAGTTTCTTATTTCCTGGGGGTATTATATTATAGGCTTTAGGTCCTATGTAGCTGATAAACCTCAAATTAACGTTGTTGTAATTAATAGGTATTTATTTATTTCCATCTGCTCTAGTGAGTGTTGTAAATAGGATCTATATTATTCCAAAAGTTTTCATTTTTATAAATAAATGAACAGATACTGGACATCAGTAAGTGGGATGGATATAACCTTTGTTTTTGTAACTCATTTTAAGTATAAACTTTTGAATTATATTTAGTTTCTAGAGACAATAATTATACAGCCCACACCATACCAAGATAGAAATAGAAGAAATAGAAATATATATATTACATACTTGGTTATAAATTATAACAAATCGTGTATATATAAATAAAATCTAACAGTGTAAATAATTGTCTATAGGGAGTTTTGGGTTTGCACCTAGGGAACTAAATCCCTGTATGTGCAATGATAATAATAATCTCAATAATTGTTTCTGCTTAGAAATGTTCTTAAAAGAGAGAATTTATGTATAAGTTTTCGTATTTTATTGGATAAGTAATCAATGTGTGTTCCCCACTTAAGATGTTTATCCAATACAATCCCAAGATATTTTATATACAGAACTTTATTAGCTTCATGACCATCAATTAAAATTTGCATATGTTGCATCTTTTATAATTTCATAAATTATTTACTTCAATTTGATATTTATAGTAATTATTTTTAGCCTTATTTATTAATTTATTGAGATAATTACGATATGCTTTCTATTCCCTTTCATAAATGCACTGTAGTTTCTTAACAGTCTTCTTTTCATTTTATCTCTATGCCTAATTGAAGTGCCAAGTAATCCATTTTTTAAGTTTTTTATGATCGCCAACCACAACATTAAAAACAGTAGTAGATTCCTTTAGTAGTTTAAGGTATGAAAAATAAAGTTTTTTTTGTTGCAACCTCAGGATCATTTACATCCACAACATCTGACCAATCCTGGCCACCCAGCAATAGTTTAAACTTATCTAAATCAACCCTGGTCCTGGTGATTGTACCAGGTGTGTCTATATTTACATTATTATTAGCAGCATTAGTTTTTTTCATTTTTATATAAAAATACACGGTAAAGTTAAAACTCTCTGAGACAAGAACAAAGTTTCCCGTGGCTTAGCACCACAAAGATTTCTAATCGCTCGTTTCTGCAGCACAAATACAAAAATAAAATATTTTAGTTGTGGATGTTGTGGTTTCAACCTCTGATTTACAAATATGTGATCTAAACATAAATATGGGTTTGCGAACAAGTAACCGAGTTTATATATACATGTATCCAAGTCCAGCCATGGATACCAGATAATAAGTCACATCAACATCATTAAGATTTAAAATGTCACCCATAAATATTTCAAAGTTATTATTGGTGTTCAAATAAAGATACTATTACACATCACTTATTAAGTTGTGTTTTTAGAATCAGTGGAAGTTTAGAGACAATAGAAAAGTTATTCTACCTATTGTAGCTAACAATGAAGGTAGTTTATGAAAAATCAACATTAATATTCGATTTTACTAAGATTAAGACTTCATCATTTCTATTATAGTCTGCTTTGTTATAGAATGTATTATAGTAAAAGTAAATAAATTCCAAAGGTACTCACCTAGCCCCATGTCCTTCAAAATCTCTAATGTCCAGCTCTTTATTTTTAATTATCAAGTCTTGCATTTCCTTAAAATCATTTAGTGTTTGATTGGTTTCAATTTTTACCAGGGCCTCGTTCTGTTTGGAAATACATTCCTTGTGTCTGTGGAATATAAAACATTTAATTTCCCGTTTAATATTATTACATAAACATTGAACACTTCCAGAAATAGCCAGAGAGAAGATGAACATTTATTTATTTTGAAAGCATCAACAGCTAAAAGCCAAGCACTCAACTTAAACTAATAGTCAGGTAACAATACAAAGCTATAAAAAACAATAACGATTAGCTTAGCAAAAAAAGTATGAATAACACAGAAACATATATGTGCAGATCTAGTATTGACCAAGACTATTTAATAACATCTCATTATTAGATTAATAGTGAGATTACAGAAGACCTACAGGACAACTTGCAGATGTGGCTATATTATCAATATCATCGTAAAAACTTAACTCAATCATTAAAATAGACTTTATGCAAAGCTGTTCTTTTTAGAGGTATATCTATATCATGGATGAAGTAGCTACCTAGATTTAATATTTCAAGTTCTATGTAAAAAGGACATTAGGTAGATGCTGAATATTTGCCTATAATTATTTATATTTAAATTATTTTCTATACATCAAACTATAGTTTCTTTAAGGTAATAATTAAAGAAATACTTTACACATATATCTAGTAAGGACCCACCTGGCTTCACATTCTTCCAAATATTCCTTAATGTCCTGTTCTTCATTTTCGATTTTCAAGTCTTGAATCTTCTCATCCATTTTTTGTTTAATCAGTTTTTACCTTTTTACTGGATTAAAATGGCATTAAATAATATAAAATACAGTATGACAAAACTGGTCAATGTAATAAACAACGAATGATCATGGGAGTGATGGGACGAGTCGGAGTCGATGGGTAAATTCAAATTGGTATGAAGAATGGGGAGACGTACAAAAGTTCGTTGGACAAAAGTGTACAAGAAGATGCGATGCGATGACAGATAAACATTAGTGATGAAGAACTATCAATAGTTTTGACTTTACTATCGATAGTAAGGTAGTATTCAGTTGTAAAAGATTTTAAGGGATTGGGGGCAACGAATACTTATTTAGAAGTCCATAATCGGACCAAAATTTTGTATCTAACACAACGCCTTTTTATGGGACCAAAAACTATCGATATATCGAACCCTACCCACTATCGATAGTTCTCCACCGTAGAGATGTCCAGAATGGAATCGATTTATTTCAACCGACGCATCGAAACAGTTGAATCGATTCAGTAAATATGAATCGTTTAACTTTCCTTGGGAAAACGAATAAAGCATTTTTTCTGACAAAATGTATAAAGCTAAATAGCAATATTTTTGTTATTTATTATTATGTTTATTTTCTTTCAGACAAAAATCCTGTAGTTACCTACTTGATTTTGTTACAGGAATTATTTTTATTCTGCAATACATTTAAAAAAAAACATGTCTTCGGTTTAATTTATAACAAAATTAACTCCCATAAAATTCCATCTTCTTTAATCAATTTTTCCGATTATTGAATCGATTAATTATAGCATCATGGATATCTCCATTTTGTACCCATCTTCTCTATTTTATTCAACTTTGGGAATACTAGCAACAATAAAGATTGTTAGACCAACAATTGCCACTACATTGCCCTCTATCTACTTTGTACTTATGATAAAACTGAAACTTTGGACATTTTGTGGATATAAAATTTAAATTTCGTCTGCACGGATTAAGTTTTAATAAGAATAATGTTTATCTACTGATTATAAGCGTCAACATTGTCACTCTATTTTTGATTTCGTAGAAAGAAAACATGGCTTTCGTAAGTTTTTTTTTCGGGATTAAAATATTCTTCAAACTTTTGGATTATTTTCCAAAATTTATATTTTATTTTGGATTATAATCCATGTTGCTTTCGGGTTTTATATATGTAAAGTTATTGTATATTTTAAGAGCTCTATCCCCAATGCATGAAAGCAAAACTGATGCTTTATAAGATGATTCTTCACCATTTGATTTTGTAGCAAGCAAATGCAGAATGCAGCTGAAATTTTTGTTTGAAAAAACGCCAGTTTACAGCCAAGTTTCCCTCTTACAACATTGGACTTGGCGGAGGAATGTTAACCGCCGAGTGCTAAACAGGGTCAGGTTGCGTAGACTCACGAGTCTCGGGCATTTTAAAGTAACTTTGAAATTTTTTTAGCATTCACTATACTATATAACTTTAACTATTTTTTGCCCTTTAAGGACTACGACTGCGCCATGTAAAGAGGATGAAGTAATGATACACCAGAGTAATCTTTAAGAACTGATCTTATTCTATTTTAATTGTCCGTGAAGGCATGGATTTGCAAGTAAGTATATAAAAACATTGTTTATTTTATTTTAATAGGTACCTGCTTTTGGGTATTTCTATTTCAGATTAGTCTAGAGATAACTATTCTAAGTTAACCATCACAATGGTCTACCTGTGTCCCAATGCAAAAGATAGATGCACTACTTTGTGCTTTTACCGCTAAACTCCTTCCTATGGAAAATTAAATTTTTGGTTTTCTTCAGATATCTCCGGAAGAAATCGGAATTTTTTAATTTCTCACGGGCCTTAAATCCAAATTATCCAATTTAACCTTTGCTGTATATTTTAGTTTCCGAGATCTCAATGGTGAAGATCGAATTGGGACACCCTATACAGTCCTAGACCATTAATTACATTTTATCATTTATCTGAATCAGGGGTTCTTAAAAGTGGGTGATAACGCCCCTTTAAGGGGCGTTGGGGCTTTTAGAGGGTCGGTAAAAGGCTGCAGAGGAAATTGGAGGCGTTAAGGCGGTCTAGGCCTTGTTCTAACGTGTTCAGTACGAATTCGGCCACACACAGGAAGTAAATGAGTAGGTAGAGTTTCCATAAAGATTTTTTGAAATCCAGGACAAATGTGTTTTGAAATCCGGACCGTACCGAAAAATACATTATAAATTATTTATTTAAATTCAAACTCAAACATGCTTTATTGTCCGAAGATTTGTATAATCCTATTGACAAAGCCAACAACTTAGTGTGTACTAACTTTTACTTATTTATAAATAAACAAAAAGTATAAGAAAAGTTAATACCTATATTATTATAGTAATCGGTATGTTTATCGAAATATAGAAAAATTCTCCATATTGTTTAATTAGAGAAAAAGCTGTTTTTTTCGAACCGTTTTTCCAGTGAAACAAGCTTAAAATTTTTACCATTAAATACCAAACAAATTTAAGCATAAGCAAAATTGAATTCTTTCATGGCGGTAAAAGATTGCTGGAATTGGCCGAATAAAATGCGATTAAAAACAGGACCTTCTCTTACCAGGGTTAAGACAAACCCCAGCGGGGCATTGCCTCGTTGCTGTGTCCTGGTTAGTGCGACTAACCAGCAGTACTTAGTTTTAGATATTATGTTATGTAATAACAATATTAGTTAGTAAGGAAACCTGAAATGTAAAATACTATTAAGACAATAAAGAATATTTTAAAGTAAAAAGAGAATTAAATCAGTGAAGATTGTAAACATGAACATGTCTCAGTAATATATGTGTCTCGTAGAAAAATAGGTAAAATAAAGCACAAAATAAATAAATACACATAACTCTACTTTTAGGTTTTGACACAGGGTATCTAGGTGTCTATAATTTAGTCTATTGATTATACCAAACTAACTATATAAGAATAAGGTATACTTCCATGTAGTAATTTAAATTTAAATAAATAATATAGCATTTGTCAAAACTGGAGTCTTCAAGCATGGTACCCACTTTTTACGAAATGGATAGTATAGGAAAACACATTCATTTTATTTGCGTTAATTGAACATTGATTTATGGAAAACTAAAAAATTATGATACCTATAAGTATTAAAAAAGATACCTACTAGGGTTGCCACCTGGCCGGTTTTCCACCGGCCTGGACGGTTTCCCGTTAACAAGGCCGGGTGCCGGTTAGCACCCAAAAAAGGCTGGTTTTCTTACCAACTTAACATCATCGAATCGGACTCTCCGAACAGTAATGTAATGAAACTGTAATACAAGACGCCATCTATTGGTGGGTAACCGTATTTATCACTCATTGAATTTATGTTTTCTGTTACACAACAAGAGTACCCTGTTTTCCGTGCGGATTTGGGGGATTTACCCGAATTTATTAAATACGACGGCCTTAAAGCTATAAAATCTCACAGTGGAACCGCAAAACATGTAAATATAGAAAAAGCTAGCAAGATGTCTGATATTATGACATTTTTCGCTCCAAAGGATTCCAAAGAATCCCATTTCAAGTCTACGATCGAGCAATAGAATACTTAGAAAAATGGTTTAATTTTGAAAACAACATTTTTTTATTATTTAAATCATTTAATTTGAAAGACCGCATTCCAGAACTGAATGAAATAATCTTAATTGCGTTGCACATTGGCATAGAACTTCAACACAGCGATGGCGATAGTCTTTACGAAGAATTAATTTTGCTTCAAGACGCATCTCCTTCTTTTATTCATCAAGATATTTCTGTTGCGGTGTTTATTTTTGAAGAAAGTGGAAGTTCCAATCTTAAGAAAAATAGTTCAGGTAGTTTTGTCTGTTCCTTGTAGCAATGCGCATGTGGAAAAGATTTTCAACATCATGAACCAACTATGGGATGATGACAGAAACAGACTGGCAGTTGAAATGGTGTAAGCAGAACTTTGCATTCGTTCTAACACTAAGCTTTCTTGTTCGGAATTTTATTCATCATTAAGTAACAAAGCAGAACTTACTAAAGCAGCAAAATCAAATACAAAATACCATTTTAAAATTTAAACAAGTATATTTGTGCATTTATCCGATAGATGTAGCTCGAGCTAGAGTTATAGCTATAGCTTGTTGTTTGTTGTGACTAAATGTTGCACTCATTTTAATTTTAACAATAAAGTTCTATTTTCTGGTTTTAAAGTTGTTTGCATTTTTTTAAACTAGTTTTACAGCTGCAGCGTTTTTTTTTGGTCGACGGTCCCGAAGGCCGGTTCTCTATTTTCAAAAAGGTGGCATCCCTAATACCTACTTAAAGGGTTGTTGTTAAAAACAAGCATAATTCTCAAATGTACCAAAATATGGGACCCTCATTTGGTAAAATCATCACTCATTTTCAAAAAAGAGGCTATTTTTAATTCTTTATCACCAGAAACAATTTTCAAGACATTGATTACGCCATTGGCTCTGGCAACAGCTCATAGAATTCGGACACTATCCAAGATAAGTTTAGCTGAGATTTACCGAGTGTGGAAATCCATATCGTGGATATCATTAGGACCTCTAGGGTAGGTTTTTTCTCAGCCGGTTCTTCCTACCGATGAGACTATTAAATCTATTCAAGTATCACATGCAGATGTTACAGCGTGTAATGGACGAATGAGTGTTTCCATTGTTGTTGCCTTATTAACCAGTAAATCTTCTAGTAGATGGATGAAATATACAGTAAAACTTTACTGTATTGAAGTAAGTGAATATAAAATTCACAACAACAGGTACGTGCTACTTCCTCTGGCTGTCAATCAGGTTTGCATATAAACAATATTAAACATATGGCAGGAGGGTCAGAAAAATACAACTGTATTTAAAACTTTTACAATATACCAATCATTAGTGACAAAAACCGAGTTACATTAAAGATACTTAGATTCTAAGGGTTTTTAATGTATGGATGATAATGTCATTAATATAACAGGACCACCGAATATTACTTTTTAATATTAAATTAAGAAGGTTAGTACTGAAAAGTTTTTGTTACTCGCTAGTTGTGTTAAATTTATTTTTTATATTTTATAGACAGTGCTCATTTGGGAGTTCGATCTTGCTCTAAATATCTACATGTGTGATCTACGAAGGATGGAATTGTGAAATACAATTAATGGATTAAACGACTTACCTGTAAGGAAGTTCAATCCATATTGTATGAACAATTCCATCCGAGTAGATCACCCCCACCCTTCCCAATCTTAATGTGACCCTGTTAAACGATCTCACTCTCCATTAGGGGAAAATTTGTAATGACGTTAACGGGTGTTAGTGGCAGAGGAGTTGGATATGCTACGGGTACATAACCTGACTAAGTAGGACATAACCTGGTTAGGTAGGATAACAATGGACCAGGGGACCAAGGAAATATTAGGGGGAAGGGAAGGAACGTGACCATTCAAACTGATATCCAGCCTAACGAATTTAACGCGTTTTACTGCTCTATTGCTCAGAACCTGGCTAAAGATATTACTGCGGGGTGCGACCCATTGGAATATTTAGATCATGTGTCTGTATCACAATCCTTTTTTCTTACCCCAGTTAACTTGGATGAACTTAAACAAACCTTCCATGATATAAAAAAAAAGAGCGCTTCAGGATTGGACGGAATATCTATTAGAGTTTTGCAGAAACTACCGGATCCTGCACTCAACTTGTTACTTGACGCTATAAATTATTCTTTTTCTGTGGGAACATTTCCCGATTCACTTAAGGAAGCAATTGTGATCCCGATTTACAAGGGTGGAGATGCGGCTTCTCCTTCAAACTTTAGACCCATCTCAATAATTTCTACAATCCAATATCCAAAATAGTTGAAAAATTAGTTAAAAACAGGGTTGTGGCTTTTCTACGGAAATATGATTTATTGAGCTTTAATCAGTTTGGGTTTCAAGCCGACAAGAGTACTGGCGATGCGGGTTTTTGCACTTTTGGATAATTTGTACCTCCACCTTAACGAGGGCGAAGCGGCCGCGGCTGTGCTCTGTGATCTTTCAAAAGCCTTCGACTGCGTGGATCACGGAGTGCTGCTGCGGAAGCTTGAGAAGTATGAATTCAGGGGTAACTCTCTAAGTTGGTTCCAGTCATATCTTTCCGGAAGGAACCAAATTGTTAGTGTGGGGGGGATAAAATCGGATAAATGTAAAATAGGGGCGGGTGTGCCACAGGGTTCAGTACTGGGTCCTATCTTATTTTTAATTTATATTAATGACATGGTGTCCTTAAGGATTAGAGGTAAATTTACAGTATTTGCCGACGATACCACTATATTGTGGCATGCCAGGAACTCGGAAGAACTAACTACCATTATATCTGACGATGTTGAGCGAGTTAAGGGCTGGTGTGATGCTAACTCTCTCACTTTTAACGTTTCAAAGACCAATATAATAAATTTTAATTGTGCTGTTGGTGACGTCTACTTGAATGATTCCTTAGTATCTAACTGTTCCAATGTAAAGTTCCTCGGTGTAAATATAGATAGTAACCTGACGTTTAAGTCTCATATTACAAGCGTGTGTAGTAAAATATCCTCAGGGTGTTTTGCATTGAGGGTGATATCGAGGGAATTACATGTAAATATAATCCGATCGGTATATTCAGCTCTTATCGAGTCTCATTTGAGATATGGTGTCTGTTTCTGGGGGAACTCCAGTCAGTATCTCTTAAATTCAGTATTTGTACTTCAGAAGAGAGCTGTGAGGTATGTGTGCAGGGCACGAGCAAGAGAACCGTGTAGGCCGTTATTTAGACCACATAAATTATTAACCCTTACTTGTATTTACATTTTGGAGACGGCCTGCTTAATGTATAAAAAATTTAGAAGCCAAGATAATTTAAGGGTACATCAATACGGCACGAGACAAGTGGAAGTTTTGCAGTTGCCCATACCCCATACTTCTCTGGTAAAAAATTCCATCTTTTATACTGGCAAAAAAGTATTTAACCACTTACCAGCTCACATTAGATCTCTGAGAACCCCTAAAGAATTTAAATCGGGTGTGAAAGGGCTTTTGCTAGAGAAAGCCTACTATACCGTTTTAGAGTTTTTCGATGATCGTTTTTAATTGTTTTGTGTCCCTTGACTATGTAACTGTTAGTTCTGACTGAGCTTCATTTTATTTTTATTTTGTAAACCTTTAACTGTTGGGCCGGTTTTTGTGTTGTTAATTTTGTATAATTGTTGTGTGTTTTTCTTATAATATATATAGATATTTTGGTCAAATGGTACAGCAATGGCCATTCGCATTAACAATATATTATATGTATAAGTGAATATTATAGTATGTATATTAATTACTTTGTCAGCAAGATTATTTCTTTGGACAATAAAGAATTTTAAAGTAAAAGTAAAAAAAAAAATAAAATTCTCTAAAAGACGTGATTTCAAACGAAAGTTTGTATACTACATGTGTGATCTACTCGGATGGAATTGTTCATACAATATGGATTGAACTTGATTACAGGTAAGTCGTTTAAGCCATTAATTATTAGTCTGACAATCTTCATTGTGATATATATTGTATCATTTCAAGTATGTGTTTTTGTTCTCTTCTTTATCATTATTGTTTTTACGATATTGATGTATTTTTTAATGTAAGTTTATTGCTGTGATTGTTGTACTAATGTTTATATATTTATCATGCCCTGTTGACGACTGTATTGCTTTTTTGTTTTCTTTATAAGGTATTATTAATTTTTTATTACTTATACATGTTACTTGTATTCTATAGAGCTTTGTCAGTAAATACTTTGTATTTTAAAGACAATAAAGCATATATTGATTTTATTTTATCTTATTTCGTTTACCTCTGAATTGGTATTTATTTGATTCAAAAAATATGTACTAATTTTAAACATTTTATACAAAATTTTTGATTACACTTTTATTATTATTATAATTATTTTTACTGTTACTATTATTATTACGCTTAATTCTTATTACACAAACTTATCTGAAGCATCTACTTCCTCTATATTTTTATGTCGTTGCAACTTATGTTTCTTTAAATTAAATTTGTAAAATGTTTGAAATTCACATTGACCACACTTAAACTTATCTGAAGCATTAACTTCCTCTATATTTTTATGACGTCTTAAAATATGCATCTTTAAATCATCTTTCCAAATTGTTTGATATTCACATTGACCACACTTAAACTTATCTGAAGCGTCAACTTCCTCTATAGTTTTATGTCGTCGCAAAATATGTCTCTTTAGGTGTCCTTTCGAAAGTGTTTGATATTCACATTGACCACACTTAAACTTATCTGAAGCATCAACTTCCTCTATATTTTTATGTTGTCCAAAAATATGTTTCTTTAGCGAAACTTTCCATAATGTTTGAAATTCACATTGACCACACTTAAACTTATCTGAAGCGTCAACTTCCTCTATAGTTTTATGTCGTCGCAAAATATGCCTCTTTAAATCAAATTTGTTAAATATTTGATATTCACATTGCCCACACTTAAACTTATCTGAAGCATCAACTTCCTCTATATTTCTATGTCGTCGCAAAATATGTATCTTTAGAGAACCTTTCGTTAATGTTTGAAATTCACATTGACCACACTTAAACTTATCTGAAGCGTCAACTTCCTCTATAGTTTTATGTCGTCGCAAAATATGCCTCTTTAAATCAAATTTGTTAAATATTTGATATTCACATTGCCCACACATAAACTTATCTGAAACATCAACTTCCTTTATATTTTTATGTCGTCGCAAAATATGCGTCTTTAAAGTACCTTTCCAAATTGTTTGATATTCACATTGACCACACTTAAACTTATTTGAAGCATCTACTTCCTCTATATTTTTATGTCGTTGCAAATTATGTTTCTTTAAATTAAATTTGTAAAATGTTTGAAATTCACATTGGCCACACTTAAACTTATCTGAAGCATCAACGTCGTCTATATTTTTATGTCGTCGCAAAATATGTTCCTTTAGAGAACATTTCGTTAATGTTTGATATTTACATTGGCCACACTTAAACGTATCTGAAGCATCAACTTCCTCCTTCTCCTTATGTTGTCGCAAAATATGTATCTTTAGATAACTTTTCGTTAATGTTTGATATTCACATTGACCACACTTAAACTTATCTGAAGCATCAACTTCCTCTATATTTCTATGTCGTCGCAAAATATGTATCTTTAGAGAACCTTTCGTTAATGTTTGATATTCACATTGATCACACTTAAACTTATCTGAAGCATCAATTTCCTCTATATTTTTATGTCGTCGCAAAATATGTTCCTTTAGAGAACATTTCGTTAATGTTTGATATTCACATTGACCACACTTAAACTTATCTGAAGCATCAATTTCCTCTATATTTTTATGTCGTCGCAAAATATGTTCCTTTAGAGAACATTTCGTTAATGTTTGATATTCACATTGACAACACTTAAACTTATTTGAATCACCAACTTCCTCTATATTTTTATGTCGCAAAATATGTATATTTAGATTATTCTTCCTAAATGTTTGATATTCACATTGATCACACTTAAACTTATCTGAAGCATCCATTTTCTCTATATTTTTATGACGTTGCAAAATATGTTTCTTTAGAGAACCTTTCATAACTGTTTGATATTCACACTGACCACACTTAAACTTATCTGAAGCATCAACTTCCTCTATATTTTTATGTTGTCCAAAAATATGTCTCTTTAGGTGTCTTTTCGAAAGTGCTTGATATTCACATTGACCACATTTAAACTTATCTGAAGCATCAACTTCCTCTATATTTTTATGTCGTCCCAAAATATGTCTCTTTAGGTGTCCTTTCGAAAGTGTTTGATATTCACATTGACCACACTTAAACTTATCTGAAGCATCAACTTCCTCTATGTTTTTATGTCGTCGCAAAATATGTTTCTTTATAGAACTTTTCGTAACTGTTTGATATTCCCACTGATCACACTTGTGGTGTTCTTGATCGATGTCGCCAAATGTCATACTAAAAAAAAATAAACTATGACAATATTTGGAAAAAATATTGAAAACTTTGGAAAATTACAAGAAAGTATAAAAAGTTAAACCACTTTAAAAAAACTTCATTTTTTCGAAAAGTGCTTTAAATGGATAATTTTACAATAAAGAACAATATCTGATTTTAAGCAAAACTTTATTGTAAAACTAGAACTGCAACTTAAGCGTAATTAAATTATATTTTTTAAATATTTCAAGAGCCCATTGTTCGATTATGGTTTTTCAATTGTTATCATAATACTCTACAATAATTGAATAAGCAAAAAAAACACTAAAGCGGCTTTAAGCGCGCCCATTTTGTCAGGGCTGAAACTAGTAACCATAAGACATTGACTCTCGTTAGTTGAGTTTTATATTTTTACATCCTTATGAGAAATGCATTTCGGTCAGTGAGAATTAAAGGAGGAATAGCGGCCCCCAAAAGTACCTTGTGAAGAAACGTTCAAAGCGCACAGATAACACAAAAAGTAAGTCGTTTTAGTATCACTCTTAAATTTTCTCTTTAAGTCAAGGACAATAGGAAGGCCCCTTTTTTAAAATTTTAATTCCATTATTCCCTCAATTTACGTTACTGAGCTACAGAGCCTTAATAAATAGAGTCATAATTTGTGTATTGTATTATTTTTGGCCGTTTATAAGAATTTAGCAAATAGAGATACTTACGCGCTTTGGTTTTGTTCAAGGTTTTCCGTTTTAAGGTCGATTTCCTCATTTTTAATTATCCATTCATCATAGACAATGTCAATGTTTTCGTTGGTTTGAATTATGACTGGCACCTCCAAAGATTTAGAATAACAATTTTCTGATCTAAAAAATAAAACCAATAAAGGTTTGCTTAAGTGGGTATATCCTAATAAGTTTTCAATAGTGATGTAAAATGCTTGATTCAGGGTTTTTTCCAGGAAAATTTCTAGCTAAACAACATCTGATTAGTGTAATAACTATATTTTTCAGAACGACGCAGATTTAAACTCTTAAATGTTGATTTGCATTTAAATTTTAATATGTCATTAAGCCTAACCTTGAGTCAACAAATCAATATTAATAAAAGGGCGGCCGAAAAAAATCTAAAATAACGTTTAGGAATTTTCTACCCTGTTTTTTTTTTTTATTTTGCAACCAAACACTTTTAAAAGGTAGATGGGTACATTTTTTTTTATCTGGTATTTTTTTAATTTAATTATTCAAACTGTTATTACAATTTTATATAACTTAGAATATACAGATTGATTAAAATATTTTAAATATAAGATACTTAAAACTAAAGTTTAAAAACAAATTTAACACAGATGCTGATTGCTTAATGTCACTGTAACTGACTATCAAAATACGGGCCTCCTACATACATATTTTTTATAGTACCCATAGTTACTCAAATACTAATTGAAAAATATTATAATTTTTAATAATAAAATTTTTACAGGCTTTATTAAATTTATTCCTATTCCTTAAGTTTCTTATTTCCTGGGGGTATTATATTATAGGCTTTAGGTCCTATGTAGCTGATAAACCTCAAATTAACGTTGTTGTAATTAATAGGTATTTATTTATATCCATCTGCTCTAGTGAGTGTTGTAAATAGGATCTATATTATTCCAAAAGTTCCCATTTTTATAAATAAATGAACAGATACTGGACATCAGTAAGTGGGATGGATATAACCTTTGTTTTTTGTAACTCATTTTAAGTATAAACTTTTGAATTATATTTAGTTTCTAGAGACAATAATTATACAGCCCACACCATACCAAGATAGAAATAGAAGAAATAGAAATATATATATTACATACTTGGTTATAAATTATAACAAATCGTGTATATATAAATAAAATCTAACAGTGTAAATAATTGTCTATAGGGAATTTTGGGTTTGCACCTAGGGAACTAAATCCCTGTATGTGTAATGATAATAATAATCTCAATAATTGTTTCTGCTTAGAAATGTTCTTAAAAGAGAGAATTTATGTATAGGTTTTCGTATTTTATTGGATAAGTAATCAATGTGTGTTCCCCACTTAAGATGTTTATCCAATACAATCCCAAGATATTTTATATACAGAACTTTATTAGCTTCATGACCATCAATTAAAATTTGCATATGTTGCATCTTTTATAATTTCATAAATTATTTACTTCAATTTGATATTTATAGTAATTATTTTTAGCCTTATTTATTAATTTATTGAGATAATTACGATATGCTTTCTATTCCCTTTCATAAATGCACTGTAGTTTCTTAACAGTCTTCTTTTCATTTTATCTCTATGCCTAATTGAAGTGCCAAGTAATCCATTTTTTAAGTTTTTTATGATGGGCAACCACAACATTAAAAACAGTAGTAGATTCCTTTAGTAGTTTAAGGTATAAAAAATAAAGTTTCTTCTTGCAACCTCAGTATCATGTACGTCCACAACACCTGACCAATCCTGGCCACCCAGCAATAGTTTAAACTTATCTAAATCAACCCTGGTCCTGGTGATAGTACCAGGTGTGTCTATATTTAGATTATTTTTGGAAGCATTAGTTTTTTCAATATTTATATTAAGCATAGTCTGATTTAGGTCGGTAATATCAAGAATAAAATATTTTAAATGATTTATATATAGTAGGTACATATCCAAGTCCAGCCATGGATGCCAGATAATAAGTCACATCATCATCATTAAGATTTAAAATGTCTATATTGATATCACCCATAAATATTTCAAAGTTATTATTGGTGTTCAGATAAAGATATTCTCACACATCACCTATAAAGTTATATTTTAAAATCGGTGGAAGTTTATAGAAAATAGAAAAGTTATTCTACCTATTGTAGCTAACGATGAAGGTAGTTTATGAGTAGAAAAATCATCATTAATATTCGATTTTACCAAGATTAAGAATCCATTGTTTCTATTATAGTCTGCTTTGTTATAGAATGTATTATAGTAAAAGTAAATAAATTCCAAAGGTACTCACCTAGCCCCTTGTCCTTCGAAATCATTAATGTCCAGCTCTTCATTTTTAATTGTCAAGTCTTGAATTTCCTTAAAATCATTTATTGTTTGATTGGTTTCAATTTTTACCAGGGCCTCGTTCTGTGTGGAAATACATTCCTTGTGTCTGTGGAATATAAAATTTACCATTTAATATTATTACATAAACATTGAACACTTCCAGAAATAGCCAGAGAGAAGAGGAACATAAAACATATATGTGCAGATCTAGTATTGACTAAGACTATTTAATAAAATCTCAGGGTCTATCTAGCTTTAGGAGTGATGGAATTTAACAATTTTTAAAAGAGAAACCGAAAGAGTATTTAATTTTGAGTAATTCTACATAAAATAATTCTTGAATGAACTATTTTTTACTACAAAGTTATTAACAAAAATGAAGTTTATGATATGCTTTTTACAGTAAGTGTACTTTATTATGGAATATTTGTTACCTTTTTCATATCCATAGGTATTACTAAGGTATATACAAAACAAAAATTAGATACAAATTACCGATTATTATAAAAAAACACTTTTTTTACAGAAAAACAGTCTTGTCCAAGAATTTTTTGGTTTTAAAGTGTTCTATACAGACAGGTCTGTCTATCGCTGTTTCAAAAATTGTTAAATTCCATCACTCTTAAAGCTAGATAGACCCAAAACTCATTATTAGATTAATAGTGAGATTACAGAAGACCTACAGGACAACTTGCAGATGTGGCTATATTATCAATAAAACTTAACTCAATCATCAAAATAGATGCAAATCTGGTATTTTTAGAGGTGTCGATGAAGAAGGTACCTAGATTTAATATTTCAAGTTCTATGTAAATAGGACATTAGGTAGATGCTGAATATTTGCCTATAATTATTTATATTTAAATTATTTTCTAGACACCAAACTATAGATTCTTTAAGGTAGTAATTAAAGTAATACTTAAGCACATATATCTAGTAAGGACCCACCTGGATTCACTTTTTTCCAAATAATCCTTAATGTCCTGTTCTTCATTTTTGGTTTTCAAATCTTGCACATTCTCATCCATTTTTTGTTTAATTAGTTCCTACTTTTTGACTGGATTAAAATGGCATTAAATAATATAAAATACAGTATGACAAAACTGACCAATGTAATAATAGTTACTAATTACTGTAATAAACGACTAAAGAAAATGTATAGTGTTTGTTCGGGTTAAACAACCACACCACAACGGATGGGATAGGACCGTGGATAGGACTATGGATGGGAGCACAGAACTCGAACAAAGAATGGGAGTGATGGAGATGGGACCATCGAGATAGAATAAGGATGGGATAGTGATGGTAGATGTATGGTAAAGAAGAAGAAATGCGATGCGATGACAGATACATTTTAGTGATGGAGAACTATCGATGGTTTTGACTTTACTGTCGATAGTAAGGTTGTATTCAGTTGTAAAAGGTTTTAAGGGACAGGAATAGTAATTGTGGGGCAATGAATAGTTATTTAGAAGTCTTTGATGGGAGCAAAAATTTTTATCTACCAAAACGCCTTTTATGAGACCAAAATCTATCGATATATCGAACCATACCCACTATCGATAGTTCCCCACCACTAATTTGTCTTAAGCCGCGTTTCAGAGCTACGTTCTGTCGCCAGCGACAGAGAACTACAATGTAATGTGGTTGTAGTTCTCTGCCAGCGACCAATCAGGATCGTTTACGTCGTAACCCCTAACCCCACAAACACAGAGCACTTACTTATGACAATTTTTTATGCTCTTTAAGAAAATAATCTTATTTTTCAGATACGACGTTCGTTTTTTAGATACCTATATCAACTCAATTTTTTCAAATTCGGACCTGAATTTTTAAAAAAATTTGGAGTAGCTTTTGACCTTTTAAAATTATTATTTTGTAAAATACTTAAGAAAGTGCCCTTGGTTTTTAAAAATAATAAGTACTTTTATCATAAAAAAATTAAAACAAGTTTTTCGTTTATATATCTATATCTCTGGAAATCATCGAAATTTGATTAAATTTCTTTTTAACAACATGTTCAGCATTAAAATAAGCAACTTTGCCTCCATTTACCAAACTGTCTATCTATCAGATTTTGTTACAGGAATTGTTTTTATTTTGCAATATATTTAAAAAAAAAGTTATATTTTTGGGTTGATTAACAAAATGATTAAACTTTTATGATTTTTCCAATTATTGAATCCCGATATAATTTTTAATCGATTAATTATAGCATCTTCGACATCCCTATTTTATACTCATCTTCTCTATTTTATTTGACTTCGGGAATCCTAGCAACAAAGATTTGCCTCTATGTTCACCCTCTATCTACTTTGTGTCAAAGCACAGAGGCATGATTCTTTAGTATTTATGATAAAACTGAAACTTTGGACATTTTGTGAATTTTATAACTTAAATTTCTAATGCACGGATTAAGTTTAATAAGCACATTTATCTAATCATTATCAAAACAAAAATCGCTTATTTGGGAGCAAATTACAATTTTAATCTTATCCAAAAAAATACCAGTTACCCCCACCTCAAGAGAATAATAATGAGGGGGTAAATATTAGAATGTTTAAATAAACTCATGGACACAATTATCGAATATTTTTAATTTTTCTTTTTGAAAAAATAGACAGTAATATGCGTCATTATCCCTTTCCGTACGGCTGACGAATATATTCGGCAGGGGGCTTCGTGGCAAGTAGACGGCTGCCGAATATATTCGTCATGTGCTCACTTCCCTTCCAAGCGTCTGACAATTTGAATAAGGCACATATAAAATTTTGACTTGGCGTACAGACTGGTGCCAAACCGTTTCGTTCACTTTGGCTTGCCGGATAAACGGCTGCCTAAAATATCCGTCACTGACGAATATTTTCGGCAGCCGCCAACGTGGTAAGTCGACGGTTGGCATTTCGTTTACGTTGGTTTTTAGCGCCAGTCAGCGTTAAGATGTCGTCAGACGAGCATGCTGGCCCTTCCAGAAGCTCTGATCGGCCTAAAAACCTAAACTAGAAAGCCTATAACCCTAAACCAACTTGGTCTTATGCTGGTAATGTTAGATTAACGGAAGACACTTTCCAGATGAAGCACCCCGAGAAGAAGGAAAGTTGCAACTAAGGAGATGCTGGGTTTGCTCTCGTACTACAATCAGGGAAAAAAAGCGAAAAGATTCAAAATACATGTGCAAGAATTGTAATGTCGGTGTATGTATATCCCCAGGTTTCAGAATATACCATAATGAGGCCACGTACTAACTCTTTTTATAATAGGGGAAGACGGGGATCATTCAGCCGAAGGGAACATTCAGCCACTGTGAATATTTTCCGTATGGGTTAAAATTCGCGCGCAAATTCAGGAAATACATTTGAAATAAGCGATTTTGTATCAATCCGTTGTAGTTACTACACGTGTTTGTTGTGGTGAAAATTAAAAATAAATAAATTGTAAAATCACCGTTTCCAATAGAGTTTTTTAATAGCCGTATTTGTGTTGATATTTTGTGTATACATGACATAAAGGAAAACATCAAGTTATATACCGTAAGTATAAATATTTGAGCTATTATTGCACGTGTTCATTCTAACTATTTTGGACCTTGATTTATTTTAGGTTTTTGTTAATCGCCCGCGAAGGAAACATTCGTCCATGTGGTCAGGGGAACATTCGGCCGGGCGGCCAATTATTTCCAATCTTCAAACTACCATTGAAAAAAAAATCAGAATAATATGGGAACGGTGGAGATTGCAGATAAGGAAGGTGATTGCAAGGATGTTCTAAACCCATTAGAAACCATTAATACACCGTCATGTAGTGGTATTAACATAAAAGTCCCCAAAAAGTTAAAAATTACTCCTGAAAATATAAGAGCATATCCTAAAGCAGGCGAGAGAAAAAGAAAGGGTAACAGGAAGTTAGGTGGTTCTAAAATTTACACTGATACTTCAGAGAAAAACCTATTAGAGGAAATTGAAACAGAAAAAGAAATAAAGAAGGAAATTAAGAAGCAAAAAGAAGCAACAAGGAACTTATTCTGGAAAACGGTCAAGGATAAACATCAACCTAAAAAAATCAAGATGTCGGTCACACACTTTTCCGAGTCATCAGATGACAGTGGTGATCTTTCGCTTCATGATGATTCAGGGAAGATCTAAGTGACGAATATGAAGAAATATCTGAAATCAAGAATAAATCAGAACTAGCTAAAAATGATTTTGTGTTAGTGCGCTTCAAGGTAAAAAGTTCGATTATTCACTTCATTGGCCAAATTTTGTACGGTAGCGATACTATTAAGAGAATCAAGTTCCTCAGGAGAAAAGGACGTTCCAATGCGATTTATTTTCCAATAATTGATGACGTCTCAGATGTGGCAAATGATGATATCGTAGCAAAGCTAATCACTCCGACAAAAACTGGTACTGCAAGAACCGTACGTCGTATTTTACTTTTTATTATAACTTTGGCAGTTTAGTTGTTTAATAGCAAAATATGATTCTTAAATAAATATTTCAAGTTTTGTTAGTGTTTTTCTGGGTAGACGAATCATCCCCCTCTGGTGGACGAATGTAAACCACGTAGGGGATCATTCGGCCAAAAATCAACAAAAAACAAATGATGATTTTTTTACATTTACGACACTTTTTTCCACAATTGAGCGTCATAAAATGTCAAAGAAAGTTTTATATTTGGTCATTCGATGTATTAAAAAAATATTAAGACGTTATTAATTGCTCGATTTCAAAATATCCTCTTAGGTGCCGAATGATCCCCGTCTTCCCCTACAGATGGAGTACTTTTGCTTTTGTTTTTTTGTACTTATTAGAAGTTTTGTTTTTATTTTTATAATCCTAAACATAAAGGATATTTAAAATAGTTGTTTGTTTTCGGTTTTGTAAAACATTACAAATATGCATTTTTAAATAAAAAAGTTGATATTTTTAAGTGCTTTTTCTTATAAAAATATTGTTTTGGATAGTGCCGAATAGATCCGTCAGCCGTCTGTCAGCCACTGCAAATTCTCCCGTCTGTACAGCACGAAACCTCCAGATGGCTGCCGTACGGAAAGGGTTAATGTTAATTAAATGTCAAAATATGTTAAAACAAGTGAGTAATCAGCCTACTAGGTAACTAATATCAGCACATGTAAGTTTACGGCGACTATTTAAATTTATTTTGAATTTGAAATAATAGTGATTACAAGATATTCGATAATTTTTTCCATGAGTTTATATCCGTCCCATAAAATACTTAACATACTTTACCACGCCAAAACGTCATGTAAAAGAGCTTTATGGCAGTTCTTACGCATGAAATTAACTCAAATTTTTACGCGTAGGTAATTATTTATCCCTACGAACTACATATGAAAATTTAAAAAATCAGTGTTTAAAGTGCTTCATATTATTTATTTATCAATTACTATCACAATGTAAAATGAATTGCATTAAATCTGTAAAATTAAATTGCAAAAGTTTTTAGTCAATCTATCATAAATATTT
This sequence comes from Polydrusus cervinus, assembly GCA_935413205.1. Lineage (NCBI taxonomy): Eukaryota > Metazoa > Arthropoda > Insecta > Coleoptera > Curculionidae > Polydrusus > Polydrusus cervinus. Next base: position 1,753,107 of record OW284518.1, read on the forward strand.
ATATTTGTTATAAAGTATGTACCTATGTTTTATTTAAATTCAAGCTGAAAAGGTCATAACCCAAATTGTATTTTATTATGGACATGTCTAGTTTTGAATTTAAAACGCATTCATTCCAAGTATTAGCTGGTATTATTTATACAGTGCCATCTGCATATGAAAATATTTTTCCATTTAATATAAAATAATGGTCATAAAACAGTACCTTGAGGCACACCGCAAATTAAAGTCGTTTTTTTACTACTGAAATCTGTTTGTTCTCTATCTGATCAATAAATTTTAAACAATCCTACCTTTTTGTGCCAAGTGGTTTGTTACTGTCGCCAATAATGGTTATTTATTGTAATATAAATTTTACAAGTTCATTTTATTACATGTAATTATTGTTTTTTGGCACAAATAAGTATCTGTATTTATTTATGATATAAAAAACTACAAATTACAATTAAAAGTTATTGCTAGCGCCGCCGCGTTCACCCTGTCGTTTTTTGATCAGGATATATCGTTACTCTACCGGACTACAATGCCGCATCAGATGAGACTTTAAATTAAATTTACGCTTAGTTTGATAGTCACATTTATTACATTTGAACATCTCGACCTCCTCTGGATTCTTATGCTCAAGTAAATGAGGTTTTATATTATTTTTATGTTTAGTTTGAAAGTCACAATTATTGCACTTGAACATTTCAACTTTCTCTGGATTCCTATGTCGTAGAAGGTGTCTGGTTAAACGGCTCTTAATAATTGTTTTATAAGAACACTGATTGCATTTAAAATTTTCAACTTGCTCTTGATTATGACGAAGCAGATGATACTGTATATTACGTTTTTTCTTAGTTTTATAGTCACATTTATTGCATTTTAGTACCTCGACTTCTAGATTATTGTGTTCAAGCAGATGAGAATTTAAATATTGTTTATGTTTAGTTTGAAAGGAACAAATATTGCATTTAAACATTTCAATTTCCTCTGGTTTTCTATGTCGCAGAAGGTGTATTATTATAATTGTTTTATAAGAACATTGATCGCATTTAAACTTTTGAACTTGCTCTTGATTATGCTGAAGCAGATGAGTCTTTAAACTATATTTATGTTTAGTTTGAAAGGTACATTTATTGCATTTGAACAGTCCGACATCACCTGAATTATTATGTAAAACCAGATGGCGTTTTAAACTTCGTTGATAAATGGTTTGAAAGTCACATTTATTGCATTTGATCATTTCGACTTCTTCTGGATTCCTGTGTTTTAAAAGGTGAGTGTTTAAATGGCATTTGAAATTTGTTGTATAAGAACACTGATCGCATTTAAACATGAAATCCTTTGGACTATTATGATGGAATAGGTGAGACTTTAAACTATATTTGTGCTTAGTTTGAAAGTCACATTTATTGCATTTAAACAGTCCGACATCACCTGAATGCACAATCAGATGGCGTTGTAAACTTTGTTGGTGAATGGTTTGAAAGTCACATTCATTGCATTTAAATATTTCTACTTCTGAATTCTTATGTCGCAGAAGATGTCTGTTCAAATTATATTTAAAAAATGTTTTATAAGAACATTGATCGCATTTAAAATGTTGATCTCTCTTAGAACCATTATGCCGAAGCAGATGACTTTCTATACTCCTTTTATGTTGAGTTTGAAAGTTACAAATATTGCAGTTAAACATTTCGACTTCCTCCATTTTACTTCCTTTTAGATGTTTATGTTGAATATGGAACCTCTCTAAGCTAGTTTCTTCAACTATTTTATCCATTTGAGGAAGATTTAGATGGACCTCACTTTTAAGTGATATTTCATCATCCAATTGATCACTTTTCTGGGGCATGAACTTCTCACATTTAATATGGTTATCTTGACAAACACGATCTGGTAAAATACTGCAAAGAGAAAACTATAATAATATATATGAACGAGTTCTAAATATTGGGTTCGCCAAGGTGAATGCCGCATTTGATTAGAAGAAAACAGTGGGTTAAACAAGGAGAATATATTCCAAAGAGGGCGAAATCTGTTCAGTTGGCTGAACGAGCGATGACATCTATTTAATGGGATGCAAAAGAATTTTACTTATTAGCTACCTTAGAAAAACTAAAAGAATAAATGAAAAAAAAGCATGACAACAACGCACCGGACCCTACAAGTGCAATGGACTTTTTCACTTAATTTCTCTTTTTAATATTACCACACAAACAAATTTTCAAATTAAAATTCTAATATAGGTACATATATTACGGTTTTAATTAGATGTAATATAGAAAGAAACTTAGCGACAAGCAGACAGAGTAGTGCGTCTATATTTTGCATTAATGTACACAGAGACGCCAAAGGTAATGGGTTTCCTGGGGCACACACTGGCAGGTTGTTTCGTCCTTATTGGGACTCATCAGAAAGCCATAACCTGTAAGCAATTCCCATTACAGCGAAAATATGTTCGTCCGCTTGCCGCTAGGTTTCTTTCTTTATAAAGAGATTTTCCAGGGATTTTACGGGTCTCAAACCGTTAAAATCTCTGTACTGCTCATTGGTAAGATCCCATCTGGAATATGCATCTTTGGTATGGAATCCAAGTTATGCAGTCTGGTTTCACTAGAAACTCGCCCTAGGAGACATGATTTGAAACTAATATACAATATCTTAAATCATGTTTGCCATTGTCCGGACCTATTATTGAAAATACCAATTTTTGTACCACCCAGAACCATAAGTACGAATTACACTTTTTACCAGCCATTCAATCGTACAAATTAAGCTTCTAATTATTTTTTGCTGAGATCTACTAGGTTAGCTAACTCTTATTTTAATGAGCTGGACTTTATTTCATCATCTTCTAAATTTTATAGGAGCTTAAGACTTGTGACCTGATTTTGAAGTAATTTTATTTACTGCTTCAATTAGTACCTGATTTTAATTACGAAATGAATTAGTTAGTTTAGTGATACTTTATTTAATTATTTATTGCTAGTGTTTTAAAATAAGTTTGTGAATTTTTATGCATTAGATTATGCATTAGACAGACTATGATTGTATTTTGTAAATGGACTAAGCTCGTTATAAATAAATATAATTTTAACGGACACTAAATTCAACTATTTTATTTATTACATGTAATTTTAAAATAAAAATTTCTGAAATATTATATAGAAGGTTTTTACATTTAGATACCCACCTGGTAGTACTTTCTGCCAGATCTTCTTTAAGGTCCACCTCCTCGTTTTTAATTGTCCAGTCTTGCATTTCCTCAAAGTTATTCGTTGTTTGATCGGCTTCTATTTTTACCAGGGCCTCAATATGTGTAGAAATATATTCCTTATATCTGTAGAATGTAACATAATCAATTACCATTTTAATTATTATTTATACTAGGTACATTGTTACACCACAATTAGATGTAATATGTACAATAGGCCAAATAAATAAGCAAAAATATAGTTTATTTAAAGTAATACAAAAAAGCAAAGCAAAAAACTCTCAGTAAGTAGGTAGGTACCCACCTGGCTTTATTTTCTTCCAAATCATCTTTAATGTCTTGCTCTTCAGTTTTAATAATTGTCAATTCTTGCATTTCTTGTCTATTTTATTGTTTAATTGTTGGGAGTCTGTTTACCCCAGGCCTTGTTTTATGTTTTTCTAGATTTCTATGGAATTTAAAATACTTTATTGTATATTTTTTAATATAATTCCAATATAATTATGCATATCTTTGTAGACCAATAAGATTTACTTTATAATGAATAAATCAAATTAGCAAAAATGATAATATATGGTATTACCTACTTATATGCACTAATACAATCCCCTACAAGAAAAGTGGCCCATCCTATCCGTATAGTTGTTTAAATATTATTTTTTACCTGCAAAAAACTCACTAATCTTCGTTGCAAAATTTTGTTAATATATTAATTATCCCGGAAATCCGGAATTGTTTCCGAATAGTACGTAGAGGTTAGGTTTTTAAGAAAAAATGACTAAAAGGGGTCCTGTTTCATGCATTTATTTTGTAACCAAAATCAAAATATACCTTCAGTCCTCTAACCTCTACACCAACGAAGACAAATATAGAAAGAAGACAAACAAACGTTTTAATTGGTCGAAGCAAAATTTGACATAAGAAACGTCAAAACAGCGCCACCATCGGGTCTGGAGGGAACCCCTGGACTATAGGCGGGACTTTCAAATATGACCATTTTAAAAATTTTGGCCGCCAAAATTTTAAAATGATATTTACAGCTTAAAAAACCATCAGGATCCTAATATTTAATTTTTACTATGCTTGGAAAATTAAATGAGGATTGTGGATAGTTTGTTGGCTGTAAATATCATTTTAAAATTTTATGTGCAAAAATTTTTAACATCTGGACAACCTTTCGACTATAGGCGGGACTTTCAAATATGGCAATTTTAAAAAAATGTGCACACAAAACCTTAAAATGATATTTAGGGCCATCAAATGATTCACACTAATCCTCTTATTTGATTTTTCAAGTAGAGTAAAAATTAAATATTAGGATTTTCTGATTAGATTTTTAAGCTGTAAATATCATTTTCAAATGTTATTTATTAAAGTTGTACAATTAGAAATAAAACTTCAGAAATCAGCTTATAATTAATTTTATTGACAACTACGATTGAAATATAGGTAAGATCAGTACCTCGTTAGAAAAAACAAGATCTGTAACTCATGTTAGAGTTTTGTTGTATTCAGAGACTATGTTAAATAACTCGTTGGATAATCAACTGTCCTCATTCTGTAGAGCAAATTACCCCTTTTTAAAGAAAAATATCCACACTTACTGGAACTCAATACTACTCAATAAATTAATTACAAATTAAATAAAAAACATTTTCCAAAAATCCACTGTTACACCTTTTAGTCTCACGTATTATACAGATAAATACCCACATTAAAACTTACACTATTCCCCAACATCATAACAATAACACAGAGTTAACAAGATCTTAGGTATATTGGTATATGTTTAATAACAATTTATTGTTAACATACAATTTACAACATTCAAAAATAAATATTTGTAGAAAATAAATAATAAAACTTTTAAAAAATTAACAAAAAAGTAATTAAACTTATATATATTTGGTTTCATAGATCAAACCAGCACTAACAAACATTTCGTCGACGATAAGGGTACAACATTTATCTAAGTCTTCCAATTTATCAGCTTGCTTCTTTAAATGTTCTAAAACAGCTGGTTTACTATATGAGTGATTAAAGTCAATGTTGCAAGTCAGATCATTGGTTCCTATTTATGCTTAATGCATAAAAAACCTAAGAGCCAAAATAGTTTAAGGTTACATCACCACAGCACGAGACAAGTGGAAGTTTTGCAGTTGCCCATACCCCATACTTCTCTGGTAAAAATTCCATCTTTTATACTGCCAAAAAAGTATTTAACCACTTACCAGCTCACATTAGATCTTTGAGAACCCCTAAAAGATTCAAATCGGCTGTGAAACGGCTTTTGCTAGAGAAAACCTACTATACCACTGCTATAACTATGTAAAAAACTACATTATTTACCCACATGAGGATCTGTTTTTTCTTTATATTCCCAAAATGTACTTAGTTTCCCAAATTAACCTACAGTACCAGCTGTAGTGGCTCCCGTGTACTAAACATTTATTCATGCAACATACATAATCATCAAAGATTCACGTATAGGTACTTCTAGAAATAGCCAACCTAAAAGAATATAAAACAAAAAAATGAATTACTTACTACAACACTCGACAGAATTAAAATTTTCTAATGGTCTAAATAATTGAATAGCAAAAAAAATATATTTTGTAGGTATTTGTGTTACCTACAATTAATAAATATACTATAAATGATTTAGTGGACATCTACATTAATAAGAGTTATTAAGTGAAATTCAACAAAAACTCCTTAAAGTAAAAGTATGTTTGGCATAATTATTTTTGCAACAAGTAGGTAAACTAATGTAATAAATAACGAATAAAAATATTTAATTTACTTACCTGCAACAAAAAGAAAACGGTCCTTTTGGTAAAAAGATTAGAAAATTAAAAATAATATTAGAATATCAAAAAAGCTTGGTCTGATTTTCAGCTATAAAGAAAAAAAAGCGGCAATTCCATTTGTGCCATTGACATTATAAATGTCAATGATTTGTGCTGGTGGTCAAGCTCAAAACAGGGAAGTTAGGTTGTAAAATAATTTAACAGCTCGTGCTATTCATGTCAAGTACCTACCTCTGTCTGCATCAAGTTATCTCCATTCGATGTAAAAAGAGACAAATATAGTCAGTTCAAGTTCGTTTGCCGTAGCTCTCTTTGTAAAAATAACTACGTAGGTGTAATATTGAGATATAACTGATGGGGATAAACGTAGGTCCTAACTTGAAAAAGTCTGGAGGTCTGACGTCACTCTAGCTTCTATCCCGCCCATAAGAAGTTTCACGGGGCTGCTCTACACAAACAAAAAAAAAAGATTTTAATAAAAGTAAACAAATGAAATGGGCAGCCGCACAGAGGAATCATAGGTTGTCGATGTATGTTTTGTGTTACTAAAGGCCAGTGGCCACTTGTCATTTCCAACATTCCGCCAGTTTGTTGATTGAGGAGTGTGTACCGCTGTTGCTTTCGACAAAAAAGGCCATTTGAACTACGACTACGTAGTGTTGTCATCTGTGGCGACAAAGCGCCAAAATGACGCCTTTTTGTCTTTATGAGAGTGTGGCGGCGCTTTACAATAAAAAGCTTATTTTTGGCGCCTAAAAAAATTGTGGTGTGGTTGTATGGTATTTGTAAGAAAACGATGACGTTTTTTTTTTCAGATGTCACACTAAAAGGGAATTTTTGTCTGTTGCTGTTTATGGCGTTTTACAGCGGCGGGAGGCCGACGAACTTTTTTTTTTAGAAGTCACTTTTGATTTGGGTAGTAGTAGGTTTTTAACCCAAATATCTCAAAACACTGACTACGTATCAAAGCGATCGTTCCTCGTCGCTTCTTTATATCTTTCACTATCGCTATTCTAAAAAGTTGAGTGCCACCCCTGGGTAAGCATGGGTAGAACACTGTGTTGAATGGCGCTTTTGTGCCGACACCTTTCGGTGTGTCACAGGTGTTGAAACCGCGTCGATGATTCCTATGACACCGTGGCACCTTACACACTAAAACAGCCTAAACAGAAAACACTCGCGACTCTCCGGACTGAAACAGCGTCAATGACTTCTATGATACAATAACGCTTGTATGATACGTAATACGCTTAAACACTTGTGTTATGATGTGACTCTCTGGTCTCATCTTTGAATAGGCGTTGCGGCCAAGTATCTCGCCTTAAAACGGCAGAAAAATGCACTGGATCCAACAACAACGGAAAAAAAATGTGCGCCTGCATCATTTCATCTGTCATTTTTGGTTTCGAAACGCGAAACCGCAAGTGTACGTGTCATGACGCAATTGGGTTGATACCATAAGCGGTGTCGGTGTCATTGTATCGACACGCGAAAATTTAAGGTGTTACCCATGCCTACTCCTGGGCGTCATTTCAAACAAATATATTTTCTTCTTGTCTAGCAACCAAACGTTTATCAAAAGGAACTAGGATAATTTCTAGTCGAACAGTCTATATAATAATTTTGACATAAATTAACACTATTTTTTGATACACTACGACTTTTATATACTAGTTTGGTTAACGATGTTACCTAGAGTAGGGGGGGGGGGGCACCCCCCAATATTGATCAACAAGTCCCGGACAAGGTAAATTCTAGCCAAAAAGCTCTAAACTCGTGAAAGAAAATACTCTATTTTCAATATAATCATTTATTAATTACTTAATATCATCTTAGTAGAGCCACTACCATTATCACTTAAACTAATTTAATACTTATATTAATTATATTTATTATGGCCCCCTGGGATTACTTAATAGTTCAATAATCGAAACGCTCAAAGCGACGTTTTACTTAGAAATCTGTCTTTTGGTGGAAAGTACATTTTATTGTTTGAAATAACTCTTCAATACTATTTTGGGTCCAACCCTTGCAAGCGAGTTGAAAAACTCTCTAAATGGGGTTGAATATATATTTTTGGGCTATAACCACATAAACATACACTATATTGCCAATACAAGCAGCCGCACGAAGCAAGAATACCCCTATCGTGCGATTCAAAATAACCTGAGTTGGGGTCCGTGGCGCTTGCGCAGTAGGGAAAAAATTAGGCAACCAACACGATATATAACAAAACCCAAGGTCTCTTGAACAGAACCGGCTTGCCGTTATATTCTTATTTGCCATCTTTTATTTCGTTCATTCGTGTGTGGTTATAATTTCCAAGTTTTGGGTGTTAATATTTATAAAACTTTACTTTAAACATTTTTTTTTGTTAGTTTGTAAATTGTTAGTCGCTTCCATCTTTTTTTACATTGTATTCGTTCGGATGTTCCGTATGTGATTGTGGATATTATTTTTAAGTTTTGGGTGCGAATTTATTTATAAAACTTTACCGGACATTTTGTTTTTATTAGCGACTTGTGTCTCAAGATGGGTAGAAAAAAGTGTATGATCCTTTTTTGCACGAATCGCGGTTCATTACCAGGAATAAGGTATTACAGGTACGTAAAATATTGGTTACTTAGTTCTATTTGACCATAAACTGTACACACCCCGAACTAACGGGTGAATTTAAATAAAAGCTTGTAAAAATATTTTGAAAGTCGGCCCTGTCAAATGTTTAAATCAAGAAGCAAATTTCCGAGCTGCGCAAACTCAACGGACCCTGATCATCTGCCTACAGTGGTGTCATCATTGAATTATTGTATTAGCAATATATAATGTATGTATATATATATATGTGGCTATAACCCTTAAACAAAAATGACAAAGTTTTTTTTACAAATATGTAGAGCATCAAATTTTACACAATAAAGGTTGTTACTACTTGTTTCTTATCTACAACTGATAAGCCATAGGAAATTCGCAAATTTCAAAATAATTTTTCAGTGATGTTGCATTTTTAAATTCTGGGGTTCAAACCAAGTAAATTTGCTATAATGTTGTCTATCCCAAAACGCGTACCGTAAACGAGATGATGATATTTTTTTTACACTTTAATAGGTGAAAGTTTATTTATGGTACAAGCATCGCTACACATTTCTGTCTTATAGCGTTTTCGATTTACTGCTCTCGGGCACTCTGAGAGCGCTCCCTCCGAGATTTGCGTGTTCGGTTATCAAAATCAGGTGATCTCGCTCGGAGTCATACGTTCGATTTACAAATCTGGTTGCTCTAAATCCGTTAGCGGGCGCTCCTTTTCGATCTGCAAATTTTTACGGAGTAGAGAGGCTGCGCCTGCGCAATGGCTACACTTTTTCTTTAAGACTGTGAACGGTGTTCTTTTGTAATTTCGCGCGTTGTTGTTTGAATATTTTGAACATAGTAATATTTTTGTTTAATTTAAAGAAGAATTGTTTTAACTTTATATTAAATTTAAAGGTTAAAATTATTTTACCATCTGTCATAATTTTAGAGCAATCATACATTCTATTTACACTCCGTCCGAGGGCAACCGTATTCACGGCGACAGCAAATCTCGGGCGAATCTATGACGTCACAGATCGCTTCCGGAGCACTCTCAGAGTGCTAAACCGAAATCGCTATTAGTCTTTCATTCATTAGGGAATTATTGGAAACGCTATAAGGTAAAGGACTTATTATGGTCGTTCTTAAAATGACAGCTAAGCATGCGTACTAAAAGAAATTTAATATGGGAACCATAATAAAATACTGCCTTTCCCTATTTACGGCTAGTTACCGTAAGTAAAATAACGTTTCCTTATTTCCATTATTCGTCAAAGTATAACCTTAAGCATTATAACCTTAAAATTGGTGAACTTTATGTTTGGTGTCGTTTAATTTTTTAAATACAATCACTTAACAAAAGTACCAAACAATATTCACAACACAAAAATAAAAATAGACTTTTTAGGTTAAAAATAACGCTGTCATAAAAAGGAAAGCGTTCCAATAAGTCTTTATTTTTAGAGAAATAAGGTTAAGACCTTATTAAAATAGGGCATTCCCTTATTAGTGCCGACGTAAAAATGATATTTTCAATAATTCCCTATTATTTAAAAAGCCAACTTCTTATTTAATTGTTAAGTTAACCTGGTTTTACTTTTAAAAATAATTTCCACCATTTCTTTTAAAAAATCCTATTTAGTTATTGCAATGTCCAGTATATTTTAGAAATTTAAGTCTTATGGATGGCAAATCACAAAGGATATAGTTTATGTAGAAAGCGTTGGAATTCACTCGCGTTGTGCCGTTATTAGGAATATTTTCCAAAAATTGTTACAGTGTTATTTTTGGACACACAAAAGACAATAATTCGGAAAATGTAATGATAAAATGAAAAATAATAATGAAAATGCATTACAACTTATGGAAACAAATTAAAAAATCTTTTAAATTAATAACTTAAAATTATTATCCAGTGCAGCATTTAAAAAATATATTATAATGGGCACTGTTGCAAAATTAAAAATTTACACTTTTTTTCAGAGTTAAAAACTCTACAACTGTTCAGTTCAAACTTTTTCGATGGCCTTTTGCGTTACGCATACGGCCAATCTACAACTGTTGTTGAAAACTTTTATCTAGTGTTTATTGCTTTAAAGCTAAGTGTCAAAGACCATTCTTATGTAATTTTCCTTTCCTTATGCAAAGGTTGAATATAAAATAATGACGATTCTTCTTTTCAAACAATAAAATGTACCTTTTACCAAAAAAGCAGTTTTCTAACTAACATTCCTTTTGAAGCGTTTTGTTTATTGGACTATAAAACACACATGAATAACATATTTTATACCTATAATTAGTTAATAATCTAAAATAAGACTTATAATAACCGTGCTACAAATTCGTCAAGAGGATCTCGAAAAAGGTAAGATAGAGTGAAATTCCTGATAGAATTGCGAAGAAAAAAACGCAACCCCGGAACAAAGTGGTTTCCGTAAGCAGAGGTCAACACAAGATAATATTATAGACTTGGAATCGGAGATCCATGAAGCATTCCTTAACCAACAGAAATGTATGGCCATATTTTTTGATATTAAACGAGCATACGACTCAGCCTGGAAATATCGAATCCTACAACAACTCACGGATTGGAACATCAAAGGAAACATGTTAAAATTCATTCAAAGTTTTCTCCAACGTAGAAGTTTTAAAGTAAGGATTAATGATATACTCTCCGAAGAAACAATCCAAGAAAATGGTACACCTCAGGGCTCTGTACTTAGTGTCACCCTCTTTTTGGTAGCCATCAATAGCATAACCCAATATATCTCAGCACCAGTAAAATGTAGAATATTTGCAGATGACTTAGTTCTTATCATTAAAGGGAAACATATTAACTCGATGACCAGCATTATGCAAAGACATCTTGGCAAACTGGAAGAATGGTCACAGTATACAGGCTTTCAATTCTCAACAGAAAAAACAAAATGCATTTTATTTTCGAAAAAAGAAGAAAACATTTCCCCTCTACTTATGATATATGGCCAATCATTACAATTTTGCCACACAATCACCTTTCTTGGAATGATATTCGACCAAAAACTTACATGGAAACCCCATATCCAGAACCTAATCCTAAAATGTCGCAAAGGACTCAATATCTTAAAAATATTATCAAATAGATCTTGGGGCGCTGATACCAGTACTTTGCTGAAAGTATATCGAGCTATAGTTCGGTCACGTATCGACTACGGGTCAATTGCGTATAACTCCGCAACGTCATCTGTGCTGAAACTCCTAGACCCCATTCATAATGCAGCAATACGTTTAGCTATTGGGGCCTTTCACACAAGCCCTGTAAACAGCATTCTCTGTCAAGCATCCGAACCCTCCCTAGACCGTCGCAGGGCATATCTCTCCTTCTCTTATGCCACATCTGTAGCCGGAAACCCACGAAATCCTACTAATCAAAATGTCTTTGCGGATAGGTACCGTTCAATATACAGAAAGAAGAAGCGGTCTAGACCTGCATTTTATGAACGTATTAATCAATACCAAGAAATATTTAAGATAAAGTTTCCCAAGTTCTTTCAAGAAGACCATTTGTTACCCCCTCCATGGATCATTAGTAAACCAAGATGTATTACAAAACTTACACAGTTCAATAAGCAAGAAAACAACCCAAATATAATTAAGAGCGAGTTAGCTAGGATATTGGACAATCTTCCTAATGGAGTAAAGGTCTTCACCGACGCCTCAAAAACAAACAAGGGAACTGGTGCTGCTATAGTAACTTCTGACCTCACTATGAAATTTCGTCTATCTGAATACACGAGTATATTCTCAGCAGAGTTGTACGCAATTGTACAAGCACTACTGTTCATTGTAAAGGAAGACCCTGGATTGTATATTATTCTGTCAGACTCACTAAGCGCTATCAGCTCACTAAACCATAAATACTCTAAGCACCCTCTGGTACAAAAGGTATATAGAGTCCTCCATGACATCCACAACTCAGGAAAAGAAGTCTGTTTCATATGGGTACCATCGCACATAGGAATTATAGGGAATGAGGAGGCTGATAGCGCCGCGCGGGCAGCAATTGAAGATGTAGATTCTATTATGGTGCCAAATACAATCACTAGTGACTTTAAGTGCTATATTAAAACAGAAATTATAAACTCATGGCAAAATGAGTGGATAAATTCGACTTCAAAACTCCGTGAGTGTAAAAGTAGTGTCAAACCGTGCGAAAACAATCTAAAAACTCGTAAAGACCAAGTGACAATAAATCGCCTCCGAATAGGACACACAAAGCTCACGCATGGCTATATTTTATCAAAAGAAAACCAACCGTCTTGTGACCAGTGCCAAGTGCCTCTGTCGGTAAAACTCATTTTAATCGAGTGCCCCAAATTTGACGCGATTAGGCACCAACACGACATGAAAGACAGTTTACAACACGTTCTTAATCAAGACTTACAAAAGACATTAAATTTTCTTAAAGACTGCGGCCTACTTGACCAAATATAACCTAGAGACAGTAAAATTTATAATTAAGTACCTCATGCGCTAATAACCCTAGGTGGTTGATGCGCTTTTTTGTAAATAAAAAAAAAAAAACGCAATTCTAGCAAAACTTTTCAACGATGCCAAACAACCGTTTTGGTCTTTAAATTTCGTCAGTTTATACTAACTTCACGAAGAAAATAATGATTTCACTGAAATAAGCCCCAATTGCTACTTGCTAGGAATAAAAGAAATCATTAGTTTTTGAGATTCCATAAATATCGACAGAGTTATATTTAAATAAGGTTTTGAGAGCCCTATTTTCTCCCTATATTTTAAAAGTAAGCAATTATCTATAAATTTGTATATTACAAATAAACTTTAAAATTGTAATGTCCAAGAAAATATTTTTATTCTTTAAAATCTTAATTAAACTGTTAACCCGCTCACATTTTTGAGATCCCCATTTTAAATATGCATGTCTTACCTAGGGAGATTTCAATTTTTTGCAATATCTTACCTACGTACAATAAACCATAACTTACCCAATCAGAAACGGATTTGTTTAAGAAAATCTCTATAATAAACTGCTGGACAATTGCTTTCGAGCAAGAAAAATTTCGCCTAAATTTAACAGTTAATATTTTCTGAACCAGATATGATATCGACCTACGGTTTTGAATGGTTGATAGATTCATCCCTTGAGAAACAATTGCCAATGTTGGATTTTCCTTAACGATCAGAAAATTTTATATACAGGGTGTTAAAGAAGACTATGATTTTTGCTCCAATTTTAAAGGCGTGTAATTTTCACAATAATATTTTTAAATTTTATCACTCTACGTCAATTGAATCATTGGTTTATAGCAAAGAAAGTAATTTGTCAAATTTTTGATATCTGCTATATTTAAGAAATACCGATTTTTTTTGGAAAACCTTGCTCTATTTTAACTTATTGGTAGCTAGATCTCACTGTGCGTTGTATCGTGCAAATTTTATGAGTGATTATTATACCTTATGAAGAGCTTGATTATGTTCAGTAACAATAGTTGTACCTAAATATTATGATGTGCAGTGGCGTACTTATAAACACCTATATGTCTATGGTTTATGAGTATAGTGTTAGAAAGTTATAAATTAATAAATACATTTTTTCCAAAAATTAATTTAAAATTTTTTTTTTAATTTGTTAAAATTTTGTAAACACACTGTATAATATACCTGTAGTGCGATATAAAAAACTAAAAAAATAAGAAAAAATTGACCTAATCTAGGGGCGAGTACTTTCCAATATAAAACAATCGTGAAAAATTGTAAGATACACGGGTTTTTAGTCAATGTTTGTTTAAGTACCCGTACTATACCTAGCTCTTCACCATTTTTTAAGACCGCGAGCCGCCACTGACTCGTAATAGAGCAGATGGTAATAAATAAATACCCATTAATTACAACAACGTTAATTAAGATTATTCCAAAAGTTTCCATTTTTATAAATAAATGAACAAATAGTGAACATGAATACCTATAGTTTTAATGTTACCTACATATTTATTTTAGAGAACAGTAAATGGGATGGATCTAACCGATGTTTTTTGTAATTCATTTTAAGTATAAACTTTTGAATTATATTTAGTTTATAGAGACAATTATTATACAGCACACACCATACCAAGATAATAATAATCTCAATAATTGTTCTGCTTAGAAATTCTCTTAAAAGAGAGAAAAGAATTTATATATTTATACAATCCCAAGATATTTTATATACGGAACTTCATTTACTTCATGACCATCAATTAAAATGTTTGAATAATCTGGTTAATATTTTAATATTATTTTTTAAGTTGGAATTTGCATATGTTGCATATTTTATAATTTCATAAATTATTCACTTCAATTTGATATTTATAGTAATTATTTTTAGCCTTATTTATTAATTTATTGAGATAATTACAATATACTTTCTATTCCCTTTCATAAATGCACTGTAGTTTCTTAACAGTCTTCTTTTCATTTTATCTTTATGCCTGATTGAAGTGCCAAGACCAGAAGTAATCCATTTTTTAAGTTTTTTATGATCGCCAACCACAACATTAAAAACAGTAGTAGATTCCTTTAGTAGTTTAAGGTATAAAAAATAAAGTTTTTTGTTGCAACCTCAGGATCATTTACATCCACAACATCTGACCAATCCTGGCCACCCAGCAATAGTTTAAACTTATCTAAATCAACCCTGGTCCTGGTGATTGTACCAGGTGTGTCTATATTTACATTATTATTAGCAGCATTAGTTTTTTTCATTTTTATATAAAAATACACGGTAAAGTTAAAACTCTCTGAGACAAGAACAAAGGTCGGCAAGTTTCCCGTGGCTTAGCACCACAAAGATTTCTAATCGCTCGTTTCTGCAGCACAAATACAAAAATAAAATATTTTAGTTGTGGATGTTGTGGTTTCAACCTCTGATTTACAAATATGTGATCTAAACATAAATATGGGTTTGCGAACAAGTAACCGAGTTTATATATACATGTATCCAAGTCCAGCCATGGATACCAGATAATAAGTCACATCAACATCATTAAGATTTAAAATGTCACCCATAAATATTTCAAAGTTATTATTGGTGTTCAAATAAAGATACTATTACACATCACTTATTAAGTTGTGTTTTTAGAATCAGTGGAAGTTTAGAGACAATAGAAAAGTTATTCTACCTATTGTAGCTAACAATGAAGGTAGTTTATGAAAAATCAACATTAATATTCGATTTTACTAAGATTAAGACTTCATCATTTCTATTATAGTCTGCTTTGTTATAGAATGTATTATAGTAAAAGTAAATAAATTCCAAAGGTACTCACCTAGCCCCATGTCCTTCAAAATCTCTAATGTCCAGCTCTTTATTTTTAATTATCAAGTCTTGCATTTCCTTAAAATCATTTAGTGTTTGATTGGTTTCAATTTTTACCAGGGCCTCGTTCTGTGTGGAAATACATTCCTTGTGTCTGTGGAATATAAAACATTTAATTTCCCATTTAATATTATTACATAAACATTGAACACTTCCAGAAATAGCCAGAGAGAAGATGAACATTTATTTATTTTGAAAGCATCAACAGCTAAAAGCCAAGCACTCAACTTAAACTAATAGTCAGGTAACAATACAAAGCTATAAAAAGCAATAACGATTAGCTTAGCAAAAAAAGTATGAATAACACAGAAACATATATGTGCAGATCTAGTATTGACCAAGACTATTTAATAACATCTCATTATTAGATTAATAGTGAGATTACAGAAGACCTACAGGACAACTTGCAGATGTTTCTATATTATCAATATCATCGTAAAAACTTAACTCAATCATTAAAATAGACTTTATGCAAAGCTGTTCTTTTTAGAGGTATATCTATATCATGGATGAAGTAGCTACCTAGATTTAATATTTCAAGTTCTATGTAAAAAGGACATTAGGTAGATGCTGAATATTTGCCTATAATTATTTATATTTAAATTATTTTCTATACACCAAACTATAGTTTCTTTAAGGTAATAATTAAAGAAATACTTTACACATATATCTAGTAAGGACCCACCTGGCTTCACATTCTTCCAAATATTCCTTAATGTCCTGTTCTTCATTTTCGATTTTCAAGTCTTGAATCTTCTCATCCATTTTTTGTTTAATCAGTTTTTACCTTTTTACTGGATTAAAATGGCATTAAATAATATAAAATACAGTATGACAAAACTGGCCAATGTAATAAACAACGAATGATGATGGGAGTGATGGGACGAGTCGGAGTCGATGGGTAAATTCAAATTGGTATGAAGGTTGGGGAGACGTACAAAAGTTCGTTGGACAAAAGTGTACAAGAAGATGCGATGCGATGACAGATAAACATTAGTGATGGAGAACTATCGATAGTTTTGATTTTACTATCGATAGTAAGGTAGTATTCAGTTGTAAAAGATTTTAAGGGATTGGTGGCAACGAATACTTATTTAGAAGTCCTTGATCGGACCAAAATTTTGTATCTAACACAACGCCTTTTTATGGGACCAAAAACTATCGATATATCGAACCCTACCCACTATCGATAGTTCTCCACCGTAGAGATGTCCAGAATGGAATCGATTTATTTCAACTGACGCATCGAAACAGTTGAATCGATTCAGTAAATATGAATCGTTTAACTTTCCTTGGGAAAACGAATAAAGCAATTTTTTCTGACAAAATGTATAAAGCTAAATAGCAATATTTTTGTTATTTATTATTATGTTTATTTTCTTTCAGACAAAAATCCTGTAGTTACCTATTTGATTTTGTTACAGGAATTATTTTTATTCTGCAATACATTTAAAAAAAACATGTCTTCGGTTTGATTTATAACAAAATTAACTCCCATAAAATTCCATCTTCTTTAATCAATTTTTCTGATTATTGAATCGATTAATTATAGCATCATGGATATCTCCATTTTGTACCCATCTTCTCTATTTTATTTAACTTTGGGAATACTAGCAACAAAGATTGTTAGACCAACAATTGCCACTACATTGCCCTCTATCTACTTTGTATTTATGATAAAACTGAAACTTTGGACATTTTGTGGATTTTATAATTTAAATTTCTTCTGCACGGATTAAGTTTTAATAAGAATGTTTATCTACTGATTATAAGCGTCAACATTGTCACTATTTTTGATTTCGTAGAAAGAAAACATGCCTCTCGTAAGTTTTTTTTTCGGAATTAAAATATTCTTCAAACTTTTGGATTATTTTCCAAAATTTATATTTTGTTTTGGATTATAATCCATGTTGCTTTCGGGTTTTATATATATAAAGTTATTGTATATTTTAAGAGCTCTATCCCCAATGCATGAAAGCAAAACTGATGCTTTATAAGATGATTCTTCGCCATTTGATTTTGTAGCAAGCAAATGCAGAATGCAGCTGAAATTTTTGTTTGAAAAAACGCCAGTTTACAGCCAAGCTTCCCTCTTACAACATTGGACTTGGCGGAGGAATGTTAACCGCCGAGTGCTGAACAGGGTCAGGTTGCGTAGACTCACGAGTCTCGGGCATTTTAAAGTCACTTTGAAATTTTTTTGCATTCACTAGACTTTAATCACTATATAACTTTAACTATTTTTTGCCCTTTAAGGACTACGACTGCGCCATGTAAAGAGGATGAAGTAATACACCAGAGTAATCTTTAAGAACTGATCTTATTCTCTTTTAATTGTTCGTGAAGTCATGGATTTGCAAGTAAGTAGGTATATAAAAACATTGTTTATTTTATTTTAATAGGTACCTGCTTTTGGGTATTTCTAGTTCAGATTAGCCTAGAGATAACTATTCTAAGTTAACCATCACAATGGTCTACCTGTGTCCCAATGCAAAAGATAGATGCACTACTTTGTGCTTTTACCGCTAAACTCCTTCCTATGGAAAATTAAATTTTTGGTTTTTTTCAGATATCTCCTGAAGAAATCGGAATTTTTTAATTTCTCACAGGCCTTAAATCCAAATTATCCAATTTAACCTTTGCTGTATATTTTAGTTTCCGAGATCTCAATGGTGAAGATCGAATTGGGACACCCTATACAGTCCTAGACCATTAATTACATTTTATCATTTATCTAAATCAGGCGTTCTTAAAAGTGGGTGATAACGCCCCGTTCTGGGCGTTGGGGCTTTTAGAGGGTCGGTAAAAGGCTGTAGAGGAAATTGGGGGCGTTAAGGCGGTCTAGGCCTTGTTCTAACGTGTTCAGTACGAATTCGGCCACACACAGGAAGTAAATGAGTAGGTAGGGTTTCCATAGATTTTTTTAAATCCAGGACAAATGTATTTTGAAATCCGGACCGTACCGAAAAATACATTATAAATTATTTATTTAAATTCAAACTCAAATATGCTTTATTGTCCGAAGATTTGTATAATCCTATTGACAAAGCCAACAACTTAGTGTGTACTAACTTTTACTTATTTATAAATAAACATAAAGTATAAGAAAAGTTAGGTATTATATACCTATATAGTAATCGGTATGTTTAATATCGAAATATAAAAAAATTCTCCATATTGTTTAATTAGAGAAAAAGCTGTTTTTTAGAACCATTTTTCCAGTAAAACAAGCTTAAAATTTTTACCATTAAATACCAAATAAATTTAAGCATAAGCAAAATTGAATTCTTTCATGGCGGTAAAAGATTGCTGGAATTGGCCGAATAAAATGCGATTAAAAACAGGACCTTCTCTTACCAGGGTTAAGACAAACCCAAGCGGGGCGTTGCCTCGTTGCTGTGTCCTGGTTAGTGCGACTAACCAGTAGTACCTACTTAGTTTTAGATATTATGTTATGTAATAACAATATTAGTTAGTAAGGAAACCTGAAATGTAAAATACTATTAAGACAATAAAGAATATTTTAAAAGTAAAAAGAAAATTAAATCAGTGAAGATTGTAAACATGAACATGTCTCAGTAATATATGTGTCTCATAGAAAAATAGGTAAAATAAAGCACAAAATAAATAAATACACATAACTCTACTTTTAGGTTTTGACTTTTTGACACATACGGGTGCTTTGCACCGCAAAACATGTAAATATAGAAAAAGCTAGTAAGATGTCTGATGTTATGACATTTTTCGCTCCAAAGGATTCCAAAGAATCCCATTTCAAGTCTACGATCGAGCAATAGAATACTTAGAAAAATGGTTTAATTTTGAAAACAACATTTTTTTATTATTTAAATCATTTAATTTGAAAGACCGCATTTCAGAACTGAATGAAATAATCTTAATTGCGTCGCACATTGGCATAGAACTTCAACACAGCGATGGTGAGTCTTTACGAAGAATTAATTTTGCTTCAAGACGCATCTCCTTCTTTTATTCATCAAGACAAATGGAAGATGCTGGCCCACCCGGCATCGCCCGGTGAGATACCATTGCATCAGTTTACGCGGCGTGAAGTTGCTCTTTGAGTTAACGTTTCGTCGCTGTGCTGATGTTTCCGGTTTCCAGGGTGGGGCCGTATGAAAGAAGCATGATGGAAGCTCCAGGATCAAAATATTCCGGAGTTAAACTCGCCCCCCGATCGGATCTCCGGGTGGGGGCTGGTCCCGTGGCTTCATCAAGCGAAATTAATGAATTATCCACCATTTCCGATAACTTACTGGGTGCCTCCAACAACTCGCAACGAGGAAATGGTGTGGCGCCTGCAGTTGCTAACAGACCCAAAAGTAACAACTTCAAAATTGATTTCTGCAATATTAGAGGGCTTAATACTAACATCAATTCAGTCCACCAGCACTTACAATCTTCCAAGCATCATGTGCTTGCACTGACCGAGACAAAAGTCAGAGCGTCAACGAACACCGTCAGCTATTTATATCCTGGATATGATTTTCACTTCCGTTTTAGACGCAACTTTGGGGTCTGTCTGTTCATTCGAGATGATCTTTGCTGCCAACGGGAGAAGATACTGGAACCGAAAGACTTTGATGTAATGTGGTTTAAAATATCTTCACAAAAAATCACTAAGTTTATATGCTGCCTTTACCGTCCTCCAAGTGACATGCATTACAGGGCCCTCTTCTCATCACTAGCCAACACAATCGACTTCTTGCAAACCAATCATCCGCATGCCGAAGTTGCAATCTTTGGCGACTTTAACGTCCACAATGTCAACTGGCTTAAATACTCAAACACCAACGATGAGCAAGGCCGCGAGGCCGAATCTTTTGCGATCAGTTCTGGTCTAACTCAACTCGTAGAAGAACCAACGCGGGTTCCAGACCGAGCTGGGGATTTTGCTAGTCTTTTAGATCTCTTTTTAACTTCAAATCCAGACCTATATACGGTCACCGTACAACCACCATTGGGCTCTTCCGATCACAAACTTATTTCAACCCTAAGCGAGCTGCCAATTACTTCTGAACAACCTCCTAAACCCCGTAAGATTTGGCACTATACATCAGCTAAGTGGGAAGACCTAAAGGACCATTTTCGCAACTTTCCCTGGCTAAGCGTATGCTTTTCTTCGGATGATCCATCTGTCTGTGCAAAGGAGGTCTCCGACGTCATTCTAACTAGCATGGAGGCCTTTATTCCTTTCTCCAAAAAGCGCCCTTCTAACGGCAAGCCCTGGTTTAGCAAGAATTGCGAGCGTGCTGTCAGATCTAAAAACCTGGCTTACCGACAGTGGCGTAAAAACCCTACTCCTGAAAATCGCGCCATCTTTGTTACCACCCGAAACCAATGTAAGCAAAGGATAGACCAAAGCAAAGAAGCTCATAACAAGAGAATCAAAAACAAACTTCTTGCCAGTCCTAACGGATCAAGGTCCTTTTGGTCAGTCGCTAAGGCCGTCAGCCAAAACTTTACAAAGTCAACTATTCCACCCCTAACACGTTCCGACGGCACAATAGCAACCACAGCCGGGGATAGAGCAAACCTACTTGCTGAACTGTTTTCCTCGCATTCGACTGTAGACTTTCAGGGAAAACCACCACCCAACATTCCCTCAGTTCAATCGCAAATGTCTGAAATCGTGTTCCGTCAGCGTCTTGTTAAACGGATTCTTAAAGGACTCGACGTCAATAAAGCTTCTGGTCCAGACGAAATTCCTATCATTGTTCTCAAGACATGCGCCGATGAACTTACACCAGTATTTTGTAGACTTTTGAACTTATCCTACAAAAAAGGAATATTTCCATCCTGCTGGAAGTCCGCGGATGTCCAGCCCATTCCAAAGAAAGGTAAAAAGACCCTGCCAAGCAACTACCGACCCGTCGCATTGCTTTCAGTAATTTCCAAAGTAATGGAGAAAGCTATTAACCAACAACTACTAAAGTATCTGGAAGGGCTTAACATTATCAGCGACCATCAATACGGTTTTCGTAAGTCCAGATCAACAGGTGACCTTCTGGCATATGTCACCCATCTTTGGAGCAACACCATCGAACATCATGGAGAATCCCGGGCTGTTGCACTGGACATCTCTAGGGCTTTTGATCGTGTTTGGCACGATGGGCTTTTAAGTAAACTGCGATCCTACGGTATGCCTAATGGATTTTGTTTATGGTTAACCAGCTTCCTTAAGAACCGTTCTCTGCAAGTGGCGATTGACGGGTTTCTCTCAGACACCTTCACCATCAATGCCGGTGTTCCTCAAGGGTCTATATTGTCGCCTACCCTCTTTTTACTGTATATTAACGACCTTTTAGTGAAAACCCAAAATCCAATTTATAGCTTTGCTGATGACAGCACACTTGTCTCATCTTTTACCTTGACTCCCCAAACATCCGCTGCCGACGCACATCTTCGCAGGCAGCATGAAGTATTGCGCCTCAACAAGGACCTGGAAGAAATTTTGGCTTGGGGTGACAGTAACCAAGTCGAATTTAATGCTAAGAAAACCCAGGCAGCAGTCTTCTCCAAAAAGGTTAACATTGCAGAACCGGATATAGACATGGCAGGACACGCAATTCCCCTGGCACCGTCTATTAATTTGCTGGGGGTCAATCTGGGAGGTAATATGTCTTGGCATGATCACGTTGCCGCAATTGCCAAAACAGCTGCACAGAAGCTTGGTGTACTTTTCCGCACCAAAAGTTTGTACACACCTCATCAACTTTTGACACTCTACAAAGCCCAGATTCGACCATCATTAGAATATTGCTCTCATGTCTGGAGCTCTGCACCCAAGCACACCCTTCGGCTACTGGATTCCATTCAAAGGAGAGCCGTTCGTCTGATCGGCGACCCCGAGCTGACCAAGACCCTCGATAGCCTGGAGCATCGAAGACAGGTTGGTGATTTGGCTCTCTTTTACAGATATTTCCATGGCAGTTGTTCGACTGACATTGCCCACTTGATTCCACCTAGAGCAATGCAAAACAGACATACACGGCAAACCACTGCCGCTCATCCATATGTTGTTCAGCTTAGTACTCCTCGAACTTCATTGTTCAAGAATTCTTTTATCTGGAGAACGTCATCTTTGTGGAATGATCTTCCTGAGGTCGTGTTTCCCAATGAATACAATCTTCAGCGTTTCAAGACCAACGTTAATCGCTTTTTTCGCACTCGCACCGCTCCCAGAGCGCCTTAAAGGATTTTTCCTACAGTGCAGGTGTTTTATCATAAAAAAAAAGATATTTCTGTTGCGGTGTTTATTTTTGAAGAAAGTGGAAGTTCCAATCTTAAGAAAAATAGTTCAAGTAGTTTTGTCTGTTCCTTGTAGCAATGCGTGTGTGGAAAAGATTTTCAACATCATGAACCAACTATGGGATGATGACAGAAACAGACTGGCAGTTGAAATGGTGTAAGCAGAACTTTGCATTCGTTCTAACACTAAGCTTCATTGTTCGGAATTTTATTCATCATTAAGTAACAAAGCAGAACTTACTAAAGCAGCAAAATCAAATACAAAATACCATTTTAAAATTTAAACAAGTATATTTGTGCATTTATCCGATAGATGTAGCTCGAGCTAGAGTTATAGCTATAGCTTGTTGTTTGTTGTGACTAAATGTTGCACTCATTTTAATTTTAACAATAAAGTTCTATTTTCTGGTTTTAAAGTTGTTTGCTTTTTTTTAAACTAGTTTTACAGCTGCAGCGTTTTTTTTTGGTCGACGGTCCCGAAGGCCGGTTTTCTATTTTCAAAAAGGTGGCAACCCTAATACCTACTTAAAGGGTTGTTGTTAAAAACAAGCATAATTCTCAAATGTACCAAAATATGGGACCCTCATTTGGTAAAATCATCATTCATTTTCAAAAAAGAGGCTATTTTTAATTCTTTATCGCCAGAAACAATTTTCAAGACATTGATTACGCCATTGGCTCTGGCAACAGCTCATAGAATTCGGACACTATCCAAGATAAGTTTAGCTGAGATTTACCGAGTGTGGAAATCCATATCGTGGATATCATTAGGACCTCTAGGGTAGGTTTTTTCTCAGCCGGTTCTTCCTACCGATGAGACTATTAAATCTATTCAAGTATCACATGCAGATGTTACAGCGTGTAATGGACGAATGAGTGTTTCCATTGTTGTTGCCTTATTAACCAGTAAATCTTCTAGTAGATGGATGAAATATACAGTAAAACTTTACTGTATTGAAGTAAGTGAATATAAAATTCACAACAACAGGTACGTGCTACTTCCTCTGGCTGTCAATCAGGTTTGCATATAAACAATATTAAACATATTGCAGGAGGGTCAGAAAAATACAACTGTATTTAAAACTTTTACAATATACCAATCATTAGTGACAAAAAACCGAGTTACATTAAAGATACTTAGATTCTAAGGGTTTTTTAATGTAAGGATGATAATGTCATTAATATAATAGGACCACCGAATAGAACTTTTTAATATTAAATTAAGAAGGTTAGTACTGAAAAGTTTTTGTTACTCGCTAGTTGTGTTGAATTTATTTTTTATATTTTATAGACAGTGCTCATTTGGGAGTTCGATCTTGCTCTAAATATCTACAGGTGTGATCTACGAAGGATGGAATTGTGAAATACAATATGGATTGAACTTGATTACAGGTAAGTCGTTTAAGCCATTAATTATTAGTCTGACAATCTTCATTGTGATATATATTGTATCATTTCAAGTATGTGTTTTTGTTCTCTTCTTTATCATTATTGTTTTTACGATATTGATGTATTTTTTAATGTAAGTTTATTGCTGTGATTGTTGTACTAATGTTTATATATTTATGATGCCCTGTTGACGACTGTATTGCTTTTTTGTTTTCTTTATAAGGTATTTTTAATTTTTTATTACTTATACATGTTACTTGTATTCTATAGAGCTTTGTCAGTAAATACTTTGTATTTTAAAGACAATAAAGCATATATTGATTTTATTTTATATCTTATTTCGTGTACCAGTGAATTGGTATTTATTTGATTCAAAAAATATGTACTAATTTTAAACATTTTATACAAAATTTTTGATTACACTTTTATTATTATTATAATTATTTTTACTGTTACTATTATTATTACGCTTAATTCTTATTACACAAACTTATCTGAAGCATCTACTTCCTCTATATTTTTATGTCGTTGCAACTTATGTTTCTTTAAATTAAATTTGTAAAATGTTTGAAATTCACATTGGCCACACTTAAACGTATCTGAAGCATCAACTTCCTCTATATTTTTATGATGTCTTAAAATATGCATCTTTAAACCACATTTCCAAATTGTTTGATATTCACATTGACCACACTTAAACTTATTTGAAGCATCAACTTCCTCTATATTTTTATGTCTTCGCAAAATATGTCTCCTTAGATTGCATTTTGTAAGTGTTTAAAATTCACATTGGCCACACTTAAACGTATCTGAAGCATCAACTTCCTCCTTCTCCTTATGTCGTCGCAAAATATGTCCCTTTAGATAACCTTTCGTTAATGTTTGATATTCACATTGACCACACTTAAACTTATCTGAAGCATCAACTTCCTCTATATTTCTATGTCGTCGCAAAATATGTATCTTTAGAGAACCTTTCGTTAATGTTTGATATTCACATTGACCACACTTAAACTTATCTGAAGCATCAATTTCCTCTATATTTCTATGTCGTCGCAAAATATGTATCTTTAGAGAACCTTTCGTTAATGTTTGATATTCACATTGATCACACTTAAACGTATCTGAAGCATCAACTTCCTCCTCCTCCTTATGTCGTCGCAAAATATGTCCCTTTAGATAACCTTTCGTTAATGTTTGATATTCACATTGACCACACTTAAACTTATCTGAAGCATCAACGTCGTCTATATCTTTATGTCGTCGCAAATTATGTTTCTTTAAATCAAATTTGTTAAATGTTTGATATTCACATTGACCACACTTAAACTTATCTGAAGCATCAACTTCCTCTATATTTTTATGATGTCTTAAAATATGCATCTTTAAACCACATTTCCAAATTGTTTGATATTCACATTGACCACACTTAAACTTATTTGAAGCATCAACTTCCTCTATATTTTTATGTCTTCGCAAAATATGTCTCCTTAGATTGCATTTTGTAAGTGTTTGAAATTCACATTGGCCACACTTAAACGTATCTGAAGCATCAACTTCCTCCTTCTCCTTATGTCGTCGCAAAATATGTCCCTTTAGATAACCTTTCGTTAATGTTTGATATTCACATTGACCACACTTAAACTGATCTGAAGCATCAACTTCCTCTATATTTCTATGTCGTCGCAAAATATGTATCTTTAGAGAACCTTTCGTTAATGTTTGATATTCACATTGACCACACTTAAACTTATCTGAAGCATCAATTTCCTCTATATTTCTATGTCGTCGCAAAATATGTATCTTTAGAGAACCTTTCGTTAATGTTTGATATTCACATTGATCACACTTAAACTTATCTGAAGCATCAATTTCCTCTATATTTTTATGTCGTCGCAAAATATGTTCCTTTAGAGAACATTTCGTTAATGTTTGATATTCACATTGATCACACTTAAACTTATCTGAAGCATCAATTTCCTCTATATTTTTATGTCGTCGCAAAATATGTCCCTTTAGAGAACCTTTCGTTAATGTTTGATATTCACATTGATCACACTTAAACTTATCTGAAGCATCAATTTCCTCTATATTTTTATGTCGTCGCAAAATATGTTCCTTTAGAGAACATTTCGTTAATGTTTGATATTCACATTGACCACACTTAAACTTATCTGAAGCATCAATTTCCTCTATATTTTTATGATGTCTCAAAATATGCCTCTTTAATTCCCTTTTCGTAATTGTTTGATATTCACATTCACCACAGTTATACTTATATAATGCATCAACTTCCTCTATATTTTTATGACGTCTCAAAATATGCATCTTTAAACCCCATTTCCAAATTGTTTGATATTTGCATTGACCACACTTAAACTTATCTGAAGCATCAACTTCCTCTATATTTTTATGTTGTCCAAAAATATGTCTCTTTAGGTGTCTTTTCGAAAGTGCTTGATATTCACATTGACCACATTTAAACTTATCTGAAGCATCAACTTCCTCTATATTTTTATGTCGTCCCAAAATATGTCTCTTTAGGTGTCCTTTCGAAAGTGTTTGATATTCACATTGACCACACTTAAACTTATCTGAAGCATCAACTTCCTCTATGTTTTTATGTCGTCGCAAAATATGTTTCTTTATAGAACTTTTCGTAACTGTTTGATATTCCCACTGATCACACTTGTGGTGTTCTTGATCGATGTCGCCAAATGTCATACTAAAAAAAAATAAACTATGACAATATTTGGAAAAAATATTGAAAACTTTGGAAAATTACAAGAAAGTATAAAAAGTTAAACCACTTTAAAAAAACTTCATTTTTTCGAAAAGTGCTTTAAATGGATAATTTTACAATAAAGAACAATATCTGATTTTAAGCAAAACTTTATTGTAAAACTAGAACTGCAACTTAAGCGTAATTAAATTATATTTTTTAAATATTTAAAGAGCCCATTGTTCGATTATGGTTTTTCAATTGTTATCATTATACTCTACAATAATTAAATAAGCAAAAAAAACACTAAAGCGGCTTTAAGCGCGCCCATTTTGTCAGGGCTGAAACTAGTAACCATAAGACATTGACTCTCGTTAGTTGAGTTTTATATTTTTACATCCTTATGAGAAATGCATTTCGGTCAGTGAGAATTAAAGGAGGAATAGCGGCCCCCAAAAGTACCTTGTGAAGAAACGTTCAAAGCGCACAGATAACACAAAAAGTAAGTCGTTTTAGTATCACTCTTAAATTTTCTCTTTAAGTCAAGGACAATAGGAAGGCCCCTTTTTTAAAATTTTAATTCCATTATTCCCTCAATTTACGTTACTGAGCTACAGAGCCTTAATAAATAGAGTCATTAAAAACTATAATTTGTGTATTGTATTATTTTTGGCCGTTTATAAGAATTTAGCAAATAGAGATACTTACGCGCTTTGGTTTTGTTCAAGGTTTTCCGTTTTAAGGTCGATTTCCTCATTTTTAATTATCCATTCATCATAGACAATGTCAATGTTTTCGTTGGTTTGAATTATGACTGGCACCTCCAAAGATTTAGAATAACAATTTTCTGATCTAAAAAATAAAACCAATAAAGGTTTGCTTAAGTGGGTATATCCTTATAAGTTTTCAATAGTGATGTAAAATGCTTGACTCAGGGTTTTTTCCAGGAAAATTTCTAGCTAAACAACATCTGATTAGTGTAATAATTATATTTTTCAGAACGACGCAGATTTAAACTCTTAAATGTTGATTTGCATTTAAATTTTAATATGTCATTAAGCCTAACCTTGAGTCAACAAATCAATATTATTAAAAGGGCAGCCGAAAAAAATCTAAAATAACGTTTAGGAATTTTCTACCCTGTTTTTTTTTATTTTGCAACCAAACACTTTTAAAAGGTAGATGGGTACATTTTTTTTTAATCTGGTATTTTTTTAATTTATTTATTCAAACTGTTATTACAATTTTATATAACTTAGAATATACAGATTGATTAAAATATTTTAAATATAAGATACTTAAAACTAAAGTTTAAAAACAAATTTAACACAGATGCTGATTGCTTAATGTCACTGTAACTGACTATCAAAATACGGGCCTCCTACATACATATTTTTATAGTACCCATAGTTACTCAAATACTAATTGAAAAATATTATAATTTTTAATAATAAAATTTTTACAGGCTTTATTAAATTTATTCCTATTCCTTAAGTTTCTTATTTCCTGGGGGTATTATATTATAGGCTTTAGGTCCTATGTAGCTGATAAACCTCAAATTAACGTTGTTGTAATTAATAGGTATTTATTTATTTCCATCTGCTCTAGTGAGTGTTGTAAATAGGATCTATATTATTCCAAAAGTTTCCATTTTTATAAATAAATGAACAGATACTGGACATCAGTAAGTGGGATGGATATAACCTTTGTTTTTTGTAACTCATTTTAAGTATAAACTTTTGAATTATATTTAGTTTCTAGAGACAATAATTATACAGCCCACACCATACCAAGATAGAAATAGAAGAAATAGAAATATATATATTACATACTTGGTTATAAATTATAACAAATCGTGTATATATAAATAAAATCTAACAGTGTAAATAATTGTCTATAGGGAGTTTTGGGTTTGCACCTAGGGAACTAAATCCCTGTATGTGCAAAGATAATAATAATCTCAATAATTGTTTCTGCTTAGAAATGTTCTTAAAAGAGAGAATTTATGTATAAGTTTTCGTATTTTATTGGATAAGTAATCAATGTGTGTTCCCCACTTAAGATGTTTATCCAATACAATCCCAAGATATTTTATATACAGAACTTTGTTAGCTTCATGACCATCAATTAAAATTTGCATATGTTGCATCTTTTATAATTTCATAAATTATTTACTTCAATTTGATATTTATAGTAATTATTTTTAGCCTTATTTATTAATTTATTGAGATAATTACGATATGCTTTCTATTCCCTTTCATAAATGCACTGTAGTTTCTTAACAGTCTTCTTTTCATTTTATCTCTATGCCTAATTGAAGTGCCAAGTAATCCATTTTTTAAGTTTTTTATGATGGGCAACCACAACATTAAAAACAGTAGTAGATTCCTTTAGTAGTTTAAGGTATAAAAAATAAAGTTTCTTCTTGCAACCTCAGTATCATGTACGTCCACAACACCTGACCAATCCTGGCCACCCAGCAATAGTTTAAACTTATCTAAATCAACCCTGGTCCTGGTGATAGTACCAGGTGTGTCTATATTTAGATTATTTTTGGAAGCATTAGTTTTTTCAATATTTATATTAAGCATAGTCTGATTTAGGTCGGTAATATCAAGAATAAAATATTTTAAATGATTTATATATAGTAGGTACATATCCAAGTCCAGCCATGGATGCCAGATAATAAGTCACATCATCATCATTAAGATTTAAAATGTCTATATTGATATCACCCATAAATATTTCAAAGTTATTATTGGTGTTCAGATAAAGATATTCTCACACATCACCTATAAAGTTATATTTTAAAATCGGTGAAAGTTTATAGAAAATAGAAAAGTTATTCTACCTATTGTAGCTAACGATGAAGGTAGTTTATGAGTAGAAAAATCATCATTAATATTCAATTTTACCAAGATTAAGAATCCATTGTTTCTATTATAGTCTGCTTTGTTATAGAATGTATTATAGTAAAAGTAAATAAATTCCAAAGGTACTCACCTAGCCCCTTGTCCTTCGAAATCATTAATGTCCAGCTCTTCATTTTTAATTGTCAAGTCTTGAATTTCCTTAAAATCATTTATTGTTTGATTGGTTTCAATTTTTACCAGGGCCTCGTTCTGTGTGGAAATACATTCCTTGTGTCTGTGGAATATAAAATTTCCCATTTAATATTATTACATAAACATTGAACACTTCCAGAAAAAGCCAGAGAGAAGAGGAACATAAAACATATATGTGCAGATCTAGTATTGACTAAGACTATTTAATAAAATCTCAGGGTCTATCTAGCTTTAGGAGTGATGGAATTTAACAATTTTTAAAACAGAAACCGAAAGAGTATTTAATTTTGAGTAATTCTACATAAAATAATTCTTGAATGAACTATTTTTTACAAAGTTATTAACAAAAATGAAGTTTATGATATGCTTTTTACAGTAAGTGTACTTTATTATGGAATATTTGTTACCTTTTTCATATCCATAGGTATTACTAAGGTATATACAAAACAAAAATTAGATACAAATTACCGATTATTATAAAAAAACACTTTTTTTACAGAAAAACAGTCTCGTCCAAGAATTTTTTGGTTTTAAAGTGTTCTATACAGACAGGTCTGTCTATCGCTGTTTCAAAAATTGTTAAATTCCGTCACTCTTAAAGCTAGATAGACCCAAAACTCATTATTAGATTAATAGTGAGATTACAGAAGACCTACAGGACAACTTGCAGATGTGGCTATATTATCAATAAAACTTAACTCAATCATCAAAATAGATGCAAATCTGGTATTTTTAGAGGTGTCGATGAAGAAGGTACCTAGATTTAATATTTCAAGTTCTATGTAAAAAGGACATTAGGTAGATGCTGAATATTTGCCTATAATTATTTATATTTAAATTATTTTCTAGACACCAAACTATAGATTCTTTAAGGTAGTAATTAAAGTAATACTTAAGCACATATATCTAGTAAGGACCCACCTGGATTCACTTTTTTCCAAATAATCCTTAATGTCCTGTTCTTCATTTTTGGTTTTCAAATCTTGCACATTCTCATCCATTTTTTGTTTAATTAGTTCCTACTTTTTGACTGGATTAAAATGGCATAAAATAATATAAAATACAGTATGACAAAACTGACCAATGTAATAATAGTTACTAATTACTGTAATAAACGACTAAAGAAAATGTATAGTGTTTGTTCGGGTTAAACAACCACAACGGATGGGATAGGACTATGAATGGGAGCACAGAACTCGAACAAAGAATGGGAAATGGGAGTGATGGAGATGGGACCATCGAGATAGAATAAGGATGGGATAGTGATGGGAGATGTATGGTAAAGAAGAAGAAATGCGATGAGATGACAGATAAATTTTAGTGATGGAGAACTATCGATGGTTTTGACTTTACTGTCGATAGTAAGGTTGTATTCAGTTGTAAAAGGTTTTAAGGGACAGGAATAGTAATTGTGGGGCAATGAATAGTTATTTAGAAGTCTTTGATGGGAGCAAAAATTTTTATCTACCAAAACGCCTTTTATGAGACCAAAAACTATCGATATATCGAACCATACCCACTATCGATAGTTCCCCACCACTAATTTGTCTTAAGCCGCGTTTCAGAGCTACGTTCTGTCGCCAGCGACAGAGAACTACAATGTGGTTGTAGTTCTCTGCCAGCGACCAATCAGGATCGTTTACGTCGTAACCCCTAACCCCACAAACACAGAGCACTTACTTATGACAATTTTTTATGCTCTTTAAGAAAATAATCTTATTTTTCAGATACGACGTTCGTTTTTTAGATACCTATATCAACTCAATTTTTTCAAATTCGGACCTGAATTTTTAAAAAATTTTTGAGTAGCTTTTGACCTTTTAAAATTATTATTTTGTAAAATACTTAAGAAAGTGCCCTTGGTTTTTAAAAATAATAAGTACTTTTATCATAAAAAAATTAAAACAAGTTTTTCGTTTATATATATCTCTGGAAATCATCGAAATTTGATTAAATTTCTTTTTAACAATATGTTCAGCATTAAAATAAGCAACTTTGCCTCCATTTACCAAACTGTCTATCAGATTTTGTTACAGGAATTGTTTTTATTTTGCAATATATTTTTAAAAAAAAGTTATATTTTTGGGTTGATTAACAAAATGATTAAACTTTTATGATTTTTCCAATTATTGAATCCCGATATAATTTTTAATCGATTAATTATAGCATCTTCGACATCCCTATTTTATACTCATCTTCTCTATTTTATTTGACTTCGGGAATCCTAGCAACAAAGATTTGCCTCTATGTTCACCCTCTATCTACTTTGTGTCAAAGCACAGAGGCATGATTCTTTAGTATTTATGATAAAACTGAAACTTTGGACATTTTGTGAATTTTATAACTTAAATTTCTAATGCACGGATTAAGTTTAATAAGCACATTTATCTAATCATTATCAAAACAAAAATCGCTTATTTGGGAGCAAATTACAATTTTAATCTTATCCAAAAAAATACCAGTTACCCCCACCTCAAGAGAATAATAATGAGGGGGTAAATATTAGAATGTTTAAATAAACTCATGGACACAATTATCGAATATTTTTAATTTTTCTTTTTGAAAAAATAGACAGTAATATGCGTCATTATCCCTTTCCGTACGGCTGACGAATATATTCGGCAGGGGGCTTCGTGGCAAGTAGACGGCTGCCGAATATATTCGTCATGTGCTCACTTCCCTTCCAAGCGTCTGACAATTTGAATAAGGCACATATAAAATTTTGACTTGGCGTACAGACTGGTGCCAAACCGTTTCGTTCACTTTGGCTTGCCGGATAAACGGCTGCCTAAAATATCCGTCACTGACGAATATTTTCGGCAGCCGCCAACGTGGTAAGTCGACGGTTGGCATTTCGTTTACGTTGGTTTTTAGCGCCAGTCAGCGTTAAGATGTCGTCAGACGAGCATGCTGGCCCTTCCAGAAGCTCTGATCGGCCTAAAAACCTAAACTAGAAAGCCTATAACCCTAAACCAACTTGGTCTTATGCTGGTAATGTTAGATTAACGGAAGACACTTTCCAGATGAAGCACCCCGAGAAGAAGGAAAGTTGCAACTAAGGAGATGCTGGGTTTGCTCTCGTACTACAATCAGGGAAAAAAAGCGAAAAGATTCAAAATACATGTGCAAGAATTGTAATGTCGGTGTATGTATATCCCCAGGTTTCAGAATATACCATAATGAGGCCACGTACTAACTCTTTTTATAATAGGGGAAGACGGGGATCATTCAGCCGAAGGGAACATTCAGCCACTGTGAATATTTTCCGTATGGGTTAAAATTCGCGCGCAAATTCAGGAAATACATTTGAAATAAGCGATTTTGTATCAATCCGTTGTAGTTACTACACGTGTTTGTTGTGGTGAAAATTAAAAATAAATAAATTGTAAAATCACCGTTTCCAATAGAGTTTTTTAATAGCCGTATTTGTGTTGATATTTTGTGTATACATGACATAAAGGAAAACATCAAGTTATATACCGTAAGTATAAATATTTGAGCTATTATTGCACGTGTTCATTCTAACTATTTTGGACCTTGATTTATTTTAGGTTTTTGTTAATCGCCCGCGAAGGAAACATTCGTCCATGTGGTCAGGGGAACATTCGGCCGGGCGGCCAATTATTTCCAATCTTCAAACTACCATTGAAAAAAAAATCAGAATAATATGGGAACGGTGGAGATTGCAGATAAGGAAGGTGATTGCAAGGATGTTCTAAACCCATTAGAAACCATTAATACACCGTCATGTAGTGGTATTAACATAAAAGTCCCCAAAAAGTTAAAAATTACTCCTGAAAATATAAGAGCATATCCTAAAGCAGGCGAGAGAAAAAGAAAGGGTAACAGGAAGTTAGGTGGTTCTAAAATTTACACTGATACTTCAGAGAAAAACCTATTAGAGGAAATTGAAACAGAAAAAGAAATAAAGAAGGAAATTAAGAAGCAAAAAGAAGCAACAAGGAACTTATTCTGGAAAACGGTCAAGGATAAACATCAACCTAAAAAAATCAAGATGTCGGTCACACACTTTTCCGAGTCATCAGATGACAGTGGTGATCTTTCGCTTCATGATGATTCAGGGAAGATCTAAGTGACGAATATGAAGAAATATCTGAAATCAAGAATAAATCAGAACTAGCTAAAAATGATTTTGTGTTAGTGCGCTTCAAGGTAAAAAGTTCGATTATTCACTTCATTGGCCAAATTTTGTACGGTAGCGATACTATTAAGAGAATCAAGTTCCTCAGGAGAAAAGGACGTTCCAATGCGATTTATTTTCCAATAATTGATGACGTCTCAGATGTGGCAAATGATGATATCGTAGCAAAGCTAATCACTCCGACAAAAACTGGTACTGCAAGAACCGTACGTCGTATTTTACTTTTTATTATAACTTTGGCAGTTTAGTTGTTTAATAGCAAAATATGATTCTTAAATAAATATTTCAAGTTTTGTTAGTGTTTTTCTGGGTAGACGAATCATCCCCCTCTGGTGGACGAATGTAAACCACGTAGGGGATCATTCGGCCAAAAATCAACAAAAAACAAATGATGATTTTTTTACATTTACGACACTTTTTTCCACAATTGAGCGTCATAAAATGTCAAAGAAAGTTTTATATTTGGTCATTCGATGTATTAAAAAAATATTAAGACGTTATTAATTGCTCGATTTCAAAATATCCTCTTAGGTGCCGAATGATCCCCGTCTTCCCCTACAGATGGAGTACTTTTGCTTTTGTTTTTTTGTACTTATTAGAAGTTTTGTTTTTATTTTTATAATCCTAAACATAAAGGATATTTAAAATAGTTGTTTGTTTTCGGTTTTGTAAAACATTACAAATATGCATTTTTAGTTGATATTTTTAAGTGCTTTTTCTTATAAAAATATTGTTTTGGATAGTGCCGAATAGATCCGTCAGCCGTCTGTCAGCCACTGCAAATTCTCCCGTCTGTACAGCACGAAACCTCCAGATGGCTGCCGTACGGAAAGGGTTAATGTTAATTAAATGTCAAAATATGTTAAAACAAGTGAGTAATCAGCCTACTAGGTAACTAATATCAGCACATGTAAGTTTACGGCGACTATTTAAATTTATTTTGAATTTGAAATAATAGTGATTACAAGATATTCGATAATTTTTTCCATGAGTTTATATCCGTCCCATAAAATACTTAACATACTTTACCACGCCAAAACGTCATGTAAAAGAGCTTTATGGCAGTTCTTACGCATGAAATTAACTCAAATTTTTACGCGTAGGTAATTATTTATCCCTACGAACTACATATGAAAATTTAAAAAATCAGTGTTTAAAGTGCTTCATATTATTTATTTATCAATTACTATCACAATGTAAAATGAATTGCATTAAATCTGTAAAATTAAATTGCAAAAGTTTTTAGTCAATCTATCATAAATATTTATATTTGTTATAAAGTATGTACCTATGTTTTATTTAAATTCAAGCTGAAAAGGTCATAACCCAAATTGTATTTTATTATGGACATGTCTAGTTTTGAATTTAAAACGCATTCATTCCAAGTATTAGCTGGTATTATTTATACAGTGCCATCTGCATATGAAAATATTTTTCCATTTAATATAAAATAATGGTCATAAAACAGTACCTTGAGGCACACCGCAAATTAAAGTCGTTTTTTACTACTGAAATCTGTTTGTTCTCTATCTGATCAATAAATTTTAAACAATCCTACCTTTTTGTGCCAAGTGGTTTGTTACTGTCGCCAATAATGGTTATTTATTGTAATATAAATTTTACAAGTTCATTTTATTACATGTAATTATTGTTTTTGGCACAAATAAGTATCTGTATTTATTTATGATATAAAAAACTACAAATTACAATTAAAAGTTATTGCTAGCGCCGCCGCGTTCACCCTGTCGTTTTTTGATCAGGATATATCGTTACTCTACCGGACTACAATGCCGCATCAGATGAGACTTTAAATTAAATTTACGCTTAGTTTGATAGTCACATTTATTACATTTGAACATCTCGACCTCCTCTGGATTCTTATGCTCAAGTAAATGAGGTTTTATATTATTTTTATGTTTAGTTTGAAAGTCACAATTATTGCACTTGAACATTTCAACTTTCTCTGGATTCCTATGTCGTAGAAGGTGTCTGGTTAAACGGCTCTTAATAATTGTTTTATAAGAACACTGATTGCATTTAAAATTTTCAACTTGCTCTTGATTATGACGAAGCAGATGATACTGTATATTACGTTTTTTCTTAGTTTTATAGTCACATTTATTGCATTTTAGTACCTCGACTTCTAGATTATTGTGTTCAAGCAGATGAGAATTTAAATATTGTTTATGTTTAGTTTGAAATGAACAAATATTGCATTTAAACATTTCAATTTCCTCTGGTTTTCTATGTCGCAGAAGGTGTCTTGTTAAATGGTTTTTTATAATTGTTTTATAAGAACATTGATCGCATTTAAACTTTTCAACTTGCTCTTGATTATGCTGAAGCAGATGAGTCTTTAAACTATATTTATGTTTAGTTTGAAAGGTACATTTATTGCATTTGAACAGTCCGACATCACCTGAATTATTATGTAAAACCAGATGGCGTTTTAAACTTCGTTGATAAATGGTTTGAAAGTCACATTTATTGCATTTGATCATTTCGACTTCTTCTGGATTCCTGTGTTTTAAAAGGTGAGTGTTTAAATGGCATTTGAAATTTGTTGTATAAGAACACTGATCACATTTAAACATGAAATCCTTTGGACTATTATGATGGAATAGGTGAGACTTTAAACTATATTTGTGCTTAGTTTGAAAGTCACATTCATTGCATTTAAATATTTCCACTTCTGAATTCTTATGTCGCAGAAGATGTCTGTTCAAATTATATTTAAAAAATGTTTTATAAGAACATTGATCGCATTTAAAATGTTGATCTCTCTTAGAACCATTATGCCGAAGCAGATGACTTTCTATACTCCTTTTATGTTGAGTTTGAAAGTTACAAATATTGCAGTTAAACATTTCGACTTCCTCCATTTTACTTCCTTTTAGATGTTTATGTTGAATATGGAACCTCTCTAAGCTAGTTTCTTCAACTATTTTATCCATTTGAGGAAGATTTAGATGGACCTCACTTTTAAGTGATATTTCATCATCCAATTGATCACTTTTCTGGGGCATGAACTTCTCACATTTAATATGGTTATCTTGACAAACACGATCTGGTAAAATACTGCAAAGAGAAAACTATAATAATATATATGAACGAGTTCTAAATATTGGGTTCGCCAAGGTGAATGCCGCATTTGATTAGAAGAAAACAGTGGGTTAAACAAGGAGAATATATTCCAAAGAGGGCGAAATCTGTTCAGTTGGCTGAACGAGCGATGACATCTATTTAATGGGATGCAAAAGAATTTTACTTATTAGCTACCTTAGAAAAACTAAAAGAATAAATGAAAAAAAAGCATGACAACAACGCACCGGACCCTACAAGTGCAATGGACTTTTTCACTTAATTTCTCTTTTTAATATTACCACACAAACAAATTTTCAAATTAAAATTCTAATATAGGTACATATATTACGGTTTTAATTAGATGTAATATAGAAAGAAACTTAGCGACAAGCAGACAGAGTAGTGCGTCTATATTTTGCATTAATGTACACAGAGACGCCAAAGGTAATGGGTTTCCTGGGGCACACACTGGCAGGTTGTTTCGTCCTTATTGGGACTCATCAGAAAGCCATAACCTGTAAGCAATTCCCATTACAGCGAAAATATGTTCGTCCGCTTGCCGCTAGGTTTCTTTCTTTATAAAGAGATTTTCCAGGGATTTTACGGGTCTCAAACCGTTAAAATCTCTGTACTGCTCATTGGTAAGATCCCATCTGGAATATGCATCTTTGGTATGGAATCCAAGTTATGCAGTCTGGTTTCACTAGAAACTCGCCCTAGGAGACATGATTTGAAACTAATATACAATATCTTAAATCATGTTTGCCATTGTCCGGACCTATTATTGAAAATACCAATTTTTGTACCACCCAGAACCATAAGTACGAATTACACTTTTTACCAGCCATTCAATCGTACAAATTAAGCTTCTAATTATTTTTTGCTGAGATCTACTAGGTTAGCTAACTCTTATTTTAATGAGCTGGACTTTATTTCATCATCTTCTAAATTTTATAGGAGCTTAAGACTTGTGACCTGATTTTGAAGTAATTTTATTTACTGCTTCAATTAGTACCTGATTTTAATTACGAAATGAATTAGTTAGTTTAGTGATACTTTATTTAATTATTTATTGCTAGTGTTTTAAAATAAGTTTGTGAATTTTTATGCATTAGATTATGCATTAGACAGACTATGATTGTATTTTGTAAATGGACTAAGCTCGTTATAAATAAATATAATTTTAACGGACACTAAATTCAACTATTTTATTTATTACATGTAATTTTAAAATAAAAATTTCTGAAATATTATATAGAAGGTTTTTACATTTAGATACCCACCTGGTAGTACTTTCTGCCAGATCTTCTTTAAGGTCCACCTCCTCGTTTTTAATTGTCCAGTCTTGCATTTCCTCAAAGTTATTCGTTGTTTGATCGGCTTCCATTTTTACCAGGGCCTCAATATGTGTAGAAATATATTCCTTATATCTGTAGAATGTAACATAATCAATTACCATTTTAATTATTATTTATACTAGGTACATTGTTACACCACAATTAGATGTAATATGTATAAGAAATAGGCCAAATAAATAAGCAAAAATATAGTTTATTTAAAGTAATACAAAAAAGCAAAGCAAAAAACTCTAGTAAGTAGGTAGGTACCCACCTGGCTTTATTTTCTTCCAAATCATCTTTAATGTCTTGCTCTTCAGTTTTAATAATTGTCAATTCTTGCATTTCTTGTCTATTTTATTGTTTAATTGTTGGGAGTCTGTTTACCCCAGGCCTTGTTTTATGTTTTTCTAGATTTCTATGGAATTTAAAATAGGTACTTTATTGTATATTTTTTAATATAATTCCAATATAATTATGCATATCTTTGTAGACCAATAAGATTTACTTTATAATGAATAAATCAAATTAGTAAAAATGATAATATATGGTATTACCTACTTATATGCACTAATACAATCCCCTACAAGAAAAGTGGCCCATCCTATCCGTATAGTTGTTTAAACATTATTTTTTACCTGCAAAAAACTCACTAATCTTCGTTGCAAAATTTTGTTAATATATTAATTATTATCCTGGAAATCCGGAATTGTTTCCGAATAGTACGTAGAGGTTAGGTTTTTATAAAAAAATGACTAAAAGGGGTTCTGTTTCATGCATTTATTTTGTAACCAAAATCAAAATATACCTTCAGTCCTCTAACCTTCTCTACACAAACAAAAAAAAAAGAATAAAAAGATTTTAATAAAAGTAAACAAATGAAATGGGCAGCCGCACAGAGGAATCATAGGTTGTCGATGTATGTTTTGTGTTACTAAAGGCCAGTGGCCACTTGTCATTTCCAACATTCCGCCAGTTTGTTGATTGAGGAGTGTGTACCGCTGTTGCTTTCGACAAAAAAGGCCATTTGAACTAAGACTACGTAGTGTTGTCATCTGGGGCGACAAAGCGCCAAAATGACGCCTTTTTGTCTTTATGAGAGTGTGGCGGCGCTTTACAATAAAAAGCTTATTTTTGGCGCCTAAAAAAATTGTGGTGTGTTCGGGCGTTTTATACAGGGTGTCCGGTAACTTATGGGCCGTAGAGTAACTGAAAATACTAGACATCAAACTAAGCCGATTATGTCATATAAGTTTTTTCGGATTGTCACTCGTTCTAGAGATACAGGGTGTTGAAAGTAGAAGTTTATTCTCGAAAATAAGCCATAATTTTAAAACGGTTTAATGGATCGAATTGAAAGTTGGCCATATTATGTTTTTATGAGCAAGAAATAAGAATTTGTAGAAATGTTTAAGTTTCAAACTAGAGGGCGCTAGTTGCATACACTTGGCTTCATAAATCTGAGTTTTTTTCTTACCTGTGATATTAGGTGTTTTTCAATTATAGTTTCTTAAAGAATCGCATTTTCTGAGTCAAAAAGTGTACTTGATTGATCTTAATATCTCTAACGGTTTCCGAGATATTTCCCTTTAAACATCCCAAAGCATAAAAAAACATAGTACATAATTAAATTTATAATTCATGAATTATATACACCCTGTATCTCTAGAACGAGTAACAAACAGAAAAAACTTATATGACTTAATCGGCTTAGTTTGATGTCTAGTATCTAGTATAAGTTTTTTTTTGATAATAAAAATATTAATTTAATTATGTACTATGTTATTCTTCTGTGGCCGTAGGTACTCACCGAATTTATTTTGTTATAAAGCGGGACAAAAGCGGGACGCCTGTTAAATCGGGACGCTTGGCTCAAAATCGGGACTGTCCCGCCTAAATCGGGACGGATGGCCACTTTAGTTAACGATGTTACCTAGAGTAGGGGGGGGGGGGCACCCCCCAATATTGATCAACAAGTCCCGGACAAAGTAAATTCTAGCCAAAAAGCTCTAAACTCGTGAAAGAAAATACTCTATTTTCAATATAATCATTTATTAATTACTTAATATCATCTTAGTAGAGCCACTACCATTGTCACTTAAACTAATTTAATACTTATATTGTTAATAAAATGTTTTACTTAGAAAGCTGCCTTTTGGTGGAAAGTACATTTTATTGTTTGAAATAACTCTTCAATACTATTTTGGGTCCAGCCCTTGCAAGCGAGTTGAAAAACTCTCTAAATGGGGTTGAATATATATTTTTGGGCTATAACCACATAAACATACACTATATTGCCAATACAAGCAGCCGCACGAAGCAAGAATACACGCATCGTGCGATTCAAAATAACCTGAGTTGGGGGCTGTGGCGCTTGCGCAGTAGGGAAAAAATTAGGCAACCAACACGATATCTAACAGAACCCAAGGTCTCT
This sequence comes from Polydrusus cervinus, assembly GCA_935413205.1. Taxonomy (NCBI): domain Eukaryota; kingdom Metazoa; phylum Arthropoda; class Insecta; order Coleoptera; family Curculionidae; genus Polydrusus; species Polydrusus cervinus. Next base: position 1,794,509 of record OW284518.1, read on the forward strand.
TGAACAGAACCGGCTTGCCGTTATATTCTTATTTGCCATCTTTTATTTCGTTCATTCGTGTGTGGTTATAATTTCCAAGTTTTGGGTGTTAATATTTATAAAACTTTACTTTAAATATTTTTTTTTGTTAGTTTGTAAATTGTTAGTCGTTTCCATCTTTTTTTACGTTGTATTCGTTCGGATGTTCCGTATGTGATAGTGGATATTATTTTTAAGTTTTGGGTGCGAATTTATTTATAAAACTTTACCAGACATTTTGTTTTTGTTAGCGACTTGTGTCTCAAGATGGGTAGAAAAAAGTGTATGATCCTTTTTTGCACGAATCGCGGTTCATTACCAGGAATAAGGTATTTCAGGTACGTAAAATATTGGTTACTTAGTTCTATTTGACCATAAACTGTACACACCCCGAACTTACGGGTGAATTTAAATAAAAGCTTGTAAAAATATTTTGAAAGTCGGTCCTGTCAAATGTTTACAACAAGAAGCAAATTTCCGAGCTGCTCAAACTCAACGGACCCTGATCATCTGCCTACAGTGGTGTCATCATTGAATTATGGTATTAGCAATATAGTGTATGTATATATGTGGCTATAACCCTTACACAAAAAATAATGACAACGTTTTTTTTACAAATATAGAGCATCAAATTTTACACAATAAAGGTTGTTACTACTTGTTTCTTATCTACAACTGTTAAGCCATAGGAAATTCGCAAATTTCAAAATAATTTTTCAGTGATGTTGCATTTTTAAATTCTGGGGTTCAAACCAAGTAAATTTGCTATAATGTTGTCTATACCCAAAACGCGTACCGTAAACGAGATGATGATATTTTTTTACACTTTAATAGGTGAAAGTTTATTTATGGTACAACATCGCTTACACATTTCTGTCTTAGTCTTTCATTCATTATTTAAAAAACTTCTTATTTAATTGTTAAGTAAACCTGGTTTTACTTTAAAAAATATTTTCCACCATTTCTTTTAAAAAAATCCTATTTAGTTATTGCAATGTCCAGTATATTTTAGAAATTTAAGTCTTATGGATGGCAAATCACAAAGGATATAGTTTATGTAGATAGCCATGGAATTCACTCGCGTTGTGCCGTTATTAGGAATATTTTCCAAAAATTGTTACAGTGTTATTTGTGGACACACAAAAGACAATAATTCGGAAAATGTAATGATAAAATGAAAAATAATAATGAAAATGCATTACAACTTATGGAAACAAATTAAAAAATCTTTTAAATTAATAACTTAAAATTATTATCCAGTGCAGCATTTAAAAAATATATTATAATGGGCACTGTTGCAAAATTGAAAATTTACACTTTTTTTCAGAGTTAAAAACTCTACAACTGTTGTTGGAAACTTTTATCTAGTGTTTATTGCTTTGAAGCTAAGTGTCAAAGACCATTCTTATGTAATTTTCCTTTCCTTATGCAAAGGTTGAATATAAAATAATGACGATTCTTCTTTTCAAACAATAAAATGTATCTTTTACCAAAAAAGCAGTTTTCTAACTAACATTCCTTTTGAAGCGTTTTGTTTATTGGACTATAAAACACACATGAATAACATTTTATACCTATAATTAGTTAATAATCTAAAATAAGACTTATAATAACCGTGCTACAAATTCGTCAAGAGGATCTCGAAAAAGGTAAGATAGAGTGAAATTCCTGATAGAATTGCGAAGAAAAAAACGCAATTCTAGCAAAACTTTTCAACGATGCCAAACAACCGTTTTGGTCTTTAAATTTCGTCAGTTTATACTAACTTCACGAAGAAAATAATGATTTCACTGAAATAAGCCCCAATTGCTACTTGCTAGGAATAGAAGAAATCATTAGTTTTTGAGATTCCATAAATATCGACAGAGTTATATTTAAATAAGGTTTTGAGAGCCCTATTTTCTCCCTATATTTTAAAAGTAAGCAATTATCTATAAATTTGTATATTACAAATAAACTTTAAAATTGTAATGTCCAAGAAAATATTTTTATTCTTTAAAATCTTAATTAAACTGTTAACCCGCTCACATTTTTGAGATCCCCATTTTAAATATGCATGTCTTACCTAGGGAGATTTCAATTTTTTGCAATATCTTACCTACGTACAATAAACCATAACTTACCCAATCAGAAACGGATTTGTTTAAGAAAATCTCTATAATAAACTGCTGGACAATTGCTTTCGAGCAAGAAAAATTTCGCCTAAATTTAACAGTTAATATTTTCTGAACCAGATATGATATCAACCTACGGTTTTGAATGGTTGATAGATTCATCCCTTGAGAAACAATTGCCAATGTTGGATTTTCCTTAACGATCAGAAAATTTTATATACAGGGTGTTAAAGAAGACTATGATTTTTGCTCCAATTTTAAAGGCGTGTAATTTTCACAATAATATTTTTAAATTTTATCACTCTACGTCAATTGAATCACTGGTTTATAGCAAAGAAAGTAATTTGTCAAATTTTTGATATCTGCTATATTTTAAGAAATAGCGATTTTTTTTGGAAAACCTTGCTCTATTTTAACTTATTGGTAGCTAGATCTCACTGTGCGTTGTATCGTGCAAACTTTATGAGTGATTATTATACCTTAAGAAGAGCTTGATTATGTTCAGCAACAATAGTTGTACCTAAATATTATGATGTGCAGTGGCGTACTTATAAACACCTATATGTCTATGGTTTATGAGTATAGTGTTAGAAAGTTATACATTAATAAATACATTTTTTCCAAAAATTAAATTAAAATTTTTTTTTTAATTTGTTAAAATTTTGTAAACACACTGTATAATATACCTGTAGTGCGATATAAAAAACTAAAAAAATAAGAAAAAATTGACCTAATCTAGGGGCGAGTACTTTCCAATATAAAACAATCGTGAAAAATTGTAAGATACTCATAAACCATAGACATATAGGTGTTTATAAGTACGCCACTGTACATCATAACATTTAGATACAACTATTGTTACTGAACATAATCAAACTTTTCATAAAGTATAAGAATCACTCACAAAGTTTGCACGATACAACGCACAGTGAGATCTAGCTACCAATAAGTTAAAATAGAGCAAGGATTTCCAAAAAAAATCGGTATTTCTTAAAATATAGCAGATATCAAAAATTTGACAAATTACTTTCTTTGCTATAAACCAGTGATTCAATTGACGTAGAGTGATAAAATTTAAAAATATTATTGTGAAAGTTACACGCCATTAAAATTGAAGCAAAAATCATCGTCTTCTTTAACACCCTGTATATAAAATTTTCTGGCAGTTAAAGAAAATCCAACATTGACAACTGTTTCCCAAGGGATGAGTCTATCAACCATTCAAAACCGTAGGTCGATATCATATCTGGTTCAGAAAATATTAACTGTTAAATTTAGGCGAAATTTTTCTTGCTCAAAAGCAATTGTCCAGCAGTTTAGTTAAAAAGAAGACAACATTTCCATAGTAAAGACTTAATTATTGTTTGTTGTTGTAAAGTAAAATAATAAATCAATACTATAAGTCACAATTATTCCATTTAGGACATATCAACTTCATTTGTATTTCCATGTTGAGAGAGGAGTTTGTTTAAACTTGATTAGTCGCATTTAACCTTTTGAACCTTCGTCTAGGCTATTATTCCGAATCACTTGAAAATTTAAATTACATTTAAGTACGCTTAGTTTGATAGCCAAATTAATTTGACCATTTCAACCGTCTCTGGATTTCTATGTCGCAGGAAGTGTATGTCTCAATAATATTTAAGAATTGCTTTACAAGAACACTGATCACATTTAAACTTGTTCTGAATGATGCCGAACCAGATGAAGCTGTAAACTACGTTTATATTTAGTTTGAAAGTTGCATTTAAAGCATTTGAACATCTCGACCTCCTCTGGACTAATATGTCGCAGTAAGTGAGCTTTTAAATTATATTTATGCTTAGTTTTATGGTCACATTTAGTGCATTTAAACATTTCAACTTCCTCTGGTTTCTTATGTCGCAGGAGATGTTGATTTAAAAGGCTTTTAAAGCTTGTTTCATAAAAACATTGAACACATCTGTACTTATATTCCTGCACTGGATTATGCCGTAGCAGGTGAGCCTGTAAATTACATTTACGGTTAGTTTGATAGTCACATTGATTGCATTTAAACATTTCAACCTCTTCCGGATTCTTATGTGTCAGAAGGTGGTTGTTTAAATTGGTTTTATGAATTGTTTTATAAGAACACTGAGAGCAACTAAACTTTGCAAATTCCTCTGGACTTTTATGGCGAAGACAATGAGTCTTAATATATGTTTTATTTACAGTTTGAAAGTCACATTGATTGCATTTAAATATCTCTACTTCCTCTGGCCTCATATGCCGAAGTTGATGCTTTTTTAAATAATGTTTATGTCGAGTTTGAAAGTCGCAATTGCTGCATTTAAACATCTCTGTACTCAGGTGCAGACGCAGATGTGCTTTAAAATTGCCTTTATGCCGAGTTTTAAAGTCACAATTGTTGCATTTAAACATATCTGCTTCATCTGGACTCATATGCAGAAGCAGATGATCATTTAAAGTAGTTTCTTGAACTATAACACCCAAAGAGTTATCACTTTTACGACGTTGTCGATATAGATTGTTTATAAGTGATATTTCATCAACTGGTTGATCACTTTGCTCGGGCGCGAAATTCTCACAATTGACCTGGTTATCTTGACAATAGTTTTGCAAAATGCTGCAAAGAGAAAACAATCACAAACAGGAAATATAATTAGTATGTCTACTTAAAGAGGCTACTATACTAAATAAGCTAGATGTATCTTATAATCCTTTGACTGGTTATTGACTGAATTCCTCAGTCATAAATTTTAAGCAGGGGGGAAAAGAGTAGAAATTGAGCTTTATTAAATATATTTTTACACTTTGTTCCAAATTTTTAACCATTCATTTATGTAGTATTGAAAGTAGTATTAAAAAATAGTACAAAAATTGTAGGGGTTGGTTTAAACCTATATGTCATCTACTGGACTTTGGGGGGTGTCATGTATAGATTACTTGTAGTGTATAGAAAATATATTATTTCTTATATTCACTTTTAATTTCAGGACTAGATTGTGCTATAACTAAATAAAAGAAAGGTTATTGATACCAGGTTATATTTTTGACTCAAAATTGGTAATTTTCTCCATATTTATTTTAAAAGTATCATCCGTTGGCGGGTATACCTAATTGTTGTTTTTCATAGAGTTTGAGTGATTAAAAAAAAATGACGAAAAGTAACATTTCCTGCATATATATGAAAGTAAATAAATTTAAAAAGTACCCACCTGGTGGTACTTTCCTCCAAATTTTCTTTAAGATCCAGCATTTCTTTTTTAATTGTCCAGTCTTGCATTTCCTCAAAGTAATTTATTGTTTTATTTGCTTCTATTTTAACCACAGCGGCGTGCTGTGTTTCGTTATATCTGTAGAATATAAAATATTCAATTACTCATTTAATATTACTATACTTTCCAGGCCGGATTGTACCGGGTGAGTCAATGATTGCGCGGAGTAATTTTATGCCTTGAAGATAAAATTTGTCGACAATAAACTTTTATGTTAAGGTATGGTTGGATATCAGGCACATTTTAAAAATATTTTGAATTATACAGGGTGCGCCCAAAAAGTAAGGTGTCAAAAAGGTCCATTTTTTTAAATGGGACACCCTATATATTGTATTATTTTCTGATTCCTCGCAAAATTCTACGCTTATTTTGTAAATGTCATATGTCTAAATTCAATAGTTTTTGAGATATTGACGGTTAAAATATGGCATTTTCAGACTTTGACAGGCTGTAGCATTGGAACGGTTCATCTTAGGGAAAAATGATTTTCCCCTCCCTATCTTAGTTTTTTATTCTCTATCCAAAGAAACCAACCTCCGGTTTACCATGTTAAACCAAAAAACCGGTTTTAATGGTTTAACATGTTAAACCGGAAGTAGTAACGTTTAGATAGAGAATAAAAAATTAAGATAGGGAGGTGAAAACCATTTTTCTATAAGATGAACCGTTCCAATGTTACAGCATGTCAAAGTCTGAAAATGCCATATTTTAAACTTCAATATCTCAAAAACTATTGACTCTGGACATTTCACATTTACGAAATAAGCATAAAACTTTGTGAGGGATCAGAAAATAATACAATATATAGGGTGTTCCATTTAAAAAATGTACCTTTTTGACACCCTACTTTTTGGGCGCACCCTGTATAATTCAAAATATTTTTAAAATGTGCCTGATATCCAACCATACCTTAACACAAAAGCTTATTGTCGACAAATTTTATCTTCAAGCCATAAAATTGCAATCGTTGACTCACCCGGTACATTATTGAAATATTTCCGGAAATGTTGGAAATCGAAAATTATAAGCCAGAATATGAACACAAAACTTTTTAAACCTTTTTAATACAAAATCAAAAAGAAAAAGCACAGTTGGTACATAGTGTATTACAGCAAAATGTTCAATCGCTAGGAAACAGACTAGAAAAACTGCTAAAAAAAAACGCAAGGCTGTATTTTTTTGTGTATAACAGAGTCCTGGAAAACTGGAAATCCTTTGCAACAAATAGGTAATAAAGACTTTAAGTTACTGCGGCCTTTAGTAGAGGTGATGGTCAACCTGGTGGTAGTACAGTGTACGTTAAAAAACACATTAATTTTGTGTTACTTAAAACTATTTGTAACGTATCTCAGCAAGGTGAAATTGAATGTCGTCTAAACGGTAAAAAAGCAGTCATTATTGCAATTTAACCTTCCGTTACTCGCGCGTTATTTGGTACACAGGACTGCCAGTCCGCGTTCATTTTTGAAACCCCCAAAAAAAACAACTATGCAATAAAAGAATGTTTATATTTATTGAAAAGCATCATCAAAACTCAATCTTGCTTATTCATTTCTGTGTAGCAGTCTGAACAAATATACAAAGCGTGTTTTTCACGTATGTATTTCCCACATTTCTTACAGGAAAGTCTCGTTGATCTATTTTTCTTCAGACTTTGCCGTGACAACAACTGATCCAAGCTAAGAAGGTACTGAGTGGGAGACATTTTAGGCATCGACACGTCGGAAGTAAATTAATCAAATATGTCTCTGGGGAGCGACAGTCCGCGCGCGAGTAACGGAAGGTTAAGGAATTATATTTTAACAAAATTAGAACAACTCCTAACTAAAATTGAATGTTATATAATATTTATTTTAGGAGATTTAAATGTTGAAATGTTAAGAGAAAAATGTACATAAGAACACGCTATTTTCGCTACTTAACGTTTACAATGTTAAAGGTACTATTTTTGAAAATACCACAATAAATCAAAATAGTAGTACTTGGATAACATTTTTTTTACTAGTTTGGGGGGGGGGGGGGGGGGAAACGTGCATCAGCTGATTAAAACGTCGTCGAAGCGCATGCTTCCAGGTCATTTTTCTTGCAATTGCACCCAATGTAAAGAGGCCTTTAGAAAGACCTATAATTCAGACGTAAACAAAAACATCGACATGACAAGTGAAATGTCGGTAACGATGCTCACTGTAAATTTTTATGGGATCGACGTCATCGAGTAACGCGCCTGTTTCGCGTTTTTAAAATTTGTGTAAATTGTGCATGCTTTCAATAAGCTGCAAAAAATGTATGGTATTCCCCTAGCAATACTCTTATTGATGATAAACTCCCATTAGAGCACCGAGTTAAAAATTTAAATGCCAAAACTAACAAATATGAGAATAGTGAAAGAGCCCATTGTTATGTTTCATAGAGTTTGAGTGATATAAAAAATGACGAAAAGTAACATTTACTGCATATATGAAAGTCAATAAATTTAAAAAGTACCCACCTGATGGCGCTTTCTTCCAAATTTTCTTGAAGGTCCAGCGTTTCTTTATTAATTGTCCAGTCTTGCATTTCCTTAAAGTAATTTGTTTCATTGGTTTCTATTTTTACCACAGTGGCGTGCTGTGTTTCCTTATATCTGTAGAACATAAAATATTCAATTACTCATTTAATATTACATATTCCAGGCTGGATTGTATGTACATTATTGAAATATTTTCGGAAAAGTTGGAAATCGAAAAATATAAGCAGGGTGAAAACTAGTCAAGATAATTTTACCGAAAATAGGAAAGAACTAGCTGATAATTTTAATAAACATTTAGTAACTATAATAGTTTCAGAACTTTTTAAAAATAAGACACATTTTAATGTAATATTTCCGATAATAATCAGTCAACGTATTTAAAACCCACAAAGAAAAATAAATTGTTAGAAAGAGCCAATAAATTAAAGAATAAAAACAGCAGTGGTAAGGATGAGATACCATCTAGCATAGTCAAATTAGCGACTAAGGATGCCTCTGAAGTTCTTGTGTATATTATTAAAAATTCCATAAAATTTGTAATTTTTCCAAATCAGTTTAAATTTGCCAATATTAAACCTTTATTTACAAAAGGGAGCCCAGCGGATTTGAACCATTACCGACCAATTAGTTTGCTATCAGGGTTTTCAAAAGTCTTTGAAATGATGGTGTGTTCAAGATTGCTGGACTTCATGCAGATGGATCAGCTTCTGACTAAGACTCAGCTTGGATTTCTGAAGGGGAGATCGACTATGTTAGCTATTTATCAGTTTAGATCACCTCGTAAATAAAACTTAGCATTTAATATGTTTTTAGACCTTAGCAAAGCATACGACTGATTAGACAGAGCACTGGCTACCCTGTAAATTGAATAAATATGGGATTAGGGGAAGTGCCCATGCATGAATGCGATCTTACCTTTCAGATAGACAATAGCGAGTTGTAATTCAAGAAGAAAACAGAACAATCAAATCAAATTTTAAAAATAATACCGTTGGTATAGCTCAGGGAAGCATTATCGGGCCTATTCTATTTATAATTAATATAAATGACCTTAGTGTAATAGCAAATAATTTCTCAATAACTAACTATGCTGATGATACAAATTTATTAGTAGCTGGAACGGACTTTGTAGAAATAAATCATAATGTACAAAAAGCTTTTGTGGAAATAAATAACTGGTTTATTGAAAACAAATTAAATTTGAATAGAAGTAAACCAAGTATTCTTATAAGAACTAAACAAAACAAAATAAATCTCAAAATAAATAAATAACATTGAGCTAAAGAGAAAAACGGAGGCTAAGTTTTTGGGCTTAACATAAATGAATGTTTGTCATGGGAGAGCCATATAAGTTATTTATGTTTCAAGCTAGGAACTGTTGGGTATGATATGAAAATTGTGTCATCATACATGGATAACCAAACAATTAAAATATTGTCATGCCAATTTTCAATCTGTGTTAAGGTACGGCATAATGTTCTGGGCAGTTGTTCTGAAAGGCAAAGAGTGTTTGTGGTGCAAAAAAAAATGGTGTGATTGACCAAAATTAAAATATTTAGAAACGTTTACGCACTATATATCTATGAGTGTTTAACGTTCGTTTTTAAAAACAGAGAAATATTTCAGGAATTAAATGTGCATAGTTCATCATCAAGATACTTCATGGACACTACAGGTGATGTCGATTTCTTTCATCGGGATGCCAATCATCGTCTTTGTGGACATTCTTTGAAATTGACCACTAAACTTAGCCATACACTGACCAGAAAGAACTTCATCACAGAGTGCTACAAAAATGAAATGACTTCCCGGATGTTCATCAGAACGGCACAGTAGAGACTTCCCCTACTGTCTAAATCTATAATAATAACAATAATCTTAATTATTTTTTCGATGATATCGTGATTTTTTTTATATCAATTTATACTGATTTTTTCCTTAAATATGGCAATATTGAACATTAAAATCACTTATTTTCATTAGTTTATCTCTATTCGCCCAAAAATATTGGTTGTCTAGATTTACAGTTAGAAAATCTTCTCGGTGACATACAAAATAAGTACCTAACTTGTATTGACATGAAAATTTTCGGCAGCGTAATTTATGAATATTTTTTACGCTGGACTGATGATGATTGGTTATGTTTTTACACTTACATAATGTATCTAAACATTTTGTTTTAAATAAACTATAATATTCCTTTTGTTATTTGTTTCGGCAACTTGTTTTTACAGTAATTTATAATTATTATTATTATTATTGCCTTTATTTGGTAACAAAAAAAAAATTACAAACTTAAATGTTTTATTACAAGATATTTCTACCAAATGAGGTGAAGTTCACTACTAAAAGCGCTCTACCACTTAACCTTTTCTACCTATAACCTATAATCTATCTCTCTAACCTATAATTCAATTTAAATCATCGCAACCCTGCCCTTCATCCACTTGGTCTTCAATTATTTCAACTTTTTGTTCCACAAGGTCAACTATAGTATCAATATCATGTTCTTTGTCATACCATTTGGGAAGCATTTTTTTGTAAAGCTTTGGTTCAATATTTCAGTATTAACAAACAATTGTCTAGATCTACAGACTTGGCCTAACACGATTTATTTCCTTGGGCATATTTAAAAGTTGTATAAGAAGAGACATGGCCAATTTGTAAACAAATTTTATGCATCTGGTGTTCTTCAAGAAGAACCCTTTTAAACTGTATCTTAATAAATTTGTTTAGGAACTGTGATGCCAGTATGAGAAAGGAGGGGAAGCAGTTCAAATATTTTTTTTATAATTAGTTATTATATTGGAATTATTGGGAATTAGTACCAACATTGTTATTTTTGAGGTAATAATTTAAAAAATCATTTACGAAAATTGACCTGATAATGATCTCATACAGAAGAAAAGTCTAATTGAAGATTCAAAAGTGAATTATAATCAAAATACCAAAATTTCTAAAGGACTAGGTAGGTATACTTATTGATCTAAAATATATAGGATTTATTTAAAATAAAGTTAGTATTTACAATTACTTAACAAAAATGAGTTTGCTCTTCCTAGGTGTGCCATTTTTAACTAGGTAATATATGTACTGATATATGGTTGTGCCAATTTTTCAAAAATTATGGGAATTAAGAATTTGACCCACTTATAATGTATGTACCTATACTTAAATAATTTTAGGTAGAACCCACCTGTTTCCAGTTTCTTCCAAATCATATTTAATGTCCTGCTCTTCATATTTCATTTTCAAGTCTTGCATTTTCTCTTGTATTTACTGTTTGTACCGGAGTCCCGTTCTGAGCAGAAATATTTTATTATCTGTACATCATAACTTTTTTACTGGTGACTATAATAAAAGTATAGTAATACACACACAGAAGTGCTAATAGATAGTATAATATAAAGTACTATTATAAAATTTGACCCCAACCAATTCAAACAAAACAAAATGGCAAATAATAATTCAAATAAACTAAAATATTGGTCAGTCTGTAATATCTTCTTCTAGGTAATGTATGTGATGTGTTTACCTAATGGCCTTTGTTTAAAATAACGAAAACGAAATTGATACCTGTCATTTCTTCCTTTTACTTATTGGGGTGGTAAATGTTAGCAACAAGATTTGTGCACATTGTCTAATAACTTATAATAACCACTGACCGAAGTATTCCTATATCTCCTTTGTGAAATCACAGATAAATCTGGGCTAGCTTTAAGCAAAAGAGGCCGCTTTTGCTATATTTTTTCAATATTGCAGATACTTACAAGAAATTATGGACCAAGAGAGACGGTGTGAGCTTGTTTACCCAATTAAAATGCCCTCTATAAAAGTGTAATTTTATCGACAAAAGAGAACAGACCCAAGCTTTGGTTGGTGGGCGACAAAAAAAAATTACTTCTAAAAACAAGAAGAGCGTATGCCAGCTCTATAAATCTTCCTACTCAAAAAGGTGAATTTTAAAAGATACTGACCCTTTAATTTTTAAGGCTTAAAGTAAACAATACACCCATTTTGTAAAGTTTAACGATGGGGGGGGGGGGGGGGGGGGCTTCACCACCCCTTCCGGAATCTAGTGCCCACCCACTGGGGCGCGTTTACAGTTGTTTGTCGGGCGCGCTCTGGGACTCGATTCTGGAATCTCGCTTAAAGAATGTCGCATTGGAAAAATGTCATCGTAGAGCGCACCCGACGGAACTGTGAACGCAACTCTGGGGAGACATTTTTGTCTGTTTATTAATGCAATCTTTTAAACGTCAATATCTCAAATGTTAGAATTCCTCGTTCTTAGGGTATGGTCCGAATATCATCAACCGTAACCACGGTTAACTGCGACAACTGACAGATCAACCATAAAAATCCGGTTAAATTCGGACTGCCAAATCATGTTTGTTAGGTGTTACATTGGTAGACATATAACATAACCTTTCATTTTTCCTAATTCCCATTTCATTTCTCAAAGATTGTTTCTCGTGCTTTCTTAGGAAAAAGCTAACAAATTACCGGTCAAAGGCCAAACGTTTTGAAGACAACCCATTTATTTTTATAATTGACAAGTGACAGGAGAAACCACTCGTAACCGGGCTGTAAAGCCGGTTAGCATTTTGACACTTGGATCACTTCAGATTAGGATACCGTGGTCCAAAATTAACCTATTTTTGGGTTGCCGCTACTATTTGGTTAATTACGGAACGCTAAATCACTATATTAGTTACTTTCGGACCATACCCTTATTCAGGGTGACCAACCGTCCCGATTTGGCCGGGACAAGTTCAGGTTTTTGATAAGTCATCCCGGAATAAAAATACGTCCCGAAATGTCCAGTTTATGTTCGTACTTGTACCAGTTGTACCGAATTCAAAGAATTTTCGAAAACAATGACAACGCTGCATTAACTGTAACTAAGATTTGTGAATTTTACGATTGGGTTTTGAAAAACCTTACTTGGCCGACATCTTACGACGAAATCGGAAAGCAATATTTATTTACCTCGGTCGAAAACGCGACATGTTTCAAAGATTTCGGGATTTCCCCGGGGACACTGCATAAAATATTTATTTTACAAAATCTATCGAAAATATCGAGCCAACTGCTGTGGCTGTGATTAGTGAGTGCAATGTTGCCAGGTCTGGTGATTTTTCACCAGATTTGGTGATTTTGAACCCCATCTGGTGAAAACTTTTGAAAAAAGTCTAATTTCTGGTGATTTTTCGGCACTGATGATAAGCTTATATCTTAAAAAAAAAGAGAGAAAAATGGCTTGATTGTGTTTTATTCTTCTTTGTTAAAAATGGTGACATCGATGCAAAAACTTATTGGTTTCAAAAGCGAAAAGCGTTTGTCTTTGTCTGGAAACTCTCTACTTCTCTGTGCCGAATATTTCTTAGTAGCGGGGGATTTACAGAATTTGTATCTGTTACTGTTTTATATATAGTGATTTCTAAAAAAAAAAAAAAGGTCGTACCTCGGAAATAACACACATCTCATTTAAGGTCTTGGCACCGGGGCACTCATGTTTATAGCTTAAACAACATGAGTGCCCACCCTGGCGTCAAAAGCTTAAATGAGAGGTATGTTATTTTCGAGGTATGATTTTTTTTTAGAAATCACAGCACAGCAATATATTTGATTTTACATTACTTATATGGTGTTGTATGTGATAATGCGAGAAATTAAGAATCTGGTGATTTCTGGCAACTTTTAAAGCAAGGGTCTGGTGATTTTTAGTTTTTTGACCTGGCAACATTGAGTGAGTGGATGAGTGCTGTGAACTGTGGAAGCCCTGTTCTTGAATCGGCCAGTGGCCAGTAAGTAACTCTTTTTGGTTTTGATATATTCATATTTTGCCAGTAATATAGTAAAGTCCAAAAATTGCTTTATTTAAAAATTTTCCTTAAAATGTCCCGATTTTATACTTTAGAAAGTTGGTCACCTTGCCTTATTACACTAAAATCGATATTAATTATAGTTGTAGTTTTGCATACTAGATGGTATTGTTTTCTTACATGTTAATAAGATATAAGGTTAAAGAAAAACGTGTGTAACCTTTCGGTTCTTTTCTTTCAAATAACATCATCAAATACAATTAAATTTAGATATACTATGAGAAATAATATATAGGGTATTCCATTAAAAATAGTATGTTTGATATACCCTGACTTTTGTGACACCCTGTATTAAATTAAAATAATTTTAGATTGAGAAACGAATGCCTCTATAACTCTGGTTTTGAAAAATAATCAATATTTAATTAGTTTAGATGCTATGATATCCTACGTCGAGTTGAAACGGATTGTTAAAATTATAAAATAACTTTTAACAAAAATGATCAATAATCGGAGGTACAGATTCCCAGTGGCGTAACTAGGATTTTTGGGTGTGCAGAAATCTTCTAGCGCCCCCCTCCCCCTTTATTAAGTATCTAGTTAATTATTGCTTTAAGAATCGAATCGGGTCAACGGTGAATCGATTATTTGAGTGGGTGCGATGCATCGAAAGAACCGAATCAATTCGTAAGCTTGACTTTGCTTGAAAATTTAGTTCCGATGCTTAAGGCCTTAAGGGCCTCTCAAGCTCAAGGACCCTTGTGCGCCGCCCTAGCGTAGTTACGCCACTGCAGATTCCGTCCCTGAAATGTAATATTGAGATCCGGTCTCTAATTATAATGGACAGTGTTGCAAAATTGAAAATCTAATAAATTCGCGAAGTTTCGAAGACGTCCATCAACCTCAAAAATTCACATGATTTTATGCCCAAAACTATTAGAGATATTATACAAATGATTATAAACTTTTTTTTCAGATTTAAAGGCTCTACAATTTTTGTCTGAAATTTATTTCTAGTGTTTTTTGTTTTGAAGTGTCAAAAACCATTGTTAAGTAAATTTCGTTCTCTTATGCAAAGGTTAAATATAAAAAAATGAGAAATCGTCTTTTCAAACAATATATTACCAAAAAGGCAGTTTTGTAATTAAAATTTCTTTTGCAGCGTTTTATTTATTAAACTATAAAACACAATCATGAATAACATATTTTAAACCTATAATTAGTTACTAATCCAAATTAAAACTTATATTATAATACAACAAGGGGATCTCGAAAAAGGTAAGATACAGTGAAATTCTTGATAGAATGGCGAAGAAAAATGCAACTCTAGTAAAACTTTTCGACGGTGCCGGACAACCCTTTTGGTCTTTAAATTGGGTCAGTTTATACTATCTTCACGAATAATATAATGATTTCACTGAAATTAGCCCAAATTGCTACTTGCTAGGAATAAAAGAAATCGTAAGTTTTTCAGATATAAATATATATAAATATGCTTTTGAGAGCCCTATTTTCTCCATATATTTTAAAAGTAAGCAATTATCTATAAATTTGTATAATACAAATAAACTTTAAAATTGTAATGTGTAAGAAAATATTTTTATTCTTTAAAATTTTAATTAAACTGTTAACCCGCTCACATTTTTGGGATCCCCATTTTAAATATGCATGTCTTACCTGGAAAGTTTTCAATTCTTTGCAATATCTTACCTACGTATAATAAATCTTTTTTTTGTTTGTTTAAGAACATCTCTTTAATAATTACAAAGAAGACAACATTTCCTTAATAAAGACTTAATTATTGTTTGTTTTTGTTAAGTAAAATAATAAATCAATACTACCTACTGAATTTAATATCTTTGGGGCCAAAATAATTGTTTCAGTATCATACTGCTTTTTGGCCCCTTTTTGTAGTATTTGGTACAAAAACATTATTAACTCTTACTACTTATATTATACTATGTAGATCTATGTAATAAATTTAGACATATCAACTTCTTTTGGATTTCTATGTCGAAAGGAGGTGTTTGTTTAAACTTGATTCGTCGGATTTAACCTTTTGAACCTTCGTCTAGTCTAGATCATTATTCCAAATCATTTGAAAATGTAAATTACATTTACGATTAGTTTAATAGTCACATTGATTGTATTTGACCATTTCAACCGCCTCTGGATTCCTATGTCGCAGGAAGTGTCTGTTTCAATAATATTTAGGAATTGTTTACGATCTGATCCCATTTAAACTTGTTCTGAATGATGCCGAATCATATAAAGCTTTAAACTACCTTTACATTTAGTCATAAAGTTGCTCTAAATGCTTTTAAACATTTCAACTTCCCCCAGATTCCTATGCTGCAATAAGTGCCTTTTTAAATTGTATTTGGAAATTGTTTCATAAGAACACTGATCGCATTTAAAGTATTTAAGTTGCTTTGGATTATGCCGAAGCACATGATGCCTTAAAGAATGTTTATACTTAGATTGATAGGCACATTCATTGCATTTAAAGATTTCAACTTCTTCTGGATTTCTATGTATTTTTATGTGATTTTTTAAATTTCCTTTAATAATTGTTTTATAAGAACACTGAGAGCAACTAAACTTTGCAAATTCCTCTGGACTTTTATGGCGAAGACAATGAGTCTTAATATATGTTTTATTTACAGTTTGAAAGTCACATTGATTGCATTTAAATATATCTACTTCCTCTGGCCTCATATGCCGAAGTTGATGGTTTTTTAAATAATGTTTATGTCGAGTTTGAAAGTCGCAATTGCTGCATTTAAACAACTCTGCTTCCTCTGAACTCATATGCAGAAGCAGATGTGTTTTTAAAGAGTTTTTATGTCGAGTTTGAAAGTCACAATTATTGCATTTAAACAACTCTGCTTCCTCTGAACTCATATGCAGAAGCAGATGTTTTTTTAAATTGTTTTTATGTAGAGTTTGAAAGTCGCACTTACTGCATTTAAACATGTCTGCTTCCTCTGAACTCATATGTAGAAGCAGATGTGTTTTTAAAGAGTTTTTATGTCGACTGTGAAAGTCACAATTATTGCATTTATACAACTCTGCTTCCTCTGAACTCATATGCAGAAGCAGATGTGTTTTTAAATTCTTTTTATATCGAGTTTGAAAATCGCACTTAGTGCATTTAAACATCTCTACCTCCTTTGGACTTGTATGGCGAAGACAATGAGATCTAAAAGATTTTTTATTTATAGTTTGAAAGTCACATTGATTACATTTAAAGATCTCTGAACTCATATGCAGAAGCGGATGAGACTTTAATTTACTTTTTTCGTTTACTTTAAAGTCATACTTATTGCATTTAAATATTTCTAATTCTTCTTGGGTTATATGTTCCTCTATTTTAATATAATGCGAGAGGCTATGCATATTTAAATCATCTTTTAAAGGTGTTTGATATTCACATTCATCCAAGTTGTGTAAATTCCATTTATTTTCTTCTAGATGTTGAAGATGGAGACCCTTTAAACTAGTTTCTTGAACTACTTTACCCATACAATTATCACTTTTACGACGTTTTCGGTATAGATTGTTTTTAAGTGATATTTCATCAACTGATTGATCACTTTTCTCGAGCGCTAAATTCTCACATTTGACCGGGTAGTCTTGCAAAATACTGCAAAAAGAAAACAATCATAAACAGAAAATATAATTATTATGTCTACTTAAAGGGGCTACTATACTAAATAAGCTAGATGTATCTTATAATACTTTGATTAGGTTATTGACCGAATTCCTCAGTAAGACATTTTAAGCAGGGGGGAAAAGATTAGAGATTGAGCTTTATTAAGTATTTTTTACACTTTGTTTCAAATTATTAACCATTCATTCATCTATAGTCGATTTCTTTTCGATTGAGATCGATGACAGAAACCCGTTTTACAACAAAAAATGCATGAATTTTCATTTTTGACAAGGTAAAAAAAACATGTCATAACTGACATTTATTTGTTTACGGTTTTACAGCGGTTAGAATTTTAAATTAAAACTTGAATAAATAATATTAATTCTTGTGGTTAGAGTGTTTAAAAAGTTTAAATGTATTTTAAAGCCATGCAGATTATGATCATGGGAATCAAACTCTAACTTCTTTGCAACTTGCTCTGTCCCTATGAGGAATCTTTATGTGAAAAAAATAACAAAACATTGTTATAACCTTTCAAATAAAAATGGCTTTTGAAAGAGTCAAGAATCAAATCTTTGTCTATCGTTAATAGGCAGGTACGTTTATTGCAAATAGAAAATATTACATTGTAAAAACTAATAGTAATTTCTTATTAGTTTTCAAAGAGGAACAAGGTTAAGATTAACAAGCCAGATCTTTATTAATGAATAAGGTAACTTGTTGGTAAATTGTTTATACCTAAAGAGCACTAGTGTTTTAATTTATTATTAACATTGTGTAGTTTTCTGTGTTCTAGCTCTGTAAAGAACAAATAATTGTCATCGACTTTAAACTTGAGTAGTTGCGTTGAACTTATCTGCATACTTAGCGACAGCATCAGAGCTGGGCAGTAATTGCTTTAACTAACTCTTTATGTTGCAAACTAAGTTAACAATACCTTAAGCTACAAGATTGTTAAAAAATAATTATTATTTTTTCTTTGGAGTAAAAATAAGACTAACTAAAAAAAAAGTGGATGAATCATCCCAAGTCTCCCCTACCTATAAAACAGGACTTTTAGAAGAACAAGTTTGAAAACTAAACGTTTCCTGCAAGATCGTTGTGTAATCTAAGCCAAGAATACCTTATTTAAAGAATTAAATTAAGAGTCCAAAGCGTGAGACGAAAAATTAGGTTGCAATTAGACGGGGGGGGGGGGGGGGGGGGGGGGGGGGGTGTTATATAATTTATACCTAAATTATTCTGTTTATTATGTGTGCCTTGTTATACTAAAATGTTTTATTTTTAGTCACATCAACAACAAAATCGTTTTAAAAATAAATACCGTTCATGAACAACTTTTTAAATTTTGGTCTGTTTTTGATAATTTAAATGCTTAACCTAGTCAAGTATAATAATATTGTCTGCTAATTAAAATGTCTCTAAGACAAGTTTAAAAAAGAATCAAGATTGTGAGACGTTTATAAAATGTAATTTTTCACTTGCTTGCAAATAACTGATCTTTTTACTGCCGATTTTTGGGGTGGCAAAAGAGGGGTTTGAGAATTCTGGGGTGCCAACTGCCACCCCTTGCCACCCTGTAATTACGCCACAGGGAGGGGGGGAAACTGCCTTCGCCCCCCTCTGAGCCTTACAAAATGGGTTTTCTTTACTTTGATCCTTGAAAATTGTGGGGCGTCTGAAGGGTCACTAGTTTTTTTTTAAATTACTTTTAAGAGTGGGAAGTAGGATTTTTAGAGCTAGAATACGCTCTTTCTTTTTTTATAAGTCATTTTTTTATTCCCCCCCCCCCCCCCCCCACATCGAAATCCTGGATCCGCCAGTGTGTAGGGGCTGGTTTAAACCTATGTCATCTACTGGACTTTGGGGGGTGTCATGTATAGATTACTTGTAGTGTATACAAAATAATAGAAAATATATTATTCCATAAACAGGGTGCTACAAATTCGTGTGCGTACAAGGGGATCTCGAAAACGGCAAGAGATACGAAGATGGTTAAATTGAGGAAAAGGTTCGTATTTTGGGGCTTCATAATTTGACGAAAGAAAAATGTAAATACTTCGAATGCTTTCGGAGTTATCCGAAAAACCCGGAATTTCTATTTTTGGTTTATAATTTTTTGCGCCTTCATTTTTTACTTGGGAAATAAAGCAAAAAACACTTTTTCATAGCCGTCTTTTATGTTCTACAAGATGGCGTTATTAGTTTTCAAATTCAACGTTTCGTTCTTTAAATACCAACCTCAAGTCAATTTTTTTTAATACGGACCTGAAATTTTAAATACAGTTTTAGGGACTTCTAAGCTTTACAAATTTAACACACTTTAAAAAGTTTTTGAAATTTTAACGTTTTGTCATCTAATAGCACATTTTTTCAAGTTATCTTTTTATGTCATTATTACGGTCCTGAACATTTAGAGCCAAACCAAAAAAAAATATTTCTGATTTGAAAAATCCGTCCACTTTTACTCAAAAAAATCTGATTATTGATATTTTATAAGAGAAAAGATTAAAAGTCTCGACCTCAAATATTTTTGTCTGTTTATATTTGTTACATGTTTTGCCAGAAACTGGCATTATCAGACCGTATAAATAGTAAAAAAAAATTGAAATTGTTTTTAAAACTAACATAAGCGGATTACAGTAAAATACCTAGACTAATACTTCGGTTACCTTTTCTTTACTCGGGAGCATTAAGTTTTTTTCTGTACAACAGAATTTCGGTCTAGGTCTAAGGCAAAAACCATAGGACTTAAGATATACGTTATATTAATAAAATAAAAAAATACTAATAAAAAATAGAATTACTTCTCATGGCTTAGAAACTTACTTACTTCCTAGAGTATTGTAGCGGTAACTCTTATTTAAATAAAACGGCCTAAGCACCATAATTTCCTGTAATGTAATTTTAATATTTAAGTTATCCTAAAAATAATTGCCAGGGCCGTAATAGTAAAGAGAGAATAATTTGAAATATTAATGATGTGATATTTGACGACAAAACGTTAAAAATCTTTAAATTGTATTAAATTTCCAAAGCGTAGAAGTCCTTAAAAATGTTTTTAAAATTCCAGGTCCGTATTTAAAAAAATTGACTTGAGGTTGGTATCTAAAGAACGAAATGTTGAATTTGAAAAATAAAGAACGGCTATGACAAAGTGTTTTTTGTTTTTTTCCCAAGTCAAAAATAAAGGCGCAAAAAATTTAAAATCAAAACAAATTTTTTTTATTTTTATCAGATATCTCCGAAGGTATTCGGAATATTTAGAATTTTCTTTCGCCAAATTATTAAGCCCCAAAATACGCAACTTTGCCTCAATTTAACCATCTTCATATCTCTTACCGTTTCCCATTGTTTATTTTTCATAGAGTTTAAGTGATATAAAAAAATGACGAAAAGTAAAATTTCCTGGATATATGAAAGTAAATAAATTTAAAAAGTACCCACCTGGTGGCACTTTCTTCCAAATTTTCTTTAAGATCCAGCTCTTCGATTTTAATTGTCCAGTCTTGCATTTCCTCAAAGTCATTTATTGTTTCATTGGTTTCTATTTTAACCACAGCGGCGTGCTGTGTTTCGTTAAATCTGTAGAACATAAAATATTCAATTACTCATTTATTATTACATTTTCCAGGCTGGATTGTACATTTTTGAAATATTTTCCGAAAATGTTGGAAATCGAATAATTTAAGCAGGGTTAAAACTTGTCAGGATAATTTTACCGAACATTGGAAAGAACTAGCTGATAATTTTAATAAACATTTAGTAACTATAATAGTTCCAGAACTTTTTAAAGATAAAACGCAGGTTCTATTTCAATGTAACATTCCCAATAATAATCAGTCGAAAGTATTTAAAACCCACAAATAAAAATGAATTGTTAGAAAAAGCCAATAAATTAAAGAATAAAAACAGCAGCGGTGGAGGTGGAGGATGAGATACTTACTATCTAGCATAGTAAAATTAGCGACTAAGGATGTCTCTGAAGTTCTGTGTATATTATTAAAAATTCTATAAAATTTGTAATTTTTTCAAATCAGTTTAAATTTGCCAATATTAAACCTTTAGTTACAAAAGGGAGCCCAGCGGATTTGAACCATTACCGACCAATTAGTTTGCTATCAGGTTTTTCAAAAGTCTTTGAAATGATGGTGTGTTCAAGATTGCTGGACTTCATGCAGATGGATCAGCTTCTGACTAAGACTCAGCTTGGATTTCTGAAGGGGAGATCGACTATGTCAGCTATTTATCAGTTTACAAAGGAAATTTTAGATCACTTCGAAAATAAAACTTAGCATTGGATATGTTTTTAGACCTTAGCAAAGCATACGACTGATTAGACAGAGCACTGGCTACCCTGTAAATTGAATAAATATGAGATTAGTGGAAGTGCCCATGCATGAATGCGATCTTACCTTTCAGATAGACAACAGCGAGTTGTAATTCAGGAAGAAAACGAAATTTAGTGGATAAAATAAAGTTAGTACTTATTTACAATTACTTAACAAAAATGAGTTTGTTCTTTCTAGGTGTGCCATTTTTAACTGAACTGATATATGGTTGTGCCAATTTTCCAAAAATTATGGGAATTAAGAATTTGACCCACTGATAATGTATGTACCTATACTCAAATAATTTTAGGTAGAACCCACCTGTTTTCAGTTTCTTCCAAATCATATTTAATGTCCTGCTCTTCATATTTCATTTTCAAGTCTTGCATTTTCTCTTGTATTTACTGTTTGTACCGGAGTCCCGTTCTGAGCAGAAATATTTTATTATCTGTACATCACAACTTTTTTACTGGTGAGTATAATAAAAGTATAGTAATACACACACAGGTGGTAATAGATAGTATAATATAAAGTACTATTATAAAATTTGACCCCAACAAATTCAAACAAAACAAAATGGCAAATAATAATTCAAATAAACTAAAATATTGACCAGTCTGTAATATCTTATTCTGGATAACTCATGTGATGTGTTTACTAATGGACAATGGCCCTTGTTTAATTAAAATTAGGAAAACGAAATTATGTTACCTGTCATTTCTTCCTTTTACTTATTGGGGTGGTAAATGCTAGCAACAAGATTTGCCCAATAAGTAATAATAATCACTGATCAAATTATTCCTATATCTCCTTTGTGAAATCACAGATAAATCTGATCTAGCGTTAAGTAAAAGAGGCCTCTTTTGCTATATTTTTTCAATATTGCAGATACTTACAAGAAATTATGCATCAAGAGAGACGGTGTGAGCTTGTTTACCCAATTAAAATGCCCTCTCAAAAAGTATAATTTTATCGACAAAAGAGGGCGGACCAAGGCTTTGGCTGGTGGGCGACAAAAAAAAGTTACTTCTAAAAAGGAGAAGAGCGTATCCCGGCTCTATAAATCTTCCTACTCAAAAAGGTGAATTTTAAAAGCTTCACCACCCCTTTCTGAATCTGCCCAGCCACTGGGGCACGTTTATAGTTGTTTGTCGGGCGCGCTCTGGGGCTTGATTCTGGAATCTCGCTTAAGAATATTGCATTGGAAAAGTGATGTCGTAACTCGAGCCCGACGCAACCCCGGGGTAGACACTTTTGTCTGTTTAATAACTTCATTACTCTGTGCTCTAGACACAAAGCAGATATGGGAATATTAGCTGTTTAATGAATATATAGGCACTAGAAGACGCTTTGATCAAAACTTTAGGTACAGCAGAAGAAATTGGGGCAATAAAATTGATAAAATGTCAAGATGAGGTAGGTACTTTTTAACAAAGGCGCCAAATTGCCTTAATTCTAATAAAATGTAAGGAAAGAGGACACTTGATGAACAAACCTTGTGGTTGCTAACATGCCCAAGGCCAAAATTTAATAAAGAAAATGACGTGTCATTATCCTGTCATTTTTTATTCGTTGATTGTTATTGTTGATTCGTGGTGTTGACTGTTGATTTCTTTGATGCGGTTTTCATCGTTTTGTGAACTTTTAGATAGTTGTATAGATTGTTATGCAGTATAAAGTAATACGTACTGCAGATAATAAATTTTACTTACAATGTTATGTGAACCCACCGTTTTTGCGGTAAATATCTACATTTTGTTTAGTTTAGTTTTCTGCAGTGTTTTCTTTCTTCATGTTTAACAAGACCATTATATATTAATTGGGATTCGGTCGACTTAAGAGACAGTTTCTTTTAATTATAACGTTCACACTATAAATAGTAAATTTCCATGAATTGAATCCAGTAAAACAATTAATGTTTGAAGAAATGGATATCCGGAAAATTAAAAATGAAGAGCTAAACATTAAAGACGAGTTAAAAGAAAATGAAGCCAGGTAAGAATTAGTAGTTTTATTGGTTTTTATTTAAAAAGCGGTTTTCAGCCATTTTTGCGAATTTTAACATTCTGTCTTTACTAACCTGTTACAATGGTTGTAATTAACACAAATTTAGTTGCGGAAGCCCGAAATAAATACTGCCTAAAGTCTGATTTCAGTTCTCTCTAGCCTAAACTAAATGTTAATTTAATTTATTTAGTACTGACATAAACTGATTTTTTTAATTTATTAAGTATGATAAAATTGTATTTTTTGACGTGTTCTATATCCACCTTTTGGATTTTTTTCGAAACAAATAAACTCTATCATAAATATACTACGTTTTCATGAGGACTGAGTTCGATTTGAATATTTTTTACCCTATTACATTCCAAGGGGTCTTCATTGCAATTTTCAATTCGAATTGAAATCGATTTCAATTCGGATTTAAATTTTCGACATTTGTCAGCTGTCAATGCTGACTGTCATCCGTCAAACCTGTGGTTATAACCGCTCTTTTTTCGTACTTGTCTATGTTTTTGCTTTTAGATTTTGTTTCTATTAGGGAATCCAAACCACGTGATTCAATATGGCGATTGGATGGCAAAAAGCATTGAGTCACCAGTTAAATGCCACCAGCAACATTATTTTTATGGTCACGTGTACCAATTACAATGCAGTATTTGCCAGCCAGGCGCCATTTGGATACATCATTGGATTACCTAATTGCTTTTTTGGTCGGTCATTTTTACAACGTTTATAAAAGAACCGTCAAAACCAAACATAACAAGAATTATTTGTAGGTTATGAGAATCATATTCCGTTCCGATCTCGCACCGTTTTCATAATTAAAAATTTCGGTACGATCCCAAAAATTGGCGAATCGACCTTGAACTGAAAACGAACTCAATACGGTAAAAATACCTGTTTTCATGTGTTCAATTCGGATTCAAATCGAACTGAATCCTCATGAAAACGTAGTAATAGACTACAGGCATACCTACATTGTTTGATAAACAATGTACCTAGGTATATGTTTCCAGAGGGCACAAGAAAAAACTAAATCGAGAATACGATGTAGGATAGCAACTAAACGGACCCAAACACCTTTTCGCCACCTTTGCATAAAAATGTATCTTGAAAACATATTTTCGCTGTAATGGAAATTGCTTACAGGTTATGGCTTTCTGATGAGTCCCAATAAGGAGGAAACAGCCTGTCATTGTCTACCTGTGCCCCAGGGAACCCATTATCTTTGTGGTCCCTGTGCACTTTAATGCAAAAAATAGGCGCACTACTCTGTCCGCTTGCCGCTAAGTTTCTTTTTATATATTTTAACGGACACTTCCACCTTCCACTATTTTATTAGGCTTAACTACATATTAAAATTTAAAAGCAAAGCAACACTTAAGAATTTAAATTTGCGTCGTTCTGAAAAATATAAACTTTGCACTAAGCAGAATTTGTGTACTTATTTATAAATTTCACTATTGAAAACTTATAAGGATATACCCACTTAAGCAAACCTTTATTGGTTTTATTTTTTCAGATCAGAAAATTTTTATTCTAAATATTTGAAGGTGCCAGTCAAAATTGAAACCAATGAAAATGCGAAAGAAGTTGAACCAACATCGGAAATTGTCTATGACGAATGGATAATTAAAAATGAGGAAATCGACCTTAAAACGGAAGACCTAGAACCAAACCAAAGTGTGTAAGTATCTTTAATTGCTACTTTTTTTTAGAAACAAATGGAAATTAGTATAATTTTTTATACTTTATTGTAATTTTCCGACGTTTCCGATAATTTTTTCGAATATTTTCAGTTTCATTAAAGATGTTATTAGCTGTTTTGGAAAATATATTCTCTATGGCGCTGTTTTTTAACCCACAGAGGGGCTACAGCCCGAACCCAAATAAATATTTTAAAATGTGTGTGCTAATTTCCTTAATTTTTACTAATTTCAATATAAAATGTTCGCCTGTCGCTAGAGCGCATACGCTTACCGCCTCTTAGGGATTGGGTAATCACACTAATTGGATATTTCTCTCTTTGAAAAATTTTCTATTTCTCCAACCTTAAAAAACGGACTTTTCTATATTTGACCCTAAACATTTCCGTGATTATAAATAATATGATATAAATTTCAAACTACTTTTAAACTAAACATCTAATTTAATTCTTTATTTTAATTTAAATGAATTTATCAATAAGGAAAATGAAAAGAAAGCAAGAAGCTGAGCCCCGTAGTAAGTATTAGTAAAATAAGTGTTAACTTATGATGGAGAAATAGAAGAAGAAAGAAAACGAAACGACTGGAGTGGTCCAGACTTACCCAAACTAAATGTGACGTCGTGGAAAATCACTTCTGATTTCTTGGAACTTGGAAAATCGCGCACGCGCGTGGTACTCAAAATTGACGACACCGCCGTGACAGAATTGACCACCTGACACCGGCAATTCTAGACCTACTACCGGTATAAAACGTTCGAAATAATACGCGACCCAATATCCAGATGCGGATTGAAATGTAATTTAACTTAAATTCTTTTAATGAATTAAAAACCAAAAATAAATAAATAAAATAGAAATGCGTGTACGAAACAACTTATCTTAAAAGCAGGTGTGCTACCAAAATAGGGAAACTTAAACCTTCAAGCCTTATCGGTCGGAAAAGCCAAAAAATGTATATTTAGGGAAATTTTATTTAAACAATCTTATCACCTAAAGAACTGCTAAAAATAAATATTATTTTGGCAGCAAAATCCTGTCGTCGCCAGTTTTTTTTTACTGAACATCGCTACATGATGCGGTGGAATACCATGGGCGTATCATTGGGGATTCGTCACAAGTGTTACAATATATATTTTCAAAAAAACAAATAAATGTTTACAATGCAATTTTACACTCCTTTAGGGCTGCCCTTAGAATACACGGTTTTATTTTTTTCAGAGAATATTTATAATTTTATTGAATTCAAACTTGCTTTTGTTATCTATGGTTCCACTTCGTGGCCCTTTACCTACATTCTCGGGCTCTAGCCCATTTATACCTCGACTATTAAGCTCAGGGAGCAGTTGGGACTCCGCATCTCGATGTAGTAAAGGGTTACCATAAATAAACTGATCTTCATTATTAGCCAAGAGGCCGGCCGTGTCTACACACGGGCTTGATTCTATGCTTATTTCGGGGTTCATATTGTTTATGAATCCCGTTACCACTGTTCGTACTGATTTTAACGGTGAGTGCTTAACTATAGGCATCCCTCGGGATCCCCTGGTCTGGATCTTTGGAATGGATGCTTCTTCCTTTTTTTTAGGCGCCAGGAGTTTTTTGAAGCGGAAAAACTCCAAAACTATATTTTCTCAAAATTGGCTAACTCCCCAGGCCGTCCAAGTAGCGGCGGGATTTTGGTGTCACAAGGTAGGGAATATTATTCCCTTCACCCTCCCACTTCCAAAATGGAGGGCGAACCACTCTTCTAGTCGTTATTCAAAAAATAAAAATTTTCTCTGAAATTTTCTAAGTCCACAAATCTAGTCTTCCGGGCTGTCTGAAGTAATACTACTTGAATCGGCCGCCCGCTGGTTAAGCAGCAGCCGATCACGGGCGTCCTGAAATGTCTGAACAAAGTTACTCAATAAAACAAATGATTTCTTGAAACATCTTCGGTATCGCAGGTTTCCAATGACAAAAGTTTTATAACGAATTTCTTTCGAAGTCGGCGATCTTACTTATTTGGATCCCAAAGTTAATAGATAATTCTTCCGCTTAAATGAGTTACGATCAGGTTGTATATGATCGAGTTGGAATGGAGTTCAGTGGCTGATGGAAGCCTACTTACTTTACTATTATCTCTCATCGGCCGTATGCGGGCCGACTCCCCGATACTCTCAAATCACGATATTATATTCCAACATTAAAACATTTGAATGGCGACTTATTGACTATCGCGCCCTCTATTGATAAAAAAACTAACTTTACTCTTAAAGAATATGGGATTCCGTATCACTTTATTATCTTTTATATTCAAATTATGACTTGAGGAGTTTTTTTCGCCATTAATAAAATTCGATTCGCCATTTAATAAAATTTGATCTCCTGCAAAAATGTTGCCAGCAAATTGTGTTTAAAAAAAAAGTATTACAATATGGCGAAATCCAAAAGCACATTCCACTAATAAATAAGGTAAACTATAAAAAATGGTTAAAATCTAAAAGTCTAGAGTTATTTTAATTTCTTTTTAGTATGACATTTGGTGGCATCGATCAAGGACACACATGTGGCCAGTGTGAATATCAAACATTTAGAACAGGTGATCTAAAGGAACATATTTTGCGACACCATAAAAATAAAGAGAAAGTTGATCCTTCAGATAAGTTTAACTGTGGTCAATGCGAATATCAAACCATTATCAAAACTAATTTAAAAATGCATATTTTGAGACGACATAAAAATATAGAGGAAGTTGATGCTTCAGATAAGTTTAACTGTGGTCAATGCGAATATCAAACCATTACCAAATCTAATTTAAAAATGCATATTTTGAGACGACATAAAAATATAGAGGAAGTTGATGCTTCAGATAAGTTTAACTGTGGTCAATGCGAATATCAAACCATTACCAAATCTAATTTCAAAAGGCATATTTTGCAACGACATATAAATATAGATAAAGTTAATGATTCAGCTAAGTTTAAGTGTGGCCAATGCGATTATCAAACGATTGCGAAAGGTTCTCTAAAGGGACATATTTTGCGACGACATAAAAATATAGAGGAAGTTGAAGCTGCAGATAAGTTTAACTGTGGTCAATGCGAATATCAAACCATTACCAAATCTAATTTAAAAAGGCATATTTTGCAACGACATATAAATATAGATAAAGTTAATGATTCAGCTAAGTTTAAGTGTGGCCAATGCGATTATCAAACGATTGCGAAAGGTTCTCTAAAGGGACATATTTTGCGACGACATAAAAATATAGAGGAAGTTGAAGCTGCAGATAAGTTTAACTGTGGTCAATGCGAATATCAAACCATTACCAAATCTAATTTAAAAATGCATATTTTGAGACGACATAAAAATATAGAGGAAGTTGATGCTTCAGATAAGTTTAACTGTAGTCAATGCGAATTTCAAACCATTATCAAATCTAATTTAAAAATGCATATTTTGAGACGACATAAAAATATAGAGGAAGTTGATGATTCAGATAAGTTTAACTGTGGTCAATGCGAATATCAAACCATTACCAAATCTCAATTAAAAATTCATATTTTGAGACGACATACAAATATAGAGGAAGTTGATCCTTCAGATAAGTTTAACTGTGGTCAATGCGAATATCAAACCATTACCAAATCTAATTTAAAAATTCATATTTTGCAACGACATAAAAATATAAAGGAAGTTGAAGCTTCAGATAAGTTTAACTGTGGTCAATGCGAATATCAAACCATTACCAAATCTAATTTGAAAAAGCATATTTTGCAACGACATAAAAATATAAAGGAAGTTGATGCTTCAGATAAGTTTAACTGTAGTCAATGCGAATTTCAAACCATTATCAAATCTAATTTAAAAAGGCATATATTGCAACGACATATAAATATAGAGGAAGTTGATGATTCAGCTAAGTTTAAGTGTGGCCAATGCAATTATCAAACGTTTGGGAAAGGTTTTCTAAAGGGACATATTTTGCGACGACATAAAAATATAGAGGAAGTTGAAGCTGCAGATAAGTTTAACTGTGGTCAATGCGAATATCAAACCATTACCAAATCTAATTTAAAAATGCATATTTTGAGACGACATAAAAATAAACAGGAAATTAATGCTTCAGCTAAGTTTAACTGTGGTCAATGCGAATATCAAACCATTCACAAATCTAATTTAAAAAAGCATATTTTGAGACGACATAAAAATAAACAGGAAATTAATGCTTCAGCTAAGTTTAACTGTGGTCAATGCGAATATCAAACCATTCACAAATCTAATTTAAAAAAGCATATTTTGAGACGACATAAAAATAAACAGGAAATTAATGCTTCAGCTAAGTTTAACTGTGGTCAATGCGAATATCAAACCATTCACAAATCTAATTTAAAAAGGCATATTTTGAGACGACATAAAAATAAACAGGAAATTAATGCTTCAGCTAAGTTTAATTGTGGTCAATGCGAATATCAAACCATTAACAAACCCAACTTAAAAAGGCATATTTTGCGACGACATAAAAACATAGAGTAAGTAGAAGCTTCAGATAAGTATATGTGTCGTCAATGTGAATATCAAACCATTGATAAACTTAGTTTAAGAAGGCATATTTTGCGACGACATAAAAATATAGAGGAAGTTGAAGCTTCAGATAAGTTTAAGTGTGGTCAATGTGAATATCAAACCATTGGCAAATCTAGTTTAAAAAGGCATATTTTGCAACGACATAAAAACATAGAGGAAGTTGATGCTTCAGCTAAGATTAAGTGTGGTCAATGCGAATATCAGACAATTAGGAAAGATTATCTAAAGACACATATTTGGCGACGACATAGAAATATAGAGGAAGTTGATGCTTCAAATAAGTTTAAGTGTAGTCAATGCGAATATCAAACCATTCACAAATCTAGTTTAAAAAGGCATATTTTGCAACTACATAAAAATATAGAAGCAGCTAAGTTTAAGTGTGGCCAATGTGATTATCAAACATTTAGGAAAGGTTTTCTAAAGGAACATATTTTGCGACGACATAAAAATATAGAGAAAGTGTAAGCTTTAGATAAGTTTAAGTGTTATCAATGTAAATATCAAACAATTATTAAATTTGATTTATATATACATGTTTTGAGACGACATAAAAATATA
Source organism: Polydrusus cervinus (assembly GCA_935413205.1). Lineage (NCBI taxonomy): Eukaryota > Metazoa > Arthropoda > Insecta > Coleoptera > Curculionidae > Polydrusus > Polydrusus cervinus. The sequence continues at coordinate 1,825,066 of OW284518.1, forward strand.
CAAGTTGATGCTTAAGATAAGTTTAAATGTGGCTAATGTGAATATCAAACAATTATCAAAGTTGATTTAAAGAAACGTATTTTGAAACGACATAAAAATATAGAGAAAGTGTAAGCTTCAGATAAGTTTAAGTGTTATCAATGTAAATACCAAACAATTATTAAGACGTCATAAGAATATAGGGGAAGTTGATGGTTCAGATAAGTTTAAATGTGATCAATGTGAATATCAGACGATTCGGAAAGGTGATTTAAAGAAGCATATTTTGAAACGTCATAAAAATATAGAGGAAGTTGATGCTTCAGATAAGTTTAAGTGTGGTCATTGTGACTATCAAACAATTTGGAAAGCTAGTTTAAGGAATCATATTTTGCGACGACATACAATTATAGAAAAGTTTGATGCTTCAGATAAGTTTTAAGTGTGGTCATTGTGACTATCAAACAATTTGGAAAGCTAGTTTAAGGAATCATATTTTGTGACGACATACAATTATATAAAAGTTTGATGCTTTAGATAAGTTTAAGTGTGGGCAATGTGAATACCAAACACTTTCCAATTATCATTTAAAGAGGCATATTTTGGGACGTCATAAAAATATAGAGGAAGTTGATGCTTCAAATAAGTTTAAGTGTGGTCAATGTGAATTTCAAACCAATAACAAATGTAGTTTAAAAAGGCATATCTTGCAACGACATAAAAATATAAGAGGAAGTTGATGATTCAGATAAGTTTAAGTGTGGTCAATGTGAGTATCAAACGATTTGGAAAGGTGATTTAAAAAAGCATATTTTGAGACGTCATAAAAATATAGACGAAGTTGATGATTCAGATAAGTTTAAGTGTGGTCAATGTAAGTATCAAACGATTTGGAAAGGTGATTTAAAAAAGCATATTTTGAGACGTCATAAAAATATAGACGAAGTTGTAGCTTCAGATAAATTTAAGTGTGGCCAATTGCGAAATAATTCATGAAATCATAGTGAGTTGACCTTTACTTCCTGTAAAATTCCTTATCTATTATGAGATACATCACCAGTGTTTACTCAATAGTGTCATAACTGGTATAGTTCTTGTTTTTCTTAATAATTACTGATGATGATTTTCACTAAGGTCTAAACATGCCCTTTTTAGTTGTCTTTTTTCTCACTATAATGTAGAGACTCTCCTAATTTTTATTATTAAAAGAATCTAAAAATAAAATAAATTATACACAACAATAGGAAGGTTGAGAGTCCAAAGGACAGTTTTGACATTTTTAACGATACTTTGTCTGTTTAATGTCCAAACCCTAATCTTGATAAAATTGTTTTACAGCAAAATATAAATAATAGTATAGCTCTGTTGCTTATGATTGAATATCGTCATAATTAAAATATATAAATAAATAATTTCTTTATTTAGCACTTGGCTAGTAATACTAATTTATAAGATAAACAAAATTCCAGAATGTATAACAATAACAAAGTCAACTCAATAAATGGACAGAGAGTCTTCTATTAAAAATTTTTAAGCTAGGCGCATTCTTAACACTATTTGGCAGATCATTAAAACAGCGAATCCCCTCATAAAATAAAGTTTTCTGTAGGGAAGTTGTTTTTACCCTAGTGATGTTATAATGCTGACTTGATCTAATATTGTAACTATGAAAATTTGATCTTTTTTCCAAATACAACCCTAAATAGTCAGGTTGTAAGTTATGTTCAATTTTATATATTAACATCATATTCGCCCTTGTAATGAACTGCCTTATATTTAGCCATTTTAATGATTTTAACATACTGGAGATTGGCGTATCACAGTTTAATAAAATACGCATCACTTTATTTTGTTGTACTTGCAGTCTCTGTATTTCCTCTTTCGTACAAGATATTAATAATGCACAGGCGTATGAGAAATGAGGTAGAATTATTGTATTATACACGAGCATCTTTGTCCACTGAGATAAACATTGTGAGATCCGATTTAAAAAACCAATCTTTCTACACATGTGATCTACATGACTATTAAAATTTAATTGTGGATCCAAAATAACTCCCAAATACTTTATCTCAGAGACATAGTCAACAATATCACCATTTATATTTAGGAATAGCCCTGAAGTATTAAATTTATGACACATCACTTTGGAACCAATAATCATACATTTCGTTTTCGTTTTATTTAACTTTAAATTGTTTTGACATAACCATTCATACAATACTTGTAAATCATCATTTAGAGCTTTAATTATTTGTTCAAAATTTTGACCTGAGACAGAAATTAGGGTGTCATCCGCAAACAAATTTACAAACGAGTTTTTTAAACCCTTATGAACATCATTAACATAAATTATAAACAAAAGTGGTCCCAACACGCTTCCCTGTGGAACACCCCAAGTACTGTCTCTTTTATTAGATAGTTCATTATTAACCTTAGTTTGGTGATATCGATCTTTTAAAAAGTCTTTAATCCATTCTAGCGCGCTGTCCTTTAAACCATATAAAATTAGCTTTTTAATTAGAATATCCCTATCTATCGTTTCAAATGCACGCTTCAGGTCAACGAAAACACTCAAAGTTAATTTTGACTCACTGATACATTTTCTCCAGGTAGCACATACATATTGCAATGCAGACTCACACGAGTGTTTGTTCTTAAATACAGATTGTCCTCTGTATAACAGTCCACTACTTTCGAAGTAAACCCGCATTTGGTTACACACAACAATTTCGAGAATTTTATCTATTACTGGCAATAAATTTATAGGACGAAAGTCGCTCATGTTAGTTGGTTTGGACACTTTTGAAATTGGCACTATAACACTTGTTTTCAAGTTATTCGGGATTTTACCGGTACTTAGTGACGTATTAACTTAATAAAGTAGAGGATACCCCACTACACAAAACAGATCTTAGCAGACAGAGAACAGACAGTTGTGACAAACACAAACTTTTTGATTTCTGACGGTCATATCCTGACTACTATGACTACTATTGAAATAGTAAATCGATCAGTAATTGAATTCAGTGACTAGTATACCAATAGAGGGTTGGTCTTAAAAACTAGTAAAACCCTGTTTATGAGTTTTTTTTTCAAAAAACGCCACAATTGATCAAAATTATTTAATTAGAGTAAATAATATATCTATTGCTCAGGCCGCGGATGAAGTTCTTGGGTATTATGATAGACCAAAAGATGACATGGGAATGTTATATTAACAGTCGATTAGTAGTCGATTTCAATGAATATTCTCAAACTAACTTACTTCGGTCTTGTTCAATCATATCACTCATATGGAATAGTATTTTGGGGAAGCCCGGCTTATTTTAGCTATGCATTTGTCGTGAAAAAGAGAATTATAAGATTTATGATGGGCCTTCCGCCGAATGCGCCTTGTCGAGAGGCATTTGTTAATCTGGGTATCTTAACTCTAGCATCACTTTTCATTTACTCAACAATTTTATACGTTAAAAGGAATGAGAGTGAATTTTGTAAAAATTCGGATATTCATAATTATAACACGAGAACTCAGAGTTATTTGCATTTTTCATACTACCGCTTAAGAGTTGATCAAAACTATCCTTCCTTTAAGGGAATTATTTTATATAATAAGTTCCTGCAACTTTTTTGTAATCAAACTGCCTGTTTTCGGAGCACTTTGTATAATTTCTTAGTGTGCCAAGCTTTTTATGATGTAGATGAATATTTAACATTGTGAATTAAAAATGTGATTTGTATTTTATTCCTTATTGATGATTGTATTGTATATTTTATTATTAATTGTTTGTGCACCACATATATACATACACTATATTGCTAATACCATAATTCAATGATGACACCACTGTAGGCTAATGATCAGGGTCCGTTGAGTTTGCGCAGCTCGGAAATTTGTTTCTTGATGTAAACGTTTGACAGGACCGACTTTCAAAATATTTTTACAAGCTTTTATTTAAGTTCACCCGTTAGTTCGGGGTGTGTACAGTTTATGGTCAAATAAAACTAAGTAACCAATATTTTACATACCTGAAATACCTTATTTCTGGTATTAAACCGCGATTCGTGCAAAAAAGGATCATGCACTTTTTCCTACCCATCATGAGACACAAGTCGCTAACAATAACAAAATGTCTGGTAAAGTTTTATACCCAAATTCGCACTCAATACTTAAAAACAATATCCACAATCACACACGGAACATCCGAACGACTACGACGTAAAAAAAGATGAAAACGACTAACAACTTATAAACTAACAAAAAAAACGTCTAAAGTAAAGTTTTATAAATAATAACACCCAAAACTTGGAAATTATAACCACACACGAAGGAACGAAACAGAAGATGTCGATGAATAAGAATAGAAACATCGGCGAGCCCATGATGCAACTATAAGAAGATATGATACCGCGCAGGTTTTCGCAACGTCACCTTGTGTGTAAAAACCGCCATATAGCGATATTCTCCGTTTTTTACTATTTCTATGTAAAATTTTGTTCGAAACGAATTTCTAAATACTTAAATTTTCCTTCCAACATAATCACATCTACAAGTTTGAGTTAAAAGGAAGGTAAGTATATTAAGTTTTAAATCTTGACAATAATCAATCTATCTATATAAAATGTATGTTTTAAGATTTAAGTCAGTAAAAATTCTAAGGCTAATATGATTTAAAATAAATTTATTAAAAATGTCATATAAAATTGCCTTTTAATAACGTAAACTACGCTTTGCCGTATAATTCGGCGCGTTCAGTTCAAAACTTCCACACAAGGTGACGTCACGATCCACTGCGTACCCTGTTGATATCATACCGTGTATAGTTGTATCATGGTCGAGCCGGTTCTGTTAGATATCGTGTCGGTTGCCTAATTTTTTACCTACTGCGCAAGCGCCACGGGCCCAAGTTCAGGTTATTTTGAATCGCACGATGGGTATCTTATTGCTTCGTGTGGCTGCTTGTATTGGCAATAAGTATAGTGTATTATATGTGATGTGCACACATTCGTAGTTTAGTAGCTTAGTACTGTGGGCATATTGACAAGTTCGACAGGATACGTTTATATTGTAAATAAGCTTAAGAGACGAATAAAGATTACTTTACTTTGTGCTTTAGACAGACTTTCAATTCTTCGAATTAATAGTTGAGCATGCGAGAATGGACCATTTCTTGATAATTGCGAAAGCCACATATTTTGCGACGACACACAAATATAGCGAAAGTTGATGCTTCAAGTGTAATTTAAAAATCAGACACGCGGTTCTGAAACCCCCTTAATAATACAGAAAAAAATTGCGATGTCGGCTGAATCACAACTAAATCGAGACACATATTTTAACTCGCACACAATTTATTTTGTCTTTGTACTGAGTGGTCCAGACTTACCCAAACTAAATGTGACGTCGTGGAAAATCACTTCTGATTTCTTGGAACTTGGAAAATCGCGCACGCGCGTGGTACTCGCGGATTGAAATGTAATTAAACTTGAAATTCTTTTAATGAATTAAAAACCAAAAATAAATAAATAAAATAGAAATGCGTATACGAAACAACTTATCTTAAAAGCAGGTGTGCTACCAAAATAGGGAAACTTAAACCTTCAAGCCTTATCGGTCGGAAAAGCCAAAAAACATATATTTAGGGAAGTTTTATTTAAACAATCTTATCACCTAAAGAACTGCTAAAAATAAATATTATTTTGGCAGCAAAATCCTGTCGTCGCCAGTTTTTTTTTACTGAACATCGCTACATGATGCGGTGGAATACCATGGGCGTATCATTGGGGATTCGTCACAAGTGTTACAATATATATTTTCAAAAAAACAAATAAATGTTTACAATGCAATTTGACACTCCTTTAGGGCTGCCCTTAGAATACACGGTTTTATTTTTTTCAGAGAATATTTATAATTTTATTGAATTCAAACTTGCTTTTGTTATCTATGGTTCCACTTCGTGGCCCTTTACCTACATTCTCGGGCTCTAGCCCATTTATACCTCGACTATTAAGCTCAGGGAGCAGTTGGGACTCCGCATCTCGATGTAGTAAAGGGTTACCATAAATAAACTGATCTTCATTATTAGCCAAGAGGCCGGCCGTGTCTACACACGGGCTTGATTCTATGCTTATTTCGGGGTTCATATTGTTTATGAATCCCGTTACCACTGTTCGTACTGATTTTAACGGTGAGTGCTTAACTATAGGCATCCCTCGGGATCCCCTGGTCTGGATCTTTGGAATGGATGCTTCTTCCTTTTTTTTAGGCGCCAGGAGTTTTTTGAAGCGGAAAAACTCCAAAACTATATTTTCTCAAAATTGGCTAACTCCCCAGGCCGTCCAAGTAGCGGCGGGATTTTGGTGTCACAAGGTAGGGAATATTATTCCCTTCACCCTCCCACTTCCAAAATGGAGGGCGAACCACTCTTCTAGTCGTTATTCAAAAAATAAAAATTTTCTCTGAAATTTTCTAAGTCCACAAATCTAGTCTTCCGGGCTGTCTGAAGTAATACTACTTGAATCGGCCGCCCGCTGGTTAAGCAGCAGCCGATCACGGGCGTCCTGAAATGTCTGAACAAAGTTACTCAATAAAACAAATGATTTCTTGAAACATCTTCGGTATCGCAGGTTTCCAATGACAAAAGTTTTATAACGAATTTCTTTCGAAGTCGGCGATCTTACTTATTTGGATCCCAAAGTTAATAGATAATTCTTCCGCTTAAATGAGTTACGATCAGGTTGTATATGATCGAGTTGGAATGGAGTTCAGTGGCTGATGGAAGCCTACTTACTTTACTATTATCTCTCATCGGCCGTATGCGGGCCGACTCCCCGATACTCTCAAATCACGATATTATATTCCAACATTAAAACATTTGAATGGCGACTTATTGACTATCGCGCCCTCTATTGATAAAAAAACTAACTTTACTCTTAAAGAATATGGGATTCCGTATCACTTTATTATCTTTTATATTCAAATTATGACTTGAGGAGTTTTTTTCGCCATTAATAAAATTCGATTCGCCATTTAATAAAATTTGATCTCCTGCAAAAATGTTGCCAGCAAATTGTGTTTAAAAAAAAAGTATTACAATATGGCGAAATCCAAAAGCACATTCCACTAATAAATAAGGTAAACTATAAAAAATGGTTAAAATCTAAAAGTCTAGAGTTATTTTAATTTCTTTTTAGTATGACATTTGGTGGCATCGATCAAGGACACACATGTGGCCAGTGTGAATATCAAACATTTAGAACAGGTGATCTAAAGGAACATATTTTGCGACACCATAAAAATAAAGAGAAAGTTGATCCTTCAGATAAGTTTAACTGTGGTCAATGCGAATATCAAACCATTATCAAAACTAATTTAAAAATGCATATTTTGAGACGACATAAAAATATAGAGGAAGTTGATGCTTCAGATAAGTTTAACTGTGGTCAATGCGAATATCAAACCATTACCAAATCTAATTTAAAAATGCATATTTTGAGACGACATAAAAATATAGAGGAAGTTGATGCTTCAGATAAGTTTAACTGTGGTCAATGCGAATATCAAACCATTACCAAATCTAATTTAAAAAGGCATATTTTCCAACGACATATAAATATAGATAAAGTTAATGATTCAGCTAAGTTTAAGTGTGGCCAATGCGATTATCAAACGATTGCGAAAGGTTCTCTAAAGGGACATATTTTGCGACGACATAAAAATATAGAGGAAGTTGATGCTTCAAATAAGTTTAAGTGTGGTCAATGTGAATATCAAACACTTTCGAAAGGACACCTAAAGAGACATATTTTGCGACTACATAAAAATATAGAGGAAGTTGATGCTTCAGATAAGTTTAAGTGTGGTCAATGTGAATATCAAACGATTTGGAAAAGTGATTTAAAGAAGCATATTTTGAGACGTCATAAAAATATAGAGGAAATTGATGGTTCAGATAAGTTTAAGTGTGGCCAATGTGAATATCAAACGATTTGGAAAAGTGATTTAAAGAAGCATATTTTGAGACGTCATAAAAATATAGAGGAAGTTGATGCTTCAGATAAGTTTAAGTGTGGGCAATGTGAATACCAAACACTTTCCAATTATCATTTAAAGAGGCATATTTTGGGACGTCATAAAAATATAGACGAAGTTGATGCTTCAGATAAGTTTGAGTGTGGTCAATGTGAATTTCAAACCATTAACAAATGTAGTTTAAAAAGGCATATCTTGCAACGACATAAAAATATAAGAGGAAGTTGATGATTCAGATAAGTTTAAGTGTGGCCAATTGCGAAATAATTCATGAAATCATAGTGAGTTGACCTTTACTTCCTGTAAAATCCCTTATCTATTATGAGATACATCACCAGTGTTTACTCAATAGTGTCATAACTGGTATATTTCTTGTTTTTCTTAATAATTACTGATGATGATTTTCACTAAGGTCGAAACATGCCCTTTTTACTTGTCTTTTTCCTCACTATAATGAGAGACCCTCCTAATTTTTATAATTAAAAGAATCTAGAAATAAAATAAATTATACACAACAATGGGAAGGTTGAGAGTCCAAAGGACATTTTTGACATTTTTAACGATACTTTGCCTGTTGAATGCCCAAAGCCTAATCTTGGTAAAATTGTTTTACAGCAAAATATAAATAATAGTATAGCTCTGTTGCTTATGATTGAATATCGTCATAATTAGCAGACAGAGAACAGACAGTTGTGACAAACACAAACTTTTTGATTTTTGACGGTCATATCCTGACTACTATTGAATAGTATATTACATAACAAGTGATGAAAGGGATACTTTTCAAACGAGGAGATATTTAGCACGAGGCGTCAGCCGAGTGCGGAAATTCTCCGAGTTTTAGAATAATCACTTTCACACGAGTAATGTACACTATTTTTCCTACGACCACAAAGAATTATTAAAAAAGCCTTTGATTTGTAAAAAAAAATATTTCAACTCTAGAGTTGAAATTAGCATATCTAGGATTATGTTCCACTTAATATCTGGTTTCATATAGTTTGTCAATAGGCTTTTCCTTTATTTGTAGTTTAACATTTTCATGTTTTCATATTTTATATATCATAGGAAGACCTAATCCTAGATTGACTTCTAGATTAACCAGAATGAAACATTTTAAATTTCAAGGAAATATACATTAAACCAAAATTTAAAAAATCCACCCAACAAGGAAGATTTCAATTCAAAATAATTCTATAAATTATTTAATGTTTTTATAAAAAAAAGTCAAATACTCCTGATGGGATTTGAACCTGTTACCTCCCGTTCTGTAGACAAGAGCTTTAGCGTCTACGCTATCGCGTCCATGGCTACCAGTTAACATTTGTTGTTTAAATATATGACATTTTCTTCAGCGCGACTTGTTTTTTCTTTTATTAACATTTTTTATAATTTCACATGGCGTATTTTCACACTCTAATTCTAAATCACTCGACAAATACATGAAAAATAAGTTAAAACACTTTACAATTACTGATTTCTAAAATTTGTTCTTTTTAATAAATAGGGGTGGTCTGTCAAATTGACATCATATGTTTAAATTAAATAGTGTGCCTTGCATTACCACTTTAGAGTTGAAATATTTTCTTTCAACACGCGTGTGATATTCGGCGCTTTCGAGCCAGGTTAACCGTGCTTTTTTTCTCTTTTTCATGGGTGGTCGTAGGAAAATAGTAAATCGATCAGTAATTGAATTCAGTGACTAGTGTACCAATAGAGGGTTGGTCTTAAAAACTAGTAAAACCCTGTTTATGAGTTTTTTTCCAAAAAACGCCCCAATTGATCAAAGTTATTTAATTAGAGTAAATAATATATATATTGCTCAGGCCGCGGATGAAGTTCTTGAGTATTATGATAGACCAAAAGATGACATGGAAATGTTATATTAACAGTCTGACTTCTAAATTAAGTAAATCGTGTACTTGAGAGCTTCAATTTCAATGAATATTCTCAAACTAACTTACTACGGTCTTGTTCAATCACATCACTGGAATAGTATTTTGGGGAAGCCCGGCTTATTTTAGCTATGCATTTGACGTGGAAAAGAGAATTATAAGATTTATGATGGGCGTTCCGCCGAGTGCGCCTTGTCGAGAGGCATTTGTTAATCTGGGTATCTTAACTCTCGCATCACTTTTCATTTACTCAACAATTTTATACGTTAAAAGGAATGAGAGTGAATTTTTAAAAAATTCGGATAATCATAATTATAACACGTGAACTCAGAGTTTTTGCATTTTTCATACTACCGCTTGAGAGTTGATCAAAACTATCCTTCCTTTAAGGGAAGTATTTTATATAATAAGTTCCTGCAACTTTTTTGTAATCAAACTGCCTGTTTTCGGAGCACTTTGTATAATTTCTTAGTGTGCCAAGCTTTTTATGATGTAGATGAATATTTAACATTGTGAATTAAAAATGTGATTTGTATTTTATTCCTTATTGATGATTGTATTGTATATTTTATTATTAATTGTTTGTGCACCACATATATACATACACTATATTGCTAATACCATAATTCAATGATGACACCACTGTAGGCAGATGATCAGGGTCCGTTGTGTTTGCGCAGCTCGGAAATTTGTTTCTTGATGTAAACGTTTGACAGGACCGACTTTCAAAATATTTTTACAAGCTTTTATTTAAGTTCACCCGTTAGTTCGGGGTGTGTACAGTTTATGGTCAAATAAAACTAAGTAACCAATATTTTACATACCTGAAATACCTTATTCCTGGTATTGAACCGCGATTCGTGCAAAAAAGGATCATGCACTTTTTTCTACCCATCTTGAAACACAAGTCGCTAATAATAACAAAATGTCTGGTAAAGTTTTATACCCAAATTCGCACTCAATACTTAAAAATAATATCCACAATCACACACGGAACATCCGAACGACTACGACGTAAAAAAAGATGAAAACGACTAACAACTTATAAACTAACACAAAAACGTCTAAAGTAAAGTTTTATAAATATTAACACCCAAAACTTGGAAATTATAACCACACACGAAGGAACGAAACAGAAGATGTCGATGAATAAGAATAGAAACATCGGCGAGCCCATGATGCAACTATAAGAAGATATGATACCGCGCAGGTTTTCGCAACGTCACCTTGTGTGTAAAAACCGCCATAATATAGCGATATTCTACGTTTTTTACTATTTCTATGTAAAATTTTGTTCGAAACGAATTTCTAAATACTTAAATTTTCCTTCCAACATAATCACATCTACAAGTTTGAGTTAAAAGGAAGGTAAGTATATTAAGTTTTAAATCTTGACAATAATCAATCTATCTATATAAAATGTATGTTTCAAGATTTAAGTCAGTAAAAATTCTAAGGCTAATATGATTTAAAATAAATTTATTAAAAATGTCATATAAAATTGCCTTTTAATAACGTAAACTACGCTTTGCCGTATAATTCGGCGCGTTCAGTTCAAAACTTCCACACAAGGTGACGTCACGATCCACTGCGTACCCTGTTGATATCATACCGTGTATAGTTGTATCATGGTCGAGCCGGTTCTGTTAGATATCGTGTCGGTTGCCTAATTTTTTACCTACTGCGCAAGCGCCACGGGCCCAAGTTCAGGTTATTTTGAATCGCACGATGGGTATCTTATTGCTTCGTGTGGCTGCTTGTATTGGCAATAAGTATAGTGTATTATATGTGATGTGCACACATTTGTAGTTTAGTAGCTTAGTACTGTGGGCATATTGACAAGTTCGACAGGATACGTTTATATTGTAAATAGGCTTAAGAGACGAATAAAGATTACTTTACTTTGTGCTTTAGACAGACTTTCAATTCTTCGAATTAATAGTTGAGCATGCGAGAATGGACCATTTCTTGATAATTGCGAAAGCCACATATTTTGCGACGACACACAAATATAGCGAAAGTTGATGCTTCAAGTGTAATTTAAAAATCAGACACGCGGTTCTGAAACCCCCTTAATAATACAGAAAAAAATTGCGATGTCGGCTGAATCACAACTAAATCGAGACACATATTTTAACTCGCACACAATTTATTTTGTCTTTGTACTCTTTGTCAATTATTATTTTGCTGGGGACTGTAAAAACCCCACAGAAACGTAACGCTTCGAGAAAAAAGAAAATCCCTATCTTTTTGGTGGAAAAATACGATTAATTAAAATAAGAATATTGGAAATTAAAAAAAAACGCTTTATTTAATAAGCAAAAGGCAGAGTTTTGGGACACACTTGCACGGTACTTTAATTCTACTCAGACCACAAGTCTAAGAATGGGTGCTCAGACTGCTCAGTTACTGTGGTCACACACTGTTTGGTGAGATACTTTAAAATGATTTCATTATAACATTGGCCAACGGCTCCATTGTATTTGTAGACATTCTAAAGCTTTGCTTAAATTCAACATCATTCAACTCATTAAATAGATTACTTCTTGGTCTCGCCAACCGCATTCATGGGCCCTCGTCGTTGCTACTTCAAGGAGGATGATGAGAAATCCACTAGATAATAAAGACAATCTATATACAGGGTCTTGCACCTCACCTCCCGTCTTCTATAGCTCACTTATTAATTAAGTTAGGATTTTGATATTTTGCTGACTTTACCTGTATCCTAGGGCGCATTTCAGGAAAATATTTTTGTTTATGCAGGGTGTTCCAAAAAAGTGTGACGTCATAAGGATCAACTTTTTTAGATTACATGATATATATTATTCTTACTTATTTGAATGCCTTTTAAAGTTGCCTTTATACCTCTAAAATTTTAATGATATCGGTTCAGTATTATAGGCGAAAAAAAAATAAAAACTAAGAAAAATCCGCTTTGCATCAGTGGTTTTAAAAATTAATAAAAAATAAAAATAATGCCTCGTTACAAAAATTATACAAATGTACTTAATAAATAAGGTCAAATGGTCTCGTTAACCAAGTTTGATTAACACGAATTGTACAGAGTGTCCAAAGTTTAGTGTAAAACTTTGCAAACTTTAAATCAATTTATTTTTCTTATTTCAAATTGAAACCCCTGTATATTATTATGTCATTCGATGCAGAATTGAAAATCGAGCAATGTTTCAAGATTTAAGTCAGTAAAAATTCTAAGGCTAATATGATTTAAAATAAATTTATTAAAAATGTCATATAAAATTGCCTTTTAATAACGTAAACTACGCTTTGCCGTATAATTCGGCGCGTTCAGTTCAAAACTTCCACACAAGGTGACGTCACGATCCACTGCGTACCCTGTTGATATCATACCGTGTATAGTTGTATCATGGTCGAGCCGGTTCTGTTAGATATCGTGTCGGTTGCCTAATTTTTTACCTACTGCGCAAGCGCCACGGGCCCAAGTTCAGGTTATTTTGAATCGCACGATGGGTATCTTATTGCTTCGTGTGGCTGCTTGTATTGGCAATAAGTATAGTGTATTATATGTGATGTGCACACATTTGTAGTTTAGTAGCTTAGTACTGTGGGCATATTGACAAGTTCGACAGGATACGTTTATATTGTAAATAGGCTTAAGAGACGAATAAAGATTACTTTACTTTGTGCTTTAGACAGACTTTCAATTCTTCGAATTAATAGTTGAGCATGCGAGAATGGACCATTTCTTGATAATTGCGAAAGCCACATATTTTGCGACGACACACAAATATAGCGAAAGTTGATGCTTCAAGTGTAATTTAAAAATCAGACACGCGGTTCTGAAACCCCCTTAATAATACAGAAAAAAATTGCGATGTCGGCTGAATCACAACTAAATCGAGACACATATTTTAACTCGCACACAATTTATTTTGTCTTTGTACTCTTTGTCAATTATTATTTTGCTGGGGACTGTAAAAACCCCACAGAAACGTAACGCTTCGAGAAAAAAGAAAATCCCTATCTTTTTGGTGGAAAAATACGATTAATTAAAATAAGAATATTGGAAATTAAAAAAAAACGCTTTATTTAATAAGCAAAAGGCAGAGTTTTGGGACACACTTGCACGGTACTTTAATTCTACTCAGACCACAAGTCTAAGAATGGGTGCTCAGACTGCTCAGTTACTGTGGTCACACACTGTTTGGTGAGATACTTTAAAATGATTTCATTATAACATTGGCCAACGGCTCCATTGTATTTGTAGACATTCTAAAGCTTTGCTTAAATTCAACATCATTCAACTCATTAAATAGATTACTTCTTGGTCTCGCCAACAGCATTCATGGGCCCTCGTCGTTGCTACTTCAAGGAGGATGATGAGAAATCCACTAGATAATAAAGACAATCTATATACAGGGTCTTGCACCTCACCTCCCGTCTTCTATAGCTCACTTATTAATTAAGTTAGGATTTTGATATTTTGCCGACTTTACCTGTATCCTAGGGCGCATTTCAGGAAAATATTTTTGTTTATGCAGGGTGTTCCAAAAAAGTGTGACGTCATAAGGATCAACTTTTTTAGATTACATGATATATATTATTCTTACTTATTTGAATGCCTTTTAAAGTTGCCTTTATACCTCTAAAATTTTAATGATATCGGTTCAGTATTATAGGCGAAAAAAAAATAAAAACTAAGAAAAATCCGCTTTGCATCAGTGGTTTTAAAAATTAATAAAAAATAAAAATAATGCCTCGTTACAAAAATTATACAAATGTACTTAATAAATAAGGGCAAATGGTCTCGTTAACCAAGTTTGATTAACACGAATTGTACAGAGTGTCCAAAGTTTAGTGTAAAACTTTGCAAACTTTAAATCAATTTATTTTTCTTATTTCAAATTGAAACCCCTGTATATTATTATGTCATTCGATGCAGAATTGAAAATCGAGCATTTGTCCTAATTACGCCCCCATCGCAATTTCTAACGCATCAAGACCTATTTGCAGAAAACTCTTTTTATCAACTATTCCACCAGTCATTATTATAAATAAATAACAAAGTTGACCTTGAAAAACAATTTATTGGAATTAACGTTTACTAAAGTGACAAAAAAATTCTTTTCTCATGCTCCTAATATGAAAATCATATCTACACGAGCTCTTCTTGGTTGTATTCCATCATAAAAAATAATATAGCTTAAATAATTAATAATAATCTAACAATATTTGAAACTATGTAATAACTAGTCAAAATGGGCTTTTATCACCTTAATACCAATAAATTGTTTTTCAAAGCCACCTTCGATATTGATTTATAATAATGACTGGTGGAATAGTTGATAAAATGAGTTTTCTGCAAATAAGTCTTGATGCGTTAGAAATTCCGATAATGTTGTAATTAGAACAAATGTTTGATTTTTAATTCTGCATCGAATGACATAATAATATACAGGAGTTCGAATTTGAAATAAGAAAAATAAATTGATTTAAAGTTTGACACTAAACTTTGGATACCCTGTATAATTCGTAATAATCAAACTTGGTTAACGAGACTGTCCGACCTTATCTATTAAGTACCTTTGTATAATTTTAATTTTAGGCATTATTTTTATTTTTTAATAATTTTTAAAACCAGTGGTGCAAAACTGATTTTTCTTAGTTTTTATTTTATTTTCGCCTATAATACTAAACCGATTTCATTAAAATTTTGGAAGTATGAAGGCAACTATAAGAGGCATCCAAATAAGTAAGAATATACAGTGTGTCCAAAAAAGTATGCAACATATGTAAAAGTTTTTTATTACCGATTTCTCAGAAAATTTTATTCTTGATAAAAGTTGGTGCATGCCTTGAAACTATAAATGCATATTTCACATTTCACCTGCGGCTAATAGTAAGGGAGCAAATGCAATTTTTTCGAAATTGCATTAAGAGTAAAGTACCTTAGTTATTAGAAATACAGCAAAATTTTATTTGGAAATGTTATTGCAAATTAAAAACGTAGTCCAAATACGAAATTTGAGTTACGTGTCTCAATTTTTTTTTTTCCAATCTCTAATTTCCCCTAAACGGGACGCCTCTGGTCGATTTTTCGTTTACCCAATTTTAATATATAAATAGGGTTGAATTTTATTATCATTTAGTTTCGAACAGAAGTTGGCTAAAATGTGTTTAAGTAGGCGTGCAACACGGTTTTATATCTAAACCGACCCGGTTCATTGAATTTTTAAAAGTTTGCAACTACTTAATGCATTTTTATTATAAACCCACGTTTAAGTTATTTGATAAATATATTAAAATTGCGTAAACGAAAAATCGACCAGAGGCGTACCGTTTAGGGGAAATTAGAGATTAGAAAAAATAAAATAAAAATTTAGACACGTAACTCAAATTTCGTATTTTGGCTATGTTTTTAATTTGCAATAACATTTCCATATAAAATTTTGCTGTATTTCTAATAACTAAGGTACTTTACTCTTAATGCAATTTCGAAAAAATGGCATTTGCTCCCTTACTATTAGCCGCAAGTGAAATGTGAAATATGCATTTATAGTTTCAAGGCATGCACCAACTTTTATCAAGAATAAAATTTTCTGAGAAATCGGTAATAAAAAACTTTTACATATGTTGCATACTTTTTTGGACACAATGTATATATCATATAATCTAAAAAAGTAGATCCTTATGACGTCACACTTTTTTGGAACACCCTGTATAAACAAAAATATTTTTCGGAAATGCGCCCTAGGCTAGGATACAGGTAAAGTCTGTAAAATATCAAAATCCTAACGTAATTAATAAGTGGGATATAGAAGACGGGAGGTGAAGTGCCGGACCCTGTATATAAATAATAAAAATATTACAAGTTCGAAAATATGACCGATGTCCATTATACGTTTTACATATTTTTTTTTCAGGCGGCTTTTGGAAGAGTTTTTTTTTTATTTTTAAAGATGGACAACTAATAGTGTCCACAGATTGATGGAAGCAAAAAAATGTTATTTTTACGGTCCGTGACACCTTTGATATAAAACGAGGAGTGTCTCCCCACTCCCCAGTACGAGAGGTGTGGTGTGATTTCGCGAATTGATAGGGAATTATTGAAAAGATAATTTTTACGTCAGCACTAATAAGGGAATGCCCTATTTTAATAAGGTCTTAACCTTATTTCTCTAACAAATAAAGACTTATTGGAACGCTTTCCTTTTTACGGCAGCGTTATTTTTAACCCAAAAAGTGTATTTCTATTTTTGTGTTGTGAATTCTGTTTGGTACCTTTGTTAAGTGATTGTATTTAAGAAATTAACCGACACAAAACATAAAGTTCACCAATTTGAAGGTTATAATGCAATCATCGGTTTTTTGAGGTTCGGTTTGCCGCATAAGGGAAATAAGGAAACGTTATTTTACTTACCGTAACTAGTCGTAAATAGGGGAAGGCAGTACCTATTTTATTATGGTTCCCATATTAAATTTTTTTTAGAGCGCATGCTTAGCTGTCATTTTAAGAACGACCATAATAAGGCCAGTACCTTATAGCGTTTCCAATAATTCCCTGATATTTGTCACTGTTACGTTATTATAGTAAGAACTGCTTTTCTAGTAAAATACAGGGGGTTATGCAATTGACGCATTAAATTTAAAACCGTAAATCTTGATATGACCACATTCGAGGGCAAAATATTTTTAAATGTCATTATAATAAACGAGAAAATTAACCATTTTTTCATATTAAGCTTGACCGCGCCGCGCCGCCACTGGTAGAAGTTCTAATTAAAAAAGTGATAAAACAAGAGTGATATGTATTGTGCTATTATTTTATTACTACACACAGCACAAAATACAACTGTGCTCTAGGCCTTTATAACATGTTTTTAAGTAACTCGACATTGAAGATAATTTGTTTCATTTCAAAAACATTTAAACATAGCTTAAAACTAAAAAACCGCACTGTTTGGCGCGTCGACTCGATTGGAAATGTAATTTTCTTTTCTTTAAACATCAAACACATGGGCGGTCGAGTCCGTCTGTCGGCATTCAAACCCGGATAGGTTATAGCGAGGCGACCATTAGCGGCCGACCAATTCGTTTTTAGGGGTAGGTACATACTTACCCAAATATGTGAAGTCAAAAAATAAATAAATACCGAGTGTTACATGCGAGCCATTTAAATGCCGTGATGGCAACAGTGTATAAAATAGCGGACAGGGAAGAGGGATGTGGCACAGGCGCAGCCAGCTGTTTTTGGAACGACACGACCCGCAACTCTACTTTATAGTAAGCCCGGCTGCATTTGATTCTTTGCCGACTTTGCTCCAACATTAAAAATATGTATAGTAAATTTCACGTACGTTGTTAATGCTTTGACGTTTCTCTTGTTAAGCGCGTTGGACAACATGTGATTAAAAAAATTCTTAATTCCGAAAACAGCGTTTCCTCACAAAAATTGACTACATTCATGAGAGATGGATATATAACTTACCGTATATTTACGTGCAAACAACAAAGATACACGCTGAACACTTCAATTTGCTACAACCCGTCGTCAAGAGAATATTGTTACAGAACCTGACATCGATGCCGTTAGTATGTGTATCTTTTTCTTGCGCTTTTGCTTATCTCTTTCCGTACTTCATCAATCTGCGTGTCTTCTCTGGGTTCTGCCAATATCACAGAGCCGGCATTCATTCGTTCACGTGTTGAATAATATAGATAGTTATTTGCTATATTATTTTGCGCGTAGACTTTCTGGTTATAAACTGCTGTACCTACTGTGTGTATCTGTAAAGTGTTCTTTTTGTGAAAAAGCAAGTAAATATATTTTTTATTTGATAATTAACTCTTACAGGAGCACCAGTCCTAACAAAACCTACAGTTCTTTAAAATGTATATGGTACTAGAAATGACGGGTGTTCAGCCGTTCCGGAGATACAAGACTTCGATGTTTGTAGTAAGGTTCTTACCCCATTAAAAAATAGAATCTTTGAGATTAGAAACCTAAATGTTTTTGGGGATACGGATACGTAATTTTTTATAACTCTATGCTATAATATATTGTCAAAAAGTGACAGAATTTTTTTAAATTGCAACCCACATTTATAACTAGGTACACCAATGTATTTCATTTTACAGATCAATTTCAAAATTATACAGGGTGTCCGGTAACTTATGGGCCATAGAGCAACTGGAGATAGTAGATATAAAAATATGTCTTTTAAGCCTAATTTGCCCAAGTAAAATGTTAGAGGTTAAAGAGATACAGGGTGTTGAAAGTGAAAATTAATTTTCGAAAAATGATGATAATTTTGAAACGGTTTAGGATATCGAATTCAAAATCGGTATAACTAGGTTTTCGAGAGTAAGAAATTCGAATTTGGTGTTAATTTCAAGATACTCCCTAGAGGGCGCTTGCTACGTGCTTCATGTTGAACTAATTCATCCATATTTTTTTTAACCGTGCAGTTACTAGTATTTATACTTTAAACTATAAAAGAACCTACCTTTTTACGTAAAAAAGGTACACTTGGTCGATCTCGATATCTCAAGCCGTTACCCAGATTCTAGGACTTGATGATAAAAAGGCAGAAAAAAAAACATGAAAATATTGGAAACTATTAAGAATTTGTTTTAATTCACTTTAGTAAATGTTGAAAGTGTCCACCTTTTACTTCAATACATTTTCTTAAGCTTTTTAACAAATGACGTCTCACATTCGGGAAGATATTTTGATTATCTCCTATAACAATGGCGGCTTCTTGAATTTTTTTTTCCTGAATGTGAGACGTCATTTGTTAAAAAGCTTAAGAAAATGTATTGAAGTAAACGGTGAACACTTTCAACATTAACTAAAGTGAATTAAAACAAATTCTTAATAGTTTCCAATATTTTCATTATGTTTTTTTTTCTGCCTTTTTATCATCAAGTCCTAGAATCTGGGTAACGGCTTGAGATATCGAGATCGACCAAGAGTACCTTTTTTACGTAAAAAGGTAGGTTCTTTTATAGTTTAAAGTATAAATACTAGTAACTGCACGGTTAAAAAAAATATGGATGAATTAGTTCAACATGAAGCACGTAGCAAGCGCCCTCTAGGGAGTATCTTGAAATTAACACCAAATTCGAATTTCTCACTCTCGAAAACCTAGTTATACCGATTTCGAATTCGATATCTTAAACCGTTTCAAAATTATCATCATTTCTCGAAAATTAATTTTCACTTTCAACACCCTGTATCTCTTTAACCTCTAACATTTTACTTGGGCAAATTTGGCTCAAAAGACATATTTTTATATCTATTATCGCCAGTTGCTCTATGGCCCATAAGTTACCGGACACCCTGTATAGTTGTCGATATTTATTTCCATTTCAAAAACTGCATCGTTCGATTTTGTCTTTTAAGCGTCGCACCCTATCAAAAATAGAAGCTTCGAGATTAGAAACACAATTTTGAACCTAATTTAATTTTAATGAAAGGGTATATAGGGTGATTATGCGGCAAAGTACACTAGCTGCGTTGTTAAAACGCAAGAAAAAACCATCTAAGCCTTGTTCTTGTTAGAACACATTTAATAATGAAGACCACACAGGCGCTAAACATGTAAATCTGCAATCCTTCCTTTTCCCCTGTAGTCTTCATATTGGGATTTAAATTTAAACACTTATTCTCTATGTTAAAGGAAAGTTCTTTATTTACGGTACAATTACACAAATCCTAAATAAACATTATTATTAATAAATAAACTGGGCAACAATTGAACCGTTACAAAGAAAATGTCGAGTTGAATTTAAAGTCACATATTTAAAATTATTTAAAAAATTTTTAGAAAGAAAACTGTTTTTGGTAGGATAATTTATGACTTATCGCATAAAATTTAATTCATTGGCTCAGTCATTGCAAGCTTCTTGTTAACTTAAGTGTTATTAAAGTTTCCTACAAAAATGACCAGCAATTGAAATTTGAGGAAAAATGCATGCACTTTTGCGCATTATAATCTCATCATAACAAAGAGATTTCATAATAGTTTATTATTGCCCAAGGTTTAGACAGATATACGGAGCGTCGATTTTAAATCCCGAGGAGCGCAGCGACGAGGAATTTAAAATGTGAGGGCAATAATAGTTGTCTAAACCGTGGTAAATATAGGGGAAATGTGCCCGAGTTGGCATACCAGCTGAGTTGACATACTGGCCTTTTTTCGGCTATCGGACGTTTTGTGACGCAATTTACTTTATTATTTTGTTGATCTATGTTTAAAAGGGCCACTTGTTTGTTTGTAGTATTGTGTGACAAAAAACAAAAATATTAATTGACATAATCGGATTTTGAAGGTAAGAAAATTTTAAGTAGATTATCTAGTTTCCATAAAACACATATCTCCTAATGTTTATTTTTAATTTTAACAAATATAAATTAATTAGTAAACCTAATCTTACAATTTCATGCAACAACCGTTTTGATATTCTAGTGTGGTTGTGTGTAAATTAGTATAATTTTTTAAATTGCGATTTCGGGTGACTTGGCATATTATAATATCGGGCCAGTTGGCATATTATGCCAACTCGCCCTGAAATAATAAAATTATTTATATTCGATTCTATTGTTATAAATTGAAGTAAAAGATGGTTGGGAAATACCATAGAAAAAGAAATCGCTTCCAATGGGAGGAAGATAACATGAAAGCAGCAATTACAGCTGTCAAATCCGGCACAATGGGCTGGTTATTAGCATCAAAAACTTACAGTGTGCCTTTCGGAACCTTACGACGACGCTGCCAGGGTACAAATAAATTTAATGTAGAAGCAAAAAAATACTATTTGGGGGAAAAAAGAACAACTTTTGACTAGAATATAGAAAGTCAACTTGTTGAACATACTTTTGACTTTATTTTTTATTTTGGGTACTATATTATTATTATTATTATTATTATTATTATTATTATTATTATTACAAAGAAGAGTTGAGGTTGAAAACCTATAAACTCTATTATACTTAAACTAATAGTCTTGAATATATCCAATCGCTAAATGTCAATGGTAAATTTTTAAAAGGTTAACAAATGAGTGAGAATAAATGTAAACTAATAGTCTGCAAAAAGAGTCATGTCAATTTTATTTTTAAAAATGTTTAATGATTCCGCACCAATAGCCTCATCAGGCAAGATGTTCCAGAGATTAAAAACTCTGTTGGAAAAGAAGAACTCCCGGACTCGTGTAAAAAAATGTTCACGTCGAAGCTTTAAACGATGACCTCGCAAGCGATTGTCTGTATTAAGGGTGAAAAGGGAACTTAAATCAACAGAGAATAGGTTGTGAAGTATCCTACATGTAAGGATAAGATCTCCCCGCACTAATCTATCCATTTCAGAAATGAGTCCAAAAATTATCAGTCTGTTCTCAAAAGTTGGTCTTACAACACCATACGGCATCCTAGTGGCAAATCGCTGCACTTTCTCAATTTGGTCTTTTTGTTGTTTTAACACAGGCCACCAAACACCAAATTCAAGAATTGGGCGCACATAAGTTTTATAAATTAAAGAGCTAGTCCGGATATCAGGACGTGAAAATATTTTTTTTATTAAAAACAAAGACTGTTTAGCTTTTTTACACGCATTATCAATGTGTTTACCCCACGATAAGTCACTGCTGATCACTATACCGAGGTCCTTTTGTTGATTGACCTTCATAAGCACAACGTTGTTAAGATGGTACTGTAACTTAGGATTTGTACGACCGAGATGCATTACCACGCACTTTGCTTCATTTAGGGGCATGAGCCAAGCATCACACCAAGTGGCTATTATATTTAAGTCATTTTGCAAAGTTTGCTTTAGCGGGTTACAGTATAATTTAGTATCATCTGCATAATTTGATACTGTGCTATATATATGTAGCTACAGTATTCTTAAGTTTAGGTATGTTTATTTTTTTGTATTTATCAATAGGTATTAAACTGCATATGAAAAAATATGTAAATTGTATATCTTTATTTGCCTTTGTCTAATAAGTACCTTTTTACCCCTTGGACGAGATGGCATAGTATGCCATCTCACCCGAACTGTTCAGTCTGAGATGGCATAGCAAGGTGAGTTTTAAAAACAGTGTAACCAAAAATATTTTAGAGTTAGACGTCCCTTGAATTTTTAGATTCATAGGCAGTATATCGTCTATAAATATACCAAATTTTAGCCTGCAAATCCCAAAAATTAATGTTTAAAAAAATAATTATAAAATGTATGCCAACTCAGGCACATTTCCCCTATTATTTTTTTAATTACCTACTAACACATTTACAACATTAAATTATGAATTAAAGTTAACATACCTTCTTAGGGTTGCTTCTGTTTTTTCAATCAAGTTACCTTTGCTTTGAAATTTGTAGCATTTTTTTTATCTTGTCAGATGGCGTTCTTAGTTGTCAGTATTTGTCAATTTGTCTAAACATGACGTTTTCATATATTTTTAAAATAAAAAAAGGTGAAGTTGCCTGTTTTATATTGTTTTTGCCAGAAGCTCTATTATTGACCGTTGTCAATAACGACGGTCAATAATAGAGGCTTCTGGCAAGGGGTAAATAAAAACGATTTCTAAAGTTAATAATCGGTCAATAATGAGTGATTTTAAAGTTAGTAGTGGAAAAAACATTTTATAATATTTATACGATATGCCATGAATTGCCCGATCTATATCTGCTGTGCTTTAAAAAATTAATTCATTGGCACACAACATACAGGGTGTCCCACCGGGAACCGAATCGATCTATATACCGGGTGACAACGAATGTTGTTACCCCCCCCCCCCCCCTATTTTTTCCGTAGTTTTAATAATACAAATTTTCAAATTTTAGGAGATTCTAAGTGTATATTTTGTTAGTTTTTAGTAGTCATAATTTTAAAATCACTTCCGGTTTGACCGGAAGTGGTATCAACTCTTTTATTTTAAATAGAAACCTATTATTTTTTTTCGATATTTGAATTAAACGGCAAATTTCCTTTAAAATGACATATCACACATTACCATTTGTTTTTAAAATGGCTTCCAGAAAAAATTTTCAAGGAAATACTTAGATGGCCATGGACTCGCTAATATAACATGACTTTTTGAGAGTGGGCCATGGAAGTTTTAAAGTGGTCTATTTTAACCAGTTTTATGTTAAACAATAACATTCTTTGCGAAAGATGCTTCTGTCAAAAATATTTTAGATATGTCATATTTTTTTAAATAATGAGAAAGAATTACTCAATATTTTTAAATGGCAACAAGCCATTCATTTAGGGCCAAAAAAGACCTTATTTAGTTATCTTTTTAAAAATGTTTCATAAGCATGGTATTATACTTAAAGGAGTGTCTAAAATTAAAAAAAAATCGAAAAATGTCATATTTCAAAAAAAAAAATTGAGTTCTTCAATTTTTGTTACGAACACTTTTGTCATTTCACAGAATATTTCATAGCCTACTTGTTTAACATATGTGTGATATGTCATTTTTAAGGAAATTTGCCGTAGAATTCAAATATCGAATAAAAATAATAGGTTTCTATTTAAAATAAAAGAGTTGATACCACTTCCGGTCAAACCGGAAGTGATTTTAAAAGTATGACTTTACCAAAAACTAACAAAATATACACTTAGAATCTCCTGAAATTTTAAATATTGTATTAATAAAACTACGGAAAAAATAGGGGGGGGGGGTAACAACATTCGTTGTCACCCGGTATAGAAAACTATACATAGGAAAATATTGAAAATTTGACAGTATGCTGATGGGGGCGACCGGTCTAAAATATTTTCATAATGGTGGCACTTCCGGTTATACCGGAAGTAAGTGTCAACTTGCTTATTTTAAATGGGACACCCTATATATTACATTTTTGCATTCTACGCAAGATTCTAGGCACATTTTGTATATCATGTCCTATACCTATGTCTAAACGTTTTTGACATATTTGAATTTTTATGTCAAAAATGACGTTTGCAAGCCTTAGAATAATTATCAATTTTTTCTATAAAGAAGCCTTATTTATTTAATGTAAGTGGGATTCCTTGTTATAAAGGACCTGCTTTAATAGATTTTTTATAATATTTTGATAACTATTAATACAGGGTGTTTAAAAAATAAGATTAATGAATGAATGAATGAAATTGAAAAAACTGCAAAAAGTCTAGATTTTCAAATAGAAACACCCAAATTTTATAATTATTATTTCTTATTTAGGATTAAAAATAAGGGTAAGTTTGTGTAAACTTGCATATCTCAAAAATTTTTAGTTTTCGAAATATTGCCAATTTAGTATTTTTATATGGCGATCTTGCAGCAGATTTTAAGTTCAGTTGCTCCTAGTTGGCTATGACGGCATTGAAGCTGTCACTTGCCATTTGACAATAATAAATAACCATACCGGGACGCTTAAATTGTACAGAGTCAACGTCATTTTTGACATAAAAATTCAAATATGTCAAAAACGTTTAGACATAGGTATAGGACATTGTATACAAAATCTGCCTAGAATTTTGCGTAGAATGCAAAATGTAATAAATTAATAGGGTGTCCCATTTAAAATAAGCAAGTTGACACTAACTTCCGGTATAACCGGAAGTGCCACCATTATGAAAATATTTTAGCCCGGTCGCCCCCATCAGCATCCTGTCAAATTTTCAAAATTTTCCTATGTATAGTTTTCTATATATAGATCGATTCGGTTCCCGGTGGGACACCCTGTATGTGCACGACTTTAAATAAGACCAGACATTTTCTTTGTTAAGGTTTAAATGTTGTTTAATGTACATTTAAACTTTTGAGTTTGCTCTAAATTATGTCTTAACAAATCATACTTTAAAGTACCTATAATATTGTATAGTCATACTTAAACACTTCTATGATTATGATTCAGGAAGTGTCTGTCACTAATCACAAAAAAACTTTCGAACTTGCTCTTGATTATGAAGCCTTACAGTAACAGATGACGTTTTAAATTATTTTTATTTTTAGTTTCAAAATTACATTTATTTCATTCGAAAATATCAACTTTCTTTGAATTTGCATGCCTCACAAGGTGTCTCTTTAAATACTCTTTAAAAAATGTCTTATAAGAACACTGATCGCATTTAAACTTTTGAACTTGGTCTTGATTATGAAGTCTTAGAGCATGACGTTTTAAATAATCTTTAATTTTAGTTTGATAGTCACATTCATTGCATTTGAATAACTCGACCTCCTCCGGATTCTTATGCTGAAGCAGATGAGTTGTTAAACTAGTTTTACGTTTAGTTTGAAAGTTACATTTAATACACTTGAACATTACAACTTCCTCCGGATTCCTATGTCTCAGGAGGTGTCTGCTTAACTCGTAATTAAAATGTGTTTCAAAAGAACACTGGTCACATTTAAACTTTCGAACTTGCTCTTGATTATGAAGTCTAAGCAGGTGACGTTTTAAGTATGTTCTAGTTTTAGTTTGAAAGTCACATTTATTGCATTTGAACATTTCAACTTCCTCTGGATTTTTATGTCTCAAGCGGTGATAATTTAAATATGATTTATAAGCTGTTTTATAAGAACATTGATCGCATTTAAACTTTCGAACTTGCTCTTGATCATGCCGCAGCAGATGTTGGTTTATATGAAGATTATCCTGGTTTGTAGTTTGAAAGTCACATATATTACAATTAAACATTTCAATTTTCTCGTCTGGATTACTATGTTGCAAAAGGTGTCGCTTTTGGCTGAGCAGGTCCGCTTTACTTTCTTCAACAAATTGATCACTCTTGTTATTTTGACAAACACAATCCGGCGAAATACTGCAAAGAAAAAACAGTAACAATAAAAAATGTATTTATTATGCACACTTAGAGAAAGCTGAATTAAAGAGTGTCCGAAATCGCCAGTAGATGGCGCTCATTATTTAAATTTATAAAAAACTTTCAGATGATTAGGTAGAAAAATAAATATAATTTTAAGTTAGATTTCGTTCGTTTTCATTTCTATTCTGTTGCCATTCTAATCATCCCATTTATAAAAGTATTTACCATTCACATTCCAGAGGAGGATTCAGGAGTAAGTTAACAAGATATTACAAAATTTAAAAAAAAACATAAAAATATGTTTTTAAATAAATAAACCTTGCCTAAAGTCTGGAGGGCAAAACCATAATGAAACAGATGGGAAACACTACTATTACTGATATAAAACATACCATTTTACACAGCGACAGGAAAACAACCATTACTTGGGAACAAACTAAAGAGAACCACTTTATATATCAAATATCAGGCGTCTTTGAATAAAAATTAAAAGATTATTCAAATCAGAAATCCTTTTTTTAGTTTCGCTCTAAATGTTCAGGACCGTAATGATATAAAAAGATAATTTAAAAAAAGTGTTATTAGATGACAAAACATTACAATTCATAAAACCTTTAAATTGTTTTAAATTTCTAAAGCTTAGAGGTTCCTAACAATGTATTTAAAATTTCAGGTCCGTATTAAAAAAAAATTACTTTTTTTTATTTTTTATTTATTAATTTATTCATGACCCAAAAACAGTAAAATGACTTCACTGGTATCAGGGCCTAATATTTACAATATTTTTACATAGTTACTACAATCACATTACAGTTTTATGTATTACAATTAATAACAAATTAAATCAATTGATTCAGGCTATGGCAAAGTTTCCTTGTTGTCCCCACATTGATCACATCACCCGGAACAGAGTTATAAGTTTGTACACTTTTAAACAATGGCGAATCTTGAGCTTTTAGAGTCCTAGAATATTCATTCCTCAAATTTGCGGCATTTCTCACATTATGGTTGTGATAGTTTTTCACTTGTTTTATTGTTAAATTAGACTTAAGTTTTTTGTTAGTTATGCTATATATAAATTTAGTTTGTTCAAATATTCTTATTTTTTTTATGTCCCACAATTTTGTGCACTGATACACCCGTTCCGTCGCAGTGTAATAGTCCATTTGATATATAGTTTTATTTTGTGTCCTTTGTATTTTATTTAATAAATAATCTGGGATGTTTCCCCAACGTGGAATAAGGTACCTTTGGTAAGATAAAGCAGTTATAAAGTAATATTTTAGACTTTTTATTTAATAGTTCTGCACACCTTATAGCACCTACCAGTGGTACTATCTTTTTAATAATATTGTCCACATGTAAATTCCAGCTTAGGTTGTTGTTTAGCACTAGACCTAAGTATTTATATTCCGAGACCTCGTTTAGTTTTACGTTGTTTAGGTACACTTGAATATTACAATTTGGTTTATTTTTTTGTTTTATAATCATATACACTTGAGTTTGGTATCTAAAGAACGAAAGGTCAAATTTGAAATGTAACAACACCATCTTGTCGTTGGCTATGAAAAAGTGTTCCCATGTCAAAAATGAAGGCGCAAAAAATTAAAAACCAAAACTAAAAATTTCGGTAGTGTAAACAAGATATTGAGATTTGAATAATATGCTGTAAAATATTTTAATGCTATTCTACAAATTTAATATTATCCAAGAAAACTCTATTGACAAAGCTTATTACTTAATATCTCAGATAATCACAGATAATTTAGAAATAGATTTTTTTAACTGCAGAACCATAATTCTTTAAAAAAAAGTTTAGCAAAATAAAAAATACTTTTTTTGCACTTTCAATATCCTTTAGTTCATTTATGTTACAATTTGGAAAATACTGCTTGCACTGTCCTGTTTTAAAAATGCCAACTGTAAAACTACAACAGAAACACAAGGCAGTCAACTAAGTAATAAAAATTGAATTGTATGTTTCATTGGAAAAATAATATTTAGTTATTGCATTATCTTTAATATTTGAAAAACTTGAATAAATAAATATATAAATTAAAAAGGTACCCACCTGACATCACCTTCTTCAAAGTCCTCTTTAATGTCCAGCTCTTCATCTTTAATCTTCCAGTCTTTATAGGCATTTTTATGCATTCTCTCCAAGCTTTCCACTGTTGAGTTGCTTTCTATCTTTACCAGCGCCAAGGTCTGTGTTTCCTGATATCTGTACCATATAAAATATTTAATTACTGATTTAATATTACTATATTTACCAAGCTGGACTGAAGTTTCCAGAATCCCCAAGAAAATATACTATCAATTAGATTTCATTTTGAAAATATTTCACTCTAGGTACCCTCATACCAAGTAGATTCCAAATAATTCAAACTAAGTATAGTTTTGTTTAAGTACTATAAAGCAAATAAATGTTGTAAAGGATTACCCAAATTCATTTTCTTCTTTAATGTAATGCTCTTCATTTTTAATTATAACTTCTTCCATTTCTTCAGTAATTTATTGGTGCAATTCGTATCTTTTTTAAAGGCAGGAAGTCCAGGTAAGAAAAATCTTCAAAAAAACTGGACCAGCTACATAAATACTAGACATATTTAACACTAAAAACGATGCTATAAAAATGTAAGTACAATAGTAGAACCTTTAACAGGGTTGCAATGACCTCGTATAGTGTACCCTACAAATTACTATAAACTGACTAAAAATCTTAATTAAACAAGAGAAAATTTATCAAAAAATGTAATGTATATTGTTTATTATTCCAGCAAACTGTCATTATTGTATTGTCGTTCTTTCTTCTTCGATCTTCCATATTGTGACCTTCGGCATACTAGCAACACACGGTTTGTTCGAACACAGAGAAATTATAGGCCTGCTATCGTTTATTTAGTGGTGATATCTTAGGATTCTGACCAACGATGGAAAAAATAGGATAATTTCAATAATCAAGTAATTAACAATATAATCGTAGTATAAAATATATTTCAATCAAAAGAATTCTGAAAAAAACAATTTTTCAAAAATAATCGAATGATCGATGATTGCTTCAATAATCTTATATTATCTATCTTAGTTTTTATTCTCTATCTAAAACCTACAACTTCCGGTTTAACATGTCAATCGGAAGTTGGTCTCTTTGAAAAGAGAATAAAAAACTAAGTCAGGGAGGTGCAAACCATTTTTCTTTAAGCGATGCTCCGTTCCAATGTTAGAGCCTGTTGAGGTCTAAAAGTGTTATATGTTACACATACAGGAGCTGTGAGTAACTTAAGTAACTAGATACTTAGTAACTTAGTTCTTTTTTGAATCATGCCAAAAGTAACTGTAACTTCGTTACTTTTGAAAAGTAACTTGTATCTAGTTACTTTTTAGGAGTAACTATACACTTAAAAAGTAACTAGATACTTATAAAGTAACTAAGTTCCTTTTAAAGTAACTAAGTTACTTTTAAAGTTCCTCTAGGATACAAATTATGCACACGTGCCGTTTATCAGATGATGACCAAGGGACGATCGGCGGCCATTAATCAGATTTTCACGAAGGGACGAGCGGCGAGTCGCGAGCGTCAAACAGCAAACTGGTTGGAACGCGAAATTTCTTTGAAAGCATTTTATTCTACTTGTTCATTATTCGAATTAACACTTCTTAGTTTAGTTTTCTGATGGTAATAGTGGTAGTGTGTACAGGAAAACGAGTTATCACTACTACTTGGTAAATTTATGGTATCTAGTTCAAAAGCATCTTAGTTACTTTAGAGTTTAGTAGTTACAATTAAAATAACCAGTTACTCAAAAGTATCTTAGTTACTTTAAAAGTATCTTAGTTACTTTAAAAGTATCTTAGTTACTTTTAAATTATCGTAGTTACAATCAATGTAACTAGTTACTGTAAAAGTATCTTAGTTACTACAACTAGTTACTTTAACTAAGAACTAAGTTACTTTTAGGTAAAAGTAACTATTCCTTATAAGTATCTAGATACATTTGTGCAAAAGTATCGAAAAAGTAACTACTTACTTTTCTGAAGTAACTTTCACAGCTCTGTACACATATATATTGAATAAAAAATTAAATAAAAATTTAATAAATAATTTAATAAAAAATTTATTCAATATACAGGGCTGTCTATGTTAGATCTCACCTAAACTATCAAAGATAGGGAAAAAGTGTCATACAAAAGTTAAAGGGTTTTTTAGGATACATAATCTAAAAATATTTTCTAATCTACAGGGTGGTCATAAAAAGTGGTACTGAATAATAAAAAAGAAAATTAAATGGGACACCCAGTATAATTTTCTAGAATATGATTCAATGAAATAAGGATTTTGCAACCCTATTAAAATTTTTGAAGTGAAATGCAACGTTGCCAAGTAATTAATTTTTTTCCAAAATTTTAGTAACTTTAAGGGTATCGTTAAAAAATCATATTATCATAATTAATTGTTTTTCTCATGAGACATTGTATCAGCCCTGCCATCAATTCTTGAAATTTGCACTTTCACATTCAGCATCACTGTCATTATTTTATCAAAGCTATCAGTCCGACTGATTGTGTAAGGTCTGCTATACAAATGTATAGTATTATGCTATTTTTGAATTTTCCTTTAAGTTCGTTGAAATGGCACAATTTTGAATTTAAAAATATTTTTTGTAGATTGAGGTGTTTAAAGAGTTCCAAAAACATTTCGTTTTCTTGTTACCTAAAGTATTATTAAAATTTCCTACGAAAATGGTTAGCAATTATGCAATTAAAACTTGAGAAAAAATGCATGCACATCTTGTATCATGATTTCATCATAGCAAAGAGATTTCATACAATTTTTATACGATAGCTCATGATATACCCATGCAATCTAAATCCGCTTTGTTTTAAAATATCATTTCAATGATACCAAATACATGTGCACGAATTTAAATAAGATCAAACGTTCCCTTTCTTAAGGTTAAATGTTTAAGTCTTTGAGTTTGCTCTGGATTATGTCTAAGCAGATCAGACTTTAAGCCACTTTTATGCTTAGTTTGATAGCCACACTTAAACACTTTAACTTCCTTTGGATTTCTATGCTTCAGGAGATGTCTGTTTAAACTCGATTTAAAAGATGTTTTAAAAGAACACTGATCGCATTTAAACTCTGGAACTTGCCCCTTATTATGGAGCCTAAGTAGATGATGTTCTAAATATTCTTTATAATTAGTTTGAAAATTACATTTATTGCATTTGAACATTTTTTTTTCCTCGGGTCTCCTATGTCGCAGAAGGTGTGTTTTTAAATACTTCTTAGAAAATGTTTTAAAATTACACTGATCGCATTTAAACTTTCGAGCTTGCTCTTGATTATGAAGCCTAAACAGATGACGTTTTAAACATTCTTTAGTTTTAGTTTGAAAGTCACAATTATTGCATTTGAACATTTCAACCTCCTCTGGATTTCTATGTCTCACGAGATGATTGTTTACTTCGTATTTAAAGCGTGCTTTAAAAGGACACTGATCGCATTTAAACTTTCGAGCTTGCTCTTGATTATGAAGCCTAAACAGATGACGTTTTAAATATGCTTTAGTTTTAGTTTGAAAGTCACAATTATTGCACTTGAACATTTTAACCTCCTCTGGATATCTATGTCTCAAGAGGTGATAAGTTAAATAGTATTTATAAGCTGTTTTATAAGAACACTGATCGCATTTAAACTTTCTTACTTCCTCTGGACTACCATGACGAAGCACATGAAACTTTAAACTTCTTTTATGTTTACTTTGAAAATCACAATTGTTGCATTTGAACATTTCAACTTCCTCTGGATTTCTATGTTGAAGGAGGTGTCTCTTTTGGCTGAGCAAGCCCGCTTTACTATCTTCTAAATATTTATTTTGAAGATAGAGCCTCTTTGAATTAGTTTCTTCAATAACTTTACCAATTTTGGAAACATTCCGATATAATTCATTTTTAAGTAATATTTCATCGTCAAATTGGTCACTCTTTTCGCGCATGCAGTTCTCACATTTTCCATTGTTATCTTGGCAAACACAATCTGGCGAAATACTGCAAAGAGAAAACAGTAACAATAAAAAATGAAATTATTATGCACGTGCATTAAAAAGTTTCCGGAATCGACAATAGATGACGCTCGTTAAGTAAATTAATTCGTCTTATTTATACAGAGGGATGGCTAAAATATCCAGCTGTGTAAAATTTTCTGATTTTAAAATTTATTTTTCTAAAAAACGAACATATGAAAATTAAATTTTATTATTGTGTTCGTTACAGTTTTTTGTTAGGTACTTACTGTGCCTAAAAACAAAGATTAAATTAAAAAAATCGTTATTATTTAAATCCACTTTCTCTCCTGGTTTCGAGGATGGAGAATAAGAAAAAAAAATTTTTTTTACTGACACAGCTGTAATGGGTACAGTAGGTACCTAACATAAACCTGCAACCAACAGAAATGTTCATAGGTTCGTTTTTTAGAAACATCAGTTTTAAAATCAGAAAATTTTACACAGTTTGATATTTTAGTCATCACCCTGTAGGTAGTATAAAGTAGACATGACATAAATGCCCGTATTCTCCGTAACGCTTCAAGCCGGCTTAAAATTTAATACAGCTTAAATTGCTGATTTCGTATTCGCGGTCGCTATTTGGAGACTTAAGCTCAATTAACTTTAAGCCCTAAATATTGCAGCCTTAACCACGTGTCTGCGCTGTATTTGACTTTTCTTTGCTCCTGTCTTGTAATACATATTCGTATTTTTCGAAGTTAAATATGGAAATAGAAGATGAAATATTTATTGAGAACGATGGAGATATTTTGGATGTTATAGATCTTGGATTTTTCAAAAGAGAAGTATATTATCAACATCATCTTGTAAAAGTAGTTTTTGTGGGCGGTCCACCGCGAGTCAAAAAAATGTTCTTTTTCTCCTCTGCCACTTTTTTATGTAGCTCTTTCTTCTTATTACAGTATAGTTTTTTTAGCTGATTAGCATCCCGATAGTTATTTGAAGGATTTACCGCATTAAAATCTTCCTCAACGAATTTCCACACTTCACGGTCGTTTTTTTTTGCCCTCAATCGCATATTTGTCAGCGATTAATCTGAATAGGAATGATTTTTCTGAATATGTAAAATTACAGCCCCTTTTTTTCCTCCATTTTAGCAGGAAAAGGAAAATTATGAAAGAAACAAAATTTTATGTCAGTTGAAATTTGAAAGTGTTTTGAAAGCTAGGTTAAAAACCCATAACACAAAGTTGGTGTAGATTGTTGTTCGTCGCTGCAGCCATTAACTCTTAAAAAAAGAAGAGAATAACCGCAGTAGTAGGTCTTTTCGCGGAGTCTATCCCGAACACATTCAGAGTATTATCGCATGCGCACTTTCAAATTGGCCATGCGCGGTAATGGCTAATTTTAAAGTGCGCATCCGATAATACTCTGAATATGTTCGAGATCGACTCCGCGAAAAGACCTATTGCCAGCTCAAAATAAGGCTTAGTTAAGTAACCAAAAATTTTCTACGGTGCTTATCAAATTTAATTTAAGCCAGCTTTAAAATTTAACAGAGCTTAAATTAAGTCCGCTTTATGAAAAAATGGAGAATACGGGCAAAAGTGAAGTCACACCTATTATATAGTGGTCCCAGAGACATGCTACTCAATACACTTTTCCAAAAATTAAGTAGTAACGATATACCTAAAACTATTAACTAAATAAATACCTAATAATAGACAGAGCCGTGAAAGTTACTTCAGAAAAGTAACTAGTTACTTTTTCGATACTTTTGCCCAAAAGTATCTAGATACTTATAAGGAATAGTTACTTTTACCTAAAAGTAACTTAGTTCTTAGTTACTTAGTAAAAGTAACTAGTTACTTTTTCGATACTTTTGCCCAAATGTATTCATTATCATGTACTATTGTGCCGATAAAAAACTGGGACAAGAGATTTACAAAAACAATGTAAGAAATACATATCCCCTAGACTATAAAAGGTGTCTAGAGCTAAAAAGGAAAAACATTCAAAATTTAAAAAGTAACCTAGGTTACATAATGGAATGTTTTGTATTTTTCGATACGGGGTGGTTAAATTTGAGAGACATCATATAATATGGATAAAGTAAATTTATTAGATTTTTTTAAAGTCAAATATTTTATAAATTATTATATTTACCATTACCACAAAATAATAAATAAAGCTAATACAGGTAATAAAATACATTTAATAAAAAGAAAAAAATTGCGAACACAAAGTTTGTCAAAACAACACAAAATTAATATTTGGTCATAGAACCATTTCTGTTTATTACTTTTTGGAGCCTTTGTGGCATACCTAAAACTAAGTTTCTACATAATTCGACAGTTATTTCATCCCAAGCTTGATTTATCCTATGACGTAATTCATCCCTGTTTCTAGGTTGAAAATCATGTTTATACATAGATTTGACCATGGCACCCCAAATGTTTTCTATCGGGTTCAAATCGGGACTCTTCGAAGCCCAGGGAAGAACTGCTATGTTATTTTCTTGGAGAAAATTTTGTACAATGCGCGCTGTGTGTATTGGAGCATTATCATGCTGAAATGTGTAATTTTGACCGTATACAGCGTTTACCGATGGTATCATCACTTCGTTTAGTATATTAACGTATACTGCTGCAGTTAGTCTTCCTTCGACGATTTGGCAAAGTCCTGGTCCTCTAGCGCTAATCCTGCCCCAAACATTTATGGAGAAACGCCCACTTTGGTTGGTTTTGTGGGTGTATCTCTCATCATACCGCATGCCGGAAGGCCTATACACCCGAATTCTCCCATTATTGCATGACTGAAAAGTTTTCTCGTCAGAAAATATAACTGTTTCCCATAAATTTATTTGATTAATATATTCATGTGCAAATTCTAACCTGCCCTGTTTATTTATTTCCGTTAAAAAATTTTTATTGGCAGCACAACGGCTTCGTATATCGGAATTTCGAACCCTGTCTCTAGCGGTATTTGCAGAACCTGGAAAATTCGTCTCTTCTTTTGCCTTGATTGCAGTTTCGAAGGGATGATCCCTTAGATAATTAACCAGTCTTCTATCATGATCATCAGTAGAAATTTTAGGGGGACCAGAACCTGCATTCCTAATAATAGTCCCATGTCTTGCTATTTTTTGTTTTGCCAATAGCACGGTATTCTTGCTTACTCCCAGTTCATCTGCAATATCCCTAATAGCAACACTATCTCGCAACCGACTATAAATAATTGCCTTTTGCTGGGGGGTTAATTGTGGCATATTTACAAATAATATATGATTGTATGTTTGACGAGTCAATCATAAAGTGACAATCTTTATTGACATGCAAATTTTCATGACATTTTACTGGTACCAGGCTTGATGTAAAATTATTCTTAATAGTCTAGGAGAAAATAGAAAAATTTCCTGTCCCAGTTTTTTATCGGCGCGATGGTACAGACTGTGACAAGTGACTTCTAAAAAAAAAAAAAAGTCATCGCTCCCTAGAAATTCCCTAACAAAACCAAATCCATCAATTTTGGGGAACACTCCAGCACTCATGTTTATAGGGTTACTTTTGAAAAGTAACTTGTATCTAGATACTTTTTAGGAGTAACTATACACTTAAAAAGTAACTTAGTTACTCCTAAACTTTCCAAAAGTAACGAAGTTACTTTTGGCAAAAAAGTAACTTGTATCTAGTTACTTTTTAGGAGTAACTATACGCTTAAAAAGTAACTAGTTACTTTAAAAGTAACTTAGTTACTCCTAAAAAGTAACTAGATACAAGTTACTTTTCAAAAGTAACGAAGTTACTTTTGGCATGATTCAAAAAAGAACTAAGTTACTAAGTAACTAGTTACTTTAAGTAGTTACTAAAAAGTATCTAGTTACTTAAGTTATTCACAGCTCCGATAATAGATTATTACTACTAACAGTTTACCATGCAAAATAGTAATTTTCCATAGATTTGCTTTATCATTTTTGTTTCATTTATCTTTTGTGTAGTCTGGGGGGTGGGGCGTATGTTGGTGCCTGGGTGACAAATGCCACCCCGACTATTGTACCAGTCCTACTTTGGTCTGTTCTTATAACTAAAACCCCTTTGAAAAAATATATACCTCTATCTCTATTAAATCTATCTAACTAATCTACTTTTTCATGACAAAGGCTTTTTTTGATCCATTTTGACTGCACCCCTTTAACTTTTCGCTCATATTTTAATCTGTACAAAACACCCACACAAATTGTATTACTTAAGTCTTAGCTACCTGCTAATGTCTGATTCTGAAATATCTTCCTTTAAAATTAATTCAGTTGTAGGTGCCAAATCTTCAACCTTTATGTCATACATTTGTTCAGTTTCTGGTATAGTTTCATCTCTCTCAATATTTATTGGAGATTCCATTTTCTCGGGAAAACATTTTCCAGATCTGTTAAACAAAGGTAATTAAGTATGGCCATTTTTAATGGAATTTGGATGGTAGGTAACCCCATGGAAAACACTAACTTATGTTTTGTTAGCCAAAAACACCTAAAGGTTTATCAAAAACATAAATAAAAGGTAAGTAAATAGACCTGGCCTATTTATAACATTCGGTCTAGCAAAATATAAGTATAGAGCTGGTAATCAGGCATTTAAATGGCCACTGGCAACCCTCTTGATTGATCTTAATAGTGCGATTGTTTAAACATTAGTTATACATTATATTGGATAACTTATTATATGGTATCTATTATCTTGGCTGTTTGATCATAAAAATAATATTTCTAGCGGTTCTGTAATGCCCTGTCCTTTTCCTAACCTCATTTCCCTGTTCTCTCTGTTACAAGGGCAGTTGTAAGCATTGCAGATTGAGAAGGGGAACTTTAGAGTACTAACTACTATCAGTAAAACACTATTATAATGATGATTAAAAATATATTGTAAGTTGAGAAAATATTAAAATTTAACAATCTTGTTTCCAATAGTCCAAATTAAACAAAGGCACATACATAGAGTACATTTTATCATTGATACAATCTTAATCCAAAATCCTATGTTAAACTTCTTTAAAATACAGCTTTCAAAAATAATGTTAAAACGTATAAAATAATTTCTTCAAAACAATCATGAGTTCCAAAATTTAGTTTCATTAAGGGAGCATCACTCATAGTTATTTAAATTAAATCATAGTATTCAAAGGGTGCATTTCCTGTTTCTAAAGTTTGAATCTTCAAAATAACATAAGTAAAACGATTTAAATCCATAATATATTAAGGGAGCAGATACTGTTTCTAATTTAATTTCTTTAACAAAAATTATAATCGGTTTCTTATTCATTTTCTTCAAAAGGGAGCACTGACAATACCAACATTATTATTCATTTACAATGCAGAAATTTTAAATGTCCGATCCCTTTATATATTATCAGCCTCAATATTCATTCATAAAAAACCTGAACTCAAAAACCATATTAACCATTTACATATTACGCGAAGCAAAACTAACAAGCATCTAAGAATACCACATAGTAACACTACAATCAATTTACGTTTCTTCAGTTATCTGGCTCCTAAGATATATAACATATTACCTATAGAAATTAAAAATATCAACAATATTAAAAAATTCAGGAAGCGTTGCAGAACATTTATATATACAGACAATCATAAATTCATTGCCTTATTCTAAAAGCCTATTCTTTTTTTTTCGACGGATATCTGTTTAAAAGTTTTAGTCTAGAGATAAGTTTATAATGGTGTTTCTTTGTTTCATGCATATTAACTGTGCAAATATTTTAGGATATTTTTATTTGCTTTTGCACATTGTTGGTGCAACTATTTTAGATTAAGTTTATTTAGCTATTTATATAAATGATTACTAAAACAATCAAACAAAATGTTACTGATAATTTAAGTGCTTTTAACATACCATTGCACATACAGGGATTTAGTTCCCTAGGTGCAAACCCAAAACTCCCTATAGACAATTATTTACACTGTTAGATTTTATTTATATATACACGATTTGTTATAATTTATAACCAAGTATGTAATATATATATTTCTATTTCTTAATTAATCCATAAATGTATTAACATTTTATTATTCAAATTAATAAAATAAATGAGTTGATTCCTACTGGGTTTTCATCGCGTTTTATTTCATAAAAACGCCTCGAAAAGAACAGTCTTGCTGTATTGGGAGTTGCTTACAGGTTATGACTTTCTGATGAGTTCTAACAAGAACGAAACAGCCCGTCATTGTCTACCTGTGCCCCAGGTGACCCATTACCTTTGGCGTCCCTATAGGCCGCTTTACAGTTTGCAATTTTTCTTTCACGCAAGAAAAGATTGCCCGGGAGTATGCGCAGAACGAGGCTAGTGATCAGCTGGCGCAATTTGTATTGCTTGCAAGAAATATAACTCCGACCCTATTTTTATTGCAATTGCAAGGGCAATTCTGGGGATTTTTTGGTGATTTATGAGACACCAACCTTAATATAAAAATCCCTGACATTTGTTTATGTTCTTTCTAACCTATAGTGAGTACGTTTTGTTTTTGTTGGTTTGCTTTTGTGTCCTGTATTGATGTTGTGTTAAATTGAATTCACAAAAAAGCGCCGGTAAGTCCTAACCGAATGTATTTTTATTTTAAAAGGTTGGCAAGTGGTACATCACCTACGACCTTGGCAAGTCATTGCACGCTGTAAAACGACTTGAAATTTTTATTGCCGCCATATTAATTGCTGCAAGACGACTTGCATGAAAGAAAACTTGCAAACTGTAAAGCGGCCTTATGTACTTTAATGCAAAAGATAGACGCACTACTCTGTCCGTTTGCCGCTAAGCTTCTTTTTCTTTATTTATTCAAATTAATATTTATGTAAAACGGTTTTGATTTCATACGTTCAAAGGGAGCAAACTGTTATCATCGTTTAAAATTATCTCAATTTAAATTTTTATTTATTTTCTTAAAGTCGCACTTGATATAGTTTATTATCTTTAAAAATCGAATAGAGTTTTTTTTTATAAAGTTTTACCTTTGTTTTGTTTTCTGCACATTATTTTAAGGACAAACACTCATCACTTTCATATTTATATAAAATATTTAATTTATCGTGGCGCACAAACTGTTAAGTTTTTATGTCTTAAGGCTGGACTAGCTGTCGAAACGATTTTAACAAACTTTAAAAAACTTTTAATTAATGCGATTGAGAGGGATCCGAGCCCCCTCACGACTTTACTTTTTAGAACTTTTAACTCCGGCGACTTTTTGACTAAACTACTAATTGTGTAACTCTGTAACTTGTTACTGTAAAACTAACTTTAAAATGTCGCGCATAAGCCTTTTTATAGATTCTGTGGCTTACGCACATAGAAATTAGGTGGAGGTATTTTTCACCCAAATATTTTCGGGTTCAACTCACTCACGTAGGTATGATTTATGGCTTTTCGCAAAACCCGTGAAATTCGCGTCGCTTTATATTTTATTTGCACTGACAGGTTTCTAAAAATTATGGACTTATTTTTCAATATATTTGTCAACGTTGACAACCGCGATATTTGCTTTTCTATAATTTATAGGATTTTTATTATTTTCGACAGAAGGAATTTTTCTACACATCACGAGTTTTGAAGTTGCGGAATTATCCCTACTATATTGTGGCATGACGCAATGTTTTAGGCAGTACTGAAGAAAACAACTTATCTTTAATTCTAGTTTTTAGTGGAAGTGGTCGCGAATGATTGAAAAATATTTTTATGATTTTTCCACTTGGACTCTCGTGGTTCCTTGTAATCTATCTCTGTAAGTGCTGATTTAATAAATAAGTTTTCATTTCTTCTGGATTTTTATCTCGGAGCAAGTGTTTGTTGAAAGAAGCTTTAACAGCTGTTTTATAGAAACACTGACCGCTTTTACACTTTCTCAGAACTATTATGCCGAAGAATATGATAATTTATAATCTTTTTATATTTTGTTAGAAAGTCACATTTAAAACACTTGTATATTTGAATTTCTTCTGGATTTTTATGGTAGATCAAGTGTTTGTTGAAAGAAGCTTGAACAGCTGTTTTATAAGAACACTGATCGCATTGAAACTTTTGACCTTCCTCGGAACTATTATGCCAAAGAAGATGATCTTTTAAACTCTTTTTATATTTTGTTTGAAAGTCACATTTAAAACATTTGTACATTTTCATTTCTTCTGAATTTCTATGTCGGATCAAGTGTCTGTTAAAATAAGCTTTAACAGCAGTTTTATAAGAACACTGATCGCATTTATACTTTTGAACTCCATCAAAACCATTATGCCGAAGAAGATGTTGTTTTAAACTACGTTTATTTTTTGTTTGAAAGTCACATTTAAAACATTTGTATATTTCCATTTCTTCTGAACTTCTATGTCGGATCAAGTGTCTGTTAAAATAAGCTTTAACAGCTGTTTTATAAGAACACTGATCGCATTTAAACTTTTGAACTTCCTCGGAACTATTATGCCGAAGAAGATGATCTTTTAAACTATTTTTACATTTAGTTTGAAAGTCACATTTAAAACATTGGTACATTTCCATTTCTTCTGGATTTTTATGTCGGATCAAGTGTTTGTTGAAATAAGCTTTAACAGCTGTTTTATAAGAACACTGATCGCATTTAAACCTTTGAATTTCCTCTGAACTATTATGCCGAAGAATATGAGCCTTTATACCCTTTTTACATTTAGTTTGAAAGTCACATTTAAAACATTGGTACATTTCCATTTCTTCTGGATTCCTATGTCGGCGCAAGTGTTTGTTGAAATAAGTTTTATCGTTTCCTTTATAGGAACATTGATCGCATTTAAACTTTTGAACTCCATCGAAACCTTTAATTTTTTCTGGATTTCCATGTCGTAACAAGTGTTTGATTAAATACGCTTTAAAAATTGTTTTATAAGAACACTGATCGCATTTAAACTTTTGAACTTCCTCGGAACTATTATGCTGAAGAAGATGACGTTTTAAACGAATTTTATATTTTGTTTGAAAGTCACATTTAAAACATTTGTATATTTCCATTTCTTCTGAATTTCTATGTCGGATCAAGTGTCTGTTAAAATAAGCTTTAACAGCTGTTTTATAAGAACACTGATCGCATTTAAACTTTTTAACTTCCTCGGAACTATTATGCTGAAGAAGATGACGTTTTAAACTAATTTTATATTTTGTTTGAAAGTCACATTTAAAACATTTGTATATTTCCATTTCTTCTGAATTTCTATGTCGGATCAAGTGTCTGTTAAAATAAGCTTTAACAGCTGTTTTATAAGAACACTGATCGCATTTAAACTTTTTAACTTCCTCGGAACTATTATGCTGAAGAAGATGACGTTTTAAACTAATTTTATATTTTGTTTGAAAGTCACATTTAAAACATTTGTATATTTCCATTTCTTCTGAATTTCTATGTCGGATCAAGTGTCTGTTAAAATAAGCTTTAACAGCTGTTTTATAAGAACACTGATCGCATTTAAACTTTTTAACTTCCTCGGAACTATTATGCTGAAGAAGATGACGTTTTAAACTACTTTTATATTTAGTTTGAAAGTTACATTTATTGCATTTGAACATTTCAAATTTCTTTTGGCTAAGTAATCTCGTTTTACTCTCTTCTAGACATTTAGGTTGATATTGGAGCCTCTTTAAACTAGTTTCTTGATTTAATTTATCCATACAGTGATCACCTTTAGGAAGTTTCCGATATGATCCAGTTGTAAGTGATATTTGATCCAATTGGTCACTCTTCAAGGGCGTGTATCGCACACATTTGACCTGGTGATCTTGCGAAATACTGCAAAGGGAAAACAATAATAATAAAATATGTAGATGGTTATTATGCACAGGTACGAAGCTAGACTGAAAAGTTTCCGAA
This sequence comes from Polydrusus cervinus, assembly GCA_935413205.1. Lineage (NCBI taxonomy): Eukaryota > Metazoa > Arthropoda > Insecta > Coleoptera > Curculionidae > Polydrusus > Polydrusus cervinus. The sequence goes on from OW284518.1 coordinate 1,867,647, forward strand.
TTCGCCAAACAGATGGTAGTTGTTACTTAAACATAATTAGTTTGCTTTTAACAAGCATGGTTACGTAAGTACTTTAAGAATTCTCAATTATGGAGAAACATGATATTCGAAATGTGATTAAACAATAAATTAAATTTTGTAATAGGCATGTAAGGAAAAACTGCGACAAGGTAAAGTCTATATTAGATCTTGTTCTGGGCGATCCTCTACCATAATTTTTCGTTGTCAGTTTTTTGGTTTTCGCAATTTACGCATGGTCAAAATTACACAAGTAATAAGGTTTTTCAGAAAATTCAAAATGTGCCACTGCCCCAGAAATAATTGAGAAGATCCACGAGATGGAGTTAGCTGATCGCCGAAAAAAAGTTAGTGAGATTGTCGACATCTCATCAACGAAGTGTTAATATATTAAATAATGAGTTAAGAATTAAAACTTTCCGTAACATGGTTTCAGCATTTGCTTACTTCAGTACAAAAGCGCATTTAAGCGTGGGCTTTACTTATTTCTTTGGAAATGTTTAAAAGAAATCCAGTTGATTTTTTCAAGAGATTCGAAACGAAATATGAAACTTTATACTCGAGAATTATTATTTTATAAAAACTGCTTCTGAGCATCTCAGATTTATCATTTCTCGGATGACTTACAGGTTACAATGTTACATTGTATTTATTTAAACATTTCGACCTACTCTGAACTCTTATGCCGGCATATAATATGACGCTTTTAAGTTTGTTTACGGATAGTTTGATAGTCACATTTAAAACATTTGTACTGGATTTCTGTCTGAGCAAGTGTTTATTTAAATCACATTTAATAATTGTTTTATAAGAACACTGATTGCGTTTAAACTTCCTCTGAACTATTATGCCACAGAAGATGATCTTTGATCTTGAGTTTTCACATTCATATATACAGTGTATGTCCACGGATGGACTTCACTATACTTGTAAACATAATTATTTTTAGTTTTTCGAAAAAAAGTCATTCTTCATAATTTCCTTTGCTTGTTGTATAAATATGATTTACGTTGAGAAACTTTGAATTTGATGTACAAGGTGCGCAAAAAATATAAAAATGTAGATTTTTGAAAATAAAATTTTTGAATTAAATTTTTGGAAGCGTCAAAATGAAAGAGCTCAGAAGGAAAAATCAAAAATCTGAATATTTAAAGTTTAATCAATGAAAAAAAATCAATAATTTATTTAACTTATTTACACTGAGATAAACGACAAAAAGTAAAATTTATTTAACATGAAACTCTTCAACGTCGACAAAATGAAATAGCGGTCCACTTCTCAAAATAGGTTATTTAAATAAAGCCAAGACCTAAATCGAAAAAGTTAAATATAAAATATCATACCAAACATAAACAGGGCCGTAGCCAGAACCAAATTTTTGGTAGGGCTATTCGATTCCTTACCAGGGCCCATATTCTCACGTTGAAATATAATGATATTTGATTTTTAAGAGACGCTGTAGAATTTTTTACATTTTAGAACGATCGACATCCGACATGCGTCATTCATATGCTTGTATTATATTTATTATAAGCGGTGGCGTAGCCAGAAAATGGGGGGGAGGGGGGCTGAAGGGCGTCAGTAGGGCATTTTTTTTTGGAGAAAGGGACAGTCGGGACTACATGTATTTCATGATATTGTACCTAGGAAAGAAGACGGAAAAGCGTCGCAGGCGAAACATTTTCGGGGCCACGCCCAAAGTTCGTTTAATTTCGTTTAATTAATTTTATCAAAATTATTTAAATTTGTTTTTGTAAATTTTTTTTTTACTTTTTTTTTGGTTTTCCTAGCTGGCTCTTTATTAAAAAAAAACACATTTTTTATATTTTTAAGCAATATGAATATTACTGTCAATCCAAAAGTTTACATACAACATAAGACGTATGTATGACTTTAACACGCGATTTTCGGGCTCGATTTTTCATAATTAAAAATAAGTAAATATCGCTCTCCACGGCAAAATTGATGATTTTTCAGAAATCATGTATTTTTGGAGCGTAAATCTAGGAGCAATTTTTGGTGCAAATTCTTAGGTTTTGAAATACTCTTTCTGAAGTGCCGTTTTGTATATTCATAATAAAGCATTCTCGTTTCTTCCCGCACTATTTTTTTTATTATAAATCATCACACTTTTTCAATAAAAAATGTTTCAATTAAAATGTTTACTATAATTTTTTCTTTAAAAATAAATACCTACCTAATTATTTTTTGTTTTTGTTGTAAAAATAATTTATTGCATTGGGTTCTATTTTTGTTGATTTAAAATAGCTCTAAAAAAGGGAAAACGGAACAGACAGGGGCAGGACAGGACTCTACCCGTATGACGAAATTATTTAAATTATTTTATTATTAAAACATAAAATATTGATTAGACACAAGTCCAAAAGGCTATCGACCTAGGTCTTTCAGCCCTTAATTTACATCAAAAATATTGTATTACAAAAAACAATTTTGTAAAAGAAGTGTGAATTGCCATGTTCAAAAAAAAAACACTAGTTTATTAGTATCTCAAAAACTGTCCTTTCTGAGAATCGTCTTTTTCTAATGTATTGATTAAGAGAGTTCATAATAAATGGCTGTATTATATTAATATTCAAGGCCTTGTTTATAAACTTCTTAGTAAGTCGGTGAAATCGCTGTACAATTGGTTCAACTTTTGTCTTTTCATAGAGGTATTCGTTAGATGGGTTGTGCAGTGGGTTGGTAGGGTGTCTCATCCTAGTAATTTTTCGAAGGCTTGTTCTTTCGGCTGTTTCTATAATATTAACAGCAGGTTTTCTACAAGAGCTGAAAATTATTTGGCCATACTCCACCATTGGTCGAGCCAACATTTTATATATATGAGAAGCAGTTTTTAAGTTAATTCCTTCATTTTTATAGGTGAGATTTCTAAAATGTTTACTTCTAGTTATCATTTTCTTCTTTGTAATTGTTAGGTGATGTTTAAAATTCAGTTTGTGATCAAAGTAGATCCCCAAGTATTTAATATGTGCCTGTGGGTATACTTGGTGGTTCAGAACTTTTATAGTTGGCGATGAGTTTTTAATTTTATGATGGAAAATTATAAACTGAGTTTTTTCTGGGTGCACTTTCAATTTCCATTTCCGAAACCATGTTATAACCCTATTAAGTGCTATTTGTAGTGCTTGCACTGCTTTTGCTGCATTTGTATGGTGAGCTATCATTGAGGTGTCATCGGCAAACTGTATTAAGTATGGTATTTCTGGCAGGACTTGATTTAGCTCTGGAAAGATGTCGAAGCAAAAAACATTGTATACAAGGGGTGATAGTGGTGAGCCCTGAGGTGTGCCCTGCGCATAAGAAAAAGGCATTGAAGAGACTCCATTTACTTTAACAACATTTATGCGGTTTTCCAAAAAGTGCTTGACAATCCAGATTAAAAAGGTAGGACACTGAAGATGATACAATTTGAAGAGGATGCCCTTATGCCAGACGCTGTCAAATGCCTTTCTAATAGTCAAAAATACTGCTGCGCTGCTAAGTCCCATTGTGAATTATTTTATTTTATTAAACTTATCAAATAACTTGCAGACATTTTTGATTTTTCTATTTCAAAATATTTTTTACCAGGGCTCAATATTTTTTTACCAGGGCTTCGCCCTGGCATACCCTCCTCTAGCTACGGCCCTGAACATAAATCCTATCGAAAAACTTTATTTGGCTTTTAGATTTTTCCTTCTGAGCTCTTTCATTTTGATGCTTCAAAAAATTTAATTTGATTTAAAAATTATAATTTTGGAAATCTACATTTTTTGCGCACACTGTACATCAAAACCAAAGTTTCTCAACGTGAATCCTATTTATACAACAAGCAAACGAAATTATGAAGAATGACTTGTTTTCGAAAAACTGAAAATAAATATATTTACAAGTATAGTGAAGTCCATCCGTGGACACACTGTATTGTCATAGGTAAGTCTTAAAATAAGCTTTAAATAATAAAATGAGACAAATTTAGCACTTTAAATATTAAGATTATTAAACTGAGCTAAAAACATACAATAGTTTAAAATTTGGGTCAGATCCCTTTCCAGATATTCACGAAAGCTATAGATGGCTGCTTATAAAAGGATATGTTTTATTTTTGTTTTAAAGCTTCCTACTGGTTAAGTTTTTATGTTTTCTAGAAGTTTATTAAATAATAAGGGACAGTAGTAATTTACCCAGAATCTGGCTTTATACAGTCTTAAGCAGGGGCGGTTCTAGACCCAAAATATTGGGGGGGCACCACATTGGCGTAGCCAGAAAATATGCTCGGGGGGGGGGGGGGGGGGGGGGGGGGGGCTTGGGGGCGTAAATATCGCTCACCACGCCAAAATTGATGATTTTTTCAGAAATCATGTATTTTAGGAGCATAGATCTAAGAGCAGTTTTTGGTGGAAATGCTTAGATTTGGAAATACTCCTTCTTAAGTGCCGTATTTTTATATTCCTAATAAAGCATTCTCATTTCATCCCGCACTATTTTTTTATTATAAATTATCACACTTCTTCCATAAAAAAATATTTCAATTGAACCTTAATTTTTCTCTTAAGAAATAAATACCTAATTGTTTTTGTTGTAAAAATATTTTATTGCATTGGGTTATATTTTTGTTAATTTAAAATAGCTCTAAAAAAGGGAAAACGAAACAGACAAGTATATAATAGAAAAATTCTATAAAATATTATTCTTTTTACTCGTTTTCCTTTAAAATGCGTGTGAAACCTTAATCTCTATATAAAACAGGACTTTTAGAAAAAAAAGTTTAAAAGCTAAACGTTTCCTACAAGACCTTTGTAATCTAAGCCAAGAATATATTATTTAAAGATTTAAATTAAGAGTCCCTGCGTGAGATGAAAATGCAGCCCAGCAGCCCCCCCCCCCCCCCCCCTTATATACGCCACTGGGCACAGCCACAATTTTTGGTAGCCTTCGCAAGCAAATAACGCCACAGCTCCAAATTTTTTAGGATCATGATCAAATTATGCAAATAATAAAGCACCCGGAATTTTTTTTTATCAGTGGCATAAATTTTATAGTTTTTTTCAGAAATATTGGGGGGTCCTGGGCCCCCCGTAGAACCGCCCCTGGTCTTAAGAAGTCAATCCTGCTGTTATTTCTCTGCCTTGTTCCATAGTGATGGTAAAAGTTTTTGGTGTTATATCGCTGTGCGTAATGTGGATGCTCAAAATGCTACTCTCAATAAAAATAAAAGTCATATTATAGTCAAAGTCAAAAAATCCTTTATTGTTTAAAGAATAATAAAATTCTTGTAAACAAAGGTACTTAATGTCTGTTTAAAGGTTGCAGACAATGATGTTTCTTGAATGATAGAAGAGTTTTGGACTTGCAATGTCTTTATTTACTTTAAATCACAATGTTTCAACTGGTAAGTATCTCCAGTCCAGTCGTCTTCAGGTGAATACTGATTCATTCATAGTTACAATATGTGACGTTAAATATTACCCAAAATTTACTACAATTAATTCCCAGTTCCGTAAAGTAAAAAAACTTAACAATAAATTACATTTTCAACACCAGACTATACAATTACAGTCACAGATATTTGTTTAGAACTTTTACTTTACAACTTTTTTTTTATAATATCTTTTATTGTCAACAAAGTTACATAAATATAAATAACAGCAATGTCACAAAAGTACTGGACCCACAACCCAATAATTTACTTATATCCAATAAATAAAATCTGATAAATTGAAAAATCTCAATAAATAAATATAAATTCAAATGGTACCCACCTGGTGTATCGTTCTTCCAAATCTTCTTTAATGTCCAACTCTTCGTTTTTAATCTTCCAGTCTTCATAAGCCATTTTATACATTTCCTCCAAGCCCTCCACTATTGAGTTGCTTTCTATTTTACCCAGGGCTTCGTTGTGTGTTCCCTGATATCTGTAGTTATAAAATATTAAATTATAATTACATATCAAAAAGTCTTCAGAATTGTCAAGAGAATATACCGTCGATAAGATTTCAATTTAATTCTGAAAACATTTCAATCGACTCTCGTACTGTCGTAAATATGATGTGTGTGAAGAAAGCAACGAAAATTAGCGGCAACGGTTTTTTTACCGTAAAACCTAGCCACGAATTTAGCGTCAAATTGTCAATTGCGCCTGCATATTTGGCAACGATTTATCACAGCAACGAAAATGGTTACATCTCCCTGTAGCCACGAATTTCTCAATCAGTTGGAAAAAGTGTGAATGTGGCCACGGTAGTTTAAAATATTAATATTTTTTAACTTTAAATAATTAGCAACGAATCTTAGCTTTACTATCAATAAAATAATTAAATCCTAATTTCTTTAAAACTGTTGATTTAAACACACCTATTTTTTTTTATGAAGCTTAGCTTAAATCCTTACTATATTTCTAGCTTATATGACATACTCCAGAAAATGTCGGGGACTTTGTAAAAAATTAATAACTTCGAGATTCGCTTATAAATTGGAAAGAAATTGCATTTACATCCGAAATAAAATTTTAGACGCCACCATATTTTAAGGGATGTTAGACTATACCTATAGCTTACATATCCACTATATGACTTATTCCAGAAAATGTCGGGGACTTTGTAAAAAATTAATAACTTCGAGATGCCGCTTATAAATTGGAAAAAAATTGCATTTACATCCGAAATAAAAGTTTAGACGCCACCATATTTTAAGGGATGTTAGACTATACCTATAGCTTACGTATCCACTATATGACATATTCCAGAAAATTTCGGGGACTTTGTAAAAAATTAATAACTTCGAGATGCCGCTTATAAATTGGAAAAAAATTGCCTTTACATCCGAAATAAAAGTTTAGACGCCACCATATTTTAAGGGATGTTAGACTATACCTATAGCTTACGTATCCACTATATGACATATTCCAGAAAATGTCGGGGACTTTGTAAAAAATTAATAACTTCGAGATGCCGCTTATAAATTGGAAAAAAATTGCATTTACATCCGAAATAAAAGTTTAGACGCCACCATATTTTAAGGGATGTTAGACTATACCTATAGCTTACGTATCCACTATATGACATATTCCAGAAAATGTCGGGGACTTTGTAAAAAATTAATAACTTCGAGATGCCGCTTATAAATTGGAAAAAAATTGCATTTACATCCGAAATAAAAGTTTAGACGCCACCATATTTTAAGGGATGTTAGACTATACCTATAGCTTACGTATCCACCATATGACATATTCCAGAAAATGTCGGGGACTTTGTAAAAAATTAATAACTTCGAGATGCCGCTTATAAATTGGAAAAAAATTGCATTTACATCCGAAATAAAAGTTTAGACGCCACCATATTTTAAGGGATGTTAGACTATACCTATAGCTTACGTATCCACTATATGACATATTCCAGAAAATGTCGGGGACTTTGTAAAAAATTAATAACTTCGAGATTCGCTTATAAATTGAAAAAAAAAATTGCATTTACATCCGAAATAAAAGTTTAGACGCCACCATATTTTAAGGGATGTTAGACTATACCTATAGCTTACGTATCCACTATATGACATATTCCAGAAAATGTCGGGGACTTTGTAAAAAATTAATAGCTTCGAGATTCGCTTATAAATTGAAAAAAAATTGCATATACATCCGAAATAAAAGTTTAGACGCCACCATATTTTAAGGGATGTTAGACTATACCTATAGCTTACGTATCCACTATATGACATATTCCAGAAAATGTCGGGGATTTTGTAAAAAATTAATAACTTCGAGATTCGCTTATAAATTGAAAAAAAATTGCATTTACATCCGAAATAAAAGTTTAGACGCCACCATATTTTAAGGGATGTTAGACTATACCTATAGCTTACGTATCCACTATATGACATATTCCAGAAAATGTCGGGGACTTTGTAAAAAATTAATAACTTCGAGATGCCGCTTATAAATTGGAAAAAAATTGCATTTACATCCGAAATAAAAGTTTAGACGCCACCATATTTTAAGGGATGTTAGACTATAACTATAGCTTACGTATCCACTATATGACATATTCCAGAAAATGTCGGGGACTTTGTAAAAAATTAATAACTTCGAGATTCGCTTATAAATTGAAAAAAAATTGCATTTACATCCGAAATAAAAGTTTAGACGCCACCATATTTTAAGGGATGTTAGACTATACCTATAGCTTACGTATCCACTATATGACATATTCCAGAAAATGTCGGGGACTTTGTAAAAAATTAATAACTTCGAGATGCCGCTTATAAATTGGAAAAAAATTGCATTTACATCCGAAATAAAAGTTTAGACGCCACCATATTTTAAGGGATGTTAGACTATACCTATAGCTTACGTATCCACTATATGACATATTCCAGAAAATGTCGGGGACTTTGTAAAAAATTAATAACTTCGAGATTCGCTTATAAATTGAAAAAAAATTGCATTTACATCCGAAATAAAAGTTTAGACGCCACCATATTTTAAGGGATGTTAGACTATACCTATAGCTTACGTATCCACTATATGACATATTCCAGAAAATGTCGGGGATTTTGTAAAAAATTAATAACTTCGAGATTCGCTTATAAATTGAAAAAAAATTGCATTTACATCCGAAATAAAAGTTTAGACGCCACCATATTTTAAGGGATGTTAGACTATACCTATAGCTTACGTATCCACTATATGACATATTCCAGAAAATGTCGGGGACTTTGTAAAAAATTAATAACTTCGAGATGCCGCTTATAAATTGAAAAAAAATTGCATTTACATCCGAAATCAAAGTTTAGACGCCACCATATTTTAAGGGATGTTAGACTATACCTATAGCTTACGTATCCACCATATGACATATTCCAGAAAATGTCGGGGACTTTGTAAAAAATTAATAACTTCGAGATTCGCTTATAAATTGAAAAAAAATTGCATTTACATCCGAAATAAAAGTTTAGACGCCACCATATTTTAAGGGATGTTAGACTATACCTATAGCTTACGTATCCACTATATGACATATTCCAGAAAATGTCGGGGACTTTGTAAAAAATTAATAACTTCGAGATGCCGCTTATAAATTGGAAAAAAATTGCATTTACATCCGAAATAAAAGTTTAGACGCCACCATATTTTAAGGGATGTTAGACTATACCTATAGCTTACGTATCCACTATATGACATATTCCAGAAAATGTCGGGGACTTTGTAAAAAATTAATAACTTCGAGATTCGCTTATAAATTGAAAAAAAATTGCATTTACATCCGAAATAAAAGTTTAGACGCCACCATATTTTAAGGGATGTTAGACTATACCTATAGCTTACGTATCCACTATATGACATATTCCAGAAAATGTCGGGGATTTTGTAAAAAATTAATAACTTCGAGATTCGCTTATAAAATTGAAAAAAAATTGCATTTACATCCGAAATAAAAGTTTAGACGCCACCATATTTTAAGGGATGTTAGACTATACCTATAGCTTACGTATCCACTATATGACATATTCCAGAAAATGTCGGGGACTTTGTAAAAAATTAATAACTTCGAGATTCGCTTATAAATTGAAAAAAAATTGCATTTACATCCGAAATAAAAGTTTAGACGCCACCATATTTTAAGGGATGTTAGACTATACCTATAGCTTACGTATCCACTATATGACATATTCCAGAAAATGTCGGGGACTTTGTAAAAAATTAATAACTTCGAGATGCCGCTTATAAATTGAAAAAAAATTGCATTTACATCCGAAATAAAAGTTTAGACGCCACCATATTTTAAGGGATGTTAGACTATACCTATAGCTTACGTATCCACCATATGACATATTCCAGAAAATGTCGGGGATTTTGTAAAAAATTAATAACTTCGAGATTCGCTTATAAATTGAAAAAAAATTGCATTTACATCCGAAATAAAAGTTTAGACGCCACCATATTTTAAGGGATGTTAGACTATACCTATAGCTTACGTATCCACTATATGACATATTCCAGAAAATGTCGGGGACTTTGTAAAAAATTAATAACTTCGAGATGCCGCTTATAAATTGAAAAAAAATTGCATTTACATCCGAAATAAAAGTTTAGACGCCACCATATTTTAAGGGATGTTAGACTATACCTATAGCTTACGTATCCACTATATGACATATTCCAGAAAATGTCGGGGACTTTGTAAAAAATTAATAACTTCAAGATGCCGCTTATAAATTGGAAAAAAATTGCATTTACATCCGAAATAAAAGTTTAGACGCCACCATATTTTAAGGGATGTTAAACTATACCTATGGCTTACGTATCCACTATATGACATATTCCAGAAAATGTCGGGGACTTTGTAAAAAATTAATAACTTCGAGATTCGCTTATAAATTGAAAAAAAATTGCATTTACATCCGAAATAAAAGTTTAGACGCCACCATATTTTAAGGGATGTTAGACTATACCTATAGCTTACTTATCCACTATATGACATATTCCAGAAAATGTCGGGGACTTTGTAAAAAATTAATAACTTCGAGATTCGCTTATAAATTGAAAAAAAATTGCATTTACATCCGAAATAAAAGTTTAGACGCCACCATATTTTAAGGGATGTTAGACTATACCTATAGCTTACGTATCCACTATATGACATATTCCAGAAAATGTCGGGGACTTTGTAAAAAATTAATAACTTCGAGATGCCGCTTATAAATTGGAAAAAAATTGCATTTACATCCGAAATAAAAGTTTAGACGCCACCATATTTTAAGGGATGTTAGACTATACCTATAGCTTACGTATCCACTATATGACATATTCCAGAAAATGTCGGGGACTTTGTAAAAAATTAATAACTTCGAGATTCGCTTATAAATTGAAAAAAAATTGCATTTACATCCGAAATAAAAGTTTAGACGCCACCATATTTTAAGGGATGTTAGACTATACCTATAGCTTACCATATATAAAAACATCCATACCAACACAAATATAATAAATTATCATATTACAGGCAAAGAAGAAATGTGGTGATAAGAGTGTCTGGTCAATATCCAAAAATATATTATTTGGACCCTATTATTCCTAATAGAGTTTGTACCAACACTAACTATAAGATTACATTTAAAGTAAATATATATTTATAACGTAATTTTACAATAGATCTCTATTAAAATTGTTTGTTTATATTGCTAACAATGAAAGGCTATTTCTCTCTTGATATTCTTTCTTATTTTATGGAATGCGAAGTACAATAGTTTCTTTAATTTATAGCAATTTGGCAGTGTGATATTGTTCTTGTTTGATATCTAATGATAACTTCTATTTATTATTGCCATTTCTGTCCGATAATGCTGTTGTTTAATTTGATATAAACTAAGTTAAATTAAAATGACAATGCACAACCCCAATTTTTTTTCCAATTTTTAAGCGGAATCTCGATGTTATTAATTTGCATAAAGTAGATACGTAAGCTATAGGTATAGTCTAACATCCCTTAAAATATGGTGGCGTCTAAACTTTTATTTCGGATGTAAATGCAATTTTTTTTCAATTTATAAGCGAATCTCGAAGTTATTAATTTTTTACAAAGTCCCCGACATTTTCTGGAATATGTCATATAGTGGATACGTAAGCTATAGGTATAGTCTAACATCCCTTAAAATATGGTGGCGTCTAAACTTTTATTTCGGATGTAAATGCAATTTTTTTTCAATTTATAAGCGAATCTCGAAGTTATTAATTTTTTACAAAGTCCCCGACATTTTCTGGAATATGTCATATAGTGGATACGTAAGCTATAGGTATAGTCTAACATCCCTTAAAATATGGTGGCGTCTAAACTTTTATTTCGGATGTAAATGCAATTTTTTTTCAATTTATAAGCGGCATCTCGAAGTTATTAATTTTTTACAAAGTCCCCGACATTTTCTGGAATATGTCATATAGTGGATACGTAAGCTATAGGTATAGTCTAACATCCCTTAAAATATGGTGGCGTCTAAACTTTTATTTCGGATGTAAATGCAATTTTTTTTCAATTTATAAGCGAATCTCGAAGTTATTAATTTTTTACAAAGTCCCCGACATTTTCTGGAATATGTCATATAGTGGATACGTAAGCTATAGGTATAGTCTAACATCCCTTAAAATATGGTGGCGTCTAAACTTTTATTTCGGATGTAAATGCAATTTTTTTCCAATTTATAAGCGGCATCTCGAAGTTATTAATTTTTTACAAAGTCCCCGACATTTTCTGGAATATGTCATATAGTGGATACGTAAGCTATAGGTATAGTCTAACATCCCTTAAAATATGGTGGCGTCTAAACTTTTATTTCGGATGTAAATGCAATTTTTTTTCAATTTATAAGCGAATCTCGAAGTTATTAATTTTTTACAAAATCCCCGACATTTTCTGGAATATGTCATATAGTGGATACGTAAGCTATAGGTATAGTCTAACATCCCTTAAAATATGGTGGCGTCTAAACTTTTATTTCGGATGTAAATGCAATTTTTTTTCAATTTATAAGCGAATCTCGAAGTTATTAATTTTTTACAATTTATAAGCGGCATCTCGAAGTTATTAATTTTTTACAAAGTCCCCGACATTTTCTGGAATATGTCATATGGTGGATACGTAAGCTATAGGTATAGTCTAACATCCCTTAAAATATGGTGGCGTCTAAACTTTTATTTCGGATGTAAATGCAATTTTTTTCCAATTTATAAGCGGCATCTCGAAGTTATTAATTTTTTACAAAGTCCCCGACATTTTCTGGAATATGTCATATGGTGGATACGTAAGCTATAGGTATAGTTTAACATCCCTTAAAATATGGTGGCGTCTAAACTTTTATTTCGGATGTAAATGCAATTTTTTTTCAATTTATAAGCGAATCTCGAAGTTATTAATTTTTTACAAAATCCCCGACATTTTCTCGAATATGTCATATAGTGGATACGTAAGCTATAGGTATAGTCTAACATCCCTTAAAATATGGTGGCGTCTAAACTTTTATTTCGGATGTAAATGCAATTTTTTTTCAATTTATAAGCGAATCTCGAAGTTATTAATTTTTTACAAAGTCCCCGACATTTTCTGGAATATGTCATATAGTGGATACGTAAGCTATAGGTATAGTCTAGCATCCCTTAAAATATGGTGGCGTCTAAACTTTTATTTCGGATGTAAATGCAATTTTTTTCCAATTTATAAGCGGCATCTCGAAGTTATTAATTTTTTACAAAGTCCCCGACATTTTCTGGAATATGTCATATGGTGGATACGTAAGCTATAGGTATAGTTTAACATCCCTTAAAATATGGTGGCGTCTAAACTTTTATTTCGGATGTAAATGCAATTTTTTTTCAATTTATAAGCGAATCTCGAAGTTATTAATTTTTTACAAAATCCCCGACATTTTCTGGAATATGTCATATAGTGGATACGTAAGCTATAGGTATAGTCTAACATCCCTTAAAATATGGTGGCGTCTAAACTTTTATTTCGGATGTAAATGCAATTTTTTTTCAATTTATAAGCGAATCTCGAAGTTATTAATTTTTTACAAAGTCCCCGACATTTTCTGGAATATGTCATATAGTGGATACGTAAGCCATAGGTATAGTTTAACATCCCTTAAAATATGGTGGCGTCTAAACTTTTATTTCGGATGTAAATGCAATTTTTTTCCAATTTATAAGCGGCATCTTGAAGTTATTAATTTTTTACAAAGTCCCCGACATTTTCTGGAATATGTCATATAGTGGATACGTAAGCTATAGGTATAGTCTAACATCCCTTAAAATATGGTGGCGTCTAAACTTTTATTTCGGATGTAAATGCAATTTTTTTTCAATTTATAAGCGAATCTCGAACTTATTAATTTTTTACAAAGTCCCCGACATTTTCTGGAATATGTCATATAGTGGATACGTAAGCTATAGGTATAGTCTAACATCCCTTAAAATATGGTGGCGTCTAAACTTTTATTTCGGATGTAAATGCAATTTTTTTCCAATTTATAAGCGGCATCTCGAAGTTATTAATTTTTTACAAAGTCCCCGACATTTTCTGGAATATGTCATATGGTGGATACGTAAGCTATAGGTATAGTCTAACATCCCTTAAAATATGGTGGCGTCTAAACTTTTATTTCGGATGTAAATGCAATTTTTTTCCAATTTATAAGCGGCATCTCGAAGTTATTAATTTTTTACAAAGTCCCCGACATTTTCTGGAATATGTCATATGGTGGATACGTAAGCTATAGGTATAGTTTAACATCCCTTAAAATATGGTGGCGTCTAAACTTTTATTTCGGATGTAAATGCAATTTTTTTTCAATTTATAAGCGAATCTCGAAGTTATTAATTTTTTACAAAATCCCCGACATTTTCTGGAATATGTCATATAGTGGATACGTAAGCTATAGGTATAGTCTAACATCCCTTAAAATATGGTGGCGTCTAAAATTTTATTTCGGATGTAAATGCAATTTTTTTTCAATTTATAAGCGAATCTCGAAGTTATTAATTTTTTACAAAGTCCCCGACATTTTCTGGAATATGTCATATAGTGGATACGTAAGCTATAGGTATAGTCTAACATCCCTTAAAATATGGTGGCGTCTAAACTTTTATTTCGGATGTAAATGCAATTTTTTTCCAATTTATAAGCGGCATCTCGAAGTTATTAATTTTTTACAAAGTCCCCGACATTTTCTGGAATATGTCATATAGTGGATACGTAAGCTATAGGTATAGTCTAACATCCCTTAAAATATGGTGGCGTCTAAACTTTTATTTCGGATGTAAATGCAATTTTTTTTCAATTTATAAGCGAATCTCGAAGTTATTAATTTTTTACAAAGTCCCCGACATTTTCTGGAATATGTCATATAGTGGATACGTAAGCTATAGGTATAGTTTAACATCCCTTAAAATATGGTGGCGTCTAAACTTTTATTTCGGATGTAAATGCAATTTTTTTCCAATTTATAAGCGGCATCTCGAAGTTATTAATTTTTTACAAAGTCCCCGACATTTTCTGGAATATGTCATATAGTGGATACGTAAGCTATAGGTATAGTCTAACATCCCTTAAAATATGGTGGCGTCTAAACTTTTATTTCGGATGTAAATGCAATTTTTTTTCAATTTATAAGCGAATCTCGAAGTTATTAATTTTTTACAAAGTCCCCGACATTTTCTGGAATATGTCATATAGTGGATACGTAAGCTATAGGTATAGTCTAACATCCCTTAAAATATGGTGGCGTCTAAACTTTTATTTCGGATGTAAATGCATTTTTTTTTCAATTTATAAGCGAATCTCGAAGTTATTAATTTTTTACAAAATCCCCGACATTTTCTGGAATATGTCATATAGTGGATACGTAAGCTATAGGTATAGTCTAACATCCCTTAAAATATGGTGGCGTCTAAACTTTTATTTCGGATGTAAATGCAATTTTTTTTCAATTTATAAGCGAATCTCGAAGTTATTATTTTTTTACAAAGTCCCCGACATTTTCTGGAACATGTCATATAGTGGATACGTAAGCTATAGGTATAGTCTAACATCCCTTAAAATATGGTGGCGTCTAAACTTTTATTTCGGATGTAAATGCAATTTTTTTTCAATTTATAAGCGAATCTCGAAGTTATTAATTTTTTACAAAGTCCCCGACATTTTCTGGAATATGTCATATAGTGGATACGTAAGCTATAGGTATAGTCTAACATCCCTTAAAATATGGTGGCGTCTAAACTTTTATTTCGGATGTAAATGCAATTTTTTTCCAATTTATAAGCGGCATCTCGAAGTTATTAATTTTTTACAAAGTCCCCGACATTTTCTGGAATATGTCATATGGTGGATACGTAAGCTATAGGTATAGTCTAACATCCCTTAAAATATGGTGGCGTCTAAACTTTTATTTCGGATGTAAATGCAATTTTTTTTCAATTTATAAGCGGCATCTCGAAGTTATTAATTTTTTACAAAGTCCCCGACATTTTCTGGAATATGTCATATAGTGGATACGTAAGCTATAGGTATAGTCTAACATCCCTTAAAATATGGTGGCGTCTAAACTTTTATTTCGGATGTAAATGCAATTTTTTTTCAATTTATAAGCGAATCTCGAAGTTATTAATTTTTTACAAAATCCCCGACATTTTCTGGAATATGTCATATAGTGGATACGTAAGCTATAGGTATAGTCTAACATCCCTTAAAATATGGTGGCGTCTAAACTTTTATTTCGGATGTATATGCAATTTTTTTTCAATTTATAAGCGAATCTCGAAGTTATTAATTTTTTACAAAGTCCCCGACATTTTCTGGAATATGTCATATAGTGGATACGTAAGCTATAGGTATAGTCTAACATCCCTTAAAATATGGTGGCGTCTAAACTTTTATTTCGGATGTAAATGCAATTTTTTTTCAACTTATAAGCGAATCTCGAAGTTATTAATTTTTTACAAAGTCCCCGACATTTTCTGGAATATGTCATATAGTGGATACGTAAGCTATAGGTATAGTCTAACATCCCTTAAAATATGGTGGCGTCTAAACTTTTATTTCGGATGTAAATGCAATTTTTTTCCAATATATAAGCGGCATCTCGAAGTTATTAATTTTTTACAAAGTCCCTGACATTTTCTGGAATATGTCATATAGTGGATACGTAAGCTATAGGTATAGTCTAACATCCCTTAAAATATGGTGGCGTCTAAACTTTTATTTCGGATGTAAATGCAATTTTTTTTCAATTTATAAGCGAATCTCGAAGTTATTAATTTTTTACAAAATCCCCGACATTTTCTGGAATATGTCATATAGTGGATACGTAAGCTATAGGTATAGTCTAACATCCCTTAAAATATGGTGGCGTCTAAACTTTTATTTCGGATGTATATGCAATTTTTTTTCAATTTATAAGCGAATCTCGAAGTTATTAATTTTTTACAAAGTCCCCGACATTTTCTGGAATATGTCATATAGTGGATACGTAAGCTATAGGTATAGTCTAACATCCCTTAAAATATGGTGGCGTCTAAACTTTTATTTCGGATGTAAATGCAATTTTTTTTCAATTTATAAGCGGCATCTCGAAGTTATTAATTTTTTACAAAGTCCCCGACATTTTCTGGAATATGTCATATAGTGGATACGTAAGCTATAGGTATAGTCTAACATCCCTTAAAATATGGTGGCGCCTAAACTTTTATTTCGGATGTAAATGCAATTTTTTTCCAATTTATAAGCGGCATCTCGAAGTTATTAATTTTTTACAAAGTCCCCGACATTTTCTGGAATATGTCATATAGTGGATACGTAAGCTATAGGTATAGTCTAACATCCCTTAAAATATGGTGGCGTCTAAACTTTTATTTCGGATGTAAATGCAATTTTTTTTCAATTTATAAGCGAATCTCGAAGTTATTAATTTTTTACAAAATCCCCGACATTTTCTGGAATATGTCATATAGTGGATACGTAAGCTATAGGTATAGTCTAACATCCCTTAAAATATGGTGGCGTCTAAACTTTTATTTCGGATGTAAATGCAATTTTTTTTCAATTCATTAGCGAATCTCGAAGTTATTAATTTTTTACAAAGTCCCCGACATTTTCTGGAATATGTCATATAGTGAATACGTAAGCTATAGGTATAGTCTAACATCCCTTAAAATATGGTGGCGTCTAAACTTTTATTTCGGATGTAAATGCAATTTTTTTCCAATTTATAAGCGGCATCTCGAAGTTATTAATTTTTTACAAAGTCCCTGACATTTTCTGGAATATGTCATATAGTGGATACGTAAGCTATAGGTATAGTCTAACATCCCTTAAAATATGGTGGCGTCTAAACTTTTATTTCGGATGTAAATGCAATTTTTTTTCAATTTATAAGCGAATCTCGAAGTTATTAATTTTTTACAAAATCCCCGACATTTTCTGGAATATGTCATATAGTGGATACGTAAGCTATAGGTATAGTCTAACATCCCTTAAAATATGGTGGCGTCTAAACTTTTATTTCGGATGTATATGCAATTTTTTTTCAATTTATAAGCGAATCTCGAAGTTATTAATTTTTTACAAAGTCCCCGACATTTTCTGGAATATGTCATATAGTGGATACGTAAGCTATAGGTATAGTCTAACATCCCTTAAAATATGGTGGCGTCTTAACTTTTATTTCGGATGTAAATGCAATTTTTTTTCAATTTATAAGCGAATCTCGAAGTTATTAATTTTTTACAAAGTCCCCGACATTTTCTGGAATATGTCATATAGTGGATACGTAAGCTATAGGTATAGTCTAACATCCCTTAAAATATGGTGGCGCCTAAACTTTTATTTCGGATGTAAATGCGATTTTTTTCCAATTTATAAGCGGCATCTCGAAGTTATTAATTTTTTACAAAGTCCCCGACATTTTCTGGAATATGTCATATAGTGGATACGTAAGCTATAGGTATAGTCTAACATCCCTTAAAATATGGTGGCGTCTAAACTTTTATTTCGGATGTAAATGCAATTTTTTTCCAATTTATAAGCGGCATCTCGAAGTTATTAATTTTTTACAAAGTCCCCGACATTTTCTGGAATAAGTCATATAGTGGATATGTAAGCTATAGGTATAGTCTAACATCCCTTAAAATATGGTGGCGTCTAAACTTTTATTTCGGATGTAAATGCAATTTCTTTCCAATTTATAAGCGAATCTCGAAGTTATTAATTTTTTACAAAGTCCCCGACATTTTCTGGAGTATGTCATATAAGCTAGAAATATAGTAAGGATTTAAGCTAAGCTTCATAAAAAAAAATAGGTGTGTTTAAATCAACAGTTTTAAAGAAATTAGGATTTAATTATTTTATTGATAGTAAAGTTAAGATTCGTTGCTAATTATTTAAAGTTAAAAAATATTAATATTTTAAACTACCGTGGCCACATTCATACTTTTTCCAACTGATTGAGAAATTCGTGGCTACAGGGAGATGTAACCATTTTCGTTGCTGTGATAAATCGTTGCCAAATATGCAGGCGCAATTGACAATTTGACGCTAAATTCGTGGCTAGGTTTTACGGTAAAAAAACCGTTGCCGCTAATTTTCGTTGCTTTCTTCACACACATGTAAATATGTATATGACTAATAAATTCCAAATAATGAAAATTAAAATAGTTAGGTAGGTACCTACTATAGTAATATATGTAAGCAAATAAATCTAGTAAAAGCATACCTGGCTTCATTTTCTTCTTTAATGTCTTGGTCTTCACTTTTAACTTTCATGTCTTCCATTTCTTCAGTAATTAATTGGATTAGTGGAACTCCTAAGTGCAAATATATTCCTGATCACAGTACATGCTATAAATATGACCTTGTTCTATATCATTTTTAAAAGCAGGAAGATCTTCTTGAATCCACTTGTGCCGAACGTTACTGGGCGACAATGGCCTCGCATAATATACCCAACAAAGTACTACAAACAAAACTGACCACAAATCTTATTAAAATCAAACAAAATTTTCTGATTGCCAAGTTGTGGTTTGTTTAACCAGCAAAACAACCTATAATTTTCATTTTCTCTTTATTTTGTAGCCTCGAGTATTTTAGCAACAAAATATTTTGTTCGGACACAGAGGAATAATTGGTTGAACGGTCGCTAAATCAGTGGACACTTGAAGGTTCTAACTACGATATGCTAAATACGGATATGCCTAAGCGTTGTAGATCAGGGACTCTTATTCTTTAAACGTGGGAACATTCACTTCGAGAGAAGAGACTGAAATTTTTCCAAGATAATAATCACACATCACAAACAGAACTGAAGGATTACGAAGGGTTTTCAAACGCTTTTTGAAGGGTTTCTGTAAAAAGAATCTGGCAACACTGATTTCATCTGACAGTTAGATACTAAAATACAAATCAGATTGCATACCTTTGTTCGAGTTCTGTGTTGCATACTAAGAAGTAAATACTTTACTATTGATAGGATGTCACCATCTTTCAGATCGGTTTCGAACTCTTTTGTTCTCGTCAGTACAGGGTAGGTTCATACTTTACCAAACAAAGTTTTTTTTATACTAAAGTCGACAATATCAGTCTTCTTCGGTTGTATATAGCCTTACTTAAGTGGTAGCGCCATACAATCTGTCTGTTTAAATTGACTCTAGGTATCTAAAGAACGAATAACGTCAAATTTGAAAACTAATAACGCCATCTTGTGGAATGTACAGAACATCAAAAACGGCTACGAAAAAGTGGTCCTTTCTCTAGTCAAAAATTAAAAACTTAGTTTTTTTTGGATATCTCCGAAAATACTCGGAATATTTAGAATTTTCTTTCACCAAGTTATTAAGCCCCAATATACCCAACTTTGCCTTAATTTAACCATTTTTGTATCTCTTACCGTTTTCGAGGTCCCCTTGTACGCACAAGAATTTGTAGCACCCTGTATACGCAATGTATATATTCCAATGTATCTATTTTACTTCTTGAAGAGTAATATTTCTCTAATTCTTAGTTGAGCAAAAAATAAAACGGTATGCCATTTTAGGCCAAACTTCCTCTTTAAAAAATCTGGTGTCAGTAAAGGGAAAAGGTACACATGCAAATTAAATAGACACATGTATTTAAAAAATGAATAGATTTGTGATTGTAACAAAAAAAATATAAAATTTTTAAAAAAATATAAAAACTTGACCAGGAGCCGCAACTGCGTTTGCGACAAAAAAATAAGTTGTATGCAAATTTTAAATTCTTAGCGTTAGTATAGTTTTCGCTGGGCGTTAATAAATCATTTAGTGAGTCCCAATTTTTTACGTCCTATATTGGTATAGATACTATACATAGGTAATTTAATATTAACTACTACAGAAAAAAATATTAAATATATATATATATATATATAAATTACAAATATAAATCATAAAAATCATATCACCTTGGTACTGGTAAACTCTTATAGTGAATTAAACTATCAAAAAAATATATGTATTCATTTATTTACAGATAGAAGGTACCTACATCAAATCAGTGGAGATACAAGATAATTTTTAGTCGGTGTTTTTTAAAATTGCAAAATTGATTGTTTTATAATACGTAAACAAAAATATACTAAATACTGTTTATAATATTGATAATCGGTGACCACCAGGGGGGGATTTCGCCCTGAGCATTTTGTTTACTTTGTACCGATTGTGTCATTTTTTTAAAAGTCACTTTTGGAAGGATGAAGGTTTTTAGAACCGGGATGCAAGGTGTGTTTAAATTGCCTTTTTAAACTTTTTGGCTTGCTCTGCATTATGGCTAAGCATACGAGTAGTTAAATTTCATTTACGCTTCGTTTAATAATCAGATTTATTGCATTTCAATATCCCGACATTGTTTGGACTTTTATGCTTATTCAGATGTGATTTCAAATTACGTTTATGCTATTATGCTTAGTTTGATAGTCACATTTCAACTTCCTGTGTGAAGGCTTGAATGTGCGACAATGAGTGAAATTTAGCTAAAGTACATCCAAATGAAGCATCCTATGTAGATTTTGCCGCGGGACATGATCGGTAAAATCCGACTAAGGATAATATATGTTAAAAAACATCGTATGCCTACTTAAGACCGTATCAGGAATAAGATCATTATATCTCGTGTCATACAACAGGATTATTTTATTTTAAAAAATAAATGAATAAGTTGGGTCATTGACCAAATGACCTAATGGACAAGCCGCGCCTGCAAATTAAACACTGCTTTTACTTAAGTCCAACGTCTCAGCTGTTTATTTAGCCATCCTGAGTGGTCAAAACACATTTAAATGAGTTAGTATGGCTAAATTAACAATCCGAAACGATTGAAATTTGAGCAAAAATACACGCTATCGGGGTCTTACCATTATAAAAATATACAATACATGTCTATACAATAGGCCGTAACTTACTTACCTTATTTAAAACCATTTTGTTTTAAAAAATATATTTAGTTACAATGATACGTGACTTTACATATTATTATAAAAAATTTACTATGTAACGGTACAATAAAATTATAAATCAACAATAATAAATTACAATTTAAACGCCCGACTATACGTTTACAGCCACAGATGTTTGTTTAAAACCACTTTAAAATTATTGTTTGATAAAAACTGCGACTTAAAGGTTGCATTGTATTTAAACATTTCGACCTACTCTGAACTGTTATGCCGGTGCCCTATGACTCTTTAAAGTTTCTTTACGGATAGTTTGAAACTTTTGTAGATTTCAAGTTATTCTTATTTTTGTGTCGAATCAAGTGTTTTTTGAAATAAGCTTTAACAGCTGTTTTATAAGAACACTGATCGCATTTAAACCTTTGAATTTCCTCTGAACTATTATGTCGAAGAATATGTTCTTTTAAACTATCTCTATATTTAGTGTGAAAGTCACATTTTAAACATTTGTACATTTCCATTTCTTCTGGATTTTTATGTCGGAACAAGTGTTTGTTGAAACAAGCTTTAACAGCTGTTTTATAAGAACACTGATCGCACTTATACTTTTTAGCTTCCTCTGAAGTATTATGCCGAAGAAGATGATCTTTTAAACCCCTTTTATGTTTAGATTGAAAGTCACATTTAAAACATTTATACATTTCCATTTCTTCTGGATTTTTATGTCGGATCAAGTGTTTGTTGAAATAAGCTTTAACAGCTGTTTTATAAGAACACTGATCGCATTTAAACCTTTGAATTTTATGTCGGAACAAGTGTTTGGTTAATTCCGCTCTAAAAATTGCTTTATATGAACACTGATCGCATTTAAACTTTTTAACTTCCTCTGAACTATTATGCCGAAGAAGATGATCTTTTAAATTCTGTCTATATTTTGTTTGAAAGTCACATTCAAGACATTTGTATATTTTATGTAAGTGTTTGTCTAAATTACTTTTAATATTTGTTTTATAAGAACACTGATTGCATTTAAACATTTCAACTTCCTCTAAATGTCGCAGAAGGTGTGACTTTAAATCTACTTGAAAAATTGTTGTATAAGAACACTGATCGCACTTAAACTTTTGAACTTGCCCTGGATTATGTCGGAACAGATGATACTTTAAATCACGTTTACATGTAGGTTCATAAGCACATTGATTGCATTTGAAGAGTACGACTTTCTTTTGGCTGAGTAATTCCGCTATACTTTCGTCTAGACATTTAGGTTGAAATTGGAGCCTCTTAAAACTAGTTTCTTGATTTAATTTATCCATACAGTGATCAACTTTAGGAAGTTTCCGATATAATTCACTTGTAAGTGATATTTCATCATCCAATTGATCACTCTTCAAGGGCGTGTACCTCTCACATTTAACATGGTGATCTTGCAAAATACTGCAAAGGGAAAACAATAATAATAAAATATGTAGATAATTATTATGCACAGGTACGTAGCTAGATTGAAAAGTTTCCGGATTCACCAACAGATGGTGGTTGTTACTTAAACATAATTAGTTTGCTTTTGACAAGTATGGTTACGTAAGTAAAGTCTATAAAAAGTCAGTTGAGACAATGTAAATAATTCGGGGTCCGATCAATTTACTCTGTATCATACATTGACAAAATATCTATTGATCGCTTCCTATTCAGATATCCGAGAAATCGGCGTCGAGTTATGTTTCATAAACGAGATGCCGCCTATAAGCCAGCTTTTAGTTTCAATTGGCTTCGTATAGACTTTACTTTCAGATTTCTCAATTATGGAGAAAAATGATATTCAAGATGTGATTGATTAAATAAAAATTTATGGAAAAACTGCGACAAGGTAGAGTCCATATTAGATCTTGTTCTAGGCGATTCTCTACCATAATTTTCTGTTGTCACTTTTTGGATTTCGCAATTTAAGCATGGTCGTAATTACACAAGTAATAAGGTCTTTCAGAACTTTCAAAATGTGCCACTGCCCCAGAAATAATCGACAACATACAGGAAAAAAGTCTCACAGTCACAGATCCACCTGTATTTTTCATATTTATATTTTTATTACGTTTTCTGGTGTAACTTTTTCTCCGGTTGTGGAAGACACTACAATATTTAAGTTACGCATAAGACGTCCGTTTTGTTCAATTTCAAAGTTATTCGCCAATGTTCAATCAATTGAAAAGTCCTTATATTTTGAAATTAAATCCATTTTTTAATTATCAAAAGTGAAACTCAATAACTTAAAACACAAAAGACAGACCCGGCCAACATTTTAACACCACGGGCCACGGTTAGACTAGCATACCAGACTGCACATTTTGTCGCTATGTATGCATACGATACATGTTCTTTAAAACTGTTGGAGATAACCCCGGGCTAGAAACAATTCTCTTTTGCCATTGGTCGCTTCAAGGTTTACCACTTATTAGTGCCAGCGTTCCGACGAACAGCACACGCCACTTTTCACCTTGGATTCATTCGATTGATGTTAGGCAGTCGCGATTGTTTACGGATAAGACAAACCACATGGATGAAAATTATACTAAATAAAATAAAAACTTTTGGTTTTGCAAATATAGGATGATTAAGACACAAGAAATATATAAATTTTATATTATCAGAACAGGTGTTGCAGCTCTTATACACTAGCCACCACTGGCATTCACGCACGATCTTT
The DNA here is from genome assembly GCA_935413205.1 of Polydrusus cervinus. Lineage (NCBI taxonomy): Eukaryota > Metazoa > Arthropoda > Insecta > Coleoptera > Curculionidae > Polydrusus > Polydrusus cervinus. The sequence continues at coordinate 1,892,311 of OW284518.1, forward strand.
AGCTGATTCTTTGGAAATGTTTAGAAGAAATCCAGTTGATTTTTTCAAGGGATTGGCAACGAAAAATGACACTTTGATTTATACTTGAGAAACTAAGCAATACATGTTTGTTCTATAATCCATAACTTATTTAAAAAATTTTGTTTTTTAAAATATCTTTAATAGTTACAATGATATGTGACTTTAAATATTACCCAAAATTTACCATGTAACTGTACAATTGAATCCCAGTTCCGTGAAGTAAAAAAAAATGTAAAATAGAAACAAACAATAATATATTACAATTTCAACACCCGACAATATGATTATAATCACAAATGTTTGTTTAAAACCACTTTTAAATTATTGTTTTATAAAAACTGCGTCTGAGCATCTCAGAATTATCATTTCCCGGATGACTTAAAGGTTACATTGATTTTAAACATCGATCTACCCTGAACAACGCTTATTATGACGCTTTAAAGTTTCTTTACGGATAGTTTGAAAGTCACATTTACCTAAGACATTTGTATATTTCAATTTTTTCTGGATTTCTATGTCGAAGCGTTTGTTTAAATTCGACATAAAAAATGTTTTATAAGAACACTGATCGCATTTAAACTTCTTCGGAACTATTATGCCGAAGTAGATGATTTTTTAAACTATTTTTATATTTTGTTTGAAAGTTACATTTAAAACATTTGTACATTTCGATTTCCTCTGGATTTCTATGTCGGATCAAGTGTTTGTTGAAAAAAGCTTTAACAGCTGTTTTATAAGAACACTGATCGCATTTAAACTTTTGAACTTTCTCTGAACTATTATGCCGAAGAAGATGATAATTTAAACTCTTTTTATATTTTGTTTGAAAGTCACATTTTAAACATTTGTACATTTCCATTTTTTCTGGATTTTTATGTCGCAGCAAGTGTTTGTTTAAGTTTCCTCTAAAAATTGTTTTATAGGAACACTGATCGCATTTAAACCGTTGAACTTCCTCGGAACTATTATGCCTAAGAAGATGATCTTTTAAATTCTGTTTATATTTAGTTTGAAAGTCACATTTAAGACATTTGTATATTTTAATTTCTTCTGGATTTTTATGTCGGAGCAAGTGTTGGTTGAAAGAAGCTTTAATAGCTGTTTTGTAAGAACACTGATCGCATTTAAACCGTTCCTCTGCACTATTATACCGAAGAAGATGAGCTTTTAATGCCTTTTTATATTTTGTTTGAAAGTCACATTTAAAACATTTATATATTTCAAGTTCTTCTGGATTTTTATGTCGAAGCAAATGTTTGGTTAAATACCTTTTAAAAATTGTTTTATAAGAACACTGATCGCATTTAAACTTTTTAACTTCCTCGGAACTATTATACCGAAAAAGATGATGTTTTAAATTATTTTTATATTTAGTTTGAAAGTCACATTTATTGCATTTGTACATTTCGACTTTCTTTTGGCTGAGTAATCCCGCTTTACTTTCTTCTAGACATTTAGGTTGAAATTGGAGCCTCTTTAAACTAGTTTCTTGAACTAATTTAGGTGATATTTGATCATCCAATTGGTCACTCTTCAAGGGCGTGTACCTCTCACATTTGACCTGGTGATCTTGCGAAATACTGCAAAGGGAAAACAATAATAATAAAATATGTAGATGGTTATTATGCACAGGTACGAAGCTAGATTGAAAAGTTTCCGGATTGGCCAACAGATGGTGGTTGTTACTTAAACATAATTAGTTTGCTTTTGATAAGTATGGTTACGTACACCCCGGTGAAACTTTAAATGAGAGATTTTGCATCACAAGGTCATTTTGATTGAAGCTTTGCCTCCTCCTCATCAGGGAGAAATTGGCGCTATCGGCGCACTCAGGATCTTCAGTTGGCAGAGTGAGAGTAGGTTTTTGAAGCATACTTTTGACGCATAGAAGAGAAGGACAGTCCTATTCCAAACTAGTTTAAGAAACCATAAATTGGACCCGTTGCTAATCGGATCAACTACCGTCTTAAGTTGTCAACAGAGTCAATTTATTTTTTCCACGTGTTTTTTGCATTTTTATTCTTAAATTTTGTAAAATTCTAATGATTTTGGCCATAAAAATGTCTAGAATCTATAATTTGTAAAAATATTATTCCAGCCTACTATGCAGGTAATTAAAATTCTGTATCTTATAGTTAGGTTTGTTTATTAACTTTATTTGCATTATGCACACTTTTTATATTACAAATTTACAATTTATAATAAGCAAATAAACATGAAACTTTATACATATTATGTTACCGATTAGAAATGTATTTTATACTAATAAGACTTATTTGTTTTAAGGAATGAACATGAGGACGAAGACAATGGTAACGAAATAAATGAGTGAGTAATTTTTATATATTATAACAAACTTTTATCATTTTGTTATTAACATGGCATAATGTTAATCGCCGTGTTGGAAGCAGAAAATATATTCTTGTATTTCTCCAGGTTGCACTAATTCTTACTTAGTCTCTGTCGCAGATGAGAACTCTAAAAACAAACACTTTTCAATTTCCTTTAAAAGATGCCCAACGTGTGCATACCTGGAAAGAGCATTGCAACATTAATGCTAATACCGAGTGTAAAAATTAACGAATCTGCAAGGATCTAACATAGAAAAAAACACATATATTCAAATAGTCTTAATGTAGAGTTGTACCCTAACTATAAGATACAAATAATGTAATCCCACTTTTGACCTGGCACGCTTCATTGAGGACATAGCGGCAATAGAAGCCTGGACTGAGACCTGGCTGCTGAAGCTGAACGAAGAGAAGTGCACCATCCTACACATAGGAGCTAAAAACCCACACAACACATACACACTGCATGGAACACAATTAAAAAGTGTGGAAGAGCAAAAAGACCTTAGAGTACTAATGCGGGCAGACTTAAAATGGGAATCTCATATAAATCAAATTATAAAAAAATGTAACTCGTTTATTTACCTAATACAAAGAGCATTTTCCAATAAAACAGTAGAATTCATGAATAAGATCTATAAAACATATGTTAGACCCAAACTTGAGTATGCCCATGCAGTGTGGAATCCCTACTACGCCAAGGACATAGAGGCCCTGGAAAGAGTCCAGAGGAGGTTTACCAGGATCCCAACAACTCTGGTAGATACACCCTACAACGAACGCCTCTCAGCTTTTGGGCTAACCACACTCAGAGAGAGAAGAGACAGGGGAGACCTGATCGAAACATTTAAAATCCAGAACAACAACTACTGTGATGACCTTAATCTGGACTTCTTTACTTTAAATACAAATGAGCTCAGAGGACACTCACAAAAATTAAAAAAGGAGAAAAGCTCTCATCTGATACGAAAAAACTTCCTATCTAACCGTGTCGTGTACAGGTGGAATGCCCTTGATAAAGAAACCATCCTGGCCCAAAATCGAAACATCTTTAAGAACAGGCTTGACAGAAACCTACAAACGATAAATAGCACCATGGTGCACTATCTTTAATCTTTTTATTTTAATCTTTAATTATCTAAATATGATTATCTTTGGCTTACCCCCAACCTAGTAACCTAATAACCTGATAACTAACTAACTGTGATAAAATCTGTGATCGAGTTTGTAATGGATATGTTATGTTATGTCCTGTCGCGCGTACCTTAACTGTGAACTGTGCCTGGACTGTGAAATGTGACGTGATACTCTAAATGTTGACTGTATAAAGTACCAGAAATGATTGAAACCAAAGACATACGTGCACACAGCAGTCTCATCGGCTTCAGCCGCTTACTGCTGTCAACTATAATAATAATAATAATAATAATAATAATAATAATAATAATAATAATAATAATAATAATAATAATAATAATAATAATAATAATAATAATAATAATAATAATAATAATAATAATAATAATAATAATAAATTATTAATAAAATCATACGTTTAGATATATATAAATACATCAAAGACACACTACCAAAAAGAAATTATAGTTCAGGTCACAGTGAAAAGGTTAAAAAATTTAAAGAGACCAGTGCAAAATAATCTCATTGCTTCTATAGATATCCTTTTTCTGTGACATTTCTAACATGAACGAAGAGATCTGACAAATTTATAGTGTTTTCGATTTACTGCTCTCGGGCACTCTGAGAGTGCTCTCCCCGAGATTGTATGTATTGCATGTTCAATTATCAAAATCGAGTAATCTCACTACATGGCTATGACAGATTTCGAGCATATCTATGACGTCTCATAGCGCTCTCGGAGTACTGGTAATTGAAAACGCTATTAGTTTCGAGCCCATACTGCTTCTTTTTCTTTTGTTTCAGAGACTTCTCTAGAAATTCCCCATGGATTTAGAGACAATAGGTCTTTTCGCGGAGTTGATCCCGAACACATTCAGAGTATTATCGCATGCGCACTTTCAAATTGGCCATGCGCGGTAAAGGCTAATTTTAAAGTGCGCATCCGATAATACTCTGAATATGTTCGAGATCGACTACGCGAAAATACCGATTATTATTAGTGAGACCTGATAGACCGAAGAACATAACTTTATTTTCGTTAAAGTTGTTATTTTATTTTACACTGTTTTGTGGTCCAAGAAATTGTACAAATAGTTCTATTATGCATAGGAGAAAAGGCATTGTAGCTTAGACTGTGTACTACTTATACGATTTTCTTGGCTTTCCTTCCACTTTTTTTTTGAAAATAAACATAATTTACTTTGTTAATATAAAAATGTGTTTTGATTTATTCCATAAAATAAAAACTTTTATGCGACTTTTTATTGATTTAACTCGTGATTCATTACTTTTGAATCACGATTTAAATCAATAAAAACTCGTCAAAAACTAATAATAAATCCAAAATCAAAAAATCGCCGTTCAAATTTCCCGCCATTGCGCCTCTCATAGCGAGGTGGCAAACTAAAGCTCTTTCTCCGTCTCTTCTTTCTCTCTCTTTTGTGTTGCGTTTGTTTAACAAGGAGTTAACATTTCTAATCCTATAAATTTTCTTTGGTTACGTAAGTACTTTAAGATTTCTTAATTATGGAGAAAAATGATATTCAACACTGAGAAAAAATTCCAATACCTGATATAAGAAATATTATATCAGTTATTAGATTTCCACATACGTATTTGGACAGTGCGACAGTTCGCTACTGTAACTAATCTCGCTTTGCTAACATGTGATTATAGTGGTTATAATTTACTTCTAATAGTAGTTATAACCTGTAATAGCTGCTCTTAGTAATTTTATTATTAGTAGCGGCTATATGTTTTATACCTAATATAAAGCTGTTAATAACAGCTAGTGAATATGTTGTAAGTAGTATGATAGTGTTACTTGTGACCAGTATACATCGGTATACCGTTTATAAGAATTTCTAATATTAGTAATAATGTAGATAGAGAGAGAATATCGAATATTATACTATTTTTTCCACATAACAGATAGCTTATACCCAATATAGGAAAGTTCTTATACCTGTTATAATAAGGTTCTAATATTGTGTATTAGAAAATCTGATATACTGGGTGGTCCACTTACGATGTCAGATGAAAATTATTTACCTGTAAAAAGCCAAAAGCCTAATAAATAATTATTATATGGCGTTTTTACGTTAAGGGACTCAACTAATAATTGTATTCGCTAGAATTTGTTCACAATAGACATTCTATATTATAACAAAAACAACTACCAATATAACGAACATCTTTATTGAAACTAAAATACAAAGAAACAGGTAATTATTAGTTAAAAAAATACGGTTTATAACTGTACTATACCTAAGAAATAAAATAATTTTCAGAATAAAAACTTAGCTATATAATATAGGAACGTAAAACTCTCAGTCTCCCATATCTCAACAGCTCCACTTCGAGTCCATGGACTGTTTTCATACAGTTTTTTAAAGCTACGTATAAAATATATATAATTCTTTTAGTTAGAGCTGTGTAGGCAAACATAGTGGTATCCGTTAGGCAAAACAGTATTTAAAACAGGTTGGTACTCGTGCAACTCGTTTTGCATTACCAGATATGATTTTGACTGAGAATAATTTTCATCTAATCGATATGCTTGCACATGATTATCGTACGTAATATTTTTTTAGTGGACAAGAAAGCCTATGTATTATATAATTTAAGTATAAGGTTAGGTTAGGTAAGGGTGGCAGACCTTTGGTTCTGACCAAACAGTCTCACGTAGTATTATTAGGTCCGTTGTGATACCACACGTGTTCCGTAGAACCCACCTTCATCATTTTAAGTATAAAGTTGATTTGAATTACTTATATTCAATATGTGCCTCATTTAACTTAACAATGTCAAATTATTCCCAACCAACAAAATGATTTCGGGATGATTTTACGACTGCCGTTGTGATTTCTATGATTTTGAACACGGACTTCGGGATATCGAGAGATTTCCCGACAATTTATACACATATTTCGTAGAGTGGTTGGCCTCTCGACAAACATGCTTTAAGATAAATTATTGTAAAATGTATTATAATATACATACTTACTATTATTGTACACAGTGTCAGTTTTATCACTTGTTAAACACAGAATGCACAATCATGTCCCAATGCGACGATGGCGGCATTCGAGAGCATAATGACTAATGACGATGACCAGGTGGCGTTGGGGTGAAGTATATCAACCCGGTTATTTGGAAATATAAGATTTCTAATAACACGCAATTAACAGGTCGCTGCGAGTATTATGCTGTCTTTTAATAATGCCTGTATTATAAGCGCGGGAAACTGATTTGCTAAACGTATAAGCATGACTTTTAGAGAATATAAGAAAAGTTTAAATAAGCGAGATTGTTATGGATAGAGATTTTTTTTATAACTGTTATGATTCCTCTAATAGTGGTAAGTGAAAATATTGTTGTCGGTGCAAATTAGGAACTTTCTAATGGGTTAATTATTCTCAGTGAAGTTGATCAAAAAAAAAATTAATTTTGTAATAGGCACATGTAAGGAAAAACTGCGACAAGGTAGAGTCTATATTAGATCTTGTTTTGGGTGATTCTCTGCCATAATTTTCCGTTGTCAGGTTTTGGATTCCGCAATTTAAGCATGGTCGTAATTACACAAGTAATAAGGTCTTTTAAAAAGTTCAAAATGTGCCACTGCCCCAGAAATAATTGACGAAAAAATTTAGTGAGATTGTCGACATCTCATCAATATAGTGTTAATATATTAAATAATGAGATGAGTATTAAAACTTCCGATAACATCGTTTCCGCATTTGCACACTCCAGAACAAAAGCACCTGTTAAAGAGACAGTGCTGCAGAGCAAGGGTATCAACGATAAAAATTTAAAAACTGCGCTTTTATATATTTTGTTAGCCTCAAATATCTTTCTGTCTGTTTATTTTTGTTACATGTTTCGCCAGAAACTGGCATCATCAGATCTTATAAACAGTTTAAAAAATGTAAATTATTTTAAAAACAAACATAAGCACATCACACTAACATAACGAGACTATAACATTCCAGTTGCCTATTTTTCACTCGGGAGCCGTTTGGAATTTCCATGTAGTCTGGCATTTTTAGCGAGATGCACTAAAAATCATCAACACCACTAATAGTCCAATGTGTGCTTCACCTACTTTAAAGTACACATACAAAATTTCTTAAACGGCAGTATAGTTTTGGACTTGCTTTGTCTATTTGTTTTGAATCGCAACGTTTCAACTGGTAAGTATCTCCAGTCGAATACTATTTACCTGAAGACGACTGGAGGTATTTACCAGTTGAAACGTTGTAATTTAACACAAATAAAGACAATGCAAGTCTAAAACTCTACTGCCGTTCAATAAACATCATTGTCTTCAACCTTCAGACCAGTTTTTGTCTCACAGTCCACTCCACCCGTATTTTCCATATATATTTATAATAAATTTTCTGGTATAACTTTTTCCCCGGCTTGTGGAAGACACTACAATATTTAAGTTAGACATAAGACGTCCGTTTCGTTCAATTTCAAAGTTATTCGCCAATGTCTTTTCAAATATCTTTAATAGTTACAATGATAAGTGAGTTTAAATATTACCCAGAATTTACTATGTAACTGTAAAATTGAATGCCAGGTCCGTAAAGTAAAAAAACGTAAAATAGAAACAAACAATAATAAATGTTTGTTTAAAACTACTTTTAAATTATTGTTTTATAAAAACTGTGTCTGAGCATCTCAGATTTATTATTTCCCGGATCACTTAAAAATTACATTGTATTTAAACATTTCGATCCACTCTGAACTGTTATGCCAACGTCTATTATGACGCTTTAAAGTTTCTTTACGGGTAGTTTGAAAGTCACAATTAAAACATTTGTATGTTTCCATTTCTTCTGGATTTCTATGTCGGAGCATGTGTTTGTTGAAATAAGTTTTATTATTTCCTTTATAAGAACACTGATCGCATTTAAACTTTTGTTCTTCCTTTGAACTATGATGCCGAAGCAGATGAGTTTTTATACTGGCTTTATATTTAGTTTGAAAGCCACAATTATTACATTTGAACATTTCAACTTCCTCTGGATTCTTATGTCGCAGAAGGTGTGACTTTAAATCTTTTTTAAAAATTGCTGTATAAGAACACTGATCGCACTTTAATTTTTGAACTTGTTCTGGATTATGTCGGAGCAGATGATCCTTTAAATCACTTTTACGTTTAGGTTGATAAGCACATTGATTGCATTTAAAGATTTTTACTTTCTTTTGCCTGAGTAATCCCGCTTTACTTTCTTCTAGACATTTAGGTTGAAATTGAATTGTCTTTAAACTAGTTTCTTGAACTATTTTATCCACACAGTGATCACCTTTAGGAAGTTTCCGATATGATTCACTCTTAAGTGATATTTCATCATCCAATTGATCACTCTTCTCGAGCGTGTACCTCTTACATTTGACATGGTAATCTTGCGAAATACTGCAAAGAGAAAACAGTAATAATAGAAGATGTAATTATTATGCACACGTACGAGGTTAATATTTTAAATAGTGACTTGACAACTAAAACGTTCGGTAACATGGTTTAAGCATTTGCTTACTCCAGAACAAAAGCACATTCAAGCGAGGGCTTTAGTTAATTCTTGGAAATGTTTAGAATGAATCCAGTTGATTTTGTCAAGAGATTTTAAACGAAATATGAAACTTTGATTTATACTCGAGAATTATTGTATAAAAACGGCGTCTGAGCATTTTAGATTTATCATTTCTCGGATGACCTAAAGCTTACATTGTATTTAAACATTCCGAACTACTCTGAACTGTTATGACGGCGCATAATATGAGGTTTTTAAGTTTCTTTACGGATAGTTTAATAGTCACATTTAAAACATTTGTATATTACCATTTTTTCTGGATTTCTGTCTGAGCAAGCGTTCGTTTAAATCACATTTAATAATTGTTTTTGGATTTCATTTAATGTTTTCAACTTCCTCTGAACTATTATGCCAAAAGAGATGATCTTTTAAACCCTTTTTATATTTAGTTTGAAAGTCACATTCAAGACATTTGTATATTTCAATTTCGTCTGGATTTCTATGTCGGACTAAGTGTTTGTTTAAATTTCCTTTAAAAAATGTTTTATAAGAACATTGATTGCATTTAAATTTTTGAACTTCTTCTGAACTGTTATGCCGAAGAAGATGATCTTTTAAACTCTTTTTATATTTAGTTTGAAAGTCACATTCAAGACATTTGTATATTTCAATTTCGTCTGGATTTCTATGTCGAACTAAGTGTTTGTTTAAATTTCCTTTAAAAATTGTTTTATAAGAACATTGATTGCATTTGAACTTTTGAACTTCCTCTGAACTATTATGCCAAAGAAGATGATCTTTTAAACTCTTTTTATATTTAGTTTGAAAGTCACATTTAGGACATTTAAATATTTTAATTTCTTCTGGATTTTTATGTAGGAGCAAGTGTTTGTTTAAATTCCCATTAAAAATTGTCTTATACGAACACTGATCGCATTTAAACTCTTGAATTTCCTCTGAATTATTATGCGAAAGAAGATGATCTTTTAAACTCTCTTTATATTTAGTTTGAAAGTCACATTTAAAACATTTGTACATTTCCAGTTCTTCTGGATTCCTATGCCGGAGCAAGTGTTTGTTGAAATAAGTTTTATTATTTCCTTTATAGGAACATTGATCGCATTTAAACTTTTGAACTTCCTCTGAACTATTATGCCGAAGCAGATGAGTTTCTATACTCTTTTTATGTCTAGTTTGGAAGTTACAAATAATACATTTGTACATTTCAATTTCCTCTGGATTCCTATGTAGGAGCAAGTGTTTGTTGAAATACGTTTTATTATTTCCTTTATAAGAACACTGATCGCATTTAAACTTTTGAGCTTCCTCTGAACTATGATGCCGAAGCAGATGAGTTTCTATACTCTTTTTACGTTTAGCTTGAAAGTCACAATTAATACATTTGAACATTTTAACTTCTTCTGGATTCTTATGTCGCAGAAGGTGCGAGTTTAAATTTTTTTTAAAAATTGCTGTATAAGAACATTGATCGCACTTTAATTTTTTAACTTGTTCTGGATTATGTCGAAGCAGATGATACTTTAAATCACGTTTACGTTTAGGTTGATAAGCACATTGATTGCATTTAAACATTTCAACTTTCTTTTGGCTGAATAATCCCGCTTTACTTTCTTCCAGATATTTGGGTTGAACATGGACGTCCTTTAAACTAGTTTCTTGAACTAATTTATCCATACAGTGATCACCTTTAGGAAGTTTCCGATATAATTCACTTTTAAATAATATTTCATCATTCAACTGATCACTCTTCTCGGGCGTGTACCTCTCATATTTGACGTGGCAATCTTGGGAAATACTGCAAAGAGAAAACAGTAATAATAGAAGATGTAATAATTATGCACACGTACAAGGCTAGATTTAAAACTTTTCGGATTCGCCAATAGATGGTGTTTGTTACTTAAACTTTTTTGCATCAGCAAATAGGTTGATGTTTCAGTTCTCTAATAAACAACTTGGAAAAAAATCAAAATGCTCTTTTAATTAGTTTGCTTTTGACAAGCATGGTTACGTAAGTACTTTGTGGTTTCTCAATTATGGAGAAAAAGAAATTCGGGATGTGATTAAATGTTGTTATATGTAAGGAAAACCTGCGACAGGGGCGAGTCCATATTAGATCATGTTCTCGGCGATTCTTTATCATCCTTTTCCGTTGTCAGTTTTTGGATTTCGGAATTTAAGCATGATTGTAATCACACAAATTATGATGCTCCTTCAATAAATCCAAAATATGCCACTGTCCCAGAAATAATTGACAAGATCCACGAAATGGTGTTAACCGACGACGAAAATAGTTAGTGAGATTGTCCAGGCAGTGGTCATCTCATTAATGGGGTGTTAATATTTTAAACATACTTTCAGCTTTTGCTTAGTCCAGAACAAAAGCGCATTCATGCACGAGCTTTAGCTGATTCTTAGGAAATGTTTCGAAGATACCAGATTGATTTTGTCAAAAGATTTGTATTGTAACGATAAATGAAGCTTTAATTTATACACGAAAAACTATGGAATAATTGAAACAGTGGGTTGTGCGTAGATAATGTATTCCAAAGAAGGCGAAGTCTGTTCAGTCAACTGAAGAAATAATCGGATCGGTTAATAAGATGAAAAAGGAATTTTTCTTATTGACTTATTGACTAAAAAAAATAAACGTAACTGGGTATACTTTGCAGCGCTTTTATTAAAAACTAAAAACAACAATTCATAAAATACGGATGGCAAAAAATGGTTTCATCAGAACACACGCACTGTTTATAGAGGAAATTCTATTGTTTGACATATCTACGAACATTTAGTTGTAAAAAGAAAATACTGGCACTCAATCACTTAACCTATAAACCTCTGCTCCTGCTACAGTCTAATCATATTGTTGTCGAAGCTTCAAAACGACTTGACAAGAAATGACGAAATTTTGTATGTGAATTAGGCGTTAATGCTGTTCCAAACCAGGTATAATTTGTGTTTATTACATACAGGGTGTTATGCAATTGTTGCATTATTTTTAAACCCGTACACCAGGATATGTCAATATCCAATGGAAAAATATTTTTAAATGTCGTATCACTATTAGAAACGAGAAAACTCACCATTTGACCGACAATAGCTTTAAATTTAATCCACGATTTTGCCGCAATTTACATCACAAAATACAACTGTGCCAAATGACTTTAAACATGTTTTTAAGCAAATCGATAATAAAAATTATCCACAAACATTTAAATCGTGTAAAACTAAACTAACGAACGAACGTGGAGGCCATTATCAGACTGAAATAGTTAAACGGCAAGAGGCCCGGCGGCCGAATCGCGAAAAATCATCGAAATCGGGTTACGTTGAAGCGCTCATTGATGGCGTCTGCTTAAGGTAATTACTCAACATTTTAAGCGGTAGGTTAAAAAATAATTTTGAAGTGCTTTTCTATACTACTCTAGAGGATACCCAAGGAGTTACCAATTTAAATATTGTAATATATTGCATACATTACATTAGGTTTGGCAACGCGGTGATAAGTAGTGTCTCTGAGAAATATCACCTGCCAAAAATATCAGTATATATTTGAATCTCAATATACGTCGTGTTCGTAAAAATGCCCTTTATTTCTTCCCTCCACTTGCGGACATAACAAGTGGCGACAAGGAAGTTAGTGAATCGTGAAATAAAATTCATATTAAGTTTATTTCAAACAAGTAATTCACGTGCCTAATCAAGTTTTTTTTTTTTTGGAAAAATGGCTACTGATACGGCAAAAACCGCGACCGCACCTGTTGCTCTAGTGGGTCATTTACGCGAGTTTAATCTGATAGAATCAGACTGGCCAGTTTTTAAAAGACGACTTGAAAATTATTTTGTGGTGAACGAAATAACAAACAATAATCGCAAAAGAGCAATATTTCTAAATGCATTGGGGGAAGAGGCATATAAATTGTTGCATAATTTGTGCTTACCAGATGAACCAGAAGGCAAAAATTGTAGTGATTTATTCAAAATCTTTTCTGAATACTTCAAATCAGGTTTATCGGTATTTGCGGCTAGATATAAATTCTATACGGCTCGCAAAGTTTCAAGTGAATCCGCTAAAGAATGGTGTGCGCGATTACGCGAGTTAGCGGCGGCTTGTGAATTTGAATCCGTAAATCTTTAGTAGATCCTGCGAGATATATTTATCATTGGATATGAAGGTAGGCCAATACAAGACCGTCTCTTTGAGGAAACAATCACATCAACCCTGGATAGAACTCTTCAAATTGCAATATCCAAATCGGTAACACATCCTGCTTCGGTAAGTCCAGAGTTTACCATTAAACATGAACCCGAACTCCATTATACGGGGACCACGTCTATCAGAAAACCAAATTGTTCGGATAGAGGAACTTATAGTAGCGGCAACAATGTAAATGCTAGAGCGAGTGCCCAGCATCAATCTCCCTCCACTGGGTTCCAACAGCGAGTGAGATGTACTGTTTGCGGCCGGAAAAATCATGACAAAGACAGGTGTTTTTTTCGTGAATGCATATGCCATATTTGCCAAAAAAAAGGTCACTTGGCCCCCATGTGTCCGCGTAAAAACGTTAACAATTAACATTTTTTACAATCATCTGAAGCGTCTTTATTTAGTTTAGAAGCTAAAATAAATCCCATTGAAATCAATTTATTTATTGAAAACAAACCATACGTTTTTACATTGGATACAGGGTCAACGTATTCGGTAATTTCTGAAATTTTTTATAAGGACAATTTTAGTAAGAGTCCTTTAAATACAACAAACAAATTTTTTAATTTATACGATGGAAATAAAATATTTCCAATAGGGGTTTTTGAATGTATAGTTAATTTTCAAAATGTTCAGAAAAGGTTAAAGATATTTGTGATAAAAGATGGTTATGGACCACCTCTACTGGGACGCGATTTTTTCAATTTATTTGAGTTAAGCATTTCTAATTTAAATTTTATTGAATTACCCGATGAATTGAAAACCTTGTTAAATAATTACAAAGAAGTTTTTATGCCCGGACTAGGTACCTTTACCAAAGGTTTTATTTCGATTAAACTTAAAACAGACTCGGTGACACCCTGGTTTCTTAAAGCTCGGCCGTTACCCTTTGCGCTGAGAGAGAAAGTAGAGGTGGAGTTGCAAAGAATGCAGAATTTAGGCGTTATTGAGCCTGTGGATTATAGTGAATGGGGTACCCCCATTGTTCCTGTTCTAAAACCTGGGGGGGCTATCAGAATATGTGGAGACTTTAAATTGACAGTTAACCCCCATATAGAAATTGATAAATACCCGCTTCCAAAAATAGAGGACCTGTTAGTTAAATTGCAAGGGGGGACTTATTTCACTAAATTAGATTTATCTTCTGCATATCAGCAGATACTATTAGACAAGGAGTCCCAAAAAGTAGTAACGATCTCTACCCATAAGGGCCTGTATAGATATACAAGAGCTCCCTTTGGAATTGCGAGTTTACCGGCAAAATTTCAGAAAATTATGGACTGTCTTTTGCAGGATATTGATGGTACAGTAGTATTTTTAGATGATATTTTGGTTACTGGCCCAAATAAAAAAAGTCATATGGAGAGACTAAAATTAGTATTAAATAGATTAAAAGAAGCAGGGTTTAGACTTTCTCTGCAAAAATGTGAATTTTTTAAGCCAGAAATAACTTACTTAGGGGTGACTATTAATTCGGAGGGTATTCATACTTCCGAGGATAAAATTTTAGCTATAAAAAATGCGAAACCACCCCTAACTGTTACACAACTCAAATCTTTTCTAGGGTTAGTAAATTTTTATGGGAAATTTATACCTATCACTGCTTCTATTTTATATCCTTTGTATAACTTACTTAAAGCAAAGGTCAAGTGGGAATGGTCTGATAAGTGTAATAATGCGTTTAACAATATTAAAGATTATTTAATGTCAGCCAAAGTTCTTGTCCATTTTAATCCGGTATTACCTATTCATTTAACTACGGATTCCTCGAGTTATGGCATCGGAGCAGTTGTAAGTCACATAATGCCAGATGGATCGGAACGGCCGATTGCCTACGCGAGTCGTGTTTTATCTGAGGCAGAACAAAAATGGAGCCAGATAGAAAAGGAGGGGCTTTCAATAATATTTGGCGTGACTAAGTTTTTTCAATATTTATATGGACATAAATTTACATTGCGTACAGATCATAAACCCTTGACGTACATTTTTAACCCCGCAAAAGGCATTCCACAATTTTCAGCAAATCGTTTGCGTAGATGGGCAATCATATTATCCAATTTTGAGTATAATATTCAATTTGTAAAATCAGACCAAAATTGTGCCGATTTTTTCTCGCGTTTTCCCTTAGAATTGGAAATCGATAATACTGATAAATCTGATATTGACTATATACATTATTTTTTAAAAAATTGTGATTTTCCCATAAAATTTGATATGGTGCGCGAAGAAACTCTTAAAGATGAATATTTACAACAAATTAAGATATTCGTGGCTAAGGGATGGCCTAAAAAGGTTGAAAATAAATTTGTGCCTTTTTTTTTAATTTAGAGAAGAGTTAAGTTTAGACTCGGATTGTTTATTACGCGGAACTCGAATTGTTATTCCCGAAACATTAAAAAAAAATATTTTGCAGCAATTGCATTCGTCGCATATGGGTATAGTAAAAATGAAAAGTCTAGCCCGATCATATTTTTGGTGGCCAGGGTTAGATAACAATATAGAACAGATTTGTTCAAATTGTGAAAATTGTATTGTTAATAAAAAAACGCCCAACAAGGCAGTTTTAAATCCTTGGCCTTACCCAGACGAAGTTTGGTCAAGGCTACACTTAGACTTTATGGGACCTTTCTTAAATAGGCAATTTATAGTAATTGTGGATGCTTATTCCAAATGGATAGAGGTATTTCCAATGAGTTCAATAACGTCTAAAATGACGATCGATATTTTGAGAAGTCTTTTTGCTAGATATGGTTTAGTACACACCATAGTAACCGATAATGCTTCTACCTTTACTTCACAAGAGTTTCAAACCTTTCTGTCTCAAAATGGCGTGGCTCATGTAACTTCACCTCCGTTTCATCCATCTTTAAATGGTGCGGCTGAAAACTTAGTCAGGACCATAAAGAATGCATTAAAAAATGCGTTGGGTAATAACAAAAAATTTGATTTAAATTTAAGCTTAAATAATTTTTTAATTGACTATCGTAATACCAAACATTGCACTACTGGTGCTACTCCCGCAGAGTTAATGTTTAATATTAAATAATAATAAAACAAATATAATGCGTCAATTCCATAACACCCCGTATAGGGTAAATATCCGAAAACAAATAATTCCGAGTCACGACGCGACGCCATGAAAATGTCAATAAATGGTGGGTACCTTAAGAAAATTAAATTTTAAAAGTTCAACAAATTTAATAGCTTCACTCGTTTTTGAGGTATATTCGGCTGAATATCCAATTAATTTCAGTTTTTATAGTTTTTCCTTCTTATTTTCCACTCCACTTTAAGTATGGACTATTTCTTTAAGTTTTATAGTTCTATTTACAAAAATATTTTTAAAACCTATTAAGGAAATTTATAATGCTTTATCATAATTCGCTTTTGAAATTTTAATTAGACGTTTCGTCGTTAAGAGATCATCATCAGGTCAATTTTCTTAAGGTTTATTAAATTATTAATAAAAAATAATAAATTTAATCGATTACTAATGACGAAAATAGTATTGAAAACCAATGGCCTTCAAGATCACCAGACTTGACCCCTATTGGATTATTTTGTTGGGGTACATTCAAAAGATTTTTATACAAAGCACCCATAGAAGATATGTCAAATCTTGATACAAAATTTTTGTATCTTGCCCTGCCACTTCCAAAAAAACTTAACTCTATGACCAAAAATTGTTGAGTAACTTCAACATCTGAGGCAGTGGGAACATTTGTATAATTTTTTTTTTTTTTTTTTTTTTTATGATAAAACACCTGCACTGTAGGAAAAATCCTTTAAGGCGCTCTGGTAGCGGTGCGAGTGCGAAAAAAGCGATTAACGTTGGTCTTGAAACGTTGAAGATTGTATTCATTGGGAAACACGACCTCAGGAAGTTCATTCCACAATGATGACGTTCTCCAGATGAAAGAGTTCTTGAACAATGAAGTTCGAGGAGTACTAAGCTGAACAACATATGGATGAGCGGCAGCGGTTCGCCGTGTATTTCTGTTTTGCATGTTAATTGATTCGTTTTTGGGGGTCATTAAGTACTCCTAATTTTAGTTTTAATTATTACATTCACTAAAAATGTTGATAATCAAATTCACCAGCAATGAGCGCCCAAAACAACATGTGACATTTAGTATTGACAGTTGCGCGTATACGAAAACTATATGCGCTAAAAACTCTCGTAGAAACAGGTACTGCTAGATCTCCTGGCACATTTTTTAAAACTTTTTCTAAAAATTTTACACAAAAATTGACAGGAAAATTATTGTTGTTTTTCATCTGAAGTATTATAAAAAAATGACGAAAATTTTACATTTACTGTGTATAAAAGTAAGTATATTTGAAGGGTACTTGCCTGGTATCATTTTTTTCCCAATCATCTTTAAAGTCCAACTCTTCGTTTTTAATTTTCACGTCTTGGATTTCCTCAAAGTCATTTATTGTTCGATTGGTTTCTATTTTTACCAAAGCCACGTTCTGTGTTTCGTTATATCTGTAGAATATACATTATTTATTATTAACTGCAAATTTAGTGAACTTTTTCTGATAATAAACTTTTGAAACATCTGAAAATTTGATTTTTTTTGAATATAAACCAATGGAAGATAATTAAAAATACTCTTTGAATCATAATCTAAAGACTTCAATACTTGAAAAAGAATAGGTAAATATACAGGGTGTCCCAGATAAGGATTTTTAAAATAAAGTTTACATTCTCATAACTATTTTTTCTCCCCTACATTTTATTTTAATTACATTTTCAATCCAACGTTTCGTTTTTTCAAAACCATCACATACCTTCAAAATCTCTAAGATACGCAAGAGTCACCCATTTAAATATAACGTATCTATTTTATATATACCCTATATATATATTAAAATCTTTTCTTGTATAATAAGTAAGTAAACTATTAACAAAACTGTTTGTAATATAAAAATTGAAGTTAAGAGTGGAAAATGTCCAAAAATGATTAAAGACTCTTAAAGTAGCTAGAAAGTACCCACCTGGCTTCATTTTCTGTCCAATCATTGACGTCAAGCTCTTCGGTTTTAATTGTCGAGATTTGCATTTCCTCAAAGTGATTCATTTTTTGATCGGTTTCTATTTTTATATAGGCTTCATTCTGTGTAGAAAGAGATGTCTTAAATCTGTAAAATATAAAATACTTAATAACTTAGGTAAATACATACCTACTATAACGCGACCATTATTCTAATATTGTACACTTATTACCTTACATAAAAATGACTATGACAATTTTATATACAGTTTAATTTGTAAATGTATGGTTTAAAATACTTAAATAAATTTAAATATATCTGGTAATACCCACTTGGCTTCATTTTCTTCCAAAACATCTTTAATCTCCTGCCCTTCATTCTTAATTTCCCAGTCTTCCATTTCTTTAGGCATTAGGTAATTGCTTGATTGGTATATTGTTTGTTTATCAGGGCCTCATTCGTGTAGAAATATATTCCTTATATCTGTAGAATTTAAGATACCTACTTATTACATTACATTACATAGGGATGGAACGAACGTTCGGCATAAAAAAAAAGCTAAATTGATAAAAATAATAAGCTACCATTATGTCCTACACTACAAGGAGAGTGGCCCTACTTAATTAAAAATTATTTTTTTAGGGGTAAAAAAAACACCTTATCGTTTTTGCCCAATTATGTTATTATTGACCATAGATGCTTAATGTGAATGCAAATTTGCCTAAGTTTAACTGGACATCAAGAAAGTTATACTATTGTTGGGGTTTAGGTAAATAATAAAAGTTTATTACCTGCAGTATTCTTTTTTCTCAATGGATGTCTTCATAATACTGTAAAACGAAATAATAACTGAAAACTCATACCCCCTTTAAAAAAGCCGACAACCATAGAACACAAACACTGACAACAAATAAAATTGTAGTCTTGTCCTGCAGCCGGATTGCGAACGCTCGATCCGTACCGTCGAAACGATTCGAAGGTGAAGTCGAACCGTAGTCGATTCGATAGGAAAAAGTTATTATGAACACATTTCGGAATGCATTCGGTCATTCTCGTTTTTAGGCTATCTTTTTGAACTACTCCTGTCAAAAATGTAATTAAGATGTCATATTTACGTCATATTTTTGGATGGATGGACCGGATGGACGACATTTTTATTTGTGTGGTTGTTTTTGTTTGGAGCGTGTCAGTAGTAAAAGTGAATTATTTTGTGTCGACAACTTTGTGATTTAAAAAAAGGTATTACAAAAATTGAAAATGTTACCAATTGTGAGAATGATTCGGAGAAACAATGAAAGAAGAATGCGTAATAGACGTTTGGTGCAAATAAGAAGGCATTTGAGAGATTCATACAATCCGTTTCTATTGCCGAATGCACGGTTTATAGAGCTTTTTAGACTCGACAAAGTTTCAGTTACCAACTTAATTGATGAGTTAGCACCCTACCTTCCAGCAGTGACGACTGTTAGGGGAATCTCACCACAACAGAAAGTTTTTGTTACTTTACAGTTTTTCGCAACAGGCACATACCAAAGACCTTTGGGAGAGCAATATAATTTTGGAATGAGTCAGACTGCTGTGCATTGTGCAATTCATCAAGTGACCGAGGCCATATCTACACATTTGTCCAATGGATATATTAAATTCCCAACAACCCTAGCTGAAAGAAACCAAATTAAAGCAGATTTTAATGAAAGATATGGCTTTCCTGGAACAATTGGAGCTATAGATGGAACACATGTAGCCATTTTAAAACCTTCAGAAGACGAAGAACATAATTTTTTTAATCGAAAAGGTATATTACTTTTACTTTTTGTAACTGGTATACTGCAAAGAAACTATTTAACTGTAAAACATTAAAGGATTGTTTTTACCTTTGTATATTATGGTAGTTTTAAAATTTATAATTAACCAGAAAAAAGTTTTAAAGAAATATTTCATATGTTAATTAGGGTTTATCTTGCAAAAAATAGCACTTCCTGACTGCACCAAAAATAAAATATAAAGTTCCAATATCTTTAGGATTAGTTTTCTGTAATTACCCAATCGACTAATGAATAATTATTATAAAGGTGTTGTTTTGTTTTCAGGATTCCACTCCATTAATTGTCAACTAATTTGTGATGCAAGGATGAAAATTCTAAATGTGTTGGCAAATTTTGGTGGTGCATCGCATGACTCCTATATATGGAACAGATCTGCAATTAAAACCTATTTAGAAAATAACTTGGCTCGTGATGAACAAGCGTGGCTTATCGGAGACTCTGGATATCCTCAGCGTGACATTATGATGACACCTTTTGGAAATGTTGTTGAGGGCACACCAGAAGCAAGATACAACACTGCTCATATGCGTGCACGAAATGTAATAGAAAGGTGCAATGGAGTTTTAAAAACAAGATTCAGATGTATCTTGAAAGAAAGAATTTGCAGATATAATCCAAAATTTGTCTGCGACATTATTAAATCTTGTGCGGTCTTACACAATATATGTATCAATGCTAATATAGATATAGAAGAATTTCCTTACAATCCTGAGCCAGAAAATATAGTAGATAACTTGCCTCCTCTCAATGTAGGGTTACAAGCTAGACAGAGAATTGTAGATAGATATTTTAGAGCCTAAAAACAACTTTTCTTTCAAGATACATCTGCCTTGTTTTGTTTTTCAACTTAACAAATTTTTGATTTATTTTAAAATGTGGATATAACATGATTTTTTTTTACCTTTGTTAATAGCATGTTTTAAGGTAACTATAGTGTTACTTTTTAAGTTTTTTTACTTATGAACTTGTAGGTAGATGAACTAGCCATCATTAAACAAACTTCATTAGGTCAAAAGTTATAGAGGTTAAAAAATTTGTTATACTTAATCTTTGTGAAATGCTTAGAACTTTTTGCTTTATGAAGGTTTTACCAATAGCAAATACATTCATACAGAATTGAAGAAATTATATATAAAAATTACTGAAAAATAATTAAAAACTGTATTATTAGTTGATAAGAAGTATGGTAAATGGTATTTCAAGTTAATTAATAAATGTGTTGTTTTGAAGTGTTTGGCTTTTATTACAAATATTAAATATAATGGAGGTTTAGGTGAAGCAATAGTTATTTACTCTAAAGGGGCTGGGGATCTATAGGATATGAGTAAATGTATTCTAGAAATTAAAAAAATTTAATATAGGTATTTAATAAACATTTATTATCAAAACAACAAAGCATACAAAACATCCATTACGAATTCTATTCGTGGGATTTAACAAATAAGTCAGTCTTGTTATATAATACATTTTTTGTTTAACTAAATATCTAAATTGCGAACCAAAGAGGAACTTTTAGTGAACAAGGAACATAATACTAAACTAACGTCCAATTCAAAAAAAAGGTTTTGAAAACCACCCAGCGTACAGGTAGATAATTTACATAACATTACAAAAACTTTGTATTATTCTTTTTGGCAGTAATTTTTAGGTATTACCAAACCTATTTTGGATTGGGTAAATGAACATATATTTTATACTTATAGAGTGCACCAAAACTAAAGCCTTAAAAATTTTTACACCGCAAAGTGTAAGTACTCCTTAAAAAAACTCAAATCTCACTTTCCCAATTACCTTAAATTATCCTAAAATAGATTTGGTTATAAGTAAAAAATTTTCATTCATACTTTTTACCTATATATAATATGTAGGTAAATTTTTTAAAGTTGTTTTTCTTCATTTTTTACTGTCAAAGATACTTTCCTTAAGTTCTTTTAATGTCTTGTTAATGTCAGATAGATTGTTACTCACTTCAAAAACTCCCCTTTTAATTTCTATTAACTCATCTAGTGTTTCTTTGTAAAGGTGATTTTCAACATCTTCACTGGTTATTTTTCTTTTTTTTGAAACATTTTTGTAGTAATCATGATCACTTGGTGTTTTTGCAGTGTTTTTTTCTTCAGCCCCAAATACCTGAAAAATAATTTTTTTATATTACAGAAAAATACTGCCTGTAAATATAATTTACAAATCAGCTTAAAAATAATAACAAGTACCTATTTTAAAAATTAATATTGTATAAAGTATTATTAAATAATAATTGTAGATCCAGTTGTTTTCTCTTTCTACCCTGAACTACAAGATGGAAGTCTGACTATAACAAATTGTATAGGTTACTTATTTTGGAGGATAAACAATACCTTAAAAGTTTCATAACAAAAAATATATGTAAGGGAAAAATATGCATGTAGGAAAAGTTGTATTGTTGTTTTGTATAGAAACTAAAAAAGGTGAAAGGAAAATACCTATGTACATTATAAATAAGTTAAAGGTTTACCTTTTGGTTTGATTTAATTAATGGAGGTTTACTTCCTATGCCATAATCAATCTGTTTACCAGCCTAGAAAATAATAATATAGACACAATTTAACATAATAATATGCATAATATTTGTATAAAAAAACACTACAATAACTTGCCTCAAATTCTAGATTTTTGCTTAAAGAAGAAGCAACAGTAGATGGGCTATTATTATGTGAAATAATCTAAAAGTAAAAAAAATAGTATTAGTTAAAAATAATCACGACTGCAAATAGATAAATTGCACAATACCTTCTACTTAAAGACTCACCTCAAATTCTTGATTAAATGAAGGGTACACATTAGTAGATAAGCTATTATTATTTGGAGTATTATCAATTGGAGCAATCTACAAGAAATTGGTTAATAAACAAATAATTTATTTTTTGAATGATTACAAAGAAGTACCCTTAATCTGAACATACATAATTATACTGTTTTAGAATTATTTTATATACCCCTATCTCAACACTGCCTACTCCTTCACAAAAACTTTTTCCAAGAATAGCCAAAATCCTTTCCTCGTATGGAGTTAATTTTATTTGAGACCCTATACCTCCACCAGTTTTAATAAATTCTTTGTTATTTATTGTTGCCTTCTTTTTAATCATATATTTAATATCTGCCCATGTCTACAAATAATAAATGTTGCATAAATATGTAAACTTTACTTTACTTTACTTCAATTTATTATAAACCAATCCTTATTCCTAATATTACTACTAGCCTTTCTTTACCTTTTGCCATTTTTCCACGCTTTTAGCTCCATATCCTAAAGCATTTAATCTCTGAGACAGCTCTTCCCACATCTTTCTTTGGGAAACTTTTCCGGTGGGGCCAGAGAATTGTCCTCGAGCAAAAGTTGGATGATTTTCCATATAATCTAATAAAACCACCCAGTGGTTCTCATTCATTTTAAACATGCTAAAAATGGTAAGGTAAGGTAAGTACATTTAGAATACTGTACTAAGGTCAACAAAGTTAATTTTTGTCCTATTTTTCAACATTCCATGTACATCAAACCCTTAAATCATAGTAAAATTTATTTCAACGTTGGACGCTGATTCTGAAGAAAACTAAAGATTTTTTTTCCAATCCATCTCAACATACCACCACCATTTAGGACTACTACAAAATTCAACACCACCTTCAATTTTGGAAAAAAACAAATTGCTTATAACTTTGTGATAATGAATTACAATTTATATTCTTATACTTACCTTATAAACCTTTAATATTTTGCAAAAATATTAACCGACAATCAACAACTAAACAAAATAACAAAAACAAACCGCCCGAAGTGAGTGAGTGAGTGAGAAACAATGACAGAAAATAAATAAGAATAAGATAGAAAATCATTCCGATAACACCCAGGCTATCGAGGGCTTCGATGCGACTTCCATTCGTTTTTTTCGCAACAAAAGCGTACACAATCGCTTTTACGAATAAAGATGGAGGATTCGGTACGTATCGACTGTTCATAATCCGGGCGCTGAACTACTAATGCGGAATAGCAGAATCGACGACACATTTTTGACATAATCTCTTTTAGTTTTTGGCGTTGGGCATGCTGCAACAACAAGGTTTGTTCCCAATTGTTCCAAGTATCCGACGCTTAAGTCTATCGAAAGCACAAAGTAATGATAGGTCGAGTCACTTGTCTGTAGACTAAAGACTTCGGATCGTCTAAGCTTCGGATTGTGACCGTTATGAAGGAAAATACAACAGAAATGAACTTTTTAAATCCAATTAGAATAAAGGTGGCTTGGATATTTATGGGTTTAATAACTTAATTAATATTAATTTATAAACACAAAAATGGTTGGAGAAGCAAATTTCCACTTTCTCATTTTTCTTATGGAAAATAACGTTTCCGTTTTGGCGTTAAAATAACCGTTATTCTTAAATAGTGTCAAGTGGGTTTCTTTCCCAAAATTATTTAAAATACCCAAAATTCCCTTCATTTCAGACAAAAATCCTTTAAGATCTCAAAATTTACTCCAGAACCCTTCCTATTGAAGGCGTTCCTTCAAATCTGGCAGCACTGGCTATAAGGTTGTATTTCATCCAGTTTTGCTAGATCCAGTGGCGTAGCCAGGGGGGTGGGGCCCGGGCCCCACCCGAAAACAAAAAAAAAAGAAGATATAAACTATAATTAATATAGTTTAATCTATTAAAATAATTAGGAGCGTAGATCTAAGAGCAGTTTTTGGTGCAAATGTTTAGGTTTTAAAATACCCCTCCTTAAGTGCCGTTTTGTATATTCATAATAAAGTATTCTCGTTTCTTCCCGCACTTCCTTATTATAAATTATCACACTTCTTCCATAAAAAATGTTTCAATTAAAATTTTTACTTTAATTTTTCTCTTTAAAAATAAATAGCTAGTTGTTTTCTGTTCTTGTTATTTTTTTGCACTGGGTTATTTTTGTTGATTTAAAATAGCGCTAAAAAAGGGAAAACTGAACAGATAGATAGAAATATACTACAAAATATTATTATTTTTACTCGTTTTCCTATAAAATTGCATCATAAATAAATAACTAAAACGACATGTGTCTGAAACCTTAATCTTTATATAAAACAGAACTTTTAGAAGGAAAAATTTAAAAACTAAACGTTGTAATCTAATACAATAATACATTAATTGAAGATTTAAATAAGTTGCAGAACCCCCCCCCCCCCCCCCCCCCCTCCCCCATATTTACCAAAATACGTCACTGCTTACAACGATTTTTTAAGGACTGCGCGCTTGGTTTGTTTTAATTTAAATGCCGCCCTGGGCTACAGCCCTTACAGCCCCCCCCCCTTAAATCCGCCGCTGTGTATTATACAACACATCTAAATGGGTTAGGATGAGGATGGCTAAATTAACAATCCGAAACGATTTAAGCAAAAATGCACGCTATCGGGGCCCTACCATTATAAAAACATACAATGTGCAATAGTTCGTAACTTACCTTATATTAAATAGTTTTGTTTTAAAAAATATCTTTAATAGTTACAATGATATGTGACTGTAATTATATACACAAAATTTATTACGTAACGGTACCAGTGGTTCCCAGTTCCGTAAAGTAAAACAGAAACAAACAATAATAAATTACAATTTCAATACCTGACAATACGATCACAATCACAGATGTTTGTCTAAATTATTTTTACATTATTGCTTTATAAGAACTGCATCTGAGCATCTTAGATTTATGATTTCCCGGATGACTTAAAGGTTACATTGCATTTAGATTACCTACATTGTATTTAAAAAAATATTTCGACCTACTCTAAACTGTTATGTCGCCGCCTATTATGACGCTTTAAAGTTTCTTTACGGATAGTTTGATAGTCACATTTAAAACATTTGTATATTTCCATTTCTTCTGGATTTCTATGTCGAAGCAAGTGTTTGGTTAAATTACCTTTAAAAAATGTTTTATAAGAACACTGATCGCATTTAAACTTTTTAGCTTCCTCTGAACTATTATGCCGAAGAATATGAGCCTTTATACCCTTTTTACATTTAGTTCGAAAGTCACATTTAACACATTTGTATATTTTAATTTCTTCTGGATTTCTGTGTCGGAGCAAGTGTTTGTTTAAAGCACCTTTAAAAATTGTTTTATAAGAACACTCATCGCATTTAAACTTTCGAACTCCCTCTGAACTACTATGCCGAAGAAGATGATTGTGGCAAACTACTGATAGCTTATCACCTAAATTTGCGAACGGTTAGCTCTTATGTCGGTTAGCCTGGGTTCTTCACTACATAGTTCCAGTTCACTCTTTCAACCCGAGGGCACCACTGACTCTTTGAATAGTATAATACTCACCAAGTGCTAGAAAGTCAGAAAATCACTTGGGATCTAAAGTTGTTGACGTCTTTCACAGATACATATCTGAAAACACTTATCAAGAGGAATAAAACACACCGGTTATGAAATCAAAATATATATTCTTAGGTTAGCAGTAGCAGACCTGCAATAATTACTGGATGGTTTATTAAAACATTAGAACCAAATTTAATACGGTTCCAGACAAAGTAATGCAATATGATTTTATTGTAATTTGATTATTACGCTACTTGGTAAAGTTTGTGTAAAAGAGGTAATGTAACCAAACGGTGAGTATTTCTAGCGTCTCAAGTGTTCTAGAACCCTTTGTCAGACCTTACCCTTTCTATAGTACGAAGTTAAATTATTAAATTATTTGACTTACCAAGTTGGTATTACATGATATATAAATTAAAAAAACTGGCCTGATAAACCTTATGTTTAGTGTATTTGGTTCAGCAACTTAACGTCAATCCTGACTTCACCCATCCATGAGGTAGTATTTACAATCGTCTCCTTCTTCCTCCAGTTACTCCTAATTTCCCGAATTTTCACATCCAAATCTCAAACAGCTGAAGGCCCATAAAGTAATTAGAAACAGCCTCCGAACAGATCATCGAGTTCCAACTCAAAAGTGTGTAACTTCCATAAACTGGTTTCCCAAACTTTAATAAGCTAGTTGAGCTAAACTAAGCTAGATTAAGCTAAACTTAGCTGATGTGAGCTAAATTACTCTAAGCTGGTCTAAGCTGGTGATTGTACTAAAACGTGCTCAATTCCAACCTCAAAACTGCAAATGAAGATATTTCTGGTTTAATAAAAATCCCAGTTTTAGCAAAATCAAAATCTTACCTGCAAGTGGAAATTACCAGGCCTAT
Source organism: Polydrusus cervinus (assembly GCA_935413205.1). NCBI lineage: Eukaryota > Metazoa > Arthropoda > Insecta > Coleoptera > Curculionidae > Polydrusus > Polydrusus cervinus. The sequence goes on from OW284518.1 coordinate 1,919,639, forward strand.
CACCCCTCAAAAATAGTGACTTAGATTCCCCTTTCATAGGTCCGCACTAGCTCTAAAAAAACGCTTGCACCGCGTTTCACGGCCGGGGAATAAGTGCCTAAGTCCCCCTCTCTCAATGACTGCTTCCCAGCAGGAAACGGAACTTTAATTACTTCCTGAAGTTAGCAACATAATGTTCGATTTAACACCGAATTCGGGGCACCAACCAATTTCCAACGTTGACCAACACCATTTTCCGAACACACCACCATAAATTATCTGGCTGTCGGCTTAGCGCGTAAAAGCACTGTAAGAATTTGAAACAACCTACCTTTAACTACTCTGTGGTTTACTTGACAGCTATAAACTTCAATCGAAACTAACCTGATTTTCAAAAATATATCAGATCCTGTAATCAAAACAATGAAAGAATTTTCATAGGAGAAAACCATCGATAAAAGGAAACTCTACAAAATAAATGAGCATGACTACACCGGATATGGAATCTAGTGCCAAATACCATCCTAAAATGTACTGAATATACAATCAACAAAACTAAGCTAAATCTTCAAAATTTATAAGGTAATTTTTAAGCATTTAAATTCCTAACTATATCAAACTGCGTTAATACTTAAATTGATAATGCATAAATTACTATGTAGCATTCGTACTCATTTAATCTTAACCTGAGAAATGCTTCGGAAATATTGAATGCTACATTTACCCCCCTCCGAAAAAAAATAGACTAGCTCGATAGGCTATTTTAAATATCAAACTTTCTATGAAATGCTGTGGAAAATAAATTTGAATTAATAACTGCGCGTATTACACGTCCTTGCGGAAGACACTATCGGGAAGACAAATCCAGGAAAAAGACAAAATCAAAGTAGTACAAAATCGGTGAAAGTCTAACAAATTTAATTCCACGCATGAATACTATATTCAAAACTTTACTTCCAACTAACCAAATAGTTAAAAATTTACAAGTCAGAAGACCTAAAGTTCCAATTCAAGAACTATTTTTAAAACCCAAAAAAAAATATTATAGATTGTCGTATCAATATACACTTTTAAAGGACAACCTTCTTGGTCGTAACAATCCATGACACACAGTCATAACCAATCCACATAGGATAACCCAAAATATCATCATCTGACATTACAGACAGACATGATATAGTCTATATACAAAAAAATAATGAATCAAAAGATTCGAAGCAATCAATGCTTTTCCGGAACATCACAACAAGGCGAAATGTCCACTGAGAATTTCAAGCAGCAGAGAGCAATACCCATTGGATCCCAAGGTGGCAACACTAGAGAACTTCAAGCCCGTATTGCGTTTTCTCAAGTTGCGTGAGAAACCCTCGTTTACTGGCCTCACCCCAGAGAATCACAATAAATAAGCTCTCCAACACCCAAAAAACCAGGGACACACCCCTCACTATGATAGTCCGAAAGGTGGAAAACTAAACAGAATTGGTGACCCAGATGTCCACCAACAAAAGGAGGTATAATCTAGTCCATACCAAACTAAAAAAATGCATAAAGCATTACCACAAGTTCAAGAAACCGAAAATAGGGTGTTCCGTAAGGTGACACTGCCATCAGCCCTCCGCACAACACAGCCAAGAACTGAGCTCAGGCAAAACACAGTAGAACTGCCCAGCTATGTGTAGCATCGCGGTAGATCACTACGCCAAAGCAAATTCCCCCCAATGCTTGCCCTTCCGAACAGGTGTGCTAAAGTAAACTCCAGCACGTTTGTACGAAATCTGATAGCACCCAACACTCCACGGCCTGTACTAAACAAAAAACTTAAAGAACTTGTGGGGTTTAATACTTTATAAAGTATTAGGCTATAAACTTATCTCCAAAAGATAAGTACTGCAAAAATATTCCTAAGAATCAAAAAGTCATAATCGTGAAAATCTCAAAATATACTCTATATAATGCATACAATATGACATTTATCAGAGAACTACTCACTCATTTCAGAAAGCTAAATTTTAAGTTTGCTAGACTCAATTACCAAAATACTGCTCAACAGCAAATATACCTCTAAAAGGCAAATAGCGACACTTGCTAAAAATCAAAAGATACGCCTCTATAGGCAAAAAGCAACACTTGCTACCAAACTAAATATATACCTCTATAGGCAAAAAGCTACACTTGCTACCAAACTAAATATATACCTCTATAGGCAAAAAGCTACACTTGCTACAAAACTAAATCAACGCCAACATTGGCAACTTTCTGGATATGGCCAGTATCCAAAAATATAAAACTGCAAAAATCGTCCACTCTGTAATAGAACTGAACTACGGGTCGTCACCCACCAAAAAAATTGAAGACTATTAGTCTATAACCCTCTAGCAAACTCATAATTCCCACGGAATAACTAAAATTATTCTTCATCTGAAAGTTCAGAATCAGAATTTTCTGAAATAGGAGTATTAAAAGGTTTTAAGTCTTTGATATGCCATTTCCCAGCTTTGGAACCATCAACATTTTCCAAATCATACACTAAATTTGAAAACCTTTTTTTCACAATGCATTGCACATATTTAGGTACTAACTTTGCGGTGAACTTATCGACTGCGCTAGAAAGAATTTTATTTTTTCGCCAAACGTGGTCTCCCACTTTAAATGAAATATCTCGTTTTCTAAGATTATACGCTCGCGAGTTACGTTCATACGCTTTATGAATTTTACTTCTAACGTCTACAAAAATATCTTTTAACTCTTTTAAATTTTCAGCATAAACATTCCTATCACCAGGAATTATCTCAGCGTCAACACTGATGTCAACATTCAAATCTTTATAATAATCGCCTGATAAAGGAATATGTCTGCCGAAAACCAAAAATGCTGGCGTAAACCCTGTAACTTCGTGCTTAGAAGTATTAATTGCTTGTTGAATTTTAGAAATATTTAAATCCCAGTTATCATGAGAATCTATATAACACCTAATGGCCGTACCAACGATTCGATTATTTCTTTCGACAAAATTACATTGAGGAGAATAGACCGGATTGAATCTAATATTAACACCGTATGTTTTACATAATTTTTTAAAAGTTTTCGAAATAAATTGACTACCATTATCTGCAATTAAAGTTGCAGGACAACCATGAACTTGAAAAACTTTATTCTCTAAAATATCTTCGATGAAATGAGTTTTAGAACTTCTTAATGGAAATAACAACGTATATTTAGTAAACCAACATGCTATCACTAAAAGCCATTTATTACCTTTTTTTGAACGTGGTAAAGGACCTATTAAATCCACAGCTATAACTTGAAATGGATAGTTTACTGGTTTTTCTTTACCCATAAGTCCCATAGGAGAAGTATTTGGTGCCTTTTGTGCTCCACAGACAAGACAAGATTTGACAAATCTTAAAATGTCCTGACGCATTTTTGGCCAATAATATTGTTCTTGAAGACGGTGAAATGTCTTATAAAAACCAAAATGTCCACAATTTGGAGGACTATGACAAGAATCAATAATCTCCTCCCTTTGAGGTTTAGGAACTAAGTATTTCCATTCGGGAATATTTACTTTCATTTGAAGATTGTTTGGGATAAATTTAAGCACGAAATCATTTTCCACTTTCCATTGTGGATAACTCTCTGGAGAATCCAAAATCTTCTGGCGTAAATTATCGTACCACGGGTCGATACGATCAACATCAAGTGTACCAACTACTATTTCTTCTAAAGTTTCGGTTGTATCTTCTACATTTTCATTTCCAGGAATACGTGATAAAGCATCAGGAACTACATTCAGAGCTCCTTTTCTGTGTACTAGATCAAAAGTATGTTGTCGAAGTCTCATTGCCCAACGAGCTAACTTTCCACTTGGATTTTTAATGGAATTTAACCATAACAAACTATAGTGGTCGGTAATGACCGTAAAAGGAACACCTTCAATAAATCCACGAAATTTCTCAATGTTGAACAGTACTCCAAGACATTCTCTCTCGACTACAGAATAATTTCTCTCAGCTCTGGATAGAGATCTACTGGCATAAGCAATTACTTTTTCTTCGCCATCTATAATTTGTGTTAACACACCACCCAGACCTGTATTTGATGCATCACTAGAAATGTAGAAACGTTGTGAAAAATCGGGTTGCGATAGAACTGGAGCCGATACTAACAGTTGCTTGATCTTTACAAATGAATCCTCTGCAGAATCAGTCCACTGAATTGACTGTCCTTTCTTTCTGCCTTTCAAAAGATCATTTATTGGTGACATTAACGTAGAAAAATCTTTTATAAATCTTCGATACCACGAACAAAGACCAACAAAACGTTTAACTTCAGTAGTATTTCTAGGTCTGGAATAATTAATCATGGCCTCAATTTTTTCTGGATCTGTACGTAAGGAATTCGAACCCACGATATAACCTAAAAATTTTAACGAAGTCTTAAAAAAATCACACTTATCGGGATTAATCGTTAACCCAGCTTCTTTAAGCTTGTCTTTGACTTCAGTCAATAATTTTAGATGAGACTCAAAGTCTTCTGATACCACCAAAATGTCGTCTAGGTAGGTAAAAACGTTTGGTTCGTAACGAGGTCCAAATATTGAATTGACTAGCCTTACTAAAGCATTTGCGCTATTTCTTAATCCAAATGGGACAGTGACAAACTGAAAAAGACCACGACCTACCACTGCAAAAGCGGTTTTTTCCTTTGAAGTTTCCTCTAAAGGAATTTGCCAAAATGCTTTTCGAAGATCTACTGACGAAATGTATTTAGCATTGCGTAATGAGGTCAAAATTCTATCTACATTAGGCATCGGATACCGATCAGGCACCGTAACATTATTAAGTTCTCGTCCATCGAAGCATAAGCGATAAGTTCCATCTGATTTCTTCACTAGTAAAACATTAGAACACCAAGGCGATGTTGAAGGTTCGATGACTTTTAAATTGAGCATTTCTGTTATTTCGTCATTTAAAATCTTCGACATATAAGGAGACATCGCAAATGGTCTCTTTACAAATGGAATTGCGTCACCAGTATCAATTTTTAAACTAATTTTATCAGTACGTCCTAATCTATCTTTGCAACTAATTTCTTTAAACGAATCTATAACTTTACTAGCTTTAACCCGTTGCTCTACCGAAAGATCATCTAACGAATTTAATCGCGGGTACACTCTACCAAAAGACTGACTTACGTCGTTTCTCAAAACATTAATTTCTGAATTTTTGTTCATAGCTTGAACATGCCATGAATTATTTTGAAAATTAACCAAAATTTTAAATTTCTGCGCAAAGTCGCACCCAAATATAAATGCATGAGGTAACGAAGGTACTACAAAAGCATTAATTACCAAACAAGTGTCATCAATGACAATAGGCATATCTACTGTACCTTGTACACCTTGTTTTTTACCATCAGCGGTAAAAATATTCTTAATTTTAGCTGGACATATCTTCAGACCTAATTGACCTAAAATATCTACCCCTCGTGAACCAACGACAGATGTAGTTGCACCAGAATCTAATAAAACGGTAATATCGACATCAAGCAACTTAACAGTTATATAAGGTCTATTATCAAACTCTTGACTAACAAATAAAGGCGAGATATGATCATTATTATTATTTGAAGAAACTTTATTAAAAGGAGCTTTATAATTTTTATAAAATTCTGAAACTTTTCTCAACCACTTGTTCCAATCAGCTTGATTAAAATAATTTTTCTTATTGTTTGTAACTAAATTAGAAGAATTTGTACTTAAAGAATTTTGAAATATTCTTGTTTTTATTCTAGTATTATTAACATTATTAAAATTTTTAAAAAAGGCCTTATTTTTAGAAAAAGTGAAACTGCCTCTATGAGACACTTTCTCTACTAGTTTTTTGAACAATTTGGACATGTAGAAGCTTTAAAATTAGGCTCTCCACATTTAAAACAAAATAGACTTCTAGGAGCTTTACAATCTAAATAAAGATGGTTGGCTAATTTACAATTCCAACAAACTATTGCTGATTTATTTCTATTTTCTGAATTATTACCTTTATTGTCAGAATTATTATTTTTATTAACAGTTTTATTTTTATTAAAATGAAATTTATTTTTATTATTTTCTCTATGTCCTGAAGTATTGGAAAAATTTGATTTATTCTTAAAATCTTTTCTAAAATTATTATTTCTATTCGTAGCATGTCCAAAATTTTTATAAGAATGGTCAGTATCATTAACCACTGCCACTTCCTCTTTAGGCTTACTTTTATCTCTCATATAGTCAGACTCTTCTAGTTTACGACAAAGTTCTGAAAGTTGAGAAACCGTAGTTATATCGATTAAAGCCAATCGACTGATAAATTCAGGTAAAATATTTTTTCTAATATGCTTAACTTTGGAAATTTCGACTGGGGGTCGAGATAATCTAGAAAAAAGTGCTTCTAAATGAGCTATGAAAACTACTGTAGTCTCATTTCTTTTCTGTTTCCTTCTTTTAATTTGGTCCCATAAGTCATCGTCAATGTCGTCATGCAGAAAATCGCGTTTTAATCTTAAAACCAACGTTTCCCACGTAGTTACCGAACTTTTTATCGCTCTGAACCAGGTGAAGGCGTCTGACACGAAGAACTCGACCGCAGAATTAAATAAATCCTGTGAAGAAATATTTCGCGCCTGCGCTAATTCAGTTAATCTTTCCAAAAAAGGATAAAGTTTTTTCGGATCGCCATTAAAAGTTACTTGCCATTCACTGATAGGTAAATTTCGAGTTGCGCAGTGCACAATCGGTGCAGCTACATTTATTACCGGATTAACAGGAACGATCGGTTCTGGGTTTTGATTTGCAGGAATTTTTTCATATAAATCCGACTCTAAAAGTATACAAGTCGCGACAGTTTCCTGAATAAAAGCATTAATTTCGACAGCATCATCCTCCTCTAAAGGAATTCTGCGAGCTCTACCTATTACATGCGCTAATCGCGATTTAACCCTATTGAAAGCTGAATCATTTACATTTCCTTCAAATTCGTCAACTACTCTTCGGATGGAATCTATACTTCGCGCTATAGAAACTTTTTCGTCAGCAAAAACCAATTTACAAACTTCCAAATTAATTTCTCTACCCGGAGATGCTTGTTCCATTCTCTGTATACGAGTTAAGATTCTACGTTTATCGGCGACATTGCGTTGTGAAGTTATTAAGCGAATGTGCAATTCATATTCCAATTCAAAATCTAACAGGTGATTCGGAACGAAATTAAACACGTCCATAATGATGCGCAGAAAAAAACAAAAAAATTAAAAAAATTTTTAAAAAAATTTTTCAAAAAAAATTTTTTTTTTTTTTTGAAAATGATCAATAAATCTCAAAATAATTGATACCTGATACTAACTCTCTTATATCGATGTTAATTTATCATTGAACTTAAATTCATTTGGTTAAAGTTGCATCCAAATATTTGTCACACCCTGTATATTAATATTGAAAGCACTTATGCACCACTATATTCATATAAAATATAATCAAGTACCTGAAGCTATAAATTTTATTTTCAAAAGAAAATTTCCACTAAAATATTTCAAGTACAAGAGTGTGGACACCCTGTATATATAAACTCATAAAAAAATTGTAAGTCCAAAGCAAGACAATGCTGAAAAAATTTTCCAAAAAATTTTCTTTCTCAAAGTTTAAAAAAATTCCTTAACTTGGTACACCCTGTACAAGTTTTTAAAATTGGTCTCATTCCACCCTGTATATTAAAGAACATCCCCTCATAAAACTTTTCAAATCGATAAATATGTTCAATAAGCAGATTGTTATCTTTATTACTAATGAAAATTTTAGACACTTTTTACAGATCACCCTGTACAGTATATAATGACCAAAAGAATTTTGAAAATTATTAAAATCTTCCCAGCTTTACTGTATTACCTTTATAAGAACTGACAATTTATAGTCTTCACTAAAACTCAGCTTTCAATATTATTTTGAAACTAATTTAAAAATTAATTTCGCCAATTTGTCAAGAATCTCTAAAAACTTTTTAAAACTTCTTCAATCAAATTTTAACTCTTGCCTCAACAGTATGACCTTATATAACTCAAGTTTACTAAACCTACCAATCACCAGCTACTATTGATATACCTCGTAACAATATAAACCTTATTCAGCAATATGGAAAATACATTCAAATCAACCATGAAGTATATCAAAAACCAAAAACAATTGATGGGAACCATAAAATTAGAGAATCGATATTATTCCATTGTCTCTAAACAATTAATGATACACAGTAAAAACTCTTTATTATAAATCAAAAAAAATTTCACTCGGGTATACCTATCTTACCACGTAAATCGAGGAGAAACTATGACTTTATACCTGTATAAATAAATAACCTGCAAAATTTTACTAATACCACTTCACCATGTATGTATCTTCACCATTAACATTTGCTTTCGAGTACTGAAAGCTCTTTTGAATACCTTGATAAAAAACCTCAGGCTTTTTCTTGACATTTATTTACCTATTCCTCTCTGTGTTCTCAGGTATGTTCTATAAAGAATTGGTTTTGTTGAAAAAAATGAACTTGGCCCCACGTTGGGCGCCATTTTTATGTGGCAAACTACTGATAGCTTATCACCTAAATTTGCGAACGGTTAGCTCTTATGTCGGTTAGCCTGGGTTCTTCACTACATAGTTCCAGTTCACTCTTTCAACCCGAGGGCACCACTGACTCTTTGAATAGTATAATACTCACCAAGTGCTAGAAAGTCAGAAAATCACTTGGGATCTAAAGTTGTTGACGTCTTTCACAGATACATATCTGAAAACACTTATCAAGAGGAATAAAACACACCGGTTATGAAATCAAAATATATATTCTTAGGTTAGCAGTAGCAGACCTGCAATAATTACTGGATGGTTTATTAAAACATTAGAACCAAATTTAATACGGTTCCAGACAAAGTAATGCAATATGATTTTATTGTAATTTGATTATTACGCTACTTGGTAAAGTTTGTGTAAAAGAGGTAATGTAACCAAACGGTGAGTATTTCTAGCGTCTCAAGTGTTCTAGAACCCTTTGTCAGACCTTACCCTTTCTATAGTACGAAGTTAAATTATTAAATTATTTGACTTACCAAGTTGGTATTACATGATATATAAATTAAAAAAACTGGCCTGATAAACCTTATGTTTAGTGTATTTGGTTCAGCAACTTAACGTCAATCCTGACTTCACCCATCCATGAGGTAGTATTTACAATCGTCTCCTTCTTCCTCCAGTTACTCCTAATTTCCCGAATTTTCACATCCAAATCTCAAACAGCTGAAGGCCCATAAAGTAATTAGAAACAGCCTCCGAACAGATCATCGAGTTCCAACTCAAAAGTGTGTAACTTCCATAAACTGGTTTCCCAAACTTTAATAAGCTAGTTGAGCTAAACTAAGCTAGATTAAGCTAAACTTAGCTGATGTGAGCTAAATTACTCTAAGCTGGTCTAAGCTGGTGATTGTACTAAAACGTGCTCAATTCCAACCTCAAAACTGCAAATGAAGATATTTCTGGTTTAATAAAAATCCCAGTTTTAGCAAAATCAAAATCTTACCTGCAAGTGGAAATTACCAGGCCTATCACCCCTCCAAAATAGTGACTTAGATTCCCCTTTCATAGGTCCGCACTAGCTCTAAAAAAACGCTTGCACCGCGTTTCACGGCCGGGGAATAAGTGCCTAAGTCCCCCTCTCTCAATGACTGCTTCCCAGCAGGAAACGGAACTTTAATTACTTCCTGAAGTTAGCAACATAATGTTCGATTTAACACCGAATTCGGGGCACCAACCAATTTCCAACGTTGACCAACACCATTTTCCGAACACACCACCATAAATTATCTGGCTGTCGGCTTAGCGCGTAAAAGCACTGTAAGAATTTGAAACTACCTACCTTTAACTACTCTGTGGTTTACTTGACAGCTATAAACTTCAATCGAAACTAACCTGATTTTCAAAAATATATCAGATCCTGTAATCAAAACAATGAAAGAATTTTCATAGGAGAAAACCATCGATAAAAGGAAACTCTACAAAATAAATGAGCATGACTACACCGGATATGGAATCTAGTGCCAAATACCATCCTAAAATGTACTGAATATACAATCAACAAAACTAAGCTAAATCTTCAAAATTTATAAGGTAATTTTTAAGCATTTAAATTCCTAACTATATCAAACTGCGTTAATACTTAAATTGATAATGCATAAATTACTATGTAGCATTCGTACTCATTTAATCTTAACCTGAGAAATGCTTCGGAAATATTGAATGCTACATGATCTTTTAAACTATCTTTATATTTAGTGTGAAAGTCACATTTAACACACTTATATATTTCAATTTCTTCTGGATTTCTATGTCGAAGCAAGTGTTTGGTTAAATTACCTTTAAAAAATGTTTTATAAGAACACTGATCGCATTTAAACTTTTTAGCTTCCTCTGAACTATTATGCCGAAGAATATGAGCCTTTATACCCTTTTTACATTTAGTTCGAAAGTCACATTTAACACATTTGTATATTTCAATTTCTTCTGGATTTCTGTGTCGGAGCAAGTGTTTGTTTAAAGCACCTTTAAAAATTGTTTTATAAGAACACTCATCGCATTTAAACTTTGGTAGTTCTTTCGGACTAACATGCCTAAGTAAATGAGTCTTTAAAGTATGTTTACGTTTAGTTTGAAAGTCACAATTATTGCATTTGAACATTTCAACTTCCTCTGAATTTTTATGTTGCAGGAGGTGTCTGTTTAACTCGTAATTAGTATTTGTTTTATAAGAGCACTGATTGCACTTAAACTTTCGAACTTTCTCTGGATTATGTCGAAGCAGATGAGCCTTTAAATTATGTTTATGCTCATTTTGATAGTCACATTTGGAGCATTTTAATATTTTGACTTCCTGTTGACTAAGCAAGCCCGTTTTTCTTTCTTCTAAATATTCACGTCGAATTTGGAGCTTCTTTAGTTTAGTTTCTTCCACAATGTTATCAATACTGTGATCACTTCGCGGAAGTTCTCGAAAAAAATTACTTTTAAGTGATATTTCATCATCTTTGTCTGGCATGTACCGCTCACATTTGCACTGGATATCTTGACAAACACAATCATGCGAAATACTGCAAAGAAAACACAGAAATAATAGAATCATTATCAACATTTAGGTCACTGGATTGAGAAATTGTAGAAGTTCTAAAGAAGTAATAAAATAATTTAAAAAGTATAATAAAGAGAATATAAAAAAAATCATTTAATAAATTATTTTAATATAAATATAATTATCTATCTACAACTTGGCCTATCTTGTTATCATTTTGAATCGTTTTGAATAATCCATGTTTTTATTTTTCTTTTGAATATTTGAAGGCATTATTTTTTAAAAGTGTTAAATTAAAATTATTATAATATAAACAAAGATTTGTATTTTGTCTTGTTTGATGTATATTGTTAATGTTTTCGATTTGTAACAAATACATATATTAATTATTTAAATTAGTTTTAAATATATAAGTACTGAAAGTTTTAAGTGAATATATCGAACTGAAAATGGACCCGATTTTGACTATTTCGAACAGGCTAAATGCATAATCACATACAAAACTTCATATTTTCGCGTCAAGTACTTTATAATGATTGTTCAAACCACTTATCATTAGTGTCACTTGTCTGCCACTACAAAAGATGTCTGCTGTTCTAGGATATGAAAGAGATTGGCTCAAATCAAAATACATATGTCAATAGCAACCAATCACGTGTTCGGGAAATTATTTTGGGTTTTTATCTTAAATATCTCAAAATCGTGCTTTGAAAATGCAAAAAAAAGTCTTATGACATGTCTGGATAAGAAGTTATATTAATATATTTAAGAAAACATCTGAAAACAGTTAGAAACTATATTTTCTATCGGTAAAGGTCGACGACCCTAAATTTGAAAACAATTTATTCAAATTTTTATTTCCATCTCTGCAAGCAATAATTCAAGTATCGTGATAGGTAGTTGTTCGCTGACCGATTTAAATAACGTCTCTACGTCTAAAGTTACATAAATTGTTCTTTCTTTGCCCCTTTTTTGACTTTGTACCTGATATGTATGTCAACTAGTGGTAAGAGAAATAATTTGCCAATATTAGACTCTGTCGCTGTTCTCTTGTTTCATGATAAATCCTTCAGAATGTTGATGAACGTGATGTTAACCAACCGCCACTGGATTTAGACCTGAACTTGATGATGCCCCTTATTGATACTGACCTCAACCTGATTTATTGATCTCTACTGGCACTGGATCTCGACCTCTATCATTCCTTAAATTCTGAACTTTAATAATTATAACCCTAAACTTATTTGTGTATATACATAGATGTGTGATCTGTTGCTTATTTTATTAATACATTTATTTATGCCGCGGGTGTTTGTAGAGGGTGATATATGTAGTAGCTTGAAAACACTTTGAAGGAGGGTTCCTTGGCCTTTGCTTGTGTAGAGATTAAGGAATCCTTCAAAAGGCGTTCTTAAAAGACTTTATTTTATATAAATTTATTCATTTTATGCAATAAAAACGTTGTAATATTGATTGTTTTACTAAAAATAAGTCAAATATATTTGTTATCGAGGTAAATTAATATTTTGTCATCTAAACTTTGTTTTAAATAATTTTTTTATCAAAAACGTTGTTATTACAAATCGTGCAGTTCAAATTGTATTTATTAGTTAGTATTTTGATAATGGATATTAAAGTGTTGTGCCTGTAATGGTCAAGTTAGTCTTTTATATAGATTTTATTCAGTAATAAGTGATGTTCCTACTCTATCTCTTTGGTGATTGTACATTTATTCATTTTATTATTTATATGTTTCTACTAGTTTTAGATTAGCTGACAAGTTCTATACTGTATTGTATTTTTTTGATAGAACTAATAAATAAATTATTATTAGTAATAAAAACGTAATTAATAAAAACATTTTTACTGCAAATTTTAAATTTCAAAATATTAATTCGACCTTCAAAAAAATAAAAACATATGGTGGCTTCCCCTACCCCCCTTCCGCCTTGATTAGTTCAAAGCCACTCCGTTTCTCGGTGTTACCATCGCCATTAATGTAATTTTAAAGTCACAGCGGCATCTATCATTTAACGCGTTAATAACGTTTTGCTTTGTTCGAGTTCTGTGATTCAAACCAACAGACAGGCAGACCGCCAGAACAACGAATATGGCCAACATGCTTGCATGTTTTCTTATAATGTTTTGTATAATACAACACATCTAAATGGGTTAGGCTAAATTAACAATCCGAGACGATTAAAATTTGAGCAAAAATGCATGCCATCGGGGCTTTACTATTACGAAAATATGCACATGTTTGTAAATAAGTCCGTAATTTACCTTATTTAAAATAGCTTTTTGTTTTAAAAAATATATTTAATAGGTACAATGATGTGACTTAATATATTACACAATTGGTTCCCAGTTACGCAAAGTAAAATAGAAACAAACAATAATAACTAACAATTTAAACACCCGACTTCACAGCTACAGATGTTTGTTTAAAAGTACTTTTAAATTGTTGTTTTATTAAAACTGCGTCTGAGCATCTCAGATTTATCATTTTCCGGATGACTTAAAGGTTACATTGTATTTAAACATTTCGACCTACTCTGAACTCTTATGCCGGAGCCTAATGTGACGCTTTAAACTTTCTTTACGGATAGTTTGATAGTCACATTTAAAACATTTGTAAATTTCCATTTCTTCAGGATTTTTATGTCGTAATAAGTGTTTGGTTAAATATCTTTTGGAAATTGTTTTATAAGAACATTGATCGCACTTATACTTTTTAGCTTCCTCTGAACTATCATGCCGAACAATATGAGCCTTTATACCCTTTTTACATTTAGTTTGAAAGTCACATTTAACACATTTGTATATTTCAATTTCTTCTGGATTTCTATGTCGGCGCAAGTGTTCGTTTAAAGCACCTTTAAACATTGTTTTATAAGAACACTCATCGCATGTAAACTTTCGAACTCCCTCTGAACTACTATGCCGAAGAAGATGATCTTTTAAACTATATTTATATTTAGTTTGAAAGTCACATTTAAAACACTTGTATATTTCAATTTTTTCTGGATCTTTATTTCGTACTAAGTGTTTTTGTAAATTACGATTAAATATTGTTTTATAGGAACATTGATCGCCAACCTTTAGCACTTCCTGTGGACTGTTATGCCGAAGCAGATGAATCCTTAAACTATTTTTATGTTTGGTTTGAAAGGCACATCTATTGCATTTAAATATATCTACCTCCTCTGGATTATTATGCACAATCTGATGGGTTTTTATACTTGATTTATGTTTGGTTTGAAAATCACAATTATTGCATTTGAATATTTCCACATTCTTTGGCTTTCGATGTCCCAGGAGGTGTCTGTTTAAATTATTTTTGCAAAATGTTTGATAAGAACACTGATCACATTTCAACTTCGGAAGTTCTTCCGGACTAACATGCCTAAGTAGATGAGTCTTTAAAGTATGTTTACATTTAGTTTGATAGTCGCAATTATTGCATTTAAACATTTCAACCTCCTCTGAATTTTTATGTTGCAGGAGGTGTCTGTTTAACTCGTATTTAGTATTTGTGTTATAAGAGCAGTGATTGCACTTAAACTTTCGAACTTCCTCTGGATTATGTCGAAGCCAATGAGCCTTTAAATTATGTTTATGCTTATTTTGATAGTCACGTTTGGAGCATTTTAATATTTTGACTTCCTGTTGACTAAGCAACCCCGTTTTACTTTCTTCTAAATATTCACGTCGAATTTGGAACTTCTTTAGTTTAGTTTCTTCCACAATGTTATCAATACTGTGATCACTTTGCGGAAGTTCTCGAAATAAATTACTTTTAAGTGATATTTCATCATCTTTGTCTGGCATGTACCGCTCACATTTGCACTGGATATCTTGACAACCACAATCTTGCGAAATACTGCAAAGAAAACACAGTAAAAATAGAATAATTATGAACATTTAGGTCACTGGATTGAAAAATTTTAGAATTTCTAAAGAAGTAATAAAATAATTTAAAATGTAAAATAAAGAAAATATAAAAAATAAATTATTTTAATATAAATATAATATTCTATCTATAACTTGGCCTATCTTGTTATCACTTTGAATAATTCATGTTTTCTTGAAAATAACATACGACATCATTCTTTTCTCATTAAAGCTTTCATAACCAAGTTCCCCCCCCCCCGGAAATTTCAAACTGAATCCATCAATTTTGGGGGTTACCAGGGTGGGCACATATGTTTCTAGGGTGGGCCAACCCCTGCCTGGCACCGCCGCTGCGTTGCCTCCCCCCCAGATGAAAATCGTAAATACGCCACTGCATGAGATGTATGTACTTCCCCAACCAACTATACCATAAGAAAAGGATTGATTGAAAAAGTGCATATTAAAACATTAAACAGATGTTTTGATTCTTTTCTTAGTGTGTTAATGTCATTTTAATTTCTAGAGATTTATAGTATATTCCTAAATATTTTATAAATTCAACTTTCAAGTTCAGGGATTCCCGAAAAACCCAATATCACACCAAATTTTAATTATTAGCACTTCTGATGGAATTTTGTATTTTTCTATTCTCACACGGATATTTGCTGTTCTTTTACACTAAAGGGACTGGATAAACGAGCTATTCCAGTTAACTAAACGAAAATAATCCTTTCTTGTTAATGTTGCAAACTTATATGTTCATTTGAAGACAGTCCGTCCTATCTTTCCTCTATGCTCCGGATTTTAATATTTTTGACAATTCCGGAAAATAGACCCGATAATATCTAAACCACTACAAGAGAAACGTCTTAGTAAAGTGTTTGAAGCTGAATTATGAACAAGCATTCAAGGTACAAAAATCTCTTAAAATTTAAAGAATTTCAGAAATATAAGTAATACTTTAAAGATTTAATATTTTTACAGCGTCGCAACGCCTTAGTAATCACTGGCATCGGTCTAATTTTTATTATATTTTATAGAGACCGATTACACCTACAAATACTTCTTTACAGATATTAATTATAGAAAAGAAGGTTTTTTAGCGGCAGGCGGACAAAGTAGTGCATCTATCTTGTGCATTGAGTACACAGAGACGCCACAGTATTCGGGGTCGCTTACAGGTTATGGCTTTCTGATGAGTTCTAATAAGAACGAAACAGCCTGTCATTGTCTACCTGTGCCCCAGGGAACCCATTGCATTTGGCGTCCCTGTGTACTCAATGCAAAAGATAGATGCACTACTTTGTCCGCCTGCCGCTAAAAAACCTTCTTTTCTATTTACTTATACGGACACTAAACTCTACTACTTTATTTTAAAAACACGGCATTGTATTACGGGTTGGCAGCGCCCAGTGGGTATACTGCTGCGCGAACTCATTTGAATCTACAAATCCGTAGAAAAATTGTGGGGACGCGATAAATGTTGCCTATACTGGTGTGTTGGCCTAACGTATTTGGTTTATGTTGCTTTCGTCGTCGACTATCTTTTGCATTGAGTTGATTCCTATAGATGGCGTTACTGGGTTTTCATTGCATTTTTATTTCTTAAAAATATCTTGAAAACAGAGGCTCGCTGTATTCGGGGTCGCTTACAGGTTATGGCCTTCTGATGAGTTCTAATAAGAACGAAACAGCCTGTCATTGTCTACCTCAATGTTGCCAGGTCTGGTGATTTTTCACCAGATTTGGTGATTTTGAACCCCATCTGGTGATATGGTGAAAACTATTTAAAAAAGTCTAATTTCTGGTGATTTTTCGACACTGATGATAAGCTTTTATCTTAAAAAAAAACGAGAGAAAAATGGCTTGATTGTGTTTTATTCTTCTTTGTTAAAAATGGTGACATCGATGCAAAAACTTATTGGTTTCAAAAGCGTTTGTCTTTGTCTGGAAACTCTCTACTTCTCTGTGCCGAATATTTCTTAGTAGCGGAGGATTTACAGAGTTTGTATCTGTTACTGTTTTGTATATAGTGATTTCTAAAAAAAAAAAAGGTCGTACCTCGGAAATAACATACATCTGATTTAAGGTCTTGGCACCGGGGTGCGCACTCATGTTTATAGCTTAAACAACATGAGTGCCCACCCTGGCGTCAAAAGCTTAAATGAGAGGTATGTTATTTTCGAGGTGACTTTTTTTTTTTTTTAGAAATCACAGCAATATATTTGATTTTACATTAATTATATGGTGTTGTATGTGATAATGCGAGAAATTAAGAATCTGGTGATTTCTGGCAACTTTTAAAGCAAGGGTCTGGTGATTTTTAATTTTTTGACCTGGCAACATTGGTCTACCTGTGCCCCAGGGAACCCATCGCATTTGGCGTCCCTGTGTACTCAATGCAAAAGATAGATGCACTATTTTGTCCGCCTGCCGCTAAAAAACCTTTTTTTCTATTTACTTATACGGACACTAAACTCTACTAGATATTAATTATTTAAATTAGTTTTAAATATATAAGTACTGCAAGTTTTAAGTGAATATATCGAACTGAAAATGGACTCGATTTTGACTATTTCGAACAGGCTAAATGCATATTTTCGCGTCAAGTACTTTATGCTGAGTTTTCAAATTAACACACAGGCAGACCGCCAGAACAACGAATATGGCCAACATGCTTGCATGTTTTCTTATATGTCTTGTATTATACAACACATCTAAATGGGTTAGGATTAACAATCCGAAACGATTGAAATTTTAGCAAAAATGCTTGCCATCGGGGCTTTACCATTACGAAAATATGTAATAAATGTTTGTACATAAGTCCGTAATTTACCTTATTTAAAATGGCTTTTTGTTTTAAAAAATATCTTTAATAGTTACAATGATTAGGTATGCGACTTTTTAAATATTACACAAAATTTACTATGTAACGGTACAATTAATTCACAGTTCCGGAAACTAAAAAAACGCAAAATAGACATAAACAATAATAAATTACAATTTAAACACTCGAACCCCACAAATGATTGTTTAGAAGTACTTATAAATTATTGTTTTATGAAAACTGCGTCTGAGCATCTCAGATTTATCATTTCCCGGATGACTTAAAGGTTACATTGTATTTAAACATTTCGACCTACTCTGCACTCTTATGCCGGAGCCTAATATGACGCTTTAAACTTTCTTTACGGATAGTTTGATAGTCACATTTAAAACATTTATACATTTCCATTTCTTCAGGATTTTTATGTCGTAACAAGTGTTTGGTTAAATACCTTTTAGAAATTGTTTTATAAGAACACTGGTCGCACTTATACTTTTTAGCTTCCTCTGAACTATTATGCCGAAGAATATGAGCCTTTATACCCTTTTTACATTTAGTTTGAAAGTTACATTTAACACATTTGTATATTTCAATTTCTTCTGGATTTCTATGTCGGCGCAAGTGTTCATTTAAATTACCTTTAAAAATTGTTTTATAAGAACACTCTTCGCATTTAAACTTTGTAAGTTCTTCGGGACTAACATGCCGAAGTAAATGAGCCTTTAAATTATGTTTACGTTTAGTTTGAAAGTCACAATAATTGCATTTGAACATTTCAACTTCCTCTGAATTTTTATGTTGCAGGAGGTGTCTGTTTAACTGGCATTTAATATTTGTTTTATAGGAACACTGATTGCACTCAAACTTTCGAACTTGCTCTGGATTATGCCGAAGCAGATGAGCCTTTAAATTATGTTTATGTTTACTTTGATAGTCACACTTGGAGCATTTTAACATTTTAACTTCCTGTTGACTAAGCAAGCCCGTTTTACTTTCTTCTAAATATTCACGTCGAAGGTGAAACTTCTTTAGTTTAGTTTCTTCCACAATTTTATCAATACTGTGATCACTTTTCGGAAGCTTTCGAAATAAATTACTTTTAAGTGATATTTCATCATCCATTTGATCATCTTTGTCTGGCATGTACCGCTCACATTTGCAATGGATATCTCGACAAACACAATCTTGCGAAATACTGCAAAGAAAACACAGTAATAATAGAATAATTATGAACATTTAGGTCACTGGATTGAAAATTTTTAGAACTTCTAAAGAAGTAATAAAATAATTTAAAATGTATAATAAAGAGAAAATAAAAAAATAAATTTCATAAATTATTTTAATATAAATATCTATCAGATCAAAATGAAATTTCAAAATTCCGTGCCATCCACAACATTCCCCAGATTTGGCTTAGCCAGACTTCCACTTGTTTACAAACCGTAAAAAGTGTTTACTCGAAAATAAATTTCGTATTAATAAAGGTAATTCATGCTATGAATATTTAAATTTGCCCTGATCGTATTATGTCTTTGTCGAAATTATTAAAGACCTGTCAAGTTCAGGAATTCCCGAAAAAACACAATATCACAACACATTTTAATTATTAACGCTTCTAGTGGAAAATTGTATTTTCTCACATGGATATTTGCTGGTTTCTTTTACACTAAAGTGACCTGATAAATGGGCTATTCAAGTTAACTGAACCGAAATCATTTCATATTCATTCTTGTTACCTTTAAAAATAAAATTTTCTATTTCTAAAGAAAATTCCCACGAATTGACAAAATACTAAATTGTTATTTTTAGCAGATAATAATAATAACAATATTTATTTGCGCCAAAAATGATTTGTTGCAGAGCTGAGCGGTATTTGCCTCGATAGAGCTTGAAAAAGGGCTTTAAGCACAATACTGCTTCAAGCAGTTTTAAAATACAGCGCTAGGTGCTTGATGCTGGCAATTATTTTTCCAGCTTGGTGCTCGAAGCACTTTTTTCGAGTACTTGGCCCAGCTCTGATTTGTTGTTACATTGAGGGTGGGTAACAAAAACTGTGCCGTAGCCGAAAGACATATTTTGGTATGTCGATTAATTGTTGAATTTTTTTATGGCATTTATGAACAAAATGACATTTAATATTAATAGAAAAATTAGTTCAAAGTACAAATTTGGTGTTAAAGCTCGTGTATTTGTGAAAATTTGTTGTTTTCCAGAGTAAAATTACTTCTAATTATTATACAGGGTGATTCCTAAGTTGATACTTCTTTTTTAGATGTGTATAGAAGGCATTAAAATAAATAACATTTTTAAATAGCTTTTTTCAAAAAACTCAAAAATAAGGTACTTATATTCAGTTATTACACAATGGATCAAATACGGTCCTGCCTAACTTGCCCGTTGAATAACATTTAAACTTCTGGGTGTAGGATGCGCCAGTAAGGGAAAGCGTTCTGCGTGTAATCTCGAAGAAACATCCGCACTTAAATTAGCACCATATCTATTAGTTTATTGTTTTCAAATTTAACCTTTTTTACGTATCACACAATTTAAAATTAATTTGCTTCAGAAAAACACACCGCAGCGAATTGCTCAAGACTACCCGTATAACTATTACTAATAAGAGATAAGAAAAACAACAGAAACTATAGTGGGCTGTGTTTTTATGACCAGACCCGCACTTGGATATTTTACTTCTCTATCTCGCCTATTTTTGAGTTATTTGAAAAAAGGTATTTGAAAAAGTTGTTTATTTTTATGCCTTCTATACACAGCAAAAAAAGAAGTATCAACTTGGGAATCACCCTGTATAATTATAAATGAGGAGGGGAATTTAAAAATAATAAAATACATTTTTTTATTTATAACGGATTGACTATCGAACAGGAAAAACTTTTTTATTTGTGGGTTTATGAAAAAAAGTTATTTTTCATAAAAACTCCCGATAGTTCTTAAACTACCAGAAAGCATATTATTTTTTTAAATTTATATACCGGGTGTTCAGAATTTAGAAAAATATAAAAAAAGCTAAGAACAAAGTACCCTTATGTGTAAAGATAGGATAAAAAGTAATTAGTAAAAGTTGTTATGGTTGAAAACCTACGTCTCATTACCAAGTTTGGACTTAATAGCTAAATGTACAGAGACCGGCAAAAAGTTCCAACTCATTAAATATGATTTGTTTTAAATTAACGCATTTTGCAAATTAGTTAGTCTTTAGAAGGTATTATTCTGTAAAATCTTTATCTTTATACGAGGAATTGTCGAAAACTCTTAAGTAACTACCCATATTATTAAAAAATCAATACGTTTTAAAATAAAACCGTGCACTATTTATAATTAAACGAATTTATTAGAGAACGAATGAAGAGTTGGAACTTTTTGCCGGTCTCTGTACATTTAGCTAATAAGTTAAAACTTGGTAATAAGACGTAGGTTTTCAACCACAACAACTTTTACTAATTACTTTTTATCCTATCTTTACACATAAGGGTACATTGTTCTTAGCTTTTTTTATATTTTTCTAAATTCTGAACACCCGGTATATATATTTGAAAAAATAATATGCTTTTTGGTCGTTTGAGAACAAGCAGGAGTTTTCATGAAAAATAATTTTTTTCATAAACCCGTAAATAAAAAAGTTTTTCCTCTTCGATAGTCAATCCATGGTGGACACACTGTATATATTTAAAAAAACGAAACGTTGGATTGAAAATCTCATTACACCCACTTGTAAGGGAGAAAAAATGGTATCAAGAATGTAAACTTTATTTTAATATATCTCCTCAAATAGAGTCAGAAAAAAACAAAAACGAAATCGCGAAAATTCGGTTTTGCGCAAATATCTTCGGGAAGATTCGGATTTCTTTAAATTTGAAAACACAACGCTGCAGAATTTAGTAGGGAGCAACCTTTTTCTAATTTAACCATCTGTGTATCTTCTATAGTTTACGAGATCCCGGTAGAGTGCATCTGGGACACCCTGTATACACATCTATAATAGTTTTATCAATACGTATATTATTATCGGCTGAAGGGAAATAATTCCATGTGGCATTATTATTGAATTACTTTTACTCCTATTTCTAACAAGCGCATTTAGCCGAACAAATATTTGAAAAAAATGTTATAAAAAATTTTAAAAATCGTATTAGAGAGATTTGTAATAATTCACTTTCGAATCTTCAAATAGACGTTTTGTCTATAAGAGACCACCATCAGGTTAATTTTGTTAAATAATTTATTACATTATTCCTTTAAAACTCACAATTTACATCGAATAATGGTTACTAATAATAATCATACAATAATATCTACGTAATAACAAGAAATTGTTACAATTTCCTACCTACAGGCGTGGAAGGTTCCTAACAATTTACTGGCAGTAACGTTTAACATGGTTCTTTTGAAAATGGCAGCACAAGATGCGTAAATGTTGTTTCAAAACCTTGTCTTCGATGGGTATCTTTGTATACATGTTTTTAAAATGTTCACAAAGAAAATAATCCAGAGGGGTCAAGCCTGGTGATCTTGCCGGTCGCTTTTTATTTATTTTAGTTTTGTCAAAAGTATCTAATGTAAATTGTTTTTAAAGTACCTTATAATTTAATATACCCAGTGGCGTACCCCCAAACTAACAATATCAATGTTCCAGGTATTGAAAGACCTAAACCAGTCATACATTGGAAAAGCCGAGACATCCAGGAGTAGCATCATGGTTTCTTATGTATGGATATTGTGGGAATAGAGTTGAATAAACCAAATTAAACACTGCTTTTACTTAAGTCCAACTCAGCTGTTTATTTAGCCATCTTTAGTGGTCAATACATCTAAGTGGGTTAGTATGGCTAAAGTGATCATCCGAAACGATTGAATTTTGAACAAAAATGCATGTTGAATGATAGAATAGTTTTGGACTTGCATTGTCTTTAATTTGTTTTACATCACAACGTTTCAACTGGTAAGTATCTCCAGTCGTCTTCAGGTGAATACTAAATAAGTAAAGTAACTACAGCTCTATTTATACTAGCTAGATGTACTGGAGCATGACTGAGATGGGTGCAGTCATGCGTTTAATTCTTGTGCGGTATTTTAAGTTTACATCTACTTAACAAAGGTTTCCAGATATTTCTTATATCTAGTGAGGGCTTACTAAAACAATCTGGGTTCTGGTATATGATAGCAGCTTCCTTGAACTTCCTCCAATGTGGTTCTTTGTGCAGGATTCGAGCTTCTGTCCACTTAATGTGATGACCGTGTGTCCAGGCATGGTCAGCTGCCCCTGATTTTTCGGTTTCTCCTTTAAGCGTGTTGTTTCTGTGTTCCTTGACCCTAGTTTCAAGTGGCCTTAGAGTCTCACCAATGTAGGATCTGCCACATTCGCAGGGAATCTGATAGACACAGTTTTTCCTATCTTTTTGACTTGTTGGTTTCGTCTTCGTCAGGTGGCTTCTTAAAGTGTCTTTTGAGCTGAATACCGTATTAATGTTGTATCGTTGTCCTAGTCTTCTAATTCTCTCAGATACTCCTTTGACATACGGAATGTTAAGTGTTGATTGTGACTCTACTGGCTTCTTTTGTGTATTTGACCGATTCTTGCGATTTTCCATTAGTTTATCAACTAGATGCCCGGAGTAGCCATTTTTGTTGAGGTCGGTCTTGATGTAGTTAGTTTCCTGTTTGAGGGCTTCATTTGAATTACAGATGGTAATTGCTCTATCCACAAGCGTTCTTACTATGCCATGTTTTGTGCTATTTGAGTGATTTGAGGTGTAATTCAAATATTGACCTGTATGCGTGGGTTTTCTGTACACTGAAGTATGGATGGTATTGCCATTTTTCTTTACGTTTACATCCAGGAAAGGTAATTGACTGTTTTCTTCTCTCTCCATGGTAAATTTGATTGTCGGCGCCAGGCTGTTAATGTGGTATAGGAATTCCTTGAGTTCGTCATCGTTTCCATTCCAAATAATGAAGGTGTCGTCCACATATCTCAGCCATGTTTTTGGTTTCTTTTTTGCTTGTTTTATTGCTTCGTATTCAAACCATTCCATGTAAATGTTGGCGATTATTGGTGAGAGAGATGAGCCCATCGGTAGTCCGTCCACTTGGCTGAAAAACCTATCTTTTTCCTGAAAGTAAGTCAGCTCCAGTACATCTAGCTAGTATAAATAGAGCTGTAGTTACTTTACTTATTTAGTATTCACCTGAAGACGACTGGAGATACTTACCAGTTGAAACGTAGTGATTCTAAACAAATAAAGACAATGTAAGTCCAAAACTATTCTATCATTCAAGAAACATCATTGTCTCCAACCTTTAAACAGACAAAAATGCATGTCCTCGGGGCCATATCATAATAAAAATTTGCAATCAATGTTTGAACGAATAGTACATAACTTACCCTATTTAAAACCGCTTTGTTAGTGAA
Source organism: Polydrusus cervinus (assembly GCA_935413205.1). NCBI lineage: Eukaryota > Metazoa > Arthropoda > Insecta > Coleoptera > Curculionidae > Polydrusus > Polydrusus cervinus. Next base: position 1,943,907 of record OW284518.1, read on the forward strand.
AAATACCTTTAATAGTCACAATGAAAATCTGTAAATATTACCCAAAATTTACTATGTAACGGTACAATTATTGCCCAGTTCCGTAAAGTAAAATTGAAACAACCAATAATGAATTACAATTTAAACGCCCGACTATACGTTCACAGCCACAGATGTTTGTTTAAAACTACTTTAAAATTATTGTTTGATTAAAACTACGGCTCAGCATCTCAGATTTATCATTTTTAGGACGACTTAAAGAATGCATTGTATTTAAACATTCCAACCTACTCTAACCTGTTATGCCGGCGCATATGACGCTTTAAAGTTTCTTTACGGATAGTTTGATAGTCACATTTAAAACATTTATATATTTCCATTTCTTCTGGATTTTTATGTCGTAGAAAGTGTCTGTTTAAATCGGTTTTAAAAATTGTTATATAAGAACACTGATCGCATTTAAACTTTTCAACTTCCTCTGACCTACTATGGCGAAGAAGATGAGCTTTTAAACCATATTTATATTTAGTTTGAAAGTCACATTTAAGACATTTGTATATTTTAATTTCTTCCGGATTTCTATGTCGGAGCAAGTGTTTGTTTAAATCCCCTTTAAAAATTGTATTATAAGAACACTGATCGCATTTAAACTTTTGAACTTCCTCTGAACTATTATGTCGAAGAAGATGATCCCTTAAACAATTTTTATATTTAGTTTGAAAGTTACATTTAAAACATTTGTACATTTCCAGTTCTTCTGGATTTCTATGTCGGAGCAAGTGTTTGTTGAAATAAACTTTAATATTTCCTTTATAGGAACACTGATCGCATTTAAACTTTTGAACTTCCTCTGAATTATTATGTCGAAGCAGATGAGTTTCTATACTCTTTTTATGTTTAGTTTGAAAGTCACAATTAATACATTTGAACATTTCAACTTCCTCTGGATTCTTATGTCGCAGAAGGTGTGACTTTAAATCTTTTTTAAAAATTGCTGTATAAGAACACTGATCGCACTTTAACTTTTGAACTTGCTCTGGATTATGTCGGAGCAGATGATACTTTAAATCACGTTTACGTTTAGGTTGATAACCACATTGATTGCATTTGAACATTTCGACTTTCTTTTGGCTGAGCAATCTCGCTTTACTTTCTTCTAGGCATTTACGTTGAAATTGGAGCCTCTTTAAACCAGTTTGTTGAATTATCTTATCCATGCAGGGATCACCTTTAAGAAGTTTTCGATATAATTTACTTTTAAGTGATATTTCATCATCCAATTGATTACTCTTCATGGGTGTGTACCTCTCACATTTGATCTGGTAATCTTGCGAAATACTGCAAAGAGAAAACAGTGATAATAGAAGATGTATGCACACGTACGAGGCTAGATTGAAAAGTTTCCGAATTCACCAATAGGTGGTGGTAGTTACTTAAACTTTGTTAGTTTATTTCTGACACGTGTAAGTATTTTGAGATTTCTCAATTATGGAGAAAAAGGATATTCGAGATGTGTTTAAATACTAAATTAAATTTTATTACAGGTCTGTAACGCGCTGGTTTTACCATTAAGCGGATTAGGCGACCGCCTAGGGGCCCCGATTATATTTTTCACTTTTATTTTAAACTTAACACAATTCCAGAACTTCATCAAAATACTTCTAACTCCTACAACAGCAACAATTTTTAAAAAAAAATTAAAACTTTTTTAAGTTTTATTTTTTAGTTTAATTTAGCAAAAAACGTAAAAAGTTAGTTTGGGCGTGGCACCCAAAATATTTTTCGCTTGCAGCGCTATCACATCGCATCCGTCACTAAATGGCCAATGTGCCCCATACAAACATGCATACAGGGTGAGTCACGTTGAGTGGCCTATTAGAAGATCTCGGAAACAAGTACCCCTATCTTTCTAAAAATTTGATAGCAGGCATAATTGGTTTTGAGCTTTTAAAACATTATATTTTGACGTTTTTATTACTTCCAGTTATACCGGAAGTTAATGCCAACTTTGCTATTTCAAATGGAATACCCTGTATATTTTAACATTTTTGATTACCTTCTTAAAATCTAAATAACTTTTGTTAATAATAATCTATTCCTATCTCTAACCGTTTTTGAGATATAAATTATAAAAGGATTTTTTTTGTGTAAAAACGCTCCGAGAAGAAAGTTTAGTAACTCTGTAACTAATAAAGGTAAACATTTAAAATTTTGTAAGCTTTTAAGTAATACATAGATCTTTAGTTTAAATTACTTAGGTTTCAAGTTTTTTTTATACAGGGAGTTCTTAAAATTGTGCCAATGTTTCCATTTAAATAAATGTGCATAAGTCAATTTTTGCAAATGGAATGAAAACTTTTCGGATTCGCCAATAGATGGTGGTTGTTACTTAAACTTTTTTGCATCAGCAAATAGGTTGATGTTTCAGTTGTCTAATAAACAAATTGGAAAAAAGTCAAAATGCTCTTTTAATTAGTTTGCTTTTGACAAGCATGGTTACGCGCACGGGTCGCGACGTCATGAAAATGTAAATCGATGGCATTAAATGCCAAGTTAAATTTTAACTTAAGAGTATTAAATTTTAAAAGTTCATAAAATTTTACTAGATTTTTGTACTTTGCTCAAATTTAATAGATCCACTCGTTTTTGAGGTATAATCGGTCGAATAGCCACTTGATTTAATTTTTTTATAGTCCTATTTAGGAATAAATGAAAAAAATATATTAGGGAAATTTGTAATACTCTATCACTTTTGAAATTTTCGTTAATCGTTAAGATATCATCATCAGGTCAATTTTGTTAATTACATAATTTATTAAATCATTACTTTAAAAACAACAACGTACATCGGTTCTTAATGACAACCAATGGCCTTAAAAATCCCCCTATTGATTATTTTATTTGGGGACATTTAAACGATGTCTTATAAGAAGCACCCACAGATCTTGATACAACACTTAAGCATCTTGAGCCGCCATATCCAGAAAAACACTTCTTGAAAACTCCGTACACCTTTAAAACGAGATTTCCTTTCATGGTTTATTAATATTTTAAGAAAAAATGTTGTATATAAAAGTTCTTAGAAATTAAACAAATAATATTGGAAAGTCCTTTGTGGTTTGTCATATATGTATTAAATATAATTAAATCATTTTTTTTAAGTAGTAACACTTCAATATTCTGTAATTAACAATAAACAACTTTTTTTAAAATAATTTTTCACCAACAATTATTACGTTTTTTTTAACCGAAAGTTCAATTTTTAATCTATTTCTAAGCTAAATTATAATCCAGCTCAATCACCCACTGATGCTCTCTCTTTTTAATATCAAACTTCTCATATATAAAAACTGCCTTCTAAAATTCCAACGATCTATGGTCCATTTCTTTTCGATTGCGAACGATGACAGAAAAAAAAATTGAACAAAAATTCACCTAATTGGTTAAATCATGGACCAATTTACACTACATAAATGCATAGCCAACTTATTAAAGGTCTTTTTTTTTTAATCACAGAAGAAGAATAAGAAATTTCCGTTCGATTGATTTCTAGCAAATATATGCTAATTATAAACCTTTCACCAATTAAAACTAACTTTTAGCTTACGAAACAAACAATCTATTAACTTTCTGTACATAAAATCGGTTAATTTCACGTTTTTCTGCAACATAAAATAGTAAACCTATGCCTACTTTGTGTTGAAGCAAATAGGATGCCCGATTTATCGACAAAATATAGAAGGCCATGCCAAACATTGTGAACTAACCTAAAAATTCATCTTCTTAAAGGCCGCTTTACAGTTTGCAATTTTTCCTTCACGCAAGTAGTCTTGCAGCAATTAATATTGCGGCAATAAAAATTTCACTTCGTTTTATAGCGTGCAATGACTTGCCAAGATCGTAGGTGATGTACCACTTGCCAACCATTAAAATAAAAATACATTTGGTTAGGACTTACCGGCGCTTTTTGTGCATTCATTTTAACAAAACATCATTACAGGACATAAAAGCAAACCAACAAAAACAAAACGTACGCTATATGTTAGAAAAAACATAAATAAATGTCAGGGATTTTTATATTTAGTTTGGTGTCTCATAAATCACCAGAAAATCCTCAGAATTGCGCTTGCAATGGCAATAAAAATACGGTCCGAGTTATATTTCTTGCAAGCAATACAAATTGCGCCAGCTGATTATTAGCCTCGTTCTGCGCATACTCCTGGGCAATCTTTTCTTGCGTGAAAGAAAAATTGCAAATTGTAAAGCGGCCTTAACAAGTGTTAATTTAAAATTCTAACCGCTATAAACAGTAAACAACAAAATGTCAGTTATGACGTAAATCCCTAACCTTACTTTTTCAACTTGTCAAAAATGAAAATTCTTGCATTTTTTTATTGTAAAACGGATTTCTGTCATCGTTCGCAATCGAAAAGAAATAGACCATAGAGTGGCGTATTTTCTGTTACCAGACACTATAAAGAAGCCCTTACCGTCGCCGAGGCGTGTGATTGAACAAATACCAGCAAGTGTACGTCGGTGATGGTTTTTTTATAGTTCTCGCAAATTAATATTTCTTCAAATATATAATTTAAAACAATTTTTATTTATATTATAAGGTGACAAAGGTGGGCCGCAACATGTCAGGGTTTTTTACGACTTGTAAAATATTATTTTACAATAAAAAAAAAGTTAGTTTAGCAAATAAAGAATTTTGTCTTACACTCTTTGAATAAGTATAGATCCGCTCAGACCGAGCGCGGGCCCCTAGCCCGGCCTAATGAGAAAATAGGCCCTGATCAGGCACCTTTGATTGTGAGTTAATAATGTCTGCCAATGTCATTTATGTCACAGTCAAACTTGCTGATTAGTTAATTATAGTTAAACATCTTTATGCAATCCAATATAAATGTTTCTAATTTTAGTGTTAATTATTACATTATCAAAACAACACACATTTTGTATTGACAGTTGCGCACACAAGAAAACTCCGTGTTTCTTGTCAGTTTTCTCGATAATTTTTGAGAGAATATTTTATGTTAGACTGTTGGACTATTTTATTAAAAACAATTTATTTTATATTGGTCAACATGGCTTTCTTCCAAAGCGATCAACGATAACAGCGATTTTCCAGTCACTTAATAATATTATAGAACAAATAGATAGGGGAATGATGGTATCTGGTCTATATTTTGATTTCAGTAAGGCATTCGACTTGATTGATCATGGCATATTGTTGCGTAAGCTAGAGTGTTATGGTGTTCGCGGTGTGACTAATAATTTTATTAAATCATATTTGTCAAATAGGAAGATGACGGTTTGTGTCAACGACGATCAACAAACAGCATTCTCAGAAGTTATTACAGTTAAAAAGGGCGTACCACAGGGTTCCATATTGGGCCCAATATTATTTCTGTTATTTGCCAATGATCTCAATAAAAAAATTGATATTTCAACTTTGTATCAGTTTGCGGATGATACGTCATGCATAGTGTCCTGTGCAAGTAATATTTTGTTGGCGTCAAAATCTACTGAGATCGTGACGAGTGTGTTGGAGTGGTCTAGAGCAAATAAGCTAATTTTAAATAGTAAAAAAACCTGCTTGATTGTTTTTCGAGGTTATAACAATTCCAATGAGTCTTTATACGTTCCTATTGAAGGGAAAAGTATAGAGCAGGCACAAACTGTTAAATTTCTAGGAGTAACGTTGGATGATACTCTGCAGTGGACCCAACAGGTTAATGCTATTGTAATTAAGATTAGCAAGGCAGCATATGCTATTCGTTTTTTGCGTCACCAGGTTGGTTTGAACGTATTAAGAATTTTTTATATGTCCAGTGTGCAATCTGTGATTGCATACAGTATCATGTTTTGGTACCGTGCTTCGGTTGCGCATGCACATAGAGTTTTTGTGACTCAAAAAAGAATGGTTAGGATCATGTTGGGGATGTATTACTGAGATTCTTGTAGAGGTAAATTTAAACAGTTAAACATCATGACTGTACCATCATTGTTTATATATAGCTGTGCTGTTTTTGTAAAGACTAATGCTAGTATGTTTGTTAAGAATAGCGATGTCTCCAACAATATTTATACTAGGGGTAGAAACGATTTGGTTACACCTCTTCACCGAACATCTCTTTTTCATAAGGGCCCTCTCATGAGCTGCATTAAAGTGTATAACTCTTTACCAAATGAAGTTAGGGCCATCCAGGGCAGTGAATTATTTAAGCGTCATTTAAAGAGCTTTTTGATTGAAAATGAATTTTACTCAGTTAATGATTTCTTTGACAGATAAATTTATTCATATTGGAATGACGATTTGCTGCCCTAATTTTTATTTTTATTTTGATTTTTCTTTTACCTTCTTATTGATTTTGATTGTTTATGTTTTCTGTCGTTTATCTACTGTTGTCTGTTTCGTTTGTAGACCGAGCATTGTTTGAATACTATATTTTTGCCACTTATTATGTATTAATTTGTGTACTTAGGTTAAGATTTTGTTTTATTTTATTTATACCACTGACGTTGTCAATCTTCATTTCTGAATGTTTTTATGACAATAAAGAGATTATTATTATTATTATTATTATTAAAAACTCTCGTAGAAGCAGGCACTACTACATCTCAGCTCTAACTTATAGAGTCGCGCTCCCAGTGAATTTACTGGCACCTTTTTTAAACCTTCCTTGTTGACAGGAGAATTACTGTTATTTTTCATAGAGCTGGAATAATATAAAAAACGACGACAATTTTACATTTCCTTTGTATAAAAGTAAATACATTCGAAGGGTACTTGCCTGGCTTTATTTTCTTCTAAATCTTCTTTAATGTCCAGCTCTTCATTTTTAATTTTCACATCTTGAATTTCCTGAAAGTGATTTATTGTCGGATTGGGTTCTATTTTTACCAAAGCCGCGTTCTGTGTGTCGTTATATCTGCAGAATATAAATTATTTATTAATAAATCCAAATATGGCAAGCTTTTCTAATAATAAATTTTTTGAAACATTTGAAAATTTGACATTTTTTTATATAAACAAATGAAAATTTAAAATGTTCAGAATATAGATTTCAATACTTGAAAAAGGAATAGATAAAGATAATAGATAAACTTACAGGGTGTTTAAAATTGACGCATTATGTTTAACCCATAAATCCTGATATGCCAACGATTGAGGGAAAATATTTTTAAATGTCGCATCACTATAATAAACGAGAAAATTGACAATTTGATTTTTTCGGTAATATGGCTTAATCACGCCACCACTGGAGAAGTTTTAAATACAGGGTGATAAGACAAGGGTGACATGTGTGTGTTTTCATTTGTAATGACAATTAATTTAAGTGAGTGACCCGTGATTACCTGTTTTAACTTAAGAAAAAAACAATTAAACCTACCTTTCCAAGAAATCCAAAGCCATCTTAATAAAAACAAATCCAATCTACGATTCTGTCGCTATTTCCTAAATCACTAAACACAAGCCATGCCATCATCCCAAAAGACTTTATAACATGTTTTCAAATTCAATTCAATATTATTCAGACATTTAAATAAAAACTAAACAAACTGCTGCATAAACGCGGAGGTCATTTATCAGACTGAAGTCGTTAAACGGCTAACAAGCGTCTAGGTACAAACCGTTGCTTCGATTTAAAGCTTCGGCTAATTGCTGGACGGTAGAATCCAGAAATATCAGTTGTCATTTAAAACAGGTCACATTGAAGCATTCATTGGCATCCGTCTAACTCGGTTTTAGGGGTTCTTGACCAACTTTTTAAATAGCTGATTCAAAAAAAATACAGAGTGTTTCTCTAGGACACCCAGGGAGTCACTAATTAAAATATAATGTGTCAATTCCATAACACCCTGTATATTAAATTCTTGTCTTGTATGATAAGAAGGTAAACTATTAACAAAACTGTTATATCATGTAGCCAGTAACCTACCTGGTTTCGTTTTCTTTCCAATCTTTGATGCCAAGCTCTTCATTTTTAATTGTCCAGACTTGCATTTCCTCAAAGTGATTCATACTTTCATTGGTTTCTATTTTTACCAGGTCCTCGTTCTCGGTGGAAATAGCTTCCTTGAATCTGTAAAATATAAAATAATTAATAACTTAGGTACATACCTACTACACTGTTCCCACTAAGCAGTGGAAAAATAATGAGGGGGAGGTAGTTATCAGTCCCAAGTGCCATAAAATGACTATGCCATGTTTTATAGTTTAATTTGTAAATGTATGTTTCTACTAGTTTTTATTCGTTGACAAATTATATGCTGTATGGTATTTTTCTGATAAAACTAATAAAGAAAATATTATTAATATTTTTATGGCTTATTAATAAATGTTAATTAATCTGGCAATACCCACTTGGCTTCATTTTCTTCCAAAACATCTTTATTCTCGTGCTTTTCATTTTTAATTTTCGTGTCTTGCATTTCTTCAGATATTTATTGTTTAATTGATTTCTATGTTCACCAAGGCCTCGTTCTGGGTAGAAATATATTCCTTATATCTGCAAAATTTAAAATACTTATTACATATTTATAGAAATGTAACGAATATAAAAAAAGGAAAAATTGATAATAAGCTAACCCTAGCTAAAGTTGGCCCTACTTGTTTAAAAGTTATTTTTTTACCTGCAATAAAAAACGCATTGGACTTATTATTGACCCTAGGTATAGGTATACATGTGTTAAATTCAAATTTGATTTAACTCGAAATCAAGGAGTTATTATTCACCCCCACTTGGTACTGAATATTATACTATTTATGGTTGGAGTTTACGTGTATGAAAAGGTTATAATCGGCAGTATTCCTTTTCTCATTAAATCTCAATGTCTTTATAGTAATACAACTGAAAACTAAAAACTAACCATACCCCAAAGAGGCATGAGCCAGTGACTACAACGAAGCGAAACCAACTGCCTGCAAAAACAATAAAACAAACGATGTCTTGTTCTGGATTAACAATATGGCCACTTAAACAAAACAAATTGATTGAAATGGTAATTTTTGTTTTGATATGTTTTCTTTAAGCTTTTGGGGTTGAGCATACTAGCAACAAGGTTTGTTCTAAAGTGGCGAAGTGTCCTCTTATTTAGCCAACGCTTAAAGCCTATATTTCTGTCACGACCTATCATTCCTCTGTGTTTCTGTCTAAAGCACAGAGTAAGGCTAGAGGTTAACCTTGTCGGAAAAAATTCTTCGAATAGTGACAGTTTGAAGAAAAAGGCATTCACGAATAGATTTTTTTTATCAAATTAGAAGAAAGGAGGCTTGGCGTCTTTTTGTCATTTGAACGTATTGCGCCGTACTCAAGTGCACAAAGGTATGATGAATGTGCTTTAAATTGGTCTGAACCCGAATACAAAAATTAGGATTATAGTAGAAATATTTCGGTGCAAGCAATGTTGTATAATTTTTTATTTTCAAAACTTTACCCGGTGACGCCACCCCCAACATGAGCAAAAAGTTAAAGATAATATTTTTGTACTGTCGTAAATTGAATTTATAGCTATTGTTTTTATTACGGTTGTGCCAGCCTTGGATTTTTGAGATGTTTAATTTTTACTCAACTTAGAACATGTAATCACGGGTCACTGACCTCTATTAATTAACATATATTTCAAATAAAAATAAACGCATGTCACTCTTTCTTTAGAACTCCGCCAGTGGCAGCGTGGTCAATCCATAATACCAAAAAAAAACAATGAGTCAATTTTCTCGTTTATTAGTGATGAGACATTTAAAAATATTTTTGTTGTCATACCAGGATTTACGGTTTTAAAAATAATGCGTTATCCCATAACACCCTGTACATGCTATAGTTTATACTAAATTGTATGCTATTTTATTTTTACTTTTAACTTTTTTATTTGTAGGGTAGGTCATTTTAGCTTCCTCTGAACTATTATGCCCAAGAAGATGAGTCTTTAAATCCTTTTTACATTTAGTTTAAAAGTCACATTTAAGACATTTGTATATTTCAATTTTTTTTTACCTTTTATCTAAACGCTGACCTTTAGGACGCCTAACATGAACTATCCCATCACTACTGAATAGATTAAACTTATAGCGATTTCGGTTTACAGATCTCGGGCACTCTGAGAGCGCTCTGTGACGTCATAGATCTGCCCGAGATCTGTCATAGCCATATAGTGAGATATCTCGATCTCGATAATCGAACACGCAAATCTCGGGGAGAGCACTCTTAGACTCGTCGCTGAAGACAACGCGTTTCCAGTTTTTGATGGTCCAATGAATATGGTCTATGGCAAATTTAAGACAAGCCTTGATGTTCTTCTTGCTTAGTAAAGGGTTTTTCAAAGGTCTGTGGCTGTGGAGATCCTGTTCAATTAAACGACAAACGACGTCTAAATCCCAGATGGTCGAGATTCTTCAATTTTCTGCAATATTTTGACTGACGATAAAAAAGGGTCATTTTGAGATAAGCTTGTAATTTTCCTGTCTAGACGTTGGCTCGTTTTTCTTGGTCTCCCCGGACTTTTAGATGGAATCACGTGTCCGTGAACTTTATATGTTTTAATTATTCGCGACACTGTATTTTTCAATACACATAGTCTTTTGGAAATATCACATTGTCGTATTCCTGAATAATAAAGCGTTATTATTCGGTTACGAATATCTACCGATAATGCTTCTCCCTTGGCCATAGTATAGAATTTTACTACACTTCAAGATGCACTCGTTTAACCTAAAGTGCTTAGCATCCGAATAAGAAAATAGTATAAATGTTTTGTTAAAACGATGTTTCAACCTGTTTGTCCAACGCTAAATATGCTTTGTGATTTTCTGGGAATCCCCCGAAGTAAATGTAAACACAAATAATATAAATATCTTGAAATCAGTCTTTAGTTCAAGAGTATATGTAATTCATTTAGCAAATTGTTACATGTAGGCTATTAACTGATGATTTTATTTTGTTCCAACCATTTTGTCCAATACTGTATAATCTAAAGTGTACCACTGTTCAAAATACGACCCGTCAGCTGACCACCACTCATGCTCGCGCTTGTTTTACGGCGGCATTTCGAATCGGAGAGCCTTTAAGATAAAGTAACTTTATTTTAGTCTGAAAATCACAATTATTGCAATGGTATATTTCCATTTCTTTTCGATTTCTATGTCGAAGCAAGTGTTTATTAAATATAAATACCATTTGATACGTGTTTTAAAATAACTTTGAGCGCATCTAAACTTTGGAACTTTTTTTGGATTATGTACCATCGCGCCGATAAAAAACTGGGACAGGAAATTTTTCTATTTTCTCCTAGACTATTAAGAATAATTTTACATCAAGCCTGGTACCAGTAAAATGTCATGAAAATTTGCATGTCAATAAAGATTGTCACTTTATGATTGACTCGTCAAACATACAATCATATATTATTTGTAAATATGCCACAATTAACCCCCCAGCAAAAGGCAATTATTTATAGTCGGTTGCGAGATAGTGTTGCTATTAGGGATATTGCAGATGAACTGGGAGTAAGCAAGAATACCGTGCTATTGGCAAAACAAAAAATAGCAAGACATGGGACTATTATTAGGAATGCAGGTTCTGATCCCCCTAAAGTTTCTACTGATGATCATGATAGAAGACTGGTTAATTATGTAAGGGATCATCCCTTCGAAACTGCAATAAAGGCAAAAGAAGAAACGAATTTTCCAGGTTCTGCAAATACCGCTAGAGACAGGGTTCGAAATTCCGATATACGAAGCCGTTGTGCTGCCAATAAAAATTTTTTAACGGAAATAAATAAACAGGGCAGGTTAGAATTTGCACATGAATATATTAATCAAATAAATTTATGGGAAACAGTTATATTTTCTGACGAGAAAACTTTTCAGTCATGCAATAATGGGAGAATTCGGGTGTATAGGCCTTCCGGCATGCGGTATGATGAGAGATACACCCACAAAACCAACCAAAGTGGGCGTTTCTCCATAAATGTTTGGGGCTGGATTAGCGCTAGAGGACCAGGACTTTGCCAAATCGTCGAAGGAAGACTAACTGCAGCAGTATACGTTAATATACTAAACGAAGTGATGATACCATCGGTAAACGCTGTATACGGTCAAAATTACACATTTCAGCATGATAATGCTCCAATACACACAGCGCGCATTGTACAAAATTTTCTCCAAGAAAATAACATAGCAGTTCTTCCCTGGGCTTCGAAGAGTCCCGATTTGAACCCGATAGAAAACATTTGGGGTGCCATGGTCAAATCTATGTATAAACATGATTTTCAACCTAGAAACAGGGATGAATTACGTCATAGGATAAATCAAGCTTGGGATGAAATAACTGTCGAATTATGTAGAAACTTAGTTTTAAGTATGCCACAAAGGCTCCAAAAAGTAATAAACAGAAATGGTTCTATGACCAAATATTAATTTTGTGTTGTTTTGACAAACTTTGTGTTCGCAATTTTTTTCTTTTTATTAAATGTATTTTATTACATGTATTAGCTTTATTTATTATTTTGTGGTAATGGTAAATATAATAATTTATAAAATATTTGACTTTAAAAAAATCTAATAAATTTACTTTATCCATATTATATGATGTCTCTCAAATTTAACCACCCCGTATCGAAAAATACAAAACATTCCATTATGTAACCTAGGTTACTTTTTAAATTTTGAATGTTTTTCCTTTTTAGCTCTAGACACCTTTTATAGTCTAGGGGATATGTATTTCTTACATTGTTTTTGTAAATCTCTTGTCCCAGTTTTTTATCGGCACAATAGTACCATTGCGCCCAAAAAAAACTGGAACAAAATTGTTGTAGTAGAGTAGCTCCTTGACTATAAGAAATATGTAAAATCTATTGAGGAAAGGTTATCATTGTTGTTATAATAGTTGTCATGGAAGTGAAAAGGTTTAAACCAAAACAACAATACTACATTTTTAGAAATACGAGGAAAAATGAAAATACGCATATTTAGTGTTTTAAAATGTAACAAAAATAAAACAAGATTTTTTAATATGTTCCTATAAATTTTAATTTCAATCATATTTAAACCTTAATATAAAATAACATGTTTTTTAACATTTGGTAGTTGCGCCGTTATTATCGATTACGGCTTGTAAACGTCGTTGCATACTTATTACTAGGTCCCTCGTATACTCTTGCGTTGTTGCATTCCATGCTTGCATTATCCTTTGATTTAATTCATCCCGAGTTCTAGGGTAGAAGTTGTGTTTATACATAAATTTTGTCATCTCACCCCAAACGTTTTCAATTAGGTTGATATAAGGACTTTTCGAAGGCCACGGCAGAATTCGAATTTGATTTTCATCTAAATAATTTTGAACTATGCGGGCTTTATGTATAGAAGCATTATCTTGTTCAAATATAAAATCCTGGCCATATACTGCGTCGACAGATGGTATCATAACTTGGTTTAGTATGTTGCAATATAATGGTGCATTAAGCCTCCCCTGCACTATTTAGCAAACTCCTGAGCCCCAAACGTTTATAGAAAGCGTCCACTTTGATTAGTCTTATTTGTATATCTTTAATCGCATCTCGTACCAAAAGGCCTATAAACGCGGATTTTCCCATTATTGCATGATTGAGAGGTTTTTCATCGGAAAATATTACGGTTTCCCATATATTACCTTGATTTATATATTCATAAGCAAATTCTACTCTTCTCTGTTTGTTTGCTTCGGTCAAAAATATTTTATTGGTAGCACAACAACTTTTTATATCTGAACTACGAATTCATCTACGCGTGTATTAACCAGACCAGGAAAAATGTGTTTCTTCTTTAGCTTTTATTGCTGCTTCGAAGGGATGATCTTTTTGAAAATTAATTAATTCTATATCTTGGCCGCGTCATTCGAAATTTTGGGGCGACCAGAACCTGCTTTTCTTACTATTCCATATTCTGCAATTTTATGCTTAGCCAACAACACTGTATTTTTTCTAATTCCTTATTCATCTGTGATGTTTCTTATTTGCTGCCCATCTCTCAATCGAGTGTAAATGATCGCTTTTTGCTCAGTGGTTAAAGCGGGCATTCCAAAAAATATTTCTTTTGACACGTCACTGTCAGTCACAAAATTAAATTAAATTGACAACTTCAAAACAAGCTAATAGTCTGGGAGATTAAACTACATTTTGCTGTCCCAGTATTTTTTGGGCACAATGATACTTATGTAGTAGTACGTGTTTTTTAAAATACGTTTAAAAGTTTGTTTTATATGAACACTGATCCTGAAAGTCACAATTATGGCATCTGAATTTCTATGTTGGTGCAAGTGTTTGTTTAAAATCGGCTTTGTAAGAACATTTCTTTAACGTGAACTTCCTGTAAATTTATACCTTAGAACTCGTAGCAGATGGAATTTTAAATTACGTTTATGATTAGTGAGGTGTTTGTGAAAAGAAGAAAATACGTTACGTTTAAAACAGTACTTTATTATGTATTATTACAGATTCGATATTTCATTTTATAGATAGACAATAAAGCGCGAGTGCGCCTTCTCGGTGGTTAGGAAACGACGGCTACAGCACTGTTGATTCTGTAAGCTCGTAGACCTTAGCCTCTGATGCATGAGCGTAGACATTAGAATTAGTTTAAAATTCACATTTGCACATTTCAACTTCCTCTGAATTCCAGAAGGTGATTGACTGTCGAAAATATATATAAAAATAAACTTTTTGAACTATGGATCATGCTGAAGCAGGTAAGAATTAAAATGTATGCCTAGTTTCATAGCCACATGTATTGCACTTGAATATATATCTGCCTCCTCTGAATGTTTATGCCTAAGCAGGTGAGGCTTTAACTTATATTTATATTGAGTTTGTTTGAAATTCAGTTATTGCATTTGAATATTTTAACTTCCTCTGGATTTCTATGTTGTAGGAGATGTTTCTTTAAAAACTGCTTAGAAATTGTTTTATAAGAACAATGATGGCACTTAAACTTTTGAATGTCGTATAAATTATCATGCAGAAGCAGATAAGGCTTTAAATAATTTTTATATTTAGTTTGAAAATTACATTTATTGTACATAAAAACAATTTCGTCTGGCTTCCTATGTCGCAGAAGGTGTGTGTTTAAATACATCTTAGAAAATGTTTTATAAGAACACTGATCGCATTTAAAATTTTGGACGTCCTCTGGATTATTATGCAGAAGCAGATGAAACTTTAAACAATATTTATGCCTAGTTTGAAAATCACATTTATTGCATTTGAACATTTCAACTTCCTCTGGATTCCTATGTATCAAGAAGTGTGTTTCTGAGCGGTTTTTAATAATTGTTTTATAAAAACATCTATCGCATTTAAACTAGTTTTGACCTTGATCTGGATTATGCCGAAGCAGGTGATATTTTAAATTATTTTTATGCTTAGATCGATAGTCACATTCATTGCATTTAAACATTTCAACTTCTTCTGGATTTTTATGTTGCAGGAGGTGTGTCTTTAAATTCCATTTAAAATTTGTTCTATAGGAACACTGATCGCATTTAAATTTTCTAGCTTGTTCTGGATTATGCCAAAGCAGGTGAGTATTTAAACTACCTTTATGTTTAGTTTGAAAGTTACATTGATTGCATTTAAACATTTCAACTTCTTCCGGATTCCTATGTGTCAGAAGGTGTCCGACGAACGCACATTTAAAATTTGCTTTATAAGAACACTGATCGCATTTAAATTTAGCTTGCTCTGGATTATGCCGAAGCATGTGATTCTTTATACTACCTTTATGTTTAGTTTGAAAGTTACATGTATTACATTTGAACGTTTCAACTTCTTCTGGATTTTTATGTGTCCGAAGGTGTATGTTTACCTTCCATTTAAAATTTGCTTGATAAGAACACTGATCGCATTTAAATTTAGCTTGCTCTGGATTATGCCGAAGCACGTGGGCCTTTAAACTACGTTTATTTTTAGTTTGAAAATTACATTTATTGCATTTTAACATTTCAACTTCTTTCGGATTCCTATGTTTCAGGAGGTGTTCGTTTAACGCACATTTAAAATTTGTTTTATAGGAACACTGGTCGCATTTAAACATTTGAACTTTCTCTGGATCATGCCTAAGCCGATGAACCTTTAAACTGTATTCATACTTAGTTTCAAAGTTACAATTACTGCATTTCTTCTTCTCACATGTGCTCTGGTTATCTTTGCAAATACGGTCTTGCGAAATACTGCAAACAGAAAACAGTAATAATAGAAAATGTCATAATTATTATGCACACTTAGAAGGCTAGATTGCAGAGTTTCCGGCATCGCGAATAGAAGTCATTATTTAAATTTATCAAAAAGTAAAAGATACGTTAGGTCAAATTTGCGGGATTACTGATGAGGTAGAAAACGCCATATTTGACTAAGATTCAAAAAAAGTGAAATATGTCATAATAACTACCCTTAGATTTAACCGGAGGTAGATATACCCAACAATCTTAAGATAAATAAATAACGTTTTTCATATTATGTAAATTGAAACTTTACCAAATTTGTTTCTTACATAATAAGAGGAAAACATACCCCAAGAAAAACTATTAGAATTACCAAGAGGAGAGCTCCTTGAATCTCATTCAATTTATAACTAGAATTTCACAATACAGGGTGTCCTTCTAAGGTACAATTACGACTTGAGCTTAGTTCAGCGTTGAACCAAGCTCAAGTTTAATATAACTAGAGCTAAAAGTTATTTTTAATTGCTAAAAGGTTTATAATTGCATATATTTGCTAGAAATCAATCGAACGGAAATTTCTTATTCTTCTTCTATGATTTAAAAAAAAAGACCTATAATAAGTTGGCTATGCATTTATGTAGTGTAAACTGGTCCATGATTTAACCAATTAGGTGAATTTTTCTTCAATTTTTTTTTCTGTCTTCGTTCGCAATCGAAAAGAAATAGACCATAGGTACTATATCATGAAATATATGAAGTCCCGACTGTCCCTTTCTCCAGAAAAAAAAATGTCCTACTTACGACCACTGCATGAGCCCCACCGCATATTTTCTGGCTACGCCACTGATTATTTGTACGACGCAGAAGGGTATACTCATTTAACTCGTGTTCTTGTGACTGCTCATGATCTTGAGACGAGATTTTACCTCGTCCAAAGAGTTAGAGTGAACAATACAACCGAAGATTATTAAGAAATGCCTGGAGTTAGCCCAATATATTTTTTTGGGTGCCACGTTCAAAAAGCCTTTTTCTTACCTATCAAAAAAAGGTTTGAAAGAAATATGGTTAAATATTTTATTGGTACTAACTTATACATATACAATAATAATGCTGGCTAAGCGAGTAAACTTAAGTTATCATGGATTTAACAAAAAAGAACATGTAATTTGGCTGTTTTTAAAACGTTGCACATTTTTAAAAGCACAGGGGGTGGGTGGCAACATCTCCCCCCCCACCCCTTCCAAATGGCGCCACTGCTTTACAGACATGGGGTACTGTCTTATAATATTCTTTTGTTATAATGTTCACACAACGATTTCAATTTCATTAACATTTTTACTTTTAACCTGTCATTGTGTATTTTTGATTGTAGTGTAAGCGCAACAAATATAGCATTATTGTCTACAATTCTGTCTTCTGTATAAAAACGCCAACAAAAAAGGCGACCTCTTTGTGAATATATCACGGTAAAAAGAGTATCCAACAATTTATAGCAGACCATACAACGCTATCATTCAGAGTGCAGTTTTTGATATTTATTTTGATATTTATTTTTTGATAAAGGAGTAATACTGATTGTGTAAAGGCAAATTTTAAGGATTGATGGCCAAACAACTTAAGAGAAAAATCAATAAAACGTTTGCTATGCTTAAAACCACTGTTACAGATATACTGACATTCGAAAAATGAGATTTTTTTCTTTTTAATCGGCTACAGTTAATTTAGGTTACCTACAACAACAACTATATAAATTGCTTGCAAAACTCGAGTAAAAAATTATATAAATTAAAAAGGTACTCACCTGACGTCACTTTCTTTAACATCTACTTGTATGTCCAGCTCTTCGTTTTTAATCTTCCAGTCTTCATAAGTAATTTCACATGATGTTTCTAAGTCTTTCACTGTTGAGTTGCTTTCTATTTTTATCAGCGCCTCGTTTTGTGTTTCCTGATATCTGTAGCATATAAAATATTTAATTACTAATTTAAAATTACTAAGTACATAAATCTATCAAGCTGGACTAATAAATGCTAAATAATTGAAACTAATGTTGGTGTGCACAAAGATTTTTAACAATAGTTTGACTGTGACATAAATTACATTGACATTCACAATCGAAGCTGGTAAGAAATATATTACCCCCAATGTCATATATGGTATACCGTCAAAGAGGCTGGTTAGTTAGTTATTATGTTATAAACTGTTACAGTTGAAGAAATCTTCCATATTTCACAAAGAGACCTAATATAGACTCAGAAAGATGAGAAAGACACAAAGTCTTGGTCTCAAAAAGCTTCTGAGACTGAGACTGTGTCGTTCTTACACTTTTCAAGTAGTACTTATATATAGTTCTATTAAAGTAACAATTATAATTTATCTTTATTTAAAAGTAATATATTATGTGAGTAAGCAAATAAATCTAGTTAAGGCACACCTGGTTTCATTTTCTTCTTTAATGCATTGCTCTTCATTTTCAACTTTTACGTCTTCCATTTCTTTAGTAATTTATTGTTTGATTGGTGGATCCACTGCATCGAGATAGAATAAACATCTACCTCAATGATGATCCACTGGTACTGTAAGAAAAATCTTCAGAAAACTGGACAGCTATATAAATATGAAGAAAAGTTTAACAACAAAAACGATGCTATAAAAAATCTAACAGAAAATGAGTTCTGTGAGAAAATGTACTTTGTTTGTTTCACGCCGGCACAGAGGAATGATAGGTCGTCGCTATACACCGGTCAATTGTCATGTCATTTCAGTCCCAGAAACCAACTAATAATTTCTTACTTTTTGTGGCTTGGGTATTCTAGCAACAAATAATTTGCTTAAAACACAAGGAATTATTGGTTGTATTTTGACTAATACTGGGATTACCCTATAATTCTGACCACGATCACTACCCTCGGAGATTCAGTCGGTAGTGCCACGATACACTAATACCGATATGCCTAGACTATGCGTGACGCCATGTTGGAATGTCCAGGAAATCGACTTTACACAACAGCTACAGGGTCGCGTTCACAGTGGTTTGTCGGGCGCGCTCTGGAAACCGATCCTGAAATCTCGCTTAAGAATGTCGCATTGGAAAAATGGCGTCGTAACTCTAGTCCCTAGAGCGCGCCCGACGATACACTAATACCGATATGCCTAGCCTATGCGTGACGCCATGTTGGAATGTCCAGGAAATCGACTTTACACAACAGCTACAGGGTCGCGTTCACAGTGGTTTGTCGGGCGCGCTCTGGAAACCGATCCTGAAATCTCGCTTAAGAATGTCGCATTGGAAAAATGGCGTCGTAACTCGAGTCCCTAGAGCGCGCCCGACGAACGTAGGACAACTGTGAACGCAACCCAGAATGAATAATAACGAGTGTGACGCAATTGAAATGACACTTTTTCGTTATTCAAATTCAAAAGAATTTATTGTCATACAAATCCTATTATCATTATCCTATAATAGGATTTGTATGATGTATAATAGGTCATTGACAACGTCAATTTAAAATATACAAAGATAAACATTATTTAATAAAAAAGTTTAAAAAATACAGACCCTCAAAACATCTAAGCATAAATACCTACATTATAAACATACATATCAAAATTTGGCATTTTCATTGTCTGTGACGTTGTGTTATTTATGTAATTAGAATAGGTTTAGCGCCTTTTTAAAAAAGTGCAATTGTAACTCAACTTTTAACATTTTATGGCTTAGGGTGAGATTACACAAAGAATTGAAAAATTACCAACATTTTTAAGTACAACTTGCTAATGCTAAAAAAATATTTTAAATGTTTTTATTAAACTATTTTTACAGCAGCTTATCACAGAGGAAACATACTCCAATTCAACGAACTGCGGCTTGACGTAGAATAAAAAACAACGCAGAAATAGCATTGGCACACGAAATAAAAAAAAAATAAGGAGAAACTTTTCTTGATATTTATTTAAATAGTTTTATTTGTTTAGCCCTTTTTAACAACTCTCGCTTTTATGTATGGAAACGGTCGATTATTTGTTAAAGTAAAACCAAAAATATGTTAACCAACGTTTACAAACATTTGCAATAGATTTTTGAAAACTCTAAAAATTTTTCGCTAGATTCCGCCACCTGAATAAAAAACTCTACATCCGCAAAATAAATTTAAATAACGCGCCTACTAATCTCCTCCCTCAGGCCTGACGTAAAGCACCTCTAACCTCTAATTAACCGGTTTAAGCTTGATAACATAACTGTGGACCAAGGCTCTTAGGTAGATCTAAGAACCTTGACTGTGGACTGGATGTACTCTTTACGCACCAATGCATCCAAATAAGATACCTACCACGTACATCAGTGCACAGTCCCCTTAAATTTGCATTAAGGCTTTGCTGAACTAAACAACTACTAACAATAAAAATATTAATTAAAAATTTCACGGGCAATACCAGAAATCATATTCTAATCAATTCCTCGTCGGGTACCCATGATAAGCCTGATTACAGAGGCCTCTTATTACTTTATGCCCAGCTGATGGCCTTGTAGGCCGAAACGCGTAGGTTCTGACTTTTATTAAACACATTTAGAAGAAAGACAGTGGCGGCTCGTCAGGTAAAGGAGCTCTTCACCAAAAAAAAAATAAAACCGGGAGGAAAGTTTTTCGACAATATTAAATATTAATTTACCAATACAGCTACCATTTCAGTCCCTAAAAATATTCGAATTAATATTAATTTAATCCGAATGTATGCATAATAATAGGACCACTCGTGCATTTTGGCGCGCCTCAGCGACCGTGTCAGTATGTCAGTCACGCAAATTTGCCTTATGCTGAAGGGCAATTTAAAAATAGATCAGTCGTATGCACTATTGTTTTAGCATTGTCTTGCCTAACTTTAAGGTATTTTATTTTGAGGCTTCGCGAAACTTACGGTTATAGATATCGTTTTTACGTAATTTACTGTGTGATTAAAAAGTTTGGTTTTTATTTTTCAGTTAATTCATTAGTGTACGTACCTACTTAGTTGTGTGTTTTAAAAATGAACCCAATTAATGATATAGTTTGTCATTTGTTGGAAACTTTATTCAGTCGTTGGACAGATGATAAGAGAGACGTTTGTTTAAGTACCCGCACTATACAGCACTTCACTATCTTTTTAGACCGCGAGCCGCCACCGAAGAAAGATAGGGCTTTCTATTTCTAACCCTACACCATGTCCCCTCTGGAGAGTAGATACGACCTCGTTATAGAGTCCTCTGTTCTCTGTTTGAAAAAAAACAAATGTATATTAAAGTTAACGTAACATTGAAACAGATCCGTTAAGAGAACAAAAAAAAAATTCAAAAACTTCCTAAATAAAAAAAAATTAAGCCAAAAACAAAAACATTCCAGCTTCATGTAGTTTATAAATATAATATTTTTGTTAGGCTTTACGACTATGCAATATATTTAGGCAAACATTGCCTAACACGCTGAAACTTATATAAGTTAAATAAAATGCTTCTGTCTTACACAATAAAGTTTATTAGTTAAAAATTACAAGATACATGTTTCGGCATCAATTGAGGCCATCTTCAGCCCGAGTAGGAATCCCACCTTCAGCGTTTCATGCTCCTGAAAAACCTTAAAATTGGTGTGATGTAAGAAAATGTTGGTATAATAAGCTCATCATTGTTATCTATGTACAAAAGAAAATTGTGAAGTTATACGAAAATGATAAAAAAGAGAAAACTATTCGCAAATGATTTAAAATGTACTTTTAAAAATCACCTATCTATTGAAGGTCCGATTCCTACTCGGGCTGAAGATGACCTCAACTGAGCCCGAAACAAATGGTCGAATAAGCTTTTAATTGGGTAACGATAAAGTATTTATATAAATACCATTTAATACGTGGTTTAAAGAAACATTAAGCGCATTTAAATATTTGGACTTTCTCTGAATTATTATGCCGAAGCAGGTGAGTCTTTAAGTAGTCTTTACATTTAGTTTGAAAGTTACAATTATTACATTTAAACATTTCAATGTTTTCTGGATTTATGTGTCGCAGGAGGTGTGTGTTAAAATGGCTTTTAACATTTGTTTTATAGGAACACTGATCACATTTAAACTTTTGAAATAGCCCTGAATCATGCCTAAGCATATGGACCTGTAAACTATATTTATGCTTAGTTTGAAAAATACAATTACTACATTTGACCATTTGAATATTCTCTGGATCTCCGTGTCGCAGGAGGTGTCTGTTAAAATGGCCTTTAACATTTGTTTTATAGGAACACTGATCGCATTGGAACATGCATTAATGCACCCAATTAAGATACCACGTACATCAGCGCACAGTCCCCTGCTTAAATCAACTAATCATACATTACGGTTATGAATTTTACATAAAAACTGAACGCTAATCAATATAAACTATTAAAAGTCCTATTAATTTATTTTCCCTATCATTATACATTTCCCTAACATGGTAAACACCTTAATGTCATGTTACACGTTTAAAATACTAATTAAGAATTTCATTACCTACTAACAAAAAAAATACTAATTAAGAATTTCACGGGCAATACCACAACACTCTAGAAAAGAATAAAAAACAAAATAAAATGAAAACACACCATATTGTAAAAAGTATTTTGTACCAAAAAAGGTTCTTTACAGCATTGTTAAACCGCCACACTGACATACCCCTGTAGTGCGCAGGCAGTTTGTTGTTGTAAAAAGTTGGAGAGTATTAATTTGATGAGATGCTCGATTTTTTCAGTCTTATTTGATTTGCCAATCTCGTTGGGTACTCATGGTAAGCCTGATTACAGATGCCTCTTATTACTTTATGCCCTGATGATGGCCCTGTAGGCCGAAACGCGTAGTTTCTGATTTTTATTAAACACATTTAGAAGAAAGATAAGGCTTTCTGTCTCTAACCCTACATTACCATGTCCCTTATGGAGAGTAGATACGACCTCGTTATAGAGTCCTCTGTTCTCTATTTAAAAATATATATATAGTTATAATAAGTTATCGTAACATTGAAACAGATCCGTTAAGAGAAAAAAAAAAGCAAAGACAAATTTCCTAAATAAAAAAAATTAAGCCAAAAATAAAAACAATATCCAGCTTCATGTAGTTTATAAATATCTTTTCGTTAAGCTTTAAGACTTCATTACCCCAATTTTAAGGTCTTTAGAAACCTTGGATTCCTACTTGGGCTGAAGATGACCTCAACTGAAGCCGAAACTAAATAGTCGAATAACTTTTTAATTAACAATAAAGTGTTTATATAAATACCATTTAAAACGTGGTTTAAAGGAACATTAAGCGCATTTAAATGTTTGGACTTTTTCTGAATTATTATGCCGAAGCAGGTGAGCCTTTAAATAGTCTTTACATTTAGTTTAAAAGTTACATTTATATCATTTGAACATTTCAACGTCCTCTGGATTTCTATGTCGCAGGAGGTGTGTTTTTAACCTGTATTTTAAAATTGTTTGATAAGAACACTGATCGCATTTAAACTTTTGAACTTGCCCTGAATCATGCCGAAGCATATGAACCTGTAAACTATATTTATGCTTAGTTTGAAAGTTACAATTATAACATTTAAACATTTCAATGTTCTCTGGATTTCCGTGTCGCAGGAGGTGTCTGTTAAAATGGGTTTTAACATTTGTTTTATAGGAACACTGATCGCATTTAAACTTTTGAACTTTCTCTAGACTATTATGCTGAATCAGATGATTTTGTAAAGTATCTTTACGGTTAGATTCATAGTTACAATGATTGCATTTGAACATTTCAATGTTCTCTGGATTTATGTGTCGCAGGAGGTGCTTGTTTAAATAATGTTTATAAATTGTTTTATAGGAACACTGATCGCATTTAAATTTTTGAACTTCGTCTAGACTATGATGCTGAAGCATATGCGTCTTTAAACTTTGTTTACGTTTAGTTTCATAGTTACAATTATTGCATTTGAACGATTCAACTTTCTTTCGATTTCTATGTCGCAGGAGGTGTCCGTTTAAACTGCTTTTAATAAATGTTTTAAATGAACACTGATCGCACTCAAACTTCTCAACTTCCTCTAGAATATTATGCCGAAGCAGATGAGTATTTAAATATTGTTTACGTTTAGTTTGAAAGGAACAAATATTGCATTTAAACATTTCAATTTCCTCTGGATTTTTATGTTGCAGGAGGTGTCTGTTAAAACTGTTTTTAAACATCGTTTTATAAGGACACTGATCGCATTTAAACTTTTGAACTCCCACTAGACTATTATGTTGAAGCATATGATTCAGTAAACTATTTTTCCACTTAGTTGCATAGTTACAATTATTGCATTTAAACCTTTTAATGTTCTCAATGTCCTCTGGATTTCTATGTCGCAGGAGGTGTTTGTTTAAATAATCTTTAAAAATTGTTTTATAAGAACACTGATCGCATTTAAACTTTTGAACCACTAGACTGTGACGCCGAAGATGAATCTTTAAATTTTTTTTACGTTTATTTTTATAGTCACAATTATTGCATTTGAACATTTCAACTTCCTCTGGACTTCTATGTTTCAGGAGGTGATGTGTATTTAAATAACTTTTATATTTGGTTTGAAAATCACAATTATTACATTGAAACATTTCAACTTCCATTGGATTACTATGTCGCAGGAGGTGTGTGTTTAAGACGTTTTTACAATATGTTTTATAAGAACACTGATCGCATTTAAACTTTTGAGCTTCCTCTGAACTATGATGCCGAAGCAGATGCGTTTCTATACTCTTTTTACGTTTAGCTTGAAAGTCACAATTAATACATTTGAACATTTTAACTTCCTTTGGATTCCTATGTCGCAGAAGGTGTCTTTTTAAACTGTATTTAATCATTGTTTTATAAGAACACTCATGGCATTTAAACTTTTGAACTTTCCCTGGATCATGCCGAAGCCGATGAACCTTTAAACTGTTTCTATGTTTGGTTTCAAAGTTACAAATACTGCATTTAAAGATTTTTTTTTTGCTGAGCAAGTCCGCGTTACTTTTTTCTAGATATTTATATTGAAGATTAAGTCTCTTTAAACTAATTTCTTTAACTAGTTTATCCAATTTGGGATGATTCCGATATAAATCACGTTTAAGTAATATTTTATCATTAAATTTATCACTCTTCCCCGATGTGTACCTCTTACATTTGTCCTGGACCAGGTTATCTTGATAAACGCAATCTTGCGAAATACTGCAAAGAGAAAACAGTAACATTTGAAAATATAATTAGGTATTATACTGGAGGCTGAATTATAAAGTTTACGTAATCACCAATACACAGTCGTTATTTATAGTTATTAATATAACGAGATTATTATGCGATTTATAATAGTCGAGGACATTACTAGGTGACGAGGCAACAGCCGAGTCACCCGCAATGTCCGGGACGGTGTTAAATCGCTAATAATCGAGTTGTATTCAAAGCTTTATCGTATCATTGACAACGGCGATGCGAAAATAAAAACAAGGTTTTATGTCATTTCATTTTGGCATTTCAAAAAGTCATCATTAAAATCATGCAAGATTTTGATATTCCTGACGATATATTAGCTGCAGCCAACATTATAAGGTTGAACTTGCTTCCGGACAAATCTAAAATCCATTATGAAAAAGAATATCGGCAGTTTTGTGAGTGGCGAAACAAAGTACATGCTCAAGGTGCAGAAAAAACGTATTGCTGGCGTATTTCGCAAAACTCTCTGAGGAATACTCTGCTTCATCCTTATGGCCGAAATATTTCTTATCACGAGCGACTTTAGAACTGAAAGAAAGAGTGGAAATCGACAAATACGGCGCCTTAATACGTTTCATCAAGAAGAAAAATGTTGGATATAGAGCAAAAAAATCAAAAGTATTTAAAGAGAACAAGTCAACGAATTTGTGTGTTCTGCCTCAGACGAGAAGTTTTTAATGATGAAAGTGGCTTTTTTAATTGGAATTGGAGGAGCCTGTCGAACTAATGAATTAGCGAATATGACCACGGAAGATGTTGACGTTTTAGAGGACAAGCTGATTGTTACTATTCCCGACTCAAAACCCACAAGAAACGTATTTTCGCTGTGATATTTGACGGCGAAGTCAATCCTGTGCTTTTATTTAAAAAGTACGCAATGTTAAGGCCAGACCATGTCACTCACCAAAGATTGTTTGTATCATATAGAAAAGGGAAATGTACGGTACAGCCCTGCGGCATTCACTTCTTCTCTAAAATACCTCAAAAAATAGCTAAGTATTTCTCACTTGAAAATCCTAATTTGTATACTGGTCACTGCGTTAGAAGATCTGCGGCAAATTTTCTTGTTAATGCTGGAGGAGATATATTAGACCTACAAGAACTTGGTGGATGGGAATCGGCGAAGGTTGCTACAGGGTATTTAGAAGAAAGTGTGACCAAGAAAGTTTCCATTGCTCGCAAAATTCAAATCGGCGATGTTTCCGGCAGTGGATTAAGCAGTGGGGAACCGCACGAAATCGAAAGGAGTGCTTGCTCGGTCATTAATCAGTCTTCAGAGGGCATACCTAAGATCGTGGACGTTAAAGACAAAGGTGTATCCATTAAATTTGAAAACTGTCAAAAAAAATATTGTTTTACATGTTCATGAAAAACAGTTCTAATATTATTTGGTATCTAACGTATTATGCTTTCGTAACTAACGTATTAAATTATGGTAACTAATGTATTATGAGTAACTAAGGTGTTATGTAGGTTTTAGTACGTTTATGATGTTAATAATTATTAATAAAGATATCATATAAAAATGACTTAATGATACGATAAAATTTATAAAACGTTTTTTGCGATTACTAGGGTAGAAAATGCCTTTTATAAGGTACATGTACCAATTAAGACCACCTTAAGCTTCAACTGACTATATCCTAGTAACCACGTAGGTAACAATCATTTATAAAAGTTTGCATATGGCTATATAAGAGTGATTTCAGAGATTCCTAACTAAGTGGTATTCTTCGGTCCTTAGTATTTTTGGGAAATAAAAAAAAGGCAAATGGCTTTATTAGGAACAAGCACCTAATAAGGCCATATACCAAATGCGAGAAATAAATGACTGAATTTCATTATCTATATTGTCTTTAAATGAACAAAACCTTAATAGGAAAATAATATGCATGTTCATCTATTAAAAATACGTATTTTTTAAATAGTTTAATATTTTTGTCATGTGTTCCTAACAAGGCCACCGTTCAAAATGTGGGCATTTCATAATTTTTGCTTGTGACCTTATTATGAGCCTGGCCTTAATTGGTACAGGTCAGTGCCGAATCCAGGAGGGGGGGGCTGCCCCCCCCCCCCCCCAGAACTAAATAATATTTTTTGAATTGCTATATATTAAAGAGAACATCTTCGTTCACCACTCTAGTAAAATTTGGAGACGTCACGATGATACAAATTTTTTTTGACGTCGCCCCCCCCCTCCCCCCCCAGAACAAAATCTTGGATTCACCACTGGTACAGGTACCTTACTGGTAATACAAAAGAAAATTGTGAACTTTTATTCGAAAATAATAAAAAAGAGAAAGCTACTTCATAAATGACTTAAAATGTACTTTAACAAATAATCCATCTATTTAATCACAATTTCCTTTTGTATATAAAACAATGATGAGGTTATTATACTAAAATGTTCTTATATTACCCCAATTTTAAGGTCTTTAGAAACCTTGGATTCCTACTTGGGCTGAAGATGACCTCAACTGAGGCCGAAACTAAATAGTCGAATAACTTTTTAATTAACAATAAAGTGTTTATATAAATACCATTTAATACGTGGTTTAAAGGAACATTAAGCGCATTTAAATGTTTGGACTTTCTCTGAATTATTATGCCGAAGCAGGTGAGCCTTTAAATAGTCTTTACATTTAGTTTAAAAGTTACATTTATATCATTTGAACATTTCAACGTCCTCTGGATTTCTATGTCGCAGGAGGTGTGTTTTTAACCTGTATTTTAAAATTGTTTGATAAGAACACTGATCGCATTTAAACTTTTGAACTTGCCCTGAATCATGCCGAAGCATATGAACCTGTAAACTATATTTATGCTTAGTTTAAAAGTTACAATTATAACATTTAAACATTTCAATGTTCTCTGGATTTTCGTGTCGCAGGAGGTGTCTGTTAAAATTGGTATTAACATTTGTTTTATAGGAACACTGATCGCATTTAAACTTTTGAACTTTCTCTAGACTATTATGCTGAATCAGATGATTTTGTAAAGTATCTTTACGGTTAGATTCATAGTTACAATGATTGCATTTGAACATTTCAATGTTCTCTGGATTTATGTGTCGCAGGAGGTGCTTGTTTAAATAATGTTTATAAATTGTTTTATAGGAACACTGATCGCATTTAAATTTTTGAACTTCGTCTAGACTATGATGCTGAAGCATATGAGTCTTTAAACTTTGTTTACGTTTAGTTTCATAGTTACAATTATTGCATTTGAACGTTTCAACTTTCTTTTGATTTCTATGTCGCAGGAGGTGTCCGTTTAAACTGCTTTTATTAAATGTTTTAAATGAACACTGATTGCACTCAAACTTCTCAACTTCCTCTAGAATATTATGCCGAAGCAGATGAGTATTTAAATGTTGTTTATATTTAGTTTGGAAATCACAATTATTACATTTGAACATTTCAATGTCCTCTGGATTTCTATGTTGCAGGAGGTGTCTGTTAAAACGGTTTTTAAACAACGTTTTATAAAAACACTGATCGCATTTAAACTTTTGAACTTCCACTAGACTATTATGTTGAAGCATATGATTCAGTAAACAATTTTTCCACTTAGTTTCATAGTAACAATTATTGCATTTGAACATTTCAACTTCCTCTGGACTTCTATGTTTCAGGAGGTGATGTGTATTTAAATAACTTTTATATTTGGTTTGAAAATCACAATTATTACATTGAAACATTTCAACTTCCATTGGATTACTATGTCGCAGGAGGTGTGTGTTTAAGACGTTTTTACAATATGTTTTATAAGAACACTGATCGCATTTAAACTTTTGAGCTTCCTCTGAACTATGATGCCGAAGCAGATGCGTTTCTATACTCTTTTTACGTTTAGCTTGAAAGTCACAATTAATACATTTGAACATTTTAACTTCCTTTGGATTCCTATGTCGCAGAAGGTGTCTTTTTAAACTGTATTTAATCATTGTTTTATAAGAACACTCATGGCATTTAAACTTTTGAACTTTCCCTGGATCATGCCGAAGCCGATGAACCTTTAAACTGTTTCTATGTTTGGTTTCAAAGTTACAAATACTGCATTTAAAGATTTTTTTTTTGCTGAGCAAGTCCGCGTTACTTTTTTCTAGATATTTATATTGAAGATTAAGTCTCTTTAAACTAATTTCTTTAACTAGTTTATCCAATTTGGGATGATTCCGATATAAATCACGTTTAAGTAATATTTTATCATTAAATTTATCACTCTTCCCCGATGTGTACCTCTTACATTTGTCCTGGACCAGGTTATCTTGATAAACGCAATCTTGCGAAATACTGCAAAGAGAAAACAGTAACATTTGAAAATATAATTAGGTATTATACTGGAGGCTGAATTATAAAGTTTACGTAATCACCAATACACAGTCGTTATTTATAGTTATTAATATAACGAGATTATTATGCGATTTATAATAGTCGAGGACATTACTAGGTGACGAGGCAACAGCCGAGTCACCTGCAATGTCCGGGATATATTTTTTTTTTTTTTTTTTTACGGTTCGCCGACTACGTAGGCCATCTTGAACCGGTCATCGACCACAAATGTGATCTACCGACTGGGGAGTGTGAAACGGCACCTTCATCCTACGAGATATCCGATCTCATCCGGCGTGAATAGGATGGTTAGGTGTCGATTCATTTTACACTCTTCCCTGAGGCAAGAGCACGCAGTGTTCCCAAGCAGTCACCCGCCCAATACTAAGTACTAACCGCGCTCGACACCGCTTAACTTCGGTGATCTGCGGGAACCGGTGCTTAATATGTCGACAGGCCCTTGCCCGTCCGAGATATATATATATATATATATATATAAAATACTGGAAGCTGAATTATAAAGTTTACGTAAATAATCAATAGACAGTCGTTATTTGAATTTATAAAACGTTTTTTGCGATTACTAGGGTAGAAAATGCCTTATATAAGGTACATGTACCAATTAAGACTGTATCCTAGTAACCACGTAGGTAACAATCATTTATAAAAGTTTGCATATGGCTATACCGGGTGTTGCATCGTCGAGCGGGACATAGGAAATCCCATGTAATTTTAAATGGGGTCAATTATTGGCTTCCCTAATTATTTTAGAGAAAAATTCTATTTAGGTTTATTAAAGAGCAGTAAAACCCACATTCAAAAGAATAACTTTAGATATTTTTGATGAGCCCGTTTACGGGTTATCGCCGATTTCTTTTTAACTATTTCTCCTTTTTATGGTCCCGTATTTGCGGGCACCAGTCAAGGTAAAAGATGACTGTCAAATAAAGTTGTCATTTTGAAATGTGTGCTTCAATTTTGGTGTGGTGAGCAAAATTTACTTTATTTTTAATCATAAAAAACCGAGCCCGAAAAACGCTGGTTAGAGTAATACATAAGTCGTATGTTAAAATTTTTGATTGACACCAATATTCATATTTTTCACAAATATAAAAAATGTTTTTTTTAAATAAATATGAAAGGAATATCCAAAAAAAAGTAAAAAAAAAACGTTTACAAAAACAAATTAAATCCAACCATGCAGAGGGGGAGAGGTAATAATTTAATTTTCGAAACTTGATAAGAGTAGTTAGGTGAATTTTCAACGAACTTTAAGCGTGGCCCCGAAAATGTTTCGCCTGCGGCGCTTTCCCGCTTTCTTTACTAGGTACAATATACTACAACCACACACACACATAATACTGTCACCAATGTTTAATTATAGTATAATTTTTATAAATTCATTATATTACTTATAATTTATTGTTGTTGTGTTTTAGCACAAATAAATATCTTTATTATTATTTGCAATAAAATCCCGGTAAAATTATTTATAGGTAAAACGATTTAATTACAAAAAATAAAATTAACAGATAATCATCAACAATGAAGATAATGTCACTGAGAAATCACAATTCGGAAATCAACGTACTTTTATTTTCACAGATTATTTTTACACTATACCGTGACCATTTTTTCGCCTCACTGATTAGTTTAAAACCTGGTAAATAAATATTCAGGACAACTTAAGGTGGATTTATAGTTGCCGTAACGTAAGCCGTAAGCAGTAGCAGTAAGTCGTAAGAATTAAGCCGTAACGGGAAACCCATTTATAGATTGAAATTAGTTAAGAAGTAACCTAACAAATTTTTAGGACATGTATAATGTTGGATTAAGTCAATTAGCAGCTGTTCTTGTTCAAAGTCGCTCATTTTTCAATAAAATTGATACTAAAAAGTTAATAAAATCTCAAAACAACAGTGAAAAAACATACTTCGCTTCTTTTGTTTGACCTCATATGGTTGTAAACATGACGATTATGACCGATCCCGGCCGAATCAGTAAGCAGTAACTAAGAAATAAAAATAAACCATTCCTTACTGCTTACGTTCTACGCCTTAATTCTTACTGCTTAAGTTTTATGAACTATAAATGGGTGCGTTGCTGATCATATGTTTATTTTTCTTACTGCTTAACGTTACTGCTTACGGCTTACGTTACTGCAACTATAAATCCAGCTTTACTGCCCAAGCAAAATATGGCCATAATAGTTATGACCTAAATAGACACTCATAAACGTTGATGCTAAAACTCATTGTTTATAGAGCACATTTTATTGTACGACATGAAGGTACTAAATAAGTTACTTTACAGACCTCGGGGTACTGTCCTATAATATTCCATATCAAGTAAATTTACAGCTAACAAACAACACACCCACATATATATAAAAGTATACAGGGGGATCGGTATAATGCGGAATATTTATTTATTTATTTATTCATTCATTGCCATATACATTTACAAAGTAAATAGTGACATTGTCAAAGTAAGAAAAAGAAAAGTTATTTTAAGATTCATATGATAATATCATGGTATTCTCGTATATCATAAAAAATGTTGTCAAGAAGGTAGCACTTTACTTTGTTCTTGAACTTTCTGAATTGAGTAATGTTTCTGACAGTTTCCGGGAGCGCATTATAAAGAGAGCTGCAGACACAATATGGATTTTTTCGATGTTTTGTAGCCAGAAATGTAAATTTTATCCGAGTTTCTAGTATCACGATTATGAGTTGTTGAGGTATTGGGAAATTTGGAAGAGTGTTTTTTTACAAACATTACTGCACTAAGAATCAAAATACTAAGCAGCGTAAGAATTTTATGTTTTTATTTAATGTTTCCTTGCAAGATTCAAGCGGGCTTAAAGAGTAAATTTTACGAATTATTTTTTTTTCAAAATGAATAATTTTTGTAGTTCTGTTGATTGGCTCCAGTAAAGTATTAGATAACTTAGGTGACTATAGGCTAATGCATAGTAAATATTAAGTAATTGTTTGCTATCCATACAATTTTTTAAGTTGACTACAGCAAAATATGCCGAGTTAAGTTTACTAGCAACAAAATCAGCATGAGCTGTCCACTTTAACTGTGAGTCTACATGAAGGCCAAGAATAGTATAATAATAAAAGTTGTTATTGAAAATATGAAAAAAATGTTACTACGAAACTTAAAGAATAAATAATAAAAAAACTTATTTCAATACCTAATAAATTAAAAAGGAACCCACCTGATGTCTCTTTCTTCCAAATCTTTAATGTCCAGCTCTTCGTTCTTAGTCTTCCAGTCTGTATAAGGAATTTCATGCAATCTCTCCAAACCTTCCACTGTTGAGTTGCTTTCTACTTTTGTCATGGTCCCGTTCTGTGTTTCCTGATATCTGTAGCATATAAAATACTTAATTACTGGTTTAATATCACTACATACTACCAACTACGGTATGCCTAATGGATTTTGTTTATGGTTAACCAGCTTCCTTAAGAACCGTTCTCTGCAAGTGGCGATTGACGGGTTTCTCTCAGACACCTTCACCATCAATGCCGGTGTTCCTCAAGGGTCCATATTGTCGCCTACCCTCTTTTTACTGTATATTAACGACCTTCTAGTGAAAACCCAAAATCCAATTTATAGCTTTGCTGATGACAGCACACTTGTCTCATCTTTTACCTTGACTCCCCAAACATCCGCTGCCGACGCACATCTTCGCAGGCAGCATGAAGTATTGCGCCTCAACAATGACCTGGAAGAAATTTTGGCTTGGGGTGACACTAACCAAGTCGAATTTAATGCTAAGAAAACCCAGGCAGCAGTCTTCTCTAAAAAGGTTAACATTGCAGAACCGGATATAGTCATGGCAGGACACGCAATTCCCCTGGCACCGTCTATTAATTTGCTGGGGGTCAATCTGGGAGGTAATATGTCTTGGCATGATCACGTTGCCGCAGTTGCCAAGACAGCTGCACAGAAACTTGGTGTACTTTTCCGCACCAAAAGTTTGTACACACCTCATCAACTTTTGACACTCTACAAAGCCCAGATTCGACCATCATTAGAATATTGCTCTCATGTCTGGAGCTCTGCACCCAAGCACACCCTTCGGCTACTGGATTCCATTCAAAGGAGAGCCGTTCGTCTGATCGGCGACCCCGAGCTGACCAAGACCCTCGATAGCCTGGAGCATCGAAGACAGGTTGGTGATTTGGCTCTCTTTTACAGATATTTCCATGGCAGGTGTTCGACTGACATTGCCCACTTGATTCCACCTAGAGCAATGCAAAACAGAAATACACGGCGAACCGCTGCCGCTCATCCATATGTTGTTCAGCTTAGTACTCCTCGAACTTCATTGTTCAAGAATTCTTTCATCTGGAGAACGTCATCTTTGTGGAATGATCTTCCTGAGGTCGTGTTTCCCAATGAATTCAATCTTCAACGTTTCAAGACCAACGTTAATCGCTTTTTTCACACTCGCACCGCTCCCAGAGCGTCTTAAAGGATTTTTCCTACAGTGCAGGTATTTTATCATAAAAAAAAAACTGGACCAAAAAGTTTACAAAATTGCCAGGAGAATATATAGTCAGTTTCATTTCATTTTAAATCTGGAATCATTTTAATCTACCCCCGTACCAATTAGATCTGTGCCTAATAAATGCCAAGTAATCACACCTAGATATGTTTCTTAAAATAATAAACTTAAGTAAATAAATCTAGTAAAGGCCCACCTGACTTCATTTTCTTCTTTAATGTCCTGTTCTTCATTTTTAACTTTCATGTCTTCCATTTCTTCAGTCATTTATTGTGCCTCGTTCTGTGTGGGAATATATTCCAAAGGTCACAGTAAAAACCAGGAAATCCTGAAAAATGTGTGATGAATAAAACTTTATAAATCAAAAATCCTTAGGAGTAGTACTCTGAACTTTTGATTGATTTCAAACTAAAAAATTTTCGATTAAATTCTTTTTCTTATCAGCAATAACAAACTTTATGAGGCACCTGGCCCAAACGGCTATTAACGACGGAGGACAGAGGTGTTCCAGCCATATACAAATTTTTAAAAATTCATAATAATTCAAATGTTACCAATTCAAGCTACTACTTACATTTAGGATTATTTTTATATAACTATATTGACATTAAATGAAATGAAAAACAAATAAATACCCACTATTTAAAAATGGTATGTCTTCATTACGCTAATAAGGTAAAAATCAATATTATTACAGTTCCATGAGGGATTCATATTGGGTTTGAGATATAAATTTTCGGTCTTTTGGATTTCTAAAGTAGATAAGGCATTTAAATTGAATTTTTTCTTTTGATTGTTTAAGGTTACTATTTAAAAACAAATGCAATATTTGTTAAAAAATGTAAATTACAAATGACGACACCAAACACCACCGAAACATTACACCGTATTGATTTAATTTTTTTGTTTGATTGTTTGTATTTCGGAGACGCGCGTCGCGCACACATTTTATTTTTTGGTCATGGGAATTCTAGCAACAAGCCAACAAGGTCTCTTTGAACACAGAGACATTATAGGTTGATTTATTGTTGGGCTATGGAGAAACGGTCTGCGAGTGTGGGGTGGCCGGTAGCCTTACGTTCAAGATATCTAGTCCTAGTCGTATCAAATCGACATTGCCCCTATTGGAAAATACGTTTACGGTTTGCGATCGAAAGAGAGCTATGTCGTTTCTAATCGATTGGTTGGTTTCGATCAACAAGAGGGGGTGTCGCCTGCATATGGTAGTAAGCGGCTCTTCACACGTTCAATATTATTGTCAATCAATATATTGATAATGTTCATAAATATTCAGTCGCTACGAAAATTCGCATCGGTGTAATTTAAAAAGATGAGTAACAAAAAAAGCTTGTATATAGCTATAGTTTTATCAAATTTGTTTTTTCTCATTATATTGTGAGAAAAAATGTTAAAAAAGATACTGGAAAAAAAATGGTTATCGAAACGAAAGGAATACACCCATTTACACGTGCTACGTTCCATTTTGGAAATGGGCCCTGAAGATTATCGGAACGTCTTCCGCAGCACAACATGACCGTTTCGAGTCTTTAATTTTTTTTAACTCTTTTCTGTAATTTGTTCCGAGAGCATTTTCTTTATATCTTCGATTTTCGCATCTTTTTTATGTTTTTAAAAATTTATAATAATTTCTTGTAGTCAATTCAACATAAATAATAATAATAATATAATAATAATAATATTTATTACACAATGGTTACAGCTTTTATAATGAATTATAGTATTTCTTGTAGATGTGTTAAATGTATCCCTAATGTAAAGCGTGCACCTAGGTAACTTAATACCTGTATGTGCAGGGTAGTGTGTGAGGTTTTAGGTAATTATATAAAAAACTATCTTTGATACAATAATAATAATACATAATAAACAGTATTAAGAGAAAGTCCATATATAAATAATCCAATAAATTAAATGAACTAAATAAAAATGTTCTTATATGTCTGTAGATTTACATAGAGGTGTTCCCTGCATGCTACACTGAATTTCTTTGGATTACTTAAAAGTCTTATTTGCGGTGGTAATAAGTTGTACATTTTTGGTGCCAGATAGGAAATCGATCTCAATTTTTTTGTGGTGGAAGCATTAGGTGTTTCTAGGTTTTTTTTA
Source organism: Polydrusus cervinus (assembly GCA_935413205.1). NCBI lineage: Eukaryota > Metazoa > Arthropoda > Insecta > Coleoptera > Curculionidae > Polydrusus > Polydrusus cervinus. The sequence continues at coordinate 1,980,325 of OW284518.1, forward strand.
ACATTAATCCTAGTTTGGTGCGTATGGCTTATAAAGTTTTTGAATTTATTAGATTTGTGAACATAAATGCAAATAGATAAACAATACAGTGAACGAACATCAAATATCTCTTTTGAGTAGAGCAAAGCAGTAGGATAGCGCTTATTCTTTCTGAAAATTATTTTTAAAATATAATTTTGTGCAATGTTTAAACAGGCTAATGTATTTTGATAGAGTCCACCCCAAACAACCACGCCGTATCTAAGCAAAGACTCCACTATTCCCTTATATACCAGGATCAGAAGTTGCTTGTTTAAAATTTCTCGGATTGTATAAAATTTAAATACCAACTTTCTGATATTCTTCGTTAACCTAAGTACATGTTGATCCCATTTCAGGTTTTTGTCAATTATAATTCCCAGGTATTTTGTATGATCAACTTGAGGTAAATTGCTATCGAGGCTATCTATGTATCAATTGTTGTAATCTGGACGGTTTGCAGATGTGAGTGAAAAGGCGATGTAATTGGTTTTTGCAACATTCAGAGATAATTTAAATGAGTCTAACCAGTGTTTTATTCTATTTATGCCCTCAACTGCATGGTCTCTGACGGATTCCCACGTATCTCCAGAAAAGACAACAACCGTGTCATCAGCATATGATATTACTGACCCATTCTGTGTCGATATCTTAGTGAGTGAATTGATGTAAGTTATAAAAAGAATTGGCCCCAAAACTGTACCCTGTGGAATGCCAATTTTAATTGCGTGGGTCGCTGACTGTATATCCCACTTTAACTGACTGTGTTCTGTCATTCAAATAGTCACCGAAAACATCCAGAACAGGACCTCTTACTCCACAGGATTCCAGCACCTGAAGCAGCAAATCATGGGGAACCGTATCGAAAAGCTTTGGCTAGGTCCAGGAAGACTGCCAGGCACTTTTTGCCACTGTCAAGATTGTTTGTAACCTGTTCACACAGTTCACAAACTGCATCCGCTGTACTCAACCCGCTCTTAAATCCAAACTGACGTTCCGATAAAATTTTATTTTGGTTCAAAAATTCCACTAGTCGATCTTTTAGACATTTTTCGAAAATCTTAGAAAAGGTATTAATAATGCTAATGGGGCGGTAGTTGCCAATATTAGTATTGTCACCAGACTTATGAATGGGTTTGACAATTGCTACTTTGAGAGATTTAGGTATTTTAGATGTTTGAAAAATTAAATTGATAATGTGAGCTAGTGGAGTGGCAATGTACATGTGAAGGTGTTTAACCATTATGGAAGTTATACCGTCAGCACCAGGAGCGGAAGAGTTTTTTAGTGAGGCTATTTGTTTTATGATTTCGTTTTTGTTTGTTGGTCTCAGGTACATCGAGTACGGAGCCGTTGAATTTATTTGTTGAGGGTTAGGTGGCGATTTTATTTCTTTGTACATGTTGTACCCAATATTGACGAAGAACTCGTTACAAAAATTAGCCATATCCAAGTTGTTATTAAATTTGATATTATTGTGGGTTATGTTAAGGTTTATGTCGCGATTCACAGTATCGACATCGGATGCTTCGTTGATGACTTTGTAAATTTTTTTGAGATCCGTACCACTATTCAGGATTTTAGTCTTGTAATAATCATGTTTACATTTTTGAATTAGGTTGTGTAAATTGTTACGATACTCTGTAAAAGCTGATTTGTTTTCTAAAGTTCTGTGATTTAAAAGTCTTTTTTTCATTTTGTCCTTTTTTTTTATGCTCGTAATTATCCCATTTGTAATCCAGGGTTTAATTTTTTTGAATTTTTTTTCAAGGAATGTTTTTTGAGATTTAGCCTGATTTAGGGCATCGGAAATTATATTGCTTAAACTTTCCATTGCATAATTCGGATCTTGACTATTAAAGATATCATCAAAGTTTTGATTTTCCATTAGTGTTTTTAATAATGTATAATCTATTTTTGTGACAGAGTGTAAACTCGTCACATCCCTATTTTCACGTATTTTGTCAACACTATTTATATTAAACATGGTAGGATAATGATCTGTGATGGCAGAATGAATGATAAACGATGAGTATTTGATTTTGCTCCTTACGTTCTTTCTCAAAAATATGTGATCTAAGACAGTGGATGAACCAATAGTAACCCTCGTAGGAGAGTTAATGGTAGATACAAAGCCAAAATGGTTTAGAATTGATGTATAAGTTATAATTTCATTATTGTTTTCATCAAGCAAATTGAGATTTATGTCTCCCAAAAGGACATCAATCTGACTTTCAAATGGTTTAGAGAAATATGTTTCAATGTCAGAGAGAAAATTAGGCGTGCTTGTGGAGGGTGGTCTATAGATACAAGAGACTCTAGCAGTGACATCACTGACCTTTAATTCAATATTAGTTAGAGTGACCCTGGATAAATTAAGTTTGGTGTGCGTTACTATATGTTGTAAATTAGATCTTACGTATACTACAGTGCCATCATTTTTATTAAAATCAGCCATATTGTAATACATAGTATAACCATCAATGAAGAAATTATCACCACCTTCAAGTTGCCAAGACTCTGTAAGAACAATAATATCACAATATTTAAGGTTATATGTTTCTAGAAAGCTAATTAATTCATTAACGTTTTTTTTTATACTGCGAATATTTAGGTGTAGTGTAGTAAGAAGTTTATTACTTAATTCTATTCGATTGCTTAACATATCAGTGTTCATAATAGTTTCCTCCCCAATATCATTAACCAAATTGTCTAAGTTTTGGAGTAGAATTTCTTCTTGGACTTCAGCCATTACAAGCACCATAATCAATCTTACCTCTCAAGACAGTTATCAGGTACTGGTAGGAGGGGCAGTCAGAGTCCCTGGCTCCATGGTCGGTCTTGTAGTTTAGCTTAAATTTTTTATTAGCCAACATACAGTTCTTACACTGTTTTTGAGAATTAGTGTCACACTCGCGATAATCATGTTGACCTGAGCACTGTTCACAGGAAGGTTGGTTAGGGCAAGTGTCAGATTTATGAAAGGGTTCTTGACACTTAAAACATCGAGTAACACCAATATCTTCGTAAATTGAATACCTTTCCCAACCAATAAACACTTTTCCAATAGACATAAATCTATGAAATAACGAAGGGGAGCACTCTCCAAAAATTGTGAAACGGTCCTTTATCTTTTTCACAAAAGTGATATTGAGTTCATCGTTCTTGTTAATGAAATGATTTTGTTCTCTAATGGACGTTTCCAAGTCCTCTTTGCACATTTTACCATCATATCCTATTATTTTGATTCTGGGTTTTCTTAGTTTTGGTATTTCTATTTCGTAGCCATTTAATTTCTTTTCTGCTTCTTTTTTTAATGTATCAAGATCTTGTTTGTTTTGACATTTAACAATTAAATGCCCACTTGCAGTGTTACGAGTGCCCCTGATAGCAATTTTTAGATCAGAAGGTATGATGTTTTGTTTCAAGTCAGTTTTTATTTTTTCTATATTTTGGTTATGTTTGGGCTTAATTATCAAACTAGGTAAGTTATAATTAGTTAGTTTGCTCTGACTTTGTATGACGGAACTGTTCACGGCATCCCTGTATGACATACCTGCAGGGCTTGAGTTATGCAGTGTATTTTCCATATCATCTATTTTCTTTTTTAATAAGGAGATAATCTCGTCTTTACCCAAGATTATCTTTGTTTTGTCCTCGATGGTATTTTTTAGTAGGGTACAGGTTTCGAAAGACAGACATTTCTTGCAATGAAATATCATAACTCTTGTATTGAGTTGTAAAACTTTAACTTCAGAGGAGGTTAAGCCTGCACATGTCTTGCACATCCCCAATCGGCATCCATCGCACTTAAATACGTCCCTATTTTTGTCCTTGCAAACATCACATTCCATGGTTTTCGGAAAGGTGAGATGATTGCTAACAAGCGGCAACACCGCACCACTTAGCACATTGTTTGGGCGATGTTTACAATCATTTTTCACTCAATTATAGTCTTTCACTGTATTATTTTAACGGTTTTTACAGCTCTTCCAAACAAATATCAGATTTGTATGGAACTTATGGATTAATTTTACTTATAAACGCAAATTTTTCAACGAAAACACGAGCAGCTGACGCGCGATGTTGCCACGGTGATGATCTATCTGAATGAATAGGAAGACATTGTTACTTTGGTCTCTTTGAGAAAATGGACGATTTTTTCGAATATTGTAGTCAATTGCCTTCTCATTTCACGGTAAACCGCAATAAAGTTTTTACTTTTCACTGGTAATTTCACTCTCATTTTCATCGAGCTGGAAGCCGCCCGAGATGTGACTTCCATTGCGTGTTTATACTGGCAAAATATGTCAATACTTATAGGTAGCCCTCAAACGGCCAATAGGTACTTCTTCAATATAGTCCACAATATTGAAGAAATATTTTCGAATCGCCAAAAATACATCAATAAATATAAAACATTCTCGTTTCTTCCCGCACTATTTTCTTTAATATAAATTATAACACTTCTTCCATAAAAAATGTTTTAATTAAAATTTTTACTTCAATTTTTCTCTTTAAAAAAAACCTAATTGTTTTTTGTTTTTGTTGTAAAAATATTCTATTCATTGGGTTATATTTTTGTTGATTTAAAATAGCTCTAAAAAAGGGAAAACGGAGCACACAAGTATATAATAGAAAAATATAAAATATTAGTATTTTTACTCGTTTTCCTTTAAAATTGCATCATTTTTTTTTTTTATGATAAAGCACCTGCACTGTAGGAAAAATCCTTTAAGGCGCTTTGGGAGCGCTGCGAGTGCGAAAAAAGCGAATAACGTTGGTCTTGAAACGTTGAAGATTGAATTCATTGGGAAACACGACCTCAGGAAGATCATTCCACAAAGATGACGTTCTCCAGATGAAAGAATTCTTGAACAATGAAGTTCGAGGAGTACTAAGCTGAACAACATAGGGATGAGCGGCAGCGGTTCGCCGTGTATTTCTGTTTTGCATTGCTCTAGATGGAATCAAGTGGGCAATGTCAGTCGAACACCTGCCATGGAAATATCTGTAAAAGAGAGCCAAATCACCAACCTGTCTTCGATGCTCCAGGCTATCGAGGGTCTTGGTCAGCTCGGGGTCGCCGATCAGACGAACGGCTCTCCTTTGAATGGAATCCAGTAGCCGAAGGGTGTGCTTGGGTGCAGAGCTCCAGACATGAGAGCAATATTATAATGATGGTCGAATCTGGGCTTTGTAGAGTGTCAAAAGTTGATGAGGTGTGTACAACCTTTTGGTGCGGAAAAGTACACCAAGTTTCTGTGCAGCTGCCTTGGCAATTGCGGCAACGTGATCATGCCAAGACATATTACCTCCCAGATTGACCCCCAGCAAATTAATAGACGGTGCCAGGGGAATTGCGTGTCCTGCCATGACTATATCCGGTTCTGCAATGTTAACCTTTTTGGAGAAGACTGCTGCCTGGGTTTTCTTAGCATTAAATTCGACTTGGTTACTGTCACCCCAAGCCAAAATTTCTTCCAGGGCATTGTTGAGGCGCAATACTTCATGCTGCCTGCGAAGATGTGCGTCGGCAGCGGATGTTTGGGGAGTCAAGGTAAAAGATGAGACAAGTGTGCTGTCATCAGCAAAGCTATCAATTGGATTTTGGGTTTTCACTAGAAAGTCGTTAATATACAGTAAAAAGAGGGTAGGCGACAATATGGACCCTTGAGGAACACCGGCATTGATGGTGAAGGTGTCTGAGAGAAACCCGTCAATCGCAACTTGGAGAGAACGGTTCTTAAGGAAGCTGGTTAACCATAAACAAAATCCATTAGGCATACCGTAGTATCGCAATTTACTTAAGAGCCCATCGTGCCAAACACGATCAAAAGCCCTAGAGATGTCCAGTGTAACAGCCCGGGATTCTCCATGATGTTCGATGGTGTTGCTCCAAAGATGGGTGACATATGCCAGGTCACCTGTTGATCTGGACTTACGAAAACCGTATTGTTGGTCGCTGATAATGTTAAGCCCTTCCAGATACTTTAGGAGTTGTTGGTTAATAGCTTTCTCCATTACTTTTGAAATTACTGAAAGCAATGCGACGGGTCGGTAGTTGCTTGGCAGGGTCTTTTTACCTTTCTTTGGAATGGGCTGGACAAAATTGCATCATAAATCAATAACTAAAACGATATGCGTCCGAAAACTTAATCACTATATAAAATAGGACTTTTAGAAGAAAAAGTTTAAAAACTAAACGTTTCCTACAATACCTTTGTAATCTACATTATTTAAATTAAGAGTTAAAGCGTGAGACGAAAAATTAGGTTGCGATTAGACTTTTAGACCGAAGCTCCTAGGCTCGGGTATCTTCTTATTTATGTGATGAATTGTGTAT